>CM031609.1:31558337-31615837 GCA_018398815.1 Conus ventricosus | reverse complement strand
TTTTTGCATCCTCATTCAGTCAAACTATACAATCAGCTGTACTTGGTGGCTTCAGTCTCATCAACAGAAAAATTATATCCATGCAAATACTTGATTTCTCGATATATTGACAGACCATAAAACGGTTGATTGACACAAAGATAAACTGACTGACGGCTATATCCACTTCTATCCTTGTAAAAGAAGACAATCCAACAACAGAAAGTGGCTTCTGACTTAATCGTTGAGCTTCTTTCCATCACCTGATTATCCCCTCTAATTTGTGTAAATGTGGATATTGCCAACATAATTACAACATGCCCTTCTGCCTAAAGATCATGCTGGATTTACCATATTTAAGGCGCAGCCGAAAGCAGCAGTCACACCACCATGCAACAGCACCGAGTCTCGAGCCCGACTCCGACAGCAGTCAATCCTGTATGTGGCCACAAGACGTCCTGCTCGAGCCAAAGAGCTTAAAATAGACATAAATGACGTCGTCTGCAGTGCACCAAAAGACCAGGGTTGGTTGGATTTGGTTTGGTTTTGTGTGTGTGTGTGTGTGTGTGTGTGTGTGTGTGTGTGTGTGTGTGTGTGTGTGTGTGTGTGTGTGTGTGCGTGCGTGTGTGTGGCGCTTGCTTGCTTGTAACCACCTTTCAATCCATCGTAAATCAAATGACAAGTGACGTCTGCATTACGTTAACAACCACCGTTCGCGCAGCTCTTCGCTATCAGTTCCTTGTTGGAGGGTAGGAGGAAGAGGGCGCGGAAGGGGAGGTGGGCGTCAGTGAACAATGGCGCACACACTGTTTGATGTTGTCACTGACAATTGCAGTCTCCTAAGTTTATTGTGCCCTGAAAGTGACTCGCTCTGTCAACAACGAATAGTTTTAGCACGTCCAGTACGTGACTTCCTCGTTTCTACTCAAGTAGCGTCTGATCTCGAGTAATTGCACGGAGCACGTTTTGTGCAACGCTTTCCCCTTCGCCTTTAAAGACCCTAGCACATGCACTTTGTTTACTCACGCAGTCCCTACAACACAAAATCAAAAGCTGAAGTCGAGGAAGTTGCGAAGCATACTTCGACTTTCACTATGAAAGGGAGGAGAGTACTTTCCCCTTAGTTGACAAGTTTACGTTAAGAACACCCCTACATCTTATTTATCCCGGAGTTTTTGTTTTTTGTTGTTGTTGTTTTGTTTTGTTTTTTCTTTTCTTTTCTTTCGCTTTTTTCCAAATCGTTCAGGGGCGGCGGACCAATCGGTTTGTAAGAGAAGATGATGCAAGATGCATTTGGAAGTTTGCAGTGAACATCGAGGGCGCAAAGCCAGCGAGATTAGTCATCATCATCATTCTCTTGCCCATGATGGGCGTAGAGGAGAGATGAGAGACACTCTCGAAGCCAGGCACCGCCATCCGCCCTGTCCTCTGCCTGTCGCATCAGCGTAGGGCCATCCATCCTGGTCCATTCTTTGATGTTGTCCATCCAGCATTTGGCTTGTCGTCCCCTTCGTCTGCCGCCTTCCAGATTAGTAGTGTAACGTAAATGTAGCGAGATTAGTAGTGTAACGTAAATGAACTAGTTTCAGATGATGATAGTCTTGCACTGAAATGACTGATGAGAATAAAACCAAGATGTTAATTGATTTTTTTTCGTACATGCTTTAATCAATGAAGACACAAATAATATTCTACCAGTAGATGTGGGATCAATATCTGGAACCGTTAAAGTAACAGATATAGCCCGTGACTAAGAAAGAATTAGGAACATTAGTACACCTTAACAACCAGAAAGTGTGCGGACCTGATCAGATACCTTCAAGAGTTCTTAAAGGATTCATGAAGAAATAGCAGTGCTATCATGTATTGTTTAACAAACAGATAGAAAGTTGACTTGCGCCAACCGATCAGTCGTAAAAAATTGCAAACATTACAGCGCTAGTAAAAAAAAAAAAAATTTAATAATTTTTTAAAAGTACATTTGAGGACATACTGGAAGCTACAGACCGGTCAGTTTGATCACACAATGATAAAGAAACTAAACTCGGACTGTCATATGGCAAAGCAAAGCGCTCTGCCGATGATATCGATGGGCCAGCAGGAGAAGAGCAGGAACTAGCCAACCTAGCAGAGCGCCTTGACCAAATTAATGTTCTGCAGCATTCGGCATGGAGATCAGCGCCGAAAAGACAAAAAACTGATTACCAACAACACCAACGGTATCAGCGCTAACATCGCTATCAAAGGAGAAAAACTAGAGACAGTTCAGTGCTTCAAGTACCTCGGGAGGGATTGTTTCCGATGAGGGATCAAAACCTGAAGTGCTCTCCAGAGTTGCGCAAACGACAGCAGCACTAGTCAGACTAAGACCGATCTGGAATGACAGAAACATCGCAATCAGTTCCAAGATCAAATTGATGCGCTCCCTGGTCATTGCCTTGGTTTCTCTATGTCTGTTAGACGTGGAGTCTGACTGCTGAACTTGAGAGAAGGATTCAGGCATCAGAGATGAGATGCTCCCGCAAGATCCTTGGCATTTCATACAAAGACCACATTACCAACGTGGAGGTCCACACCAGAGTAAGGCAAGCCACTGGACCATGCCAAGACCTGTTGTCCACAGTGAAAAGAAGGAAAATGAGATAGTATGGTCATGTGTCAAGATCAACAAGACTTGCCAAAACTATTCTACAAGGAGCAGAGCGAGGAGGCAGAAGGAGAGGAAGACAGAGAAAGAGATGGGAGGACAACATCAACGCATGGACTGGCCTCACACTCAGCAACTGCCTAAGAGCTTCTGAGAAACGGGAGGAGTGGAGGAAGTTGGTTGCAAAGTCTTCTGTGGCGCCCCTGTGGTCTTCAAGACTCCAGGATAGGCTATAGGTGATAGGTCAGTATGGTTTCTGTAAACACAGATCACGTGTCTCCCAGCTTCTTTGGTAGTGGAGGAATTGACTTAAATCAGGAGTGGACAGCAGATATGATGGCTTGGCTTCGCGAACGAAGATTAATTTACGAAGGCATTCCTCTCCTGATGCTGGCTCGCTGTGACTGATGACACCTACGCGTTTTAAACATGTCCTGCCACAGCGACGGTGAGGAAAGGTCTGACACGGTGTGAATACGGTTAGGGCATAACGGATTTTGCAATGATGCCTCCTTCCTTCGATGCTGTCTGGTCTTAAAGAGTGAGGTGGCATGGAACACTGTTTGACACTATGACTCGCTGTTGGCAGCTCGAGTTGTCCACTATGAGTTCTAAGCCACATGAGATGAGGGTCTTTTAAGAGAGCCTTTGTACCTCTTTCGTGACGCTCCTTGATTGCAGTGGCTAGTGGCCAGTTCGCCAAACCATACCATCTTGAGGAGGCGGTGATCTACCATCCTTGCGAGATGACCAGTTCAGTCCAAGTGTGTTTTGTGCAATATTGCATCGATGCCAGTGACTTTTGTGGTTTCAAAGACTTTGTGATGAAGTCAAACCAGTGAATACTGAGGATGTTACAGATGCAGTGTCAGTGAAAGCGCTCAAGAGGTGTAGGCGAGGCCCGGTACGCCAAGTCAGACTATGACGGCAGTTACCTCTCACAGACCTTTTCCATCGCAGATTTATTCGTCGCCTTTTGTTTTGCCCAACAGACTGATGATAAAGTGTTCTTTTTTTCTTCCTGCTCTTTCTTCTCTCCGTTTTTCTTCTTTCAATCTTTCTTTATGTTTTTTTTTTCCTCATCTCGCAGCCGTTTGTTGTCGTGAGATATTAAATGTAAATCGAAATTTTCTTTTCTTACGAAATTTAGATTGCAAACGTTGCAAAATATGAGATGTGTCTAAAGTATGTACAGATTGCACATGTCTTTTGCAGGTTATATTTCTTCTGGAAAGATGCGTGACAGACCTCACAGACGTGGGTTTTTAGTCTCCATAATCTGTTACCAAAAAAAGAAAAAGAAAAAGAAAGTTTCCTCGATTAAAACTCATAAGGACATCACCATCATATAGCATCAACCTCATCTCATTTAATGTTGTACCTCCCAGCTAAAGACATACCATCATAAAACCCTGACCACTCATATCAAGGTTACCCCCCCCCCCCCCCCCCTTGTCTTCTGTGATAGCGTGTATATACTCAGTTATGAATGGTCACAGCGCCTAATAAGTAAAAATATTAATGACTGACTCCGGAAAAAATGTCCACAAGAGAAATTCACGACAATCCGTGTTCCCTCTGCGTTTACAATGGACCCAACAAGTGACACACATCGTTCAAAAGCTCACAGTTGTGACATTTAAACTGTGTCAACTATACTTGCCTTGTCTGAAATAGTTATTCAATGCCATTCAGATTTCCCTCATTTTATCAAAAGGTTCACTTAGAGTGGTACCGTTTTCTAAACCCTGTATCTCAAAAACTAAACATCTTATTTTGCATGTGGTTTTCTCCAATAAAACGAGCGTAAAAGTGTTTTAGATCATGTAAACTCCCAAAAAACCCTGTCGGTGATAAGAGACTCATTTCGTGATGGAGGTCACATTAAATGTCCTATCTCTCGGCCAAGGACATACCTTCATAAAACCTTCACAATAAACCGTGAAATGAAGGTAAGAACGTTTCTGATTTTACTTTCACCGGTCAGTGCTTTTTTTAAGGAGCAAACGTTAGATGATAAAAACCCATGTTAAACTGTATCATTTCTGCAAAAATGTCTGTTGCTGAAATAATAATTGTGATAAATAATCATTGGTAAGCTTTTTTTGTTGTTTATTAATAAAGGTCAGGACCAGAGCGTTATCATTACGTTGTGTGGAAAAGGAGCTTTAAAAAAAACCCTGAAATTATTCAGTGAGAATTTAGAATTTGATGTTAGATATAACTCTTTTGGACGGCTATTCTCCCCACTACACGACAACAACAGATGAGTCATTTTTCGTTCTTTGTTTGTACTGTCCTAATGTTAAATTTTGATTTATTTTGTTTTGCCTGAAGAAGAACCAAGAGGCTGAAATGCATCGTGTCTTGTCATGTGCTTTGTCAATGCCATTGGCGGGTAACTAACACCCTCTCTTTCTAAATTTTTCTTTTGCTCGATTTCAAAAATGCAAGTAATTCTTAATACGGTAAATCTAGTAATGATTCTCCTTCTTCTTTTTCTTCTATTACTTCTTCTTCTTCTGCTCCTTCTCCTCTTCCTCCTTCTCCTTTTTTAATTATTGTCTGTCTGTGTCTCTGTCCGTCTGGGGTCTCTGTCTGTCTGTGTTTATGCGTATTTTTCTGTCTCTGTCTCGATTACAGTCCTCGTTTTGAACCCGCACGACCCAGTGAACACTGGTGAATTTGTTATATGGTGCAATATGAGACAGCTTAACGGACCACTCCTAGATTGATGGGGGAAGAAAAAAAAAGTATCATCGTTTTTGTGGCAGGCGCAATGCCCCCGCTAGCCCTAGGGATGAATGGGAAGAAAAACAACTGTGTTATCGTTGTATGAGGCGGTATCAAACGTCAGGTGCAAAACCCCCTCTAGCCTCCCTTGATTTAATGTTATTGATCGTCCCCCCGATAATGACGGGAAAAATGTGTCAACGTAGGCTAAGGTTTGTTACACTCTCAGTAAAGGAAAGTAAAGACCCAAGACGGTTGCTTCCCTTAGCCGCTTTGCCGGAAATGACCTTGCGATGGGTGAAGCACCCAACCTAACACACTATACTTCAAGGCGATTGCGTCCCTTGACACAGCCGAAACCCCACCATATACTGATTTGTATGAGTCAGCTGTTACTGCTAACTCATGCACATCAAGCCCCCAAACTCGTCATTGAAGGTCGGTTTAAAAAAAAAACTGACTGAGCTAGGTGGAGGTGTTGTAGAAGTGGAAATGAGCAACAACAAAAAAAATCAGCTGGGCACTCCCGATCCAGATTGGTTATTTCGTCTACTAATATGCCAAGTTGCGAATGTTGCAGTTTTATTATGATTGTTTGGACAAATTTGTCAACAGATCAGATTTTCAACTTTTGGGAGATGGATACGGATTCGCTGTACGTGGCACTCAGTCGTCGAAGGTTGGACCAAGTCGTACGACCCTCCGTGCGACAGCAGTTTTTCGTTGACTACAATTGGTGGTTTCCGAGTCAAGCTGTAGCTTCTTTTTTCTGTATTTGTATGATAGCGTTCCAACGTGGTTGTGGTCTTGATGACTGTTCTAATAGTCGTTTTATTTTTTTCTTGTATCAGAGTGTGCTGTTTATCATTTTTTTTGGGAAACAGTCCCCCACCTCCTCATGGTGTTTCCTGGGTGGACCTTCGTCCTGTAAGACTGACTAAAGTTAGAATTACTTTTTGCTTTGACTTTAGTCAGTTTTATAGCTCGAACGATCAGCGTACGGGGGGAAAGCATGTCCTTTCCCTAATATCACGATGCTCTGATGCAACATGATTTTCTTTTTTTTTGGCACGCAAATACGTTGATATAGCCTTCCAGATTCGATTATACAGTTCGATGGTTAGAAAACATTCAGCTTTTTTATAAGTTGACAGACAGGCGTATAAATTTACCGTGCATGCGTTTTCATCGCCCTTAGGGTCTTTATTAGCGAGCACACATCGATTTTACGATGCCATCACCGAGTATCTTGTGTCATATCCTTCGCCCCTAAGGCGTTTTAATAGCAATGTCGAGAATCAGTGATGATCAGCTGGTAAGGGTGTAGTGGGTACACTTCGGGCCTTTCAAGGGAGCAGACTGCTTTTTTTTTTTTCATCATGTGTTTGTGTGTTGTCGCCCTTGGGAGACGGCCTAACCAAAAAAAAAAACCCGAGTCGCTATAACCAGTCTGTCATTTTTTCTTAAATTTTTTTAACAGCTGATTGCACCATCACGATGCAAACATCTGCATGCTTTGTCATCGCCCGTAAGGTCTTTAATAGGGAACTCACATCGATCTCGCCATGCCATCACCGATCATCCTCTGTCATATGATTCGCCCCTTAGGCGCTGTCGTGATCTCCGTCTCCTGCTCCGTCTCCTGCTCCGTTTTTAGGGGATGAGAAGTCCCTAACCCTACTACTCATGTTACTCATCCCGCATATACTCCCCTGCTCGATACTGCCCCTGCTTGGGGGTCTTTCAATACGGGAGAGTATTGAGCTAACCCCCTCTGAGCGTGTAGATGCTCTCCCATCCCTAACCCCCACCCCCACGGCTTGCGTTGATATGTGGCAGGCCTAATGTATTACTGTGATGTTTGCAATAGCACACCAGTGACTGGCCCCAGTAAAGATCTGCTAGCAACACGACCCATTCATTTGTATGCAGTGAACAAAAAGCGCCAAGCATTAAAAAGCCAAGGAATGGAAAATTATCGCTGAAAGGTTTTTAAAAAAAGAAAAAGAAGAAAAAAAGGAAAAGAAGAAAAAAAAAAAAAAAAGAGCCAAGAGCAGTCATTTCCATGCCTGTGGACATCAATAGCTTTTCGTCATTAAACACCTCTATTTGAAAGTTAATTTTGATTACCAACACGTAGGACCAACACACAAAGCCACATGAGAATATTCACACACTTGTAGGCTACCAAAAATACGAAGCACATAGCGTCAACACAAGCGTACATGCATTGGAAAAAAAAAGTACGTTCATGTCCAAGTATGTATAAACACACAGAAGAAGGTGCAAATTAATGCTGGCAGCAGCAAACCTTCTTAAAAAATAGTTAGAGCAGGGTAAAGGGGCGCGCGGGCGCGCGCGGGCACGCGCACACACACACACACACACACACACACACACACCACACACACACACACACTCACGCACGCACACACGCACGCACGCACGCACGCACGCACGCACACACACACACACACACACACACGCACTGCCGACTCCTCTGAACGGTTGATCAGTTGAGCTGCTTGGTTGGCTGTTCTGCATCAGATATAAATGTCATAATCGCGTGCGTGTTGTGTGTCGTGCGCGTCCGCGCGCTAGCACACACACGTGTGTGTGTGTGTGTGTGTGTGTGTGTGTGTGTGTGGTGTGTGTGTGTGTGTGTGTGTGTGTGTGTGTGTTCAATCTTCAAATCAATCGTCATGTCGTCTCCATAGACTTTAAGTGACTCGGGTAAAAGACAGCATTCATACCCCCCCCCCCCCCCCAACATATCTACCAGCTAGCCTACAAAAACAAAAAAATTTTCAAGAGGGGTGCCCCGCTCCCTATCCTGCCCCAGAACAAGCATTAGGCTAGTCCGGGACCCGCCAACCATTCACACACACTTCCACACGACAACACATACAGTGGCTTTATTTTAGAAGTAAAGTTAGCTGAGCTCCCTCCTGAAATGTGCCAGAGAGGGGGCCTCGGCTGCGGCTGCCGGTAGTGAATTCCAAACTAGGATGGTGCAGTGAAAGAAGCTATACTTCAGAACGTCGGTCCTTGATCTGAGGTGACGGAATTTCTTGGAGTGGTTGACACTTGCTCTGGCGGATGCTGGTGCCAGGTACTCCTCTGGGGAATGTCCACAAGGTTGTTCACGGACTTGTAGAACATTGTTAGTTGGGCTTTCGTCCTCCTGGACTCCAGGGATTCCCATTTGAGGTCAGTGAGCAGACCAGTAACACTACAGGTGTATTCATAGCGGTTGGTGACGTATCTGGCTGCTCTCCTCTGTACTGCTTCTATTTGTTTAGTTTTGTCTGCGGTGTACGGGTTCCAGACTGTGCTGCAGTATTCGAGGTGGGGGCGAACTAGGGTCTTGTGGGCATTGGTCTTGGTTGCCTGGTTCGCTACCCTCAGGTTCCGCCTCAGGAATCCTATCATGCTGCTGGCCTTTTGGTGGTGCAGTTGATATGGCTGGTCCAGCTTAGATGTTTCGAGATATTAACTCCCAGGTATTTTGAATCAGTTGTTCGTTCCAGGGTGTCACCTTTCAGTTTGTACCTAAATATGATGGGGTCCCTGGATCTGGTGCAGGATAGGGTATTGCATTTCAGCGGGTGGAATTCCATACTCCATCTCTGTTCCCACTTGGACAGTGTGTTTAAGTCCTCCTGCGGTAAACGGCAATCGTTCTGGTTCCTGACTTCTCTGTAAACAATGCAGTCATCAGCGTACAGCCTAGTTCTTGAGTGGAGTTGGTCAGGGAGGTCGTTAATGAAGACCAGGAAGAGAAGAGGGCCCAAAACTGTGTCTCGTGGTACACCACTGACAACTGGGGCCTGCTCGGACTTAGCGCCATCGACTACTACCTGCTGTGTACGATGGGACAAGAAGGCTCTTATCCATGCCAGGGTCGATCCTCGGATACCATAGTGGTTCAACTTCTGAAGGAGACGCTCATGGAGCACTTTGTCAAATGCTTTAGAAAAATCTAAGATGGCCATGTCAGTTTGGATCCCTTTGTCCAGACTAGAGGCGATCTCGTGTGACGGCATGGGGAGTTGTGTCTCACAGCTTCTTCTGGCTCTGAAGTGAAACCCAGTCCGTCTGTGGCCCTGGCTCACGAGAAGGCCCTTGAACGAGGAACGTGCAAATATCCCATGAAGAAAGTGCAAATTAAGACTTTTGCTATTCCCCAGGGAAATTTAAGCACAATCCAAGACAACCTGTTCCTCAGTCAGACGCCAACCAAGATCGTCATCGCGCTGGTGGACACAGAAGCGTTCAACGGCATCCTGACCAAAAAACCCTTTAATTTTTCCCACTACAACCTGAACTGTTTGTGTCTGTATCTGAACGGAAAGCAGATCCCGTCTAAGCCCCTGACTCCTGACTTTGAGCACAGGCAATATGTTCGAGCTTTTTACAGCATCATGCTAGCCACTGGAATGACCCACCGAGACGCCGGTAATGGTATTCCTACCGAGAGTACGACAGGGGCTACACCATTTTCGCTTTTGATCTTAGCCCAAGCCTGCAGGATGGAGACCAACAGTTTGAACTGATCCAGTCCGGAGCCCTGCGTCTGGAGATGAAGTTTAGTCAGGCTTTGGCACACCCCGTGCATGTGTTGGTGTATGGAGAACTAGACTATATGGTGGAGATTGACGGTGCCCGTCAAGTCCTGAAAGACTAAAAAAAAAAAAAATGAACAGCAGTCAGATCGCCTCTGTATTGGAAAGAGACGTCTATGCCAGACGGACGTTCGGTGGTGTGTTTCCCAGAAACAAACTGCCTGCTCCTACCCGTCGCCCTATTGGCTTTGTGATTAACACGGACCCCAGTGAGGGACCTGGTGAACATTGGGTGGCCGTGGTGTGGTACTGAACGTGTCTCCGAACATTTCAAACTCCATCAATTGGCTGGCGTTAAAAGCGGAGGCCTGGGAAAACACGGAAACGCTGCAGGTTTCAAATGAGGGGTCATCCGTTACGTCGTTGACCACTGCGAGCCCGAGATGAGGAGGAGGGGAGGAGGAGCTTGAAAACTGATTGGTTTGGAGCTGGTCAAAACCAAACGGATGAGACTGGTGATGCGTAATAAAAAGACAGACTTGTATGATAGTGTTATCATTTTGGTACAGTCAGTCGAAACATGAAGAGGTCGAAGGACAGTGTGATGTATCCTTTGGGGCAAAACCTCTTACGCTACAGTGAAAGCACGCGCGGAGCCGTCAAGATACACATTTTTCAATTACTACGCTCCTATCAACACAAAGTGTGGCCGCTTGGTGAAATCACAGAGAGGCGTTTCAATAGACATCAAGCAGTTTCAAAGGCTGATACAGAGTCACAAACTTTTGGAGAGTGCAGTCCATGAACAGACTGTTCCTGATTACGTACCCAAGCCTCCCAGTGGTGCTGTACCCTATGAGATGACAGTTGAGTCTATGCGGACCCCGGGAGGGTACGTGACGCAGCTTCCTCGCCCCAGTGTTGAATGGTGGGATGCTACGACAGATGATGCAGCAACAGGCGCCTTTCCTGAAAAGAAAGAAGGCGAGAGGCTCGCACCGTCAGGAATAATCCTACTCTGAACGCCTCTCAGGATGGCGCCATTGACAATGTTGTGTGATTTATTGAAATATATGTGTGGTGGAATCAGTCAATGTATGAAAAAAAGTTGTTGTTTATCAGTATTATGACATGTCACAACCATTGGATTTTTTTCCCTGAGTTAATGTGTAACTTTGTTATGTCTTTCATAACCTCGTGACAATCCCGTGTTGGGTGGTTTTTTTTTTTCCCTTAAAATCGGTTAAGTGTACCCACCCGGGGCTATCTTTTTTTTTCCTGAGGGGTTACTGTCTTTCATAACCTCGTGACAATCCCGTGTTTGGTTGTTTTTTTTTCCCTTAAATTCGGTTAAGTGTACCCTCCGGGGTTATCAGCGTATAACTGGGTTAATGTCTGTTATTTCACAACCGTGTGGCAATCATTATATTGGTATTTATATAGCGCCTATCCTCGGTCACAGACCAAGCTCTAAGCGCTTTACAATAAACACACTACCTCACTCACTCAACGGGCTGCCTACCCAGGTAGAGCCGGCCGAAGAGCAGCCTACTGGCGCTCATTCAGTCGTTTCCCGTACCATTCAAATATCAGTCACTCATTTTCATTTATCTCATTAGTCCTCCAGTTTCTCACATACCCCGGGAGGGTATACAGTCCTCCATTTCCACCGGTACATGATGGCACACGATAACAGTAAGTGACAATTTTTATGGCTTGGTAAGAAATACCAGGCGGCTATCTTCAATCTACATCAGCGAGGAACCCCCTGCTCTTTTCGATTTTCAACTGCCGTGGGTTCTTTAACGTGTGCAGGGGCCAGGAAGGCACACGGGTCAGACTTGTTTATAGTCCCCATCCGACGGACTTGACGTTCAGTTCGTTTTTTGTCATTCAAACTGGGAAAGAAAGGGCGAGAAAGGGCAGGGCTCGAACCCACGCACTTCTCACACGTTGGATTGGCAGGCGAACGTCTTAACCACTCTGTCACCTTTCTCCCAACATGGAGATTTTTTTTAACCCTTAAGGGTTACTCCTCAATGTGTAACTCGGTTAATGTACGGTCTTTCATAACCTTTAAACCAATCCCAACAGAGTCTTTTTTTTAACCTCTGGGGTTACTTTGGTTTAAAGTGAAGTTCATAACCTTTAAAATCGGTTAATTTGAACCTCAGGGAATACTCGCTTAAGGAACGTGCGCAGACACCCTCTGTAAAAGAGTAAAATTATCCTGTTTGCCAGTGGTTTCCTAGCATCACTACCTGCCCTGAAAAGGCCTCTCTCTACCCAGTGTACAACTCTAGCTCTCGCAACAACAACAAAAGAAATAAAAAGTTAACTACCAGGCCCCACAGTTACCCTAAAAAAACGGTGAACAATTGCTTCGACTCGGAGGTCGGGGGATCTTTGTCTCCTGCTCTAGATGGATGGGGACCCTCCGGGTTCACATCCGTCGCTATGCAAGAGCCGAAAGTGAGGAGGAAGGGAGAAGAAAAACACCGACGACCTCTTCCCTACCAAGACCGGGATCGCGCTAACTCTTGACGAATGTCGCCAACTATTTCGCCTGGAAAAGGACATGAAAAGAAATGATAGAAGAAGAGGAAGAACCCCCCAAAAAGAAAAAAAATGCTAGTGGGAGTTTGAACAATGGGCGCTGACTTGTGTGTGTGGTGTGTGTGTGTGTGTGTGTTGTGGCAATATTTAATCATTGAACAGTGCGCGCTGATTCTTTTTATTGTTTTGTGTGTAGGGGATGGGCAATATTTAATCACTGAGCAGTGTGCGCTGATTCTTTTTAGTGTTTTGTGTGTAGGTGATGGGCAATATTCAATCGACAAAGCCATTGACGGTCATGGCGGGTACCGGAAAACTAAACTGATTAAGTATGCTAAAGAACATTGTCAACAACCAGAACTGGGTTTCGTCCACTCGGATGTGTCCCGCGAAACGACTTATCATTTCATTCGAGGTGAAGATGAGGAAGTGAATGAATGGACGGTGTGTCCACTGGACACATGTCAAAGCGGGATTACCCATTCCTACTGAGATGAACTTTTATCCTTTGTGGCACAATCCGAAAACAAGGACAAACGGCACTTGATAAAGACCGCTCCCCACTCAGCCACTTTGTCTACGAGTTTTGGGTGAAGCGCCTGATCAAAAAAACTATTAACCGACCCCCAAATTGCACTGTACGACGACGAGGTGGACGCGGGATGGGTGTGATTAGGCGGTGTGTGGTGCGTTCAGAGAGGGTCCGTGAGTCTCTGACTTACTTCAGTTTGTTAACAGGGGCTCTTTTCACGGACCTTGATAAACTGCTCGCTGAATACAAAGTGGAGGCCACTATTTTACCTGTCTCTTAAAACAAATTTACTCATCACAACAGCACCTTCTCGCCGACCAAAGGAGGGAGGCCAAAAACGGTTTCGACCTGTTTCCAGCGTCTCCTTTGGAAGGGGACCGCACGGAATGGTGTCAGAAACTGTACGCTGCTGGGGAGGCGTTGTTATGGAAAGGAGTTTCGATACCTACCGATCGCGACGGTGGTCCCTGTCGACGAGGTTGGTGTGGTACGCTGCCTTTCAACCGGACGACGGCCTGGTCGACCTTGGTTCGTCAGTTCCTCTTCTTCTCCAGCGGGGTCGGGGGGTGAAGCGAGACGCCGCAACCGCCCTTGAGGAGGAAGATGACTGGAAAAACAAACAAAAAAACCGTTCCTGAACTGACTGTTGAACATTGGGCTGGGAGGGGCGGTAGAGTTTTTTCTTGTGTGATTTCACGATTTTGCAAATTTTGTTTCGATGCGTGCTTGTATATATATATATATATATATATTTGTTGTTGTTGTTGTTGTTGGGCTGATGGGATAAATAAAAACCTCGGTGAAATGGGATCATGTTTGACTGCCGTGTGTGTGTGTGTGTGTGTGTGGTGTGTGTGTGTGGTGTGTGTTGGGGGACTGATCTAACTGTGTACGCTTCAGTCTTTTGCCTTTCTTTCACTCCCTCCTTTTTCCAGTCTCAGTGTGTCTGAGTGATGTATCCGACTGTCTTTCATTCCCAGAGAGACAGAGACAGAGAGAGAGAGAGAGAGAGAGAGAGAGAGAGAGAGGAGATGACTATCTTTTTGCGACGATCCGACTTTTTTTCTGTATCTGTCTTTTTTTCCCCTCTCTCTCTCTCTCTCTCTCTCTCTCCTCTCTCTCTCTCTCTCTCTCTTAGTCTGTCCTCAAGAGAGAGACTATCTTGTGTGAAGTATGACTGACAGCAAAAATAACACTTCTCTCTATGTGTCATATGACAGTGTTGGCACACCCGCTTGTAGTTATTCTACTCTCTCACAAAGATGACAGCGCCTCGCCTCCCTGGGACCATTCAACACGCATCATTTGCTGGCTCTTAACGAGGAAGATTGATGAATCTCTTTAACAACACACACACAGAATAACTCACTCGGCACACTCCAACTGGACTAGACTTTTTTGTTTTTAACTACATTTTTTTTTTTTTTTTAAATAAAAAAATTTAAAATTGGGTCCTCCAAGGGGTCCCCGTCCCGTAAACTGTCGAAACAAAACCGAAAAAACTTTTGCTTTTTTTTTTAAATTTATTTTTATTTTTTAACCCATTCCAACAATTTTTTTTCGACGGGGCGGAGGGGTGGGGGCGGTGATGGTGGGGTGGGGGCGGGGTGGGGGGTGGTACCACCCTTTCACGAAATTCCCCTTTCAATCGGGCATAATCCCAAAATATACAAGCATGGAACACTGTATAAAAAAAAAAAAAAAAAAAACCAAAACACCTCATTCAAAAAACCCAAACAAAGACACACAACCTCATCATCAGGCTGCAATGATAGCTGGTCGATGCTTAACCTGCTTTTAGGATTTTTGCCCCAATTAATCAAGTAGGGTTATTTTTTTGTCAAAAGTTTTTTTTTTTTTTTTTCCAAAAAAAAATGGACACGGCCACCGCCATTTCTGCCCAGATCCCACATAGTTTAGTCGAAAGGACATCTGGGCGGCACATAAAAACCCAACAAAAAAAAGGACGCGTTCCCCTCCACTTTGGGGAAAGTATTTCCCCCAAATCAAACCATCCCCCGTCATGTCCGGAGTCATCAGAAGACAAATTAACCATGTCCCCTTGGTGAACCCGCGGGTTTTGCACGAAAAGGGTAGCCATTTGCGCAAACACCTCGAACCACGACGGGGACAATCAACACCGCCGAAACGTAAACACGAGGGGTCCAACTAAAATAAAAAAAAAACGAAAACCGCGAGTAGGACTTTTTGTTTTTTCACTCTCCCAAAAGATTAAACCACACCGAATAAAAAAAACGCTGTTAGACCATTTAATCTCCGGGGGTAAAAGAGATCTACAAAAAGCGGGAACCAATAAAAAACTCTTTAAGCGCCCCGGGAAAAACAGTCTGTCTTACTTTGTTTTCGGACCCTTTTTCAGTGGTCCGAGGAGATGACCAGCTGTTAGATCTTTTTCATGAACAAAACCACGTTTCAAAATAAAAATTTTTTCTCATTCTTTGTTCTGAACACAAAGAGGGGGGGAAACTTTCCATTTTTCCGCTCTCAAACAACCATAGCGCCCGGGAGAAACCCAACTCTAAACCCAAAAACGGATTTTTTACGTTTTTTTCAGACTAAATGATCATGATTTTTGGAGCACTTTCAAAAAGAACGCCCCAACTCTCGCAACTCTGCCCAAAGGGTCGCGTCTACTCATTTACGTGTACATCTCCCCCGTTTTCCTATCGGCTGGGGTGCGATATTTGCCCGCTTTCATCGCCACAACCCTTTTCTACACATGCCAAAGAGACGAAAACAACGGTTTTCGTTCAGAAGGGGCTTTGTTTTTTTCTTGTCTCGCCTTCACCGAGGTGCCTCTTTACACTCCTCCAAAAGTCAACAAAGCTCCTTTCACCATGGGGGGTCGTTTACCCCCCGTACATTTTCCCCGGGCTCCCCCATGTAAAGGGTAGAGTGGGTTTTAAAAACGCCTTGCGGGTCAATTAATTGTTCAATACACGAAACGCAGTAAAACCGCCCTTTTTTTTCCCCTTTCGCCGCGTGACACAAACACCAGACCAACAGGTTACAGTACAAACAACTTTTTATGATTCATGATATTGAAAATTTTGGGGCACGCCGCTTGCCCCAAATCCAAAAAACGGGCCCCACGGAAAGGACACGAAAGAAACCCGAAAGCACGGTCAAGGGCGGCAGTCCAAACACATTACAAAGGGGAGTATACCACCCCAAATCATGTTACAAGAACCTGTGGTACGGTATTCCGTCGACCCTACTTTGTTTTCCCCTATAGGCACTTTTGACTTTGAGGCTTTTTTTTAGACAAATGACACCACAAACAAACAACACACTCTACACAATAACAGGCCAGACACGTTCCGCTCTCCGTGCTGCCGTTTCTAATTAGGCCTACCTGGATTTGAAGACCTGTCTTTTCGTCGGACGGGACCCACAGCAACGGTCAATCCATAAGACACTACACGCGTTTGGGACGCCTCTTTTTGCCCCTTTCATACACTTTTCAAGATGTTTCAATACATTAGATGCTCCTTAAACCTCCGGGACCGACGACTCACAAACTGGTCAAACATTCCCGAAAAAGGGGCCTTAAAGACAAATTAGTGACACGCATAACTCCCTGGGTAGGGTTAAATTTCTTCCACTATAACCTCAAATCCAAACCTTCTTATTGGTTTTATAAACCGTCTGAAGACATCATCTAAACCCGAGGTTTGATCTGGGGGACAATGATATGATGAGTGAGAAAATCAACACGATGAGTTGGCCCAAAAAATCAGACCCCCAAAATTCTAGAGCTTTTAAAGTATGTTTTAAACCCAAAACAATCAATACATTGCATTGCCACTCACAAGCTCAAATTTTTTGACATTGCAAATTTTTGGGTCCTGGGTTCACTAATTCAAATATCATAAAAGTTTTGGAGTAAAAGGGAAACCAAAGGGTACTTTATTACGATCATGACAAATTTGGACAAAAGAACGACACGGTCACCCACCACACCTGCTTTTTTTACCGACCAAAAACAAAACACACGGGGCAACAAACCTTTTTGTCAAAAGTTGGAAACAAAAAAAAGACGACCCCTTAAAAAGATTTTCTTATTGGTAAACAACAAAGAGGGGCCCTTTCTGCAGGCCTCAAACTCGATTGATCTTATTCACGCATATCGACTCCAAAAACGGCGTCTCTTTCCATTTACTTTAAATATTTTTTCAGATAAATCCCCGCTTACTTTTCTCTCTTCAGCGAACAGCAAAAACAACACACGCTGCTGCTAACAAAATTGTCGGGGGGGCCTTCCATCATTTTCCACAGATACCATGAACAAGACAAAGGTGGGCCCCCCATCATTTTCCACAATACCTAACAAACCTTAATTTTGTGCAGGGCAGACAAACCCGTCCATTTGGGGCGGATTTGACCCAATTTCCTGTACCTCTGGGGATCATGCAATCCCGCCCACACAACACCCCACTCAAAACGAGACAGGCTTTCGGGGGGAAAAAACAACGGAGGGCGGGAAAAACGCGAGAATTTTAAGGGCTCATGCCACAACAACATTCATACCAAAACAAATACAACAACAAAAGAACACATTAGACACAAACGATCCGAGTCGATGCTGGGATGCGCAAAACCACACTTCCACCATTTCCCCCGCTGTCGTTTCACGGTCATACTGTGAGCTCACCAAGGGAAAAACCCACCCCTTCAAAGACAAACCTCTGACAGAACTCAGAGAAAACACACAAAAAAGTACCAAATATCTCCGTGCGATTTCAGGACGTGGGAGAAATGTGGGGGTGGAATGGCAAAAAAAAAAAACAACAGAACCACGGGCAAACCCCTTTTTACAAACTCGTTTTCCTACACCCACCGTTTCAAGGGGTATCACCCATTACCAAAACTATTTTGGAGGGGTCAAAAACGACGACTGTTTGGGGGCTTATTGAATGGATGTCTATGTACCAGACCTCTAAAAGAACACTTTTCGAACTGCAACCCATCTTCAAAAAAGCCTTTGTTGGCAAGAACACATAGACAGTCATGCGCGCTTTCGGAAAAAAAAAAACTACTCAGTAAAACCCCGTCGTACTCTCGGAGCTACTTTTTTTTGCCAAAAAACTGTTGGTTTTACCCCTTAAATCAAAGGGGACTTTGGGAAAAAGGGCGTTGTGAAAACATCACATTATCCTTAGTACAACCCAAAACCCCTTTTCAAGGGGGTTTGGGAACGGGGGGCTGACGCACGCGACAGGGGGATAAGGATTTACGCAACTATTTGGCTAAACTTTCAAATTGCAGGGGAACAGGCCTATGGAAAACCTGATAACATCGCCAAACACCGAGACATTCATTAGTCCCGGGATCAAGCCCCCAAACTCGCAATGAAGGCGGTTCAAAAACTACCCAGCTAGGGGGCGGGTTGTAAAGGGAAATAGCACAAAAAAAAAAATCAACTGGCACCCCCGATCCAGTTGGTTATTTCGTCTACCAATATCCCAAATTGCGAATATTTCAGTTTTATTAGATTGTTTGGACAAATTTTTCAACCGATCAATTTTACAACTTTTGGAGAGGTAAATTCCTGTAAATGCACTCAGTCGTCGGGGTTTTACCAAGTCGTACGACCCCCATGCGAAGCATTTTTCGTTGACACAATCGTTAGTTTCCGATCAAGCTTGTAACGACACCTTCACTCTTTCAAACTGGTTACACCCCCACGCGGGGGACCCCAAAAAGTGCGCCGATTTTCCTGGGCCCCGGGCCAAATATTACAAAAAAGACACCCGGGATGTTCGAAGTCGAATACACAGGAGATTTCTTTGTGGGCTCGTTCTAAAACCTATTTCGTTTTTGGGGAAAAAAAAAAACCAAATTTACTGAAAGGTTGATAAAAAACACCGCCTCACCCAAAAAAAAACCCCCAAAAAATTTCTTCAAAAGCAAGAGATGGGTGTGGAAAAAAAAAAGGGTTCCAAAAGACGGAAAATCATATTTTTCTACCTCCAAAAACCCCAAATTTTCCCTTTCCTTTTTTTTTTTTTTTTTTTTATACATTAAACGGTTCTCGCATTGACGGTGTCACAACTTTTCCTACGCCTAAAAACTTTTTCGTTTACCCCCCCCCGAGTTTCTTTTTTTTTTCTTCTGTATTTGTAAGAAAGCGTTCCAAATTTATTGTGGTCTTGATGACTGTTCTAATAGTCGTTTTATTTTTTCTTATAGGCCTATCAGAGTGTGCTGTTTAATCCATTACTTTTGGGGAAACAGTCCCCAACCTCCTCGTAGTGTTTCCTGGGTGGTCCTTCGTTCTGTATGACTGACTAAAGTTAAAATTACTTTCTGCTTTGACTTGAGTCAGTTTTATAGCTCGAACGATCAGCGGACGGGGAGAACATGTCATTTACACTAATATCACGATGCTTTGATGCAACATGATTTTCTTTTTTTTTGGCACGCAAGTACGTTGATATAGCCGTCCTGGTTCGAATATACATTTCGATGGTTAAAAAACATTCAGCTTTTTCACAAGCTGACAGACAGGCGTATAAATTACCGTGCATCCCCTGTCATCGCCCTTAGGGTCTTTAATAGCGACATGACATCGATCTCGTGATGCAGTCACCGAGCATCCTCTGTCATATGATTCGCCCCTAAGCGCTTTAAATAGCGATCTCGTGATTTCCACCTCATCCACCTCCGTTTTTAGGGGTGAGAAGTCCCTTATCGTACTACTGCCGTGCTGGCAGTCCGTGGGTATGTAATGTTCTGTGAGGTGGTGCATGATGTTACTGCTATGACGTGTTCCTGTAATTTGCAATATAGGCTGGTCAGTGAGACTGGTCTGTAATTTGCTGGGTTGTTTCTGTCCCCCTTTTTGAAGACTACTGTTACTTCAGCCATCTTCCAGTCCTCAGGAACACATCCCTCAGTTAAGGTGTTGGAAAAAAATCAATGTTAATATGGGCGCTAGTTCGTCGGCGCACTCTCTCAGGACTTTTGCTGGAATTTCGTCCGGACTTGCTGCCTTGTGTGAGTTGGTCTTCTGGAGTAACTGCCTCACTCCTTCCTCAGACACAGTGATGTTGTTCATGGCTGGGGAGAGAATCCCTGTTGGAGATGGGGTATCTCGAAGGTCTTCTTTGGTGAAGACAGATTTGTACTGGTTGTTCAGTGTGTGTGTGTGTGTGTGTGTGTGTGTTCGCGCATCAACACTCAGTTTGATCGTTTGATCAGTCAGCCGTCATTGTATACACGCTTCCATTGTATAACTTTGTGTAGCCTACGTGTCTGACATACCAACTTTTTGTTCAGTGGCTTCGGTTCCGCCCCCCTCCCACCCACCCCGCTTCCTCCACTCACCCCACCCACCCTTCCCCACCTGGCGTGGTTGTGTGATTATAGGCCTAAGCAACGTAACTGAACAAGTAAAAATTGTGTGAAAAGGGAAGGGAGGGAGGGAGAAAGTGGAATCACTGCGTCACTCTCCAGTTTAGAAAATACTTTTCGTGGCTCAACCACGCCAGACATCAACAGCCGAAACAGAAGGATTGTGGATGGTGTTTTATAGCGAAAGTGCAGAAACTGAACACTGTAAGTGGGTGAGTAAGGTATCGTTCGGGAGTATTTTTTGTGTTTCATATTGTGCAGTGGGTAAATATGTGCAGTGCA
This sequence comes from Conus ventricosus, assembly GCA_018398815.1. Classification (NCBI taxonomy): domain Eukaryota; kingdom Metazoa; phylum Mollusca; class Gastropoda; order Neogastropoda; family Conidae; genus Conus; species Conus ventricosus. The sequence continues at coordinate 31,595,166 of CM031609.1, read as the reverse complement.
GAGTATTTTGGTTGTATGTCAATTTTCTCGGTGATGCGTTGAGCTGTGCAGTGTCGGTGTCGAACTCGAAGTGTGACTGTCCTGCAAAACTTGCACATTTGAAGTTAAGACTTTTTCGCGGCTGTCCTGTTAGTTGCAAGATTGACCAGTGGATTTGATGTACATTGTTCACACTAGTCGGAAAGTGAAAGTATTCGAAATTTAGACTTTACAACATGACCCCCCCCGCCCCCTCCCCATCCAATCGGTTCGCGTAATCAAGAAACTGGGCTGTATACGAATCACAGATTAAGTATACCTCCATAGTCTGTGATACGAATATTCTGCGCCGACAGGCATGCACACAAATTACACGAAGTTTGTTTTTGCCTGTCAGAAATAAGTTTTAGGCATGAAAAGTTAGTGTTTACAAATTTTAATTCAACTAGCAATAATAGGCCTATGTTGAGTAAGTTAGCAAGTCACTTTGACAGCAGATAACAGAGACGTCCACGAATGCTTTGTACTAATAGGCTTTAGCCTATGTAGGACAACCGGTTAGGGGGACAGTGAAGGCAAGTACTTTCAGACTCGTCTCCATCAACTCCATGTACCTGCCCAAACCATCTGACAGCAGGCTGAGCTCGAGGATCAACAATGACCAGAGCTACGACATTCCAACATGCACGACGCGGTATGTACAGGCAGATGACATTCTTTCCAAGGACCATACAGAATGGAACAAGTTGCCTCAGGAGGTTGTGACAGATGAGTCACTGGACTGCTTCAAGTCCAGGCTGGCTCCCATCTTTAGAACCTGAAACCACCACCCCTTCACACCTCCTCCCCTTTCCCACCACCCCCAATCCCCCCCCCCCCCCCCCCCCCCCCCCTTGCCCTCCTCCTGACCACTGTTCCCTAAAATCCCCCCCCCTTTTTTTTTTTTTTTTTTTTCTCCTCACAACAGCGCAATCTTCGGCAATCTCCCCAAATACGACAAAACCATCAGCAAAATGATGTTGGTCGTACAAAGGAAGAAGAAGAAGAAGACAGACAAATAATAGCAAAACAAAACAAAAGAAGACAGAAAGAAAGAAAGAAGAACAAGAAGAAGAGAGAGAGAGAGCAAACAGAACTGTCATACATTGACCTTGCAAACCCATTCCAGCACTAGGCAGACCAGACCAGAATGACATCAACTCATTGTATGACTGACAACAATCTACTGGTTGCTTGAAATCAATGAACGTGTGAGAGTGTGCGTGTGTGTGTGTGTGTGGGTGGGGGGGGGGGGGGGGGGGGGGGGGGGGGGGGGGGGGGGGGGGGGGGGACAAATCATGAAAGCCCTGTGCAACCTGGTGTTCCTACACTGATGCAGACAAACAAAGCATTGTAGTTTTTTCTGATCAAATTAACACTGACAGTCTCACAATGTCAGTGCTGGATGTTAACAAAATATGTATTCAGAGGATGTTTGATACTACTGTCTCGGCCCAGACTGGCTATACCCTAGACAGGACTGACCAATGTTAATTCACATCCGCCCAGTTCAAACTCTTCCCCCCATCCCCCCCCCCCCTTCCAATTCTGTTGTACTTTCTCTTCCCCAAAACCATCTCTGTGGCTATTCTGTTGCTTGCATGCTTAACCACACAGAATGTTGTGATATGTCCTAACAAGGTAGATAATTCTTTTGTGTTTGTGACCACAGGCAGAGTAATGTTAAAGTGGATAACATTTGTTTTGCAAATGAACTGTTAAAGATTTTAGTAGTGCTGTGGGATTGAAGGAGTTATTGAAAAACATTTGAATCCAAGAGCACTCTCCAAGCCCGTGTTACAGACAAATGTTGTGCAAGAGTTTGAAACTTAAAATTGAAGTTTGATAAACATGTAAGATGCTTCAAAAGAAGAAAGTAAGGAGAAAAACCCAAGATTGCAACCAGTCTCCCTCTAAATGTATCAATCATTGAAAAAATTTTGAGTAAATAGGAACAGACTTAGCCTTCTTTTGAGGATGGACAATAATGTATTGTCTTTACTAATGAACAAGACCAGATATATTTAGTTTCACATTCTGGATTTCAACAAGACACCTGTAGAGTCTTCGTTGGTCTTGTCTGGCCAAGTATTGGCAGCTAATTTGACATTAGCCACAGCTTCGTTTATGCTAATTAGCAGTCCTACCTTCCAACACACAGACATTGCCCCTACTCCTTCCCTTTCCCCATCTCTTCCCCCCCCCCCCCTCCCTTTCTCCAACCCACCCTCCCCTGTACACATATGCTCCTTTTGCTCTTTTCGCATGATTCTTCATGCATTAGTCTAGATACTTTTGACCAGGCCTGTTCTGCTGACAGTTCAGTCTGTCTCACCTGTCTCACCCCCTCAATCTTTTTGCTGAGTTTACAGTGCAGTTTAGACTCCTCTTTTGTGGCTTTGCACTCTCAACATCGCTTTGCTGTTGGGCTCTGTATGGTGGTGTCTGGTGCATGAATTATCGCTTTTACTTTGTTTCAACTTTTTTGTTCTCTCAGCATTTTTTTTTTGCTTTCGTGTATCTTTCCGTTTTTTTGGTGTGTGGTTTTGTTGTTGTTGTTTTGTATATTTGCTTTTTTTGTTTTTGTTTGTCCCTTCTTCCGTACCACCTTTGTGGCATTGCATCCACACGCTCATTCTGACCCTTGCACTCAGCCACAACCTGGCCTTGCCTGTCACACAGCCACAGCCCAGCCTGCCCTGTCACAGCCCAGGCACTGGCAATCAACGTGAACAGTCAGTGTCAAGTTGTCAAGAGGCAACCCACCAGAGGAGACACTGCACTCCTGCAGAGTCACTTAGATGGTGTTCATTGGTGCCTATTCTGATCCAGTATGCAGAGGACACCACCTACTAAGCCCCTTACTGACGACAGTAATTGTTCAGTCATGGAGCTGGTTTGAGTGAGCTGTCCCCTGTAGGGCACCACCATGTTCTTCAAGGACAGTCCCCATGAATTTGCTGATACCAGTGTCCCAACAGAATCAAGCCAAGGCCATAGACATGGAGAGGAAATCGGAACTGAGGTCACCATGAGAGCAGGGCATGAAGGGCCACAGATTTTGAGACATTTTGTTTTACTGTTGATTGGTCAGGATGAGGATGATGAAGATGATGCTGTGGAGTACCGTTCTGATCTGAGACTGCATGAGAGGGCAGTACTCTACACTTAACTTTCATAATATATCCTGGTGTCAAACCAGGCTTGAGAGAAGCAGACATCTGCAGAGTTGGTCTGGTCAGGAAGTTTGAGCAACACTGTCAGAGATGCAGCCATAAAGTGGATGAAACTCTACTCTGTGAATGCGGTTTTCCCAGTTTAACCCATAGCAAACTCAACTCTGAATAGGAGCCGGTCGGGCCTGAAAATCCTACAAATAATTGGCTCTAATCGGAATCAAACCCTTGACTTCTCAGCTTCGAGTCTGCAATGCTAACTACTTCGCCACTGCAAAACCGGTATCTCTTCAGCTCTGTGTCTGGTTCCACTATAAGCTTTGTGTTGCACTAGCACAACTCTCGTAAGGATTCTGCTACTGCTAGCACAACTGTCATAAGGATTCTGTTGCTCACAACTATTCATCTGTTTCAAGGTATTATGTTAAGCCCATGAGTCATACACAGTGGTAGTACCAGGAAACAGAGCCATGTTTTTCCATTTTAACTGTGATGTAGACCCTAAGATAACATTGGTAAGTTTACTTGGACCATGAAATACATGTTTAAATGACACATACTGTACATTGTTTACACAGTAACAGTCTTTTAAATAATGTGATCATGCATTCTGTTTGTTGGGGGGAAAAAACCTTCCCTATGATTTAATGTACCGTGTGTTTTATAAAAAAAAAATTAGCTTATTGTTGTATGTTTGGTCTTGTAAAGCAGGCAAACTATGGGTGACAGCACAGATTCTGTGAAGCTCAATGTATTGCGGGGACCGGTGCGTGCCTCGCAGTTGATACATCCTCGCTTGCCCCGCCACCTGCAAAAACATCACCAGGGTGAAGGTAGGGCTGTAGAATACAGATATCGTGCAATCAAAATATGCACAGTCTGCATGAAAATATTCATTTGTATGGTAAAGTGTTATAGTTTTCGTTGTTGTTGTAGTTGCCAAAGTAAAAAATTGTACTTGTTTTCCCTTGAAATTGGTTTGCAAATTCAGTTACCCAGTGAGTTTAGAATACCTTGATTTTAGCCCTGATGCAGAGCTGCCACACTGCTACATCTAGTGATGAAATCCAATGTGAAAGACGTAAACAAATTTTCGTTTTTTTTATAAATGCTTATGTATGCAGCGTAGGATTAAACAGAATCAAGACAATGTAGATCTTTCATTAAAAAAAACAAAAAACAGGCAAGTTCAGTAGATAAAAGAAGAAAAAGCAGAGGAAGAATCACTAAAGATGACCTCGTTTTTGCCACCTTTTTGACTGGGTTTTGATGTCAGCCTTTTTGGTTTTTGTGAGTCAGTTTGAAATTATGTGATAACTAGCGAGATTTGCGTCATCTTAGTCTGTCACCATGTCGTGTGCAAAGCGGAGTGGGGCTGAAAGTGCTATATACAAGTGCTGCGCTTTAAATTTAGAATACTAGACTTGGAATGTCAAAATGACATTCATTGAGCTTTTTTGGCCATTGCAGGTCTGCTTAATGTTACAGAATAGCTGATCACCAACCTACAGCTTCAATAGTCCTTGACTTTGTAACATCTTATTCTCAAGGCACCTGCATTTATCTTGTCATTCACTGTTAACTTTTTAGGAAATATGTTAAGATTAGAGGTGCCACTTAAAGTTGAATTCTAATGTACTTATGCTTTAGCCCTGATACGGGCTTTCCTTGGCTGTCTGTGAACATGAGAAAATTAATGTAACATGAATTTAAGTTTTGAAACATGAATTTAAGTTTTGATCTATGGTGTTTTGGCAGCACTAATTTCATGGGTACAAGATTCCCTAGCAGTAAACACATTTTACAATACGATTTCTAGTGTGGACATGTCTGTAGACAATAAAAAAAAAAAGAAACATGTGTAAGTTGGTGTACAATTTGTTTTCAGGTGAGCAGAGAGCAGAGGCCAAGCCTGCGGATGGAGGAGACCATGATCCAAAACAGCAGGCTCCATTGCTGGATGAAAAGGTCAGAATAATTCTTTTAATCTTCTTTAATTGCTTCCATTAACTTCATGTCTGAACTGATTCCACTTCATCAGGCTGTTACCCTCAGAAGAGTGCTTTACTGTAGTAAACCATCCCTCACTTTTTTTCCTGCCCAATTGGTTTTGTTCACCTGTCAAGACATTAGTGTTCTGCAGAATTTTGCCACAGAAAGCTTCTTTGGTTCTCTTGCCTGTGCAGACTGCATGTTCCTTGATTCATCATGAGAATGGGAGTAAGTTACTTCTTCCATTCACGCTTGAATATTAAATCTGGTGTTATTTTTTTGATCGCGTGCTAGACTACAGCTTCTTGTGTACAAATTATAGTGAGTGATTAATGTGCATGTAACTGCAATGATGCGCATTAGATAATCATGTCAGAGTCATTTCTCTTCTTGTGATTGAGTATTCAAGTCTGCATGTTTCACTTGTCGACATATATCTATGCAAACTCTTACTGTACATGCTGATTAAAGGGATTTACTGGGAAGAGAAACAACTTGGTGTTTTACCTTAAGGAAGAGATACAGCATGGTGGATCAGATTTTATTGAAAGGAGTAACAAGATAAAGATGGATAAGAGGCTGTAAAGATCTTGCAGTATGAGATGCTCCAGTAATAAGATCTATGAACATGTTATGAAGGGAAATTTTCATGGCTTCATTAAACAACATGGAATAACTATAAACAGACTTCTGTTGCATAGTTGTACATAATACATGGATGTATGTAAAGAGTGTATATGTGTATGGAGTTCAGAGGCCAAACACTTGTCAGAAGGCAGTGATGCCTATTCACCCAGAATGGTTGTATTTGTTTCAGAAAAATGTAATAATTGATGGCTATTTTGGATGTTACAGATGGGAATCGCACGTTATTGGGGGAAAGAAAGAACATCGTCCTTATGATAAATTGGGGCACCTTTTTTCACTGGTGGATAAACCTGATGGCAGGTGGGAAGTTGTTAATCAAACACTCTGTGCATTAATCCACAACTGGCAGTGGAAGAGACCAAACTGCACTGAAGTGAAGAGAAACCAAGGAACAGATAAGTAAGCAAACCAGAACGTGCAAGACTGATGAAGGTGGATAAGGTATCCCGCATCTGAGAAAAACTGAAAAGAAAAGGAATTTGACCATTAAAAGTTGTCAGAATAACCTGAAAAGAAAAAAACCATGTACAGTATAATGCACAGAACCATTGCTCCAGATGTCCATTATGTGTCTACCTATAATGGTTGGTGGTGGCATGTACTCAGTCATGTAGTGGTGGAAACTAAAGCTTCTTTCTTACTCTTGGTGAGTGTGCATGCATGTGCATGCACATGTTTTTGTACTGTTCATGACTTTTTAAGGCCTGTTAGGTTCCACATGCAGTTCAGTGTCATTTTACAAGTGGTGATGGTTGGTGGTCCATTTCAGGAGCTCAGTGTGGTGGAAAAGCATCAGCTTCAGGCCCCAGCCAGATGATAGCTCAGCTGAGAAGGAACAGCCTCATTCTGCAGGAAACAGATAGCCAACCTCAGACCACTTCAGCAATCTCTAAGGGGATGGCGACTTCTCATTCTCAACCCCAGGAAACGTCTGTCGGAAATCTGTCCACTCTCTCTCAGAGTCAGACTACTCTTGAACACAATGCTACTGGCATTAGCAACAGTGCCAACAGACGGCCGAAATTCCATGATCCATTGGAGGAGAAACACTACAAGCTAGAGCAAAGTCAGTTGGTCAGTGGAGGACCAGACCCAACGTTCATGAGATCCTACAGCTCAGGCGATGTTGACGGTCATGAAACATCGCTGCTGGCTAAAGTGAGGAAATCTATGCCACGATACGCAGAGATTCGCAGGAATCAACAGCAGGAACAGATGGGCCAAGTTGGGACAGTCCCAAGACTGTGAGATCCAACAGCACGGAAGATGTGGGCGGTCAGGATGTGCAGTCTATTCTGGCGAAGGTGAGGAGATCTGCATTTATGTTTGCAGAGAGTCAAAAGAGTCATTCCAGTGATCAGTCTACCTCAGACACAGGCAGTAGCCCAAAAACAGCATTGCCACTCACAGTTCCAAGACGAAACAGCTCACATGATTTACGCGGCTCTGGGGGCTCTGACTCTGGCTGTTCAACCCCAACTGAGGAGTTGTCAGAATTGGTCAAACCCTCTGCTGTTCCTATGTTCATGTCACGGCACCAAAACCAAAGTTTTTTGCAGAGTATGTACCACTCACTTCGTAGTTACGCTCTTCCTAAAGCGGGAAACAAAACTGGGGACTTGCCTTCAACTTCCATGGCAAAATCTGAGGGAGGGGATCCTGACATCACTGAAGTGTTGCCTGAGCATTCTGAAAAGAACACTGCGGTGCAGATAATGTTAAGTGATGAAGAGTCCAAGCATGACTCCCCTTGCACCAGGGGCAAGGCAGGTGGTGGCAGTGAAAGGAAAGTGAAAGACTTGGAGAGTAGGATGGAGTCCTTGTCAACAAAGGGCGGAAGTGAGGACAGGGAACGTCAAGAAAGCTTCAGTCACTCCATGCCTACATTCAGACGACGGATTGTCTCCAGTCCTTGCAGTTCGTTGCCACAAAAGGCAGAAGGGTATGGTTTGCTTTCTAGCATGTTGTAGGCTGTGTACACTCACCTGTAGGTGACTGTGTGTGTGTGTTTGGGTGTGTGCAGGATGAATGATCATAAACTAAAGGGAGATGGTGAAAGACGAGGGGGGGGGGGCAGGGATGTGTGCTAATGGTGGTAGGGTTTTTTTTGTTATTGTAGTTAAATGAAAATGTTGGATTACCTAGTGAAACAAAGTTGAAAACTGCTTCTGAATTGAATCATGAAATCTTTGACTGTTTGGCATATTTGTAGCTTGTGGGAAAAGGTTTTTCTAAAGGATGATTTTTGATGGAATTCTTGTTTATTCAGATATGATCAATATGTGTGCTTGCATATGGTGAATACACAAACATGCGCACACCCACCCACACTCAAACGCATGCATGCGCATGCTTACACACACACACACACACACACACACACCACACACACACACACACACACACACACACACACACACACACAACACAAGTCACCAGGACTCCATACATGCGCATCAAAACACAACACTCCATCTTCCTTTCCTTTTCAAACACACACACACACACTCAGTCAGTACATGCACACTCACAAAAGCGCACGCACGCACACACGCACGCACGCACGCACGCACGCACGCACGCACGCACACACACACACACACACACACACACACACACACACACACACACACACACACACACACACACACTCGTCGGTCCTCCTTCCCAGTGAAATATAATTCACTCTGTCATGGTGTGTTGTCTTGTCGTTCTTCCCAGTTGAATGTGATTCACTCTATCATGTTGTGTTGTCTTGCTATTTTCCAGTGACCAGCAAGCTCCCTCCCCTCTCAATTACTGCAAGTTACAAATTGGCAAAGGAAGCAGATCCTACTCCATCCTCATAGTCTGCCCAGAAATGGAGAAACTGGTGGTAAGATTTCCAAACTCTTTGGGCTGGTTCTGTCCTTTGTAAATATGTGTGTACATGTATGCCTTTGATCTTTTTTTTTTAATTTCTGTGGAACTTGAGGCTGGAGAGAACAATTATCTTTGCACAGAAAGTAAGGAAAAAGTCTTTTTTTTAAAGGTTTTTTTTTTCAAAGGAGAAGGGGTTCGTTGACATTCATTTTTTTGGTTGTATTTTTTTGTAAGAAATTAATTTCTGGTTTGGGGTGCTTTCAACTTTTTATACATTGCAGTAAAAAAAAAAAAGATAAATCAAGAGGCATTGCCAGCTCTGTGGGTGGCGAGTATGCATGCACAGTTAGAAGCAGGCTTCAAGCTTGGAAGTTCAGTTTTCCATCTGCATCTGTTTTATTCAGTTGGTAGATACTGGAAATCTTTTTTTTCATCCTGGTCAGCTTTATGTATTTTTTCTTTGTCAACTTCTGAGATTGAATACATTTTCTGTTTCATAGCTGTCATGTATCCAAAAGCTGTCAGTTATTTCCTTATTTTCAGAATTATCTTCAGATTAAAGTGATGTGGAAAAAAATTCATTACACCCCAGAAATGAAGTTTTGTGATGTGACTTTTGTGTGTGGAAGTGGTTTTCTTTTTCTTGTTCTTTTTTCTTCTTTTGTTTTAAATGATAGAAAAGGGTGAAGTATAATGTTTGCCAGCATCTTATGTTGAGCTTATGTCATGAATTCAGCACACTGCAATTCTTTGTGAGGTCAGTCAGACTTAACATTGGGTTTTAATGAAAATAACGGAGTATGATCATAGCAAAGAATGTGACAGTTTTGAAGAAAGTCATACAATCAAAAATGAGTTCCATCATCCCATCTTCTCAGTGATTAAAGACCACTGCTGCACACTAATCTGCACACTTGCATGCACATGCAAGATGCACTTATAGTACAGATTCACGGTAGTTTGGACAATATAAGTTAAAAGAAAAGATCAGTCTAAACAAACAGTCTTCAGAGACTTACAGTAGGCTGTGTGGTATTTGAAATTCTGGTGGTGAGTGGGAGTAAATGCATTCCAGACTGTCGAACTCCGATAGGAAAGAGATCAGTGACCAGACAGCTTTGTTGTGACAGAGGAAATACTGAGAATAGAGTCATCAAAAGAGACTGTGCATGTCAGACAGGCATTCAGGGCCAGCATCAGTAATAGGTAAGCAGAGGGAAGAAAGTTTGTTGAAAACTGTAGACTGAATAGGAAGCCAGTGTAAGAAAGAAAAATGGTTAAAGATTCTCGACTGAAGAGGAAGTTATTCTACCTATCTTAGCTACCAATGTAAGAAAAGTTTGTACAAAATTCTAGACTGGACAGGAAGTTATGCTACTCATCTTTGCTAAGATTCACTTCTCGCTCAAACTATACACTTTACAATGATTGAAAATAGCATTGCTATGCACAAGCTTCTCATTCAAACTATACAATTTAGACTGATTAAGAACCTCATTGCTGTGCACACAGATACTGAACACTAGCATGTCACAGATATAGAAATGTGAGTAAGAAAAAGTACTAATATGGTTTTAAATGTTATTTTATCAGTGGGAATACCTTAGGAGACACCATATGTGTAATAGTGAAGCGATAAACACCATGGTTTGGCTATTTAGCAGTTGTTCTTAATCTGTGTTTCAGGAAATCCATGGTCTGTTGAATGCAGCAACAGATGCACAGATGATCAAGTCGGGCACCTATGATGATTTGGTATGTGATTTGAAAATGGTCACAGAATGATTGATAGGAACAGGCTTTCTCTCTTACAGGTGCTTCATTACAGTAAGTTCACACTAACACTGGCATGTGCACTCAAACATGCATGGCACAGACTCTCATGCTGTGTGTGCGCACACTCTCTCTCGCACACAGACACACACACACACACACACGCACGCACACACACAGACACACAGAGACACATAGACGGACACACACACACACACACACACACACACACCACACACACACACACACACACTTCCAGACAAAATTTCAGCTGTCGTCATGCCCTATTAGGAATATTGATAGATCTTTCTGCTTTTTTGAAAGTTCTCTGCTAAAATCTCCTAGGCGTTCTATGTGGGTTTTTTTCACTTTTCTTTGTTTGGTTTGGGTTTTTCTTTTGTCTGTTTTGTTTTCTTTACTCTTGTGTACTATTTTTCTGCCTTTTTGGTGAATTCTCCTTTCTTTGCTCAATAAAGTTTTACACTTTTCTGTCTGATCACAAATTATTACATGACATATTTTTTGTTCTAATCTGGCAACAAGGTTGTGAGGTTCACTAGCTGTGCAGTGTCCGTCTGCCTAATATCATGGGGTTTTTTATTTATTTTTTGTTCCATTAAAATGTTTTCTTTTGCTGTTGTTTTTTTTTTTGTGATCTTGGGGGAATGAAGTAAATGGAATGATGGGACTACAGCTCTGTCTAGTTTTCACTGAGTTAAGTGTCATGTTATCTGTTGGATGTAGAAGTTGTCTTTATTATTTTTTTTTTTTTTTTAAGGACAGGACTTGGTTTTTCTCTAGCTGGGTGACCGTCCCGAAGGGGTCTGTGTGGTTGGCTGTGAATTGTGGTAACGAAACTATAAAGGACTGTCTGCTAAGATTCAGGGGTAGTTTATGGATCAGGTTGAAACAGTGCAACCAGTGTCAAGATACCTTGCATGTACTCTCTTGTCAGCATGTCTTGCTTGCGAGATGTGGAGAACTAGACAGTTGCAAGACAGCGATTCAGGACTGTAGAACAAGTGCTTCCAAAACTTGGGTGTTTTGTTAATTTAGTTTGGTCACAATGATTTGGCTTTGTGGACACTGGCATTATACACAGGAGAAAGGTTTTGCAGGATCCTTTATGCTACAGACTCAGTGAATCTGTCAGAAGGTTTTGCAGAATCCTGTGTGCTACAGACTCGGTGAATCTATCAGGTTTTGCAGGATCCTGTGTGCTGCAGACTCAGTGAATCTGTCAGAAGGTTTTGCAGAATCGTGTGTGCTGCAGACTCAGTGAATCTGTCAGAAGGTTTTGCAGAATCCTGTGTGCTACAGACTCAGTGAATCTGTCAGAAGGTTTTGCAGAATCCTGTGTGCTGCAGACTCAGTGAATCTGTCAGAAGGTTTTGCAGAATCCTCTGTGCTGCAGACTCAGTGAATCTGTCAGAAGGTTTTGCAGAATCCTGTGTGCTGCAGACTCAGTGAATCTGTCAGAAGGTTTTGCAGAATCCTGTGTGCTACAGACTCAGTGAATCTATCAAAAGGTTTTGCAGGATCAGAAAGCACTGAACATTCTAAGAGTTGTGACACACACAATTAGGGCGCTGATAAGAAAATTTCTCCACCTTTAGAGGGCTCTGATCTGTTCCAAACTGGACTAGGCTCGACCAGACCCTACGTGAAAAATCTAGATCCCATCCACCCTCAGGGCTTTGACTCTGTCTGGGTGCATTCTGGGCCACCCAGTTTATAGCTTGTATGCAGAGGGAGGGGGTGGGGGGATGGAGGGGGGGGGGGGGGTATGTATGGGGATGCTATAATGAGCAGCACTGTTTGTGGAATTGTGTGCAGGTAGATGAAATCAGCAGCCAGATGGGTGTTCAGCTTGTCATGCAGAAACTACAAGGTAAGTGGTGTATGTGGTTTCAGGGAATTTTCACACATACATGTACACACACACTCTCTCTTTCTCTCTCTCTCTCTCTCTCTCTCTCTCTCTCTCTCTCTCTCTCTCTCTCTCTCTCTCTCACACACACACACACACACACACACTTACACGCACACACATTTTGAAAATGTCTGTGTAAGGACATCAAGTGTAAGCACTGTGGCAGTTGCTTTCAGTAGCCACTTTGAATGTACATCAAAATTTGAAGCTGAGTAGGCCGAGCCAAAAAAGCAAAGAAAACAACACTCATTATAATAATGATAATCAGTGAAGTACCCTTGGCCCAGGTCTAGGTTCCCCAGGCTATGTTCCGCACAGATTTCTGTTCCCCCTCCAGTCTGTGTTCCTAGAAGTCTGTTCCCCGAGATCTGTGTTCACCTACATCTGGTAGGCAACTCGCTGTACTGAAAGAGCCCACAGCATCCACACAGGGAAGGCTGGTATAGTTATCTCCAGGTCTATTTAGTATGTGTATAGTTATCCACAGGTCTATTTACACTGATCTGTGCCCCTCCCATCTCTTCCTGGGTCTTTGTTTACCCTTGTCTATGTTACTCCATGTCTGAGCGACTCCTAGGTCATTTGACCCAGAGTAATGTAACTCGGTATGGGTCCTAGTGGCTCAGACCCACGTTCAGACTTGCTTACCTCCGCTTTTGGCATAATGAATTATGCTTTTGAAGGCCTTATTCTGCCATTACACTCTCTTAAACTCTAAATTCCTTTTACAGTTAGTAGTGTTGATCTTTATGCAAACAGCCATCAGAAAGGAAATCCATTTATGCATATATTTATGTGTAATTACTTTTCATTGATTTGGTTGCATGTTTCTCTGTTCAGCTTCTGTCAGTTGAATTTAGGGTTTTTTTGTGCTGCAATGGCGAGACAGTTTATTATTACTGCTGTTATTTTTATTACGGTTATGAATAAATGTATAATTTGTGTTATAAATATTATGAATTCTCTCCCAGCCTTCCCTGTGTGGATGCTGTGGGCTCTTTCAGTACAGTGAGTTGCCTGCCTTTCTGCCTGGTTGCTGTGCTTGTAACTTCCCCTGTTCTGCTACTTGCTTATAATGTGCTTTTATACATTTGTTTCTCTTTACTGTCGGTCAACTGTTTATCTGTTTTTGTTCTGAAAACTCTTTTACACTTTATTTTCTTTGGTTGCAAAATACAAATTATGTTATGCTAGCTTTTTTTGTTATGATCTGGTGACTAGGCAGTGAACATTGTACGCACTGTCCTGATGGGCACTTCCTGTGCATTCTACTGTGCCTGTGTGCCCATATGGGTTTTTAACTGTATCTTTTGTGGCTGGCAGTTAATTTTTAAATGTTTTTTTTTTTTAACTAAAAGTGAAAAATCTTGGGGAGCGCCAGGCACTGTCAGCACAACCTATGGACATCTGTTAGTAGGGTGTCAATAGTTTGGCTACCATGTCATGGTTTGCTTGTGTTATCTGTTTCTCTTTCAAGATGTAATCTCTCAATTGTCAGACCTGTTCCGGATTTGACGTTTATTGTCAGTACAAGTCTGAGCCCTGTAAAGGCTCTGTGTTGGGCCATTATGAAAAAAAAAATCCAAACACGTTGATGATCTTTGAGTTGTACGTGACAGCCCTACCCCCCAGCGGCCAGTACTCGGTGCAGAAACTGGTGCATCTGTCAGCAAGTCCCTTGGCACACCGGCAGCCCAGCCGCTGGGACGAAGTCATCCAGAAGTTTGAGAGGGAGGGCATTGAGGGCATTCTGCTGCGATCTGAGGTAAAGGGGGCTTCATCCCTGTGCCAGTGATTTGCATTCTTACACGTTTTCTTTTGTTTTCCACCACTGTTTGCTTTATTTAACACATGATCAAGCTAGATCAGTGTTTAGCTAGACACTAGATGTCATCACCTGATCCACACTGGTGTTTGATTTTGAACACCTGATCTAAAGGGTTGTCTCAATTATGTTGACCTGATTTTATCTGCACCGGTGTTTGGTTTAGCACTTGATCTCAGATCTCATGATGTTGATGACACCAGTGTTTAATTTATTGAACACCTGATTGTCTGTCTACATCACTGGTTATTTGGTAAAGCAACTGATAACATTGTCTACTTTGGTGTTTATGTATTGAACATCGGATCTCGTCATCAATCTACACTGGTGTTTACTTGGTGGAACGTCTGATATCATCTGTCTACAATGATGCTTATTGACTGAACATCCGATCGTGTCCTCTGTCTGCACACTGATGTTAATTTGTTTAATGACAGGTCTCATCATTTGTGTGCATTAGTATGTGTTTGTTATACGACTGATGTCATCGTCTGTCTGCTCTGGTGTTTATTTGTTGAACATCATATGTCATCATTTGTCTACGCTGTGTATATTTTGTGGAATATCTGGAACCATCTGTCTACATTGATGTTTATATGCTGAACATCCAATCTTGTCATCTGTCTATGCTAGTGTTTATTTGTTGAACAACTGATCTCATCGTCTGTCTATACATCTATCTACACTAGTGTGTGTTTTTGTGGAGCATCTTATGCCATCATCTGTCTACACTGGTGTGTGTTTTGTGGAGCATCTTATGCCATCATCTATCTACACTAGTGTGTGTTTTGTGGAGCATCTTATGCCATCATCTATCTACACTAGTGTGTGTTTTGTGGAGCATCTTATGCCATCATCTGTCTACACTGGTGTATGTTTTGTGGAGCATCTTATGTCGTCATCTGTCTACACTGGTGTATGTTTTGTGGAGCATCTTATGTCATCATCTATCTACACTGGTGTGTGTTTTGTGGAGCATCTTATGCCATCATCTGTCTACACTGGTGTGTGTTTTGTGGAGCATCTTATGCCATCATCTGTCTACACTGGTGTGTGTTTTGTGGAGCATCTTATGTCATCATCTGTCTACACTGGTGTACGTTTTGAGGAGCATCGTGTCATCATCTGTCTACACTGGTGTGTGTTTTGTGGAGCATCTTATGCCATCATCTGTCTACACTGGTGTATGTTTTGTAGAGCATCTTATGTCGTCATCAGTCTACACTGGTGTATGTTTTGTGGAGCATTGTATGCCATCATCTATCTACACTGGTGTATGTTTTGTGGAGCATCTTATGTCATCATCTATCTACACTGGTGTGTGTTTTGTGGAGCATTGTATGCCATCATCTATCTACACTGGTGTGTGTTTTGTGGAGCATCTTATGTCATCATCTGTCTACACTGGTGTACGTTTTGTGGAGCATCTTATGTCATCATCTATCTACACTAGTGTATGTTTTGTGGAGCATCTTATGTCATCATCTATCTACACTGGTGTGTGTTTTGTGGAGCATTGTATGCCATCATCTATCTACACTGGTGTGTGTTTTGTGGAGCATCTTATGTCATCATCTATCTACACTAGTGTGTGTTTTGTGGAGCATCTTATGTCATCATCTATCTACACTGGTGTGTGTTTTGTGGAGCATTGTATGCCATCATCTATCTACACTGGTGTGTGTTTTGTGGAGCATCTTATGTCATCATCAGTCTACACTGGTGTATGTTTTGTGGAGCATCTTATGTCATCATCTATCTACACTGGTGTACGTTTTGTGGAGCATCGTGTGTCATCATCTGTCTACGCTGGTGTGTGTGTTTTGTGGAACATCTTATGTCATCATCTGTCTACACTGGTGTATGTTTTGTGGAGCATCTTATGTCATCATCTGTCGACACTGGTGTATGTTTTGTGGAGCATCTTATGTCATCATCTGTCGACACTGGTGTATGTTTTGTGGAGCATCTTATGTCGTCATCTGTCTACGCTGGTGTGTGTTTTGTGGAGCATCTTATGCCATCATCTGTCTACACTGGTGTGTGTTTTGTGGAGCATCTTATGTCATCATCTGTCTACACTGGTGTATGTTTTGTGGAGCATCGTGTGTCATAATCTGTCTGCGCTGGTGTGTGTTTTGTGGAACATCTTGTGTCGATCATCTGTCTACACTGGTGCGTGTTTTGTGGAGCATCGTATCTCATCATCTGTCTACGCTGGTGTGTGTTTTGTGGAACCTCTTATCTTATCTTGTTGCATATGTATTGTTCTTTTGTTTTCCATCACTTCTGTCCTTTAACAGTCTGGAATACACTTCCATTCACCATCAGACACTTCACTTGACCAGTCTCTGTAAATCTGTCTAAGGACCCATTTGTCTAAATTGAGCTGAAATCTTCTTATCTGTAAATTCTGAACCACCTTGTATTCATACTGGGATGCTTTTCATGTGTGCACATGTGGATGAATGTGGTGATGTCTGTGTTCATGAATTTATACTTTTTTTTTCAAAGTAATATTGAAGGGTGCAGAATGCTTTGATCTCACTTGGAGACAAAACACACAATAAATCATTCTTTTTCTTATGTCATTTTTAGATTAGCAGCAGCAAAGTTTCAAGTGAAACTGACCTTTCTTATTTCATACCTTATTTCATGCAATTCTGCATTTGTGTTCCACGTTTATTTCAGGCACACTACGTGTGTCTGACACATTGCTGTTTGAGGCGTTACCAGGTGTCTTATGCTGTGATTGTTGTGACAGGAGGCGAGGTTCTTTGAGCCAGACGACTACAGGCTACCAGATGGGGAGAGGACGTTCAGGAGTGTTGACAAAAAAATCAGCATCAGAGTGTGAAGTTACAGGAAGTCAGATGCATACCAACAGGAAACTGGTGAGGTGTTGTGAAACTGGACAGCTCTCAAGACACTGACCCTTTTTCTTTCTTTTTTTTTTTTTTTGAGAGTCCTTGTGAAGTAAGTCTTTTCCTTGGGATAGTGCTGTTTTCAAGTGATGTTTAGTAGAAAGAAACTCATGTTTACATGATAGGGCTTGGTGATTATTGAGGATGATTGCCTTGCTTTAGTGCTTAAAGTGTGGTGGCGGAGAATATCATGCTGTACTGTTGGAAGCTTAATAACTGAGAAGGATGTAGGCAGGCCGTAGAAGTGTGGTGGGGAAGAATATCATGCTGTAGTTTCAGAAGCTTGATGACTGAAGATGATGCCATGCTGTAGTGGAAGTGTGGTGGTTTAGGATCTCTTACTGTAGTGTAGGAAGCTTGGTGAGAGAGGATGATTCCACGCTTTAGTGTGAGTGGTGGTTGAGAATATTGTGTTCTAGTGTTCAGAGCTTGATGATGAAGGATGATGCCACCCTTAAGTATAAGCAGGTGGTGAAAATGTCGTGCTGTGGTGCTGCCAGGTGGGTGATTGAGGGCGATGCTACATTTTGATGCAAATGTTGTAGTTGAAAGTATCATACTGTGATGTTATAAAGAGGGTGATTGAGGATGATGTTGCACTTTGGTGTTGATTGAGGATGATGTTGCACTTTGGTGTTGATTGAGGATGATGTTGCACTTTGGTGCAAGTATAGTGGTTGAAAGTGTCATACTGTGGTGTTACAAGGTGGGCGATTGAGGGCGATGCTATTCGTTAGTAATAACAGCAGTGATTGAGAATGTCATGACGCAGAGTTCAAAGCTTGGTGGCTGAGTGTGATGCCATGCTTCAGTGTTACAAGTGTGGTGGTTGAGAATGTCATGACGCAGAGTTCAAAGCTTGGTGGCTGAGTGTGATGCCATGCTTCAGTGTTACAAGTGTGGTGGTTGAGAACGTCATGACGCAGAGTTCAAAGCTTGGTGGCTGAGTGTGATGCCATGCTTCAGTGTTACAAGTGTGGTGGTTGAGAATGTCATGACGCAGTGTTTAAAGCTTGGTGGCTGAGTGTGATGCCATGCTTCAGTGTTACAAGTGTGGTGGTTGAGAACGTCATGACGCAGAGTTCAAAGCTTGGTGGCTGAGTGTGATGCCATGCTTCAGTGTTACAAGTGTGGTGGTTGAGAATGTCATGACGCAGAGTTCAAAGCTTGGTGGCTGAGTGTGATGCCATGCTTCAGTGTTACAAGTGTGGTGGTTGAGAATGTCATGATGCAGAGTTCAAAGCTTGGTGGCTGAGTGTGATGCCATGCTTCAGTGTTACAAGTGTGGTGGTTGAGAATGTCATGACGCAGTGTTCAAAGCTTGGTGGCTGAGTGTGATGCCATGCTTCAGTGTTACAAGTGTGGTGGTTGAGAATGTCATGACACAGTGTTCAAAGCTTGGTGGCTGAGGATGATAGTGTGGTGGTTCAGAACAGTTGTTTTTGCTTTAGTGCTCAAAGACTGATGGCCGAGAATGATGCCATGCATTTGTGTTAAAGGTAATGGTGATTGAGAATATCTGGCTGTTGTGTTTAAAGGTTGGTGACTGGAATGATGCAATGTCGAAAAGCTAGCTGGCTAAGGATCACGTCTTACTGTAGTCTAAAGAGCTTGGTGATCGAGGAGTTTTGTCATGCTTTAGCATCAAAAGTAAGGAAAGTGAGAAAGGCATCATGTTAGATTGTAGAAACATGTACTGACTGAAGATATTGTTGTGCCAGTGATAAAATTGGTGACTGAGGATGTAGTGCCATTGTGTTTAAGTCTTGGTGATTCAAAGTGATGTTATGCTACAGTATTCAGAATGACTGAACATCTTGTGATAATGTTCAAAGCCATGTGATGAATGGAAAAAACTTGTTATTATGCCTGACAAATGTTCAGGGTTTGGTAACTGAAGACATTTTGGACATTCCTACCATAGTGTTCTGAACATGGTCATTAAAGTGGAATGTGTCTGGCATTTACATCATTGAGGGTAACATTCACCTTCCTTACTGGGCAAGGACCTAGGAGAGTGATGTAGTGCTGGTCAACCAAACAATTTTTTTTTTCCCAGATCAGAATCGTCAAAGATTTTTGTGCTGGGAGAAAATTGCTGGAAACATCCTTAATATATAGACTGTTTCTCCACTGATTCAAGATGGTGTTGACCCAGAATGAAAAAAAAAATGCACACAGGCACATCCTGTGCACATATTTGTTTTATAACCACATAACTTGACTAATACTGCACTGAATGAAAATGTGCACACACCAGTATGAAAGAAACACATATTCATAACTGTTGCAGAGGAAACTGTGCTTGAACAGAAAGTTGTGATGTTAACCACATGATCTTTGATTCCTGTTTACAAAAACTGGGAAGTCTTTGTCTTTCTTTTTCAGCTGAAGTGATTTCTGTTTGTTTTCTTATGGAACGAGAGTTGTTGCTCTCTGTCAAAACTGCATGTTTGTCGATCAGGCTATTTTGCTTTAAACATGTAAATCATTTTGTTACTTGTGGCTTTGGATCAGTGATGATGTCCTTTAGTTGGAGACTTACCTTGTCTCCAAGATGGAAGAAGTAAAACCATCTTTAGGAATGTTTGGCTTGAGTCCTGCATGTTTCGGAATTCCTTTGGACTTTTGATGTCAGGATCGCGACAAACTAACTAAGTGTGGTCTGGGACAGAGTATTTAGAATTAGGTATGTTTGTCTGAGTGTTGCAAAAGAGCAGCAAGGTAAAAATTGCAGAAAGCCCTTCCCTCTCCACTCCTTCGAAAGTATGACTTCGTTAAAGCAGTGTGTTGTGAATGGGCTATGAACTATTGTACTGTTTTCCTAATGAGGCCAAATGATATGTTCCAGACAAGGAAATCCAGTCTTGCCAGGTATCCATTGTTATTTTTTCATTTTGCAGATGGTCGTGGATATGCCAAAACTCCATAAACTGATGATTTTCCCTCTCTCTCACCTTCCTCCTGCCCTCCCTCCCTCCTCCTCTCCCTCGCTCCCCTTGTCCCCTTCCCTTTTGGTCTGCGGTGTGGATATGAGAGGAAAAAGAAGTGTGATACCGGTGCACATGTGTGACTCAGAGAGAGGAAGATAACCCCTCCATTTTTGGTCTGTCATGTGGACATGAGAAGAAAGAGAAGTGTGATACCCATACATATATGTGATTGTTAGAATGAAAGAGAGAGAGAGAGAAAGACTGTGAGAATAGTTGACCATAATTTTTTTTGGATCCTGCAAGAAGCTATGTAAAAAAAAAAAAGGCAGTGGTATGACAGTGACAAGAAGAGAGCTCTGTGTGTGTGTAAATTTCCCTTCATCAGGTGTTGTGACTGCCTGCTCTTCACACTTTTTGGGGGGTTTTTTTTTCTTTATTTGAGTTTTTCTTTTTGCTGACAGTTTTCCAGAAAATGTGTTTTCTCATTGTGTGTGTGTGTGTGTGTGTGTGTGTGTGTGTGTGTGTGTACAGTACATGGGAATGTAAAAAAAAAAAAAAAAAAGTTGATTTTTTTCTTTTGTGCCGTTTCGAAGAAAATGTTCAAACATGGAACTAGCAGTCCACCCCATGTTCATGATGATGAAAAAAGAGTTTCAAGAAGTTTTGGTTCTTTGTATTTTTTGTTCTAAGTGTTCGAATAGGACAATAAAGTTCACATACTGGTGTGATTTTCAGTATTAAGTCGAACATAGGGCCAATAGTTCATTCCATGTTCATAATGGCACAAAGCAAACAAACAACAAAAAAACGGTATCGGGAAATTTGGTTCAGATAATTTTTGTGTTCTTTGTTGTAAAAATGTATACTGTTGAATTTTATGTACACATTTGGTGGGAACAAAGGTTTGAGTGACTGCAGATTTGAAAGGTTGTTATTTGATGTGTGTGTGTGTGTGTTTAAAGTGATATTGCACAAATATCCAATTATTACCTAAAGAATTTCTGTGTTGCTGTTCATTTTACACTCTGAAAAAATGCTCATTTGGCTGATTATTACCAGACTAGTATCTTGTGTTCACTGAATGATCTGACTGTAAAAGGCTTTGGAAAGACAATCAATCATTGTGCTATTATTTCATGTGTTGATTTTTGTGCTTGTACAGAATTAGGATGGCAGATGTCATTGTTTCGGATATTTTATTCAGAATGTTCTGAACAGGTCTGATGTTACATGATTTACAAATGTTTTCTTTTTGTGTAGAAAAATAGGGAAAAGCCATGTATCTGAAATGCCTATAATTGGGCTGGTTCTTTCTTTTTTCATGGTCCTGTTTCCTGTAACAAACGGATAGACTGTGAAGCGAATTGAGACTGACAACAGCAACGAACTGTGTGTGTTCAGTATAAACTGAATGATACATTCAGCTAACTGTGTGTGTTCAGTATAAACTGAATGATACATTCAGCATGTACTGTAGATGAAAGCTCAACTGTTGTTGCAGCTCAGCGAATGAAGAAGAGGTTTGTGTGAGGCCCATTGGAAATGATCATAACTCTTTGAATACATGAGCACTGTCTACTTATTCTTATATTCTGGAGCAAATTACACTATTTTCATATACCAAATTGAAAAACAGATGGTGCTCACACAGTTATTTGAATTTTGCCATGGAACTTACTGTCTTCACAGCAATACTTTTTTCCGAGAATAAGTGGAGAAATGTGTTGATTTTTTAATGCAGGCCATTTCTAATCCAAAACTAATGGAAAAACAGCTCATTTTAAACCTTTGGCTGTGAAAATGCATGGTGTCATGAACGGAAAATGACAGGGCAGGCAGGGAGTAGCTTGGTACGTGTGACACACATACTGGGTGTAGTTTGTTACATGCGTCCAGTACATTTCGTGTCATCTGACTTGTTTCTACTGTGGCACTGAACTCCAGCATGATGGACTTAGTGTGAAATGTCTCAGACTTTCCCCAGCAATAATTAGTTTCAATGGCTGGACGCTGATTTGAATCGTTGCACGCTGTTCATTTTATAAACCATTCCTCCAGTGTGTGTATTGTTCCGTCCTTTTTGCTGAGTGGTCTTTACGCTGACGCAGAGAGTGTAATTGAACTGTAAGTAGGCAGGTAACTGAGCGAAATGAGTGCGTATATGAAGCAGCTGAAGTTTTCAAAGAGTTCATCTTTCAGAACCAGAGTATGTAACTCGAGGAGAAACTGTGGATACTTTTTTCATTGTATTTTTTTCTTTTCTGTTCTTTTGTTTTTGTTGTTGTTTTCTTTTTTAATTTAAAGCAGATGTGTCTATCCTTGGCACTGAATTAGAAACTGTTTTGCTGCAAGTGTAGTGTCAGATTGGAGGGAAAAAAACTGCTGATTCATTAATGGAATGATGTGGCAGTGTTTGACTTGCTGTGTTGGTGTTTTACGTACATACATGTGTTTTGTAATAAACTTTGTCAGTCATTTGGACAGCGTTGGTTTACCATCAGCTGTTGCAAAACACTATCATAATATTGTCAGTAAATCTGTGTAGCAGCTTTTCTTATCGATTTGCTGTCACAAAACATGACTGTAAACCAGTATGACCATGTTGCAGTCTGCTTTCTGCTGCTACAAACCCTGTCATAAGGTAGCATATGACAGTATGCAAGCTTAACCATTTGCTTTCGATAAACCAGTATGACAATGTAGCATACTACCATCTGTTGTTATATTTTCGGTAAACCTTTAAGGGGAAAAAGGGGTAAACTGTGCAATACTGGGTTGCTTTACACAATCATCTGCTGTTAAAAGAATCCTCAATAAACCGTAATATTTTGAGGCAGCTTTAACCCATGGATCTGCTGTAGCACACTGTCTCATTTTAACCAGTGTGCCAGGTTTGGCTTTTGCTCGGCCATCTCAACCAATAAAAGGAGAGGTGGGATAACAGACCTTGTTTTTGGTCTATAGATCACTGTCACTTGTTCTATGCAGATTTGGCGGGGAAAACATACCTAAGTATTTTTGTTTTATGCACCTCCATAGATAAAATTGAAATGCTCACTGTTCAGTTGGTATTTCACTCATTAGCCATGTGTGTATATAAAACTACACGTGTGTTTGTTTTGTTAAAGGGCTTAACTTGCATGTTCAGTCTTTAGTAAAGTGTGTTTGATAGGTGTTTCATGGTAGGTCTTAGGAAAGTTGCAAAATACATGATCAACCAATGGACAAATCATGATTGTGTACGTTTGATATAATGTGATCCCAGGATTATAGGTTTTGGAAACACTGAAGGATATAACTAGCTCATGCTCAGAATATCTGCTTACAAATCTCTTCTTTTGATCAGCACTGCAAGTGTCTGTATCTATCAGACCTGGTTGATACCAAGATATACTGTGAAAGGAAGTGTGTAGCACAGCCCTTTCATGTAGTCTCCGACCACAATGAGCACCATCATCCTCGTTTGATCATCAATAAAAAGAGGTCTCAAGTGCTGTTGTTATTCATGCCTTCTTCTCATGACGACAAAAGTTTCATGTCCTTTCCCTTTGTGAGTTACTAGTGAGTCATTTGGAATCGACTAGTTTAGAGGAATGTTGTTGGATTGCCATTGTGACAGTCTTGTGAGGGGATGCCCACTTATGTGGGCCCCGCAACTATTGTTATCAGTAGATGGCTGAACAGGTTATGTCCTGCAAATGTGGGATCAGAAAAGGTGCCAACGGATTGGAGTACATTTTCTCCCCTGGTGAATTGCCATATGATAATCTGATATTGACTGCTCCCTCCGACATGCTGGGAGTTGGGATGCATATCCAAGTGTGGCTGTGTGGCTAGCTGGAATGACTGGCTTGAAAGTTTTGCCACTGAGAGGAGTACAGAGGATCAGACAGAAATAAAAAGTCCTATTTTGTTGCTTCGTATGTCTGTGTCTGGTTCACTTAGCTTGGGTTTTGCTGTTTTTTTTTTTTTTTTTTTTTTTCTCCTTTTTCAAAGCGTTATTGTTCAACCCTTGAGATTCTTTCCCAGATGCTTTGCTCTGACAACTTGGCAGTGATAGTAAGCTCTATAGTGGACTCTACTTGCTATTCTGTACTGGATTTTGTTGTTGAATTTGTTGTTTGTGTTGTGTTGTCTAGGGCTTTGATTAGTGAATGGTTTCATGTTTGAAGCATTGTGAACAGTTTGAATATAAAACACTGCTAAACCTGGCCTGTCGTCCTAGTCACGGTTCCCAAAAGTTTCACATGTGTGAAAGAGAGGGTCTCAGTGGACAGTGTGTAATTTTTATTGGCTTTTTGTTTATTTTGTTAATTGCCTGTTGCATATTTTTTGTAAGTCAGCTGTGACACTTTGATGTATCCATGAATATATACATTCAGCGGTTGTATGTGAAAGATGATTTGTTTGTTGGTCTTTGTTTTGGTTGAGGTCTTTTTTTGTTTGTTTTGGCTTTTCATTCCTATTCCTTTGCATTGTGCTGACATGAAAGTGTATGTGCATGTGTCTGTAAACAACTATATGCAGTATTTTCTTTGAACTCCGTTGGCTGTCTTGCCATTTTTTGAGAAATACATGCAAAAGTTACCCAAGTGAGTGGTAACTTGAATGGGCAATACAGAATAAATGACAAGAAATTTTTGTGTTGTCCTTTTTTTCCCCCAAGTCTTCCTGGTTGTTTCATTGTGTATTCATCAAGGGAAGGAGATCTGAGAACTCATTTCTGCACATGTATTTCCTTGTTTATTGGGATGCAGGAGGCGTGACAAGAATGAAAATCCACAGCCAGCATTTGTTTGTTTTTTATGTTTGGATTTTATGGCTAAAAGGCTTCAACTCTGACTTAGGCAAAACATATGTATGAGCTTAATGTCAGTCTTCTTCCCCAGCTCTTTATTCAGATGTTGCAAGCTTCATCTGATAAAATCCTGTTCTTTCCAACTTGACAAGATTAGATCAATGCTCCAGTCAGTCATTTTTAGAAATTGTCTGTCAGAAATTGTGAAAAGATAACAATTGTGCACTACAAAAAAGATTCAGAGAGAATTGGAACAGTGTATTGGGCAGGTGTATTGTGGGTGTGTTTTGGGCTATACTGATGCTGCTGTACAGGATAGAGATTTATTTGCGCAATGTGTGTGTGTTCATTTTGTTTTCATTTAGCGATATCAAAGAACTATAGTGCTGGTAAATTCTTGGCCCTTTGCGCTTCATTGCACGTGATACTGTAGTTGATAAGCGGTATGCTTTGTCAAAACTGCCTGTACTTGGATATGACACAGGCTACCATAGGTCTTGCTGTGTAACCATTTCTGATAAGGTGACTATTGCTTTTTTTTTTGCTTTTTTTTTCAAAGCTTTTTTTTTTTCTTTTTTCTAGGTGAGTGTTATTTGGTATTCCTCTTTGACTTTGCAGCTGGCTTCAGAACTGATTTCTTGGTGGTTCCTGTCACAGTGTCAGTTTCTGTCCTTAGCAGACAGTTATTTAAAACGTTTGATGGGTGTAGTGGGAAGGCAGTAATAAAAGTGGGCCTTGACCATCAGGGGTAATTGTGGTATTCAAACTAAAATGTTCACCATTGGAAATTCACACACCAAGTCAGTTATGACATGATCTCTGATGTCCAAGGACTGTTCACATTTTGTGCAGTGTTGAATTGGCTGTGTGGTAAATAAACGGCCCCCAAAGAACACTTGTTTGAGCTGACCTTGGTATTCACTGCACCAGAAAGAAACATTTCAGTAATGAGATGGCATCGGGTTAAAAACCAGCAATTTAAAAATCCAGCGTTACTCGTTTAAGTCTGCAAATTTATCTTCACTGCTATTCTGATGCCATTTTTTTCATGCTTTGTGTGATAAGAAATGAAATACGCCAGTCTTATGAGTGACAACCGTCGTGTCTTTCTTTTTTTTTTTTCTTTTTTTTTTTTTGGTCCTTATCCACAGTCTGGATAGGAGATAATGAAAAGGAAAGAAAATGAAAAAGAAAGAAAATGAAAAAGAAAAAGAAAGCAAACAAAATGGGGATAAAGGCTGGCCATACGAATAGGACATAAGAATTACAAAGAAAAAAGGCACAATACACATTGGTTCCTATCCTATATTCTACAGGCAAGACGAATTTGGAAAAACAAAGGCAAAGTAGGACGTGCTCAGTGAAAGCAACGTTGTCTTAGTTTTACTTGTTTGGCCAGAGTGGAAATGACAACTGGTCAAGTGAGCCAAACAAAAGGTGCCACAGTTCTTCTGGGATGATGTTGTTTTCGTCTATGTCATGCATAGAAGATCTTTGGCATGAAACATGGGAAGTTTATTTTGAGGACGCAGTAATGTCTTATGTGTTAGTCCCTTCTGGGTGTGGTGTGTGTGTGTGAGAGAGAGAAAGAGAGTGTGTGTGTGTGTGAAATGATTTTCATCAGTCATTCACCCTTTGGCCTATTTCTCTGGCTAAAGGTCAAATGATTTTTTTTTTAAATAAAGAAACGTGTTCAGAAAGTGACTTTGAAAAATTGGGCATTGCTCATTGACATTTAAAAATGGTGCAATATTTCTTGCTTTTTTTCTCAATTGTTTGCAAAATGGGTGTGTTTCCCGTGGTAGTTTTGAATTTTCTCATGTTTATGAACCAGATGACAATAAAGGTATTTTTTTCTCTGAAGTCAGTGATCTGATGTGTCTGTTCTCTCTCTCTCTCTCTCCTCTCTCTCTCTCTCTCTCTCTCTCTCCTCTCCTCTCTCTCTCTCTCCTGTCTGTCTGTCTGTCTCTTTCTCTCTCCTCTCTCTCTCTCTCTCTCTCTGGAGATAAGACTAGCCCGTTTAGTTAGAGACCTGTTTCAATATTTTCCGGTCTTGCTAAATCATTGATTTAGAGAAAAGCGCTTGTGCCACACTAATTGTAATTATAATGTCTTTGAGGACTAGCTCATGAATATAAAAGATAACAAATTCATGGAGGTAATATTCGTCGACTTTAAGAAAGCTTTCTACATTATGGATCATTATTTTCTACAACAAAAACTGACTTCCTGGTCATGCCTATTTTCCTACTAGATCCGTGCATAACGTCAACATAGGTGTTACTGAATTATGTTCATTTCAGTTCCAGGCACAAACACGTTGCATCCCCCAAGGTGCGGTGTTGGATCCCCTTTTTTAGATTTTTTTTTTTAAGAATATTTTTATATCAATAACTTTACTGCATTCATTTTCCGAGGACTTGGGTAAGTTTTTCTATTTATTCAAGCCATTCTAACTTTAATCATCCATCCACTTCTCTGCAAGACAATATTAATCGGCTGATTTAATGGACTGAACTGAACCGCATGCCCTTGACCGACTAGAAGTTTGTCCACTATACATGTAGGTTAAGCACGCACGGAGTGGATGAAAGGTTTTAGGAGTTGCCATTGACAACAATCTTTCATAGCCACAGCATATTGACAGTTTATGCAAAGGAAGTTCCCCTCCATAGTAATTCCAGCTGTCAACAAAAGCTTTCTCGGTCTTAAAGCCCAACAAAACTTGAACCACACATTGCTTTGATCGTATGTCGATAGTGCTTCAAGAATATGATCTGTGCATTGCAAATGGTATTGAAATATCTGACTAGAATCCATAAACACACTCTCAGAATCCACTAGTTTGCCAACCAAGGCCAACCGATTAAAGCACCTCTCCCTCTCTCTCTCTCTCTCTCCTCTCTCTCTCTCTCCACGTTTGCAGTATGCCATCTCGTATAATTCGTGTTAATGTATGGGGTTAGAAAACTGAACGCTTGACACCACCACAATACAAACACAGAGTGTGTGTGTTGGTTGTGTGTGTGTTTAGTCATTGGTTGTGAATCAAAACTCCATATGCTGTAAATACAATTAATCGATTTAAATTAAAAGAATCGATTTCCCGTCCTGGAAGACCTGCGTATCTACTCATGGGCTGTCTAACGCCTTACACACACACACACACACACACACACACACGCACACAAGGAAGTGTCGCACCTCTTCTGTCCCGGAGAGAATGCGTGTTAGGCAGGGCGTCGCCACTGGCTTCAATACATATAAATACATGCGCGTGTTCGGGGGTCAAGGCTGTCATGTTTCGGGGTGACTTCAATCCTACACAAGTGACATACAGCAGAAACTCCTATAGTACGACTGAATTGATTCCCAGGGTTTAATCTACAATGAAATGCTCCAAGGACGGAGGTGGTATCTCTCTGGTCTGTCTGGCATCAAGCCTGTGGGTTCATTCGTCTCTTGCATTCGGCGTGCTTTACTGGCTGGGCCTTACCTTTTTTTTTTTTTTTTAATAAAGCATTACCGCGTGAGGCTTGGGATGGACATAGGCACGTTACAGACTTCAAGGAGTCATAATATTAGCCAAAGTGTATAGTTTAGTACTTTTTCCGGGTTTTTTTTTCAGTCGATTTATGGCAATGACAGCTCAGTCTCTTGTTCTCTGCTTTTGCTTTAAGTGCAACACAAGTACATGCTGTGACATGATACCCTTTTTAACCGGGCTTTCGTCTTAAGCACACAGCGTTTCACGCAGCCCACCACCTCTGAAGGTCTAGTGCAGAGATAGGAGAGTGTAGGGGGGGGGGGGGGGGGGGGGGGGGGGGGGGGGGGGGGGGGGGGGGGGATCCAGTTCCTGAGAAACTTTGATCCTGATCTGTGGCCACCTGAGTGTAAAAGGTTGTTTTCACCCTCATGTGTGGGTTTGTCTGTCTGTCAGTAAGGTTAACAAAACAAACAAACAAACAAACAAACACAACCACCACTCCCTCAGATCCACTTTCAAAGGGATCGGTTGAAAGATGGACTGTCGCCCAAGGACGTACCCATGATCTTTTTGCCCAAGGACGAATCCATTAATTTTGGACGAATTCATTAATTTTGCCCTAGGACGAATTCATAAATGTTCAGTGCGGGTCCACATCAAAAGACTGATTCCTGATCCGTTCATCTAAATTACACAGAAACTATTGAACCGATTTGAAAGATACTTGATGGAATGCGGCCCAAGGACGAACCCTTTAAATTTTGGTGCGGATCCGGATAAAGGAGCGGATCTCAGATCCGCTCGACTTGGTGGCGGATGCCTGCGCCCTCCTATCTGCCTTTCTAGTTCATTTTCCTGCCGCACTAAGCCCTCAGCCCTCCCGGCGTTTAAAGTATGAAGGGAAGGTTTATTTCCCTGCCGCACTAAGCCCCCAGCCCTCCCGAGTTTAAAGTATGAAGGGAAGGTTTATTTCCCTGCCGCACTAAGCCCCCAGCCCTCCCGGCGTTTAAAGTATGAAAGGAAGGTTTATTTTCCTGCTGCACTAGGTCATCACCCTCATGACGCTCCAAAGATATAAAATGAGTGTTTTATTTGTCTGCAGCACTAAGCCCTCACGTCACTCCAAGTGTATGAAGGGTGATTTTACGTACCTGTTACGCTAAGCCATCCAGCCCTTCTCTCTCTCTCTCTCTCTCTCTCTCTCTCTCTCAAATAAAGAATTTTGTCTTGTCTTGTCTCTGCGTATTTGAAGATTGGGAGAGGGAGGTGCAGGGAACTGGGGGTTACATGACAGAAAGTCTGAACCACATTCATGACCTAAATTTTTAGAAAGAGTATATCTCTTACTCTGTTGACCAGCTGTAGTCATGACCAAACACGAGCATTAGGCATCCAACCAAAATGTTGATACCCAAACAGTCCCGTGCTTTGTCTACTGTTTTGCAACACTGAGGCCAGTTTCATAATGAATCTCTCTCTCTCTCTCTCTCTCTCTCCTCTCTCTCTCTCTCTCTCTCTCTCTCTCTCTCTCTCTCTCTCTCTCTCTCGTGATGCGTGTACTTTGATTCCCACTTTAAACAGAATTGTAAACATGTAACATTATGATTCAACCTCTCATTTCCTTAGCGCAATAATAAAGATTTGTCTACATGTTTATCAAGATGCCAAATTTGCTCCAGGGCCAACAGTCTTGAGTTGCACTGTTTTATGTTTTATGTTATTTTATTTTACTTTTTATCATGCGCGCTGGTGACCTACTCGTTTTTGAGTGAACCAGTATTTTAGGAAGAAGAAGAAGAAGAAGAAGATGTTAGTTCGCTCACCCCTTTATGAGGGACCAAGACTTCTCCCTCTCTCTCTCTCTCTCTCTCTCTCTCTCTCTCTCTCTATCAGGGGAAATCATTGTCGTGATTGATCATTTCACAGCACATGTCTTTCGTGTCTGTGAAGGTTCGCAATAATTGTTCTCCATCTTGTAACACACTGTTTAAAGGACTGGCACACACTGTTTAAAGGACTGGCGGCGTCAAAAGCATATGATTTTGACGTCACAGGTTTCTTTGCGCACCACAGTAGTATGGTTACTACGCATGTCCGTGCTCCTCGGTTTTCGATTGCGAGTAGGCTAATAGTCTGAGCAGTAGAATATTCCAGATTGAAATGCAAGCTTTAAAATTGTTTTATGAATAAACTGACGCATGACATCACGTACAACACTAGAAAAATAAGTTTACCACTTGAGCGATGCCCTTGGGCCTAAAAACAAATCGAGTAAGAGTAAGGTTTCAACCCACGAGTTACTTCCCTTGAATGCAAAAAAACGCACACAAAAAACACGCAAACTTGGGAAGATGGCGGCGTCGGAGAAACCGGTGGGAGGAGTGCAGTGTTCAATGCTTTTATATGTAGTTGTGTAATGACTATGGGAACATAACATTAAATAGTAAAGGTAGGTAATCTTGTAGTTTAGCGTACTAAACTCAGGGGCCGTTCAAATGAAAACATAGAGGGTGTTTTACACTAACCTCGATGCGCTGAGTCGAATGCAACCCTCAGCTAAGCTCTAAGACCACTCCTTTTGCCACGAAACTGCGAGAAATGCACGGTAAGTAGTATTCCCGAACTGCACGCCATTTTGACTGCTGATCACGTGCACCCTCTATGTTTTAATTTGAACGGCCCCTGAGTTTAGTACGCTAAACTACAAGATTACCGTAAAGGTAGTTTTTAGCTGACAAACAATACCTGAACATGTAAACAAAGACATTTAAGTTGAGTGAACCCGAAAAAAGAAAGCGTGATTAACTCCCTTGGCAAATTTATTATTTTTATATTTAAATGGTTAATTTTGGTTATCATCTTCTTTTATAGCTCTTGATTTTTTCATCGACAAGATGGAAAATGATATGTTAAATATAACTGCATTCTAATTTTAAAATTCATGTTCATGATCTAATCTTATATCCAGTACAGGTTGTAGCCCAAAATGTACAGCTACTAATGGGGTGTTTTCTTTTGTTTTATTATTATACTTTCTTTTTAAAAAAAAATAATTGCTATACTTTCTCTTTTGCTTTTGTTTTAATATTAGCCTATACTTTATCGTGTGTGTGTTATCAGTTGTTGTTGTTTTTTTTACAGGAGAGGGAGTAGGATGCTCTGCAAAGAATACACTAACAGAATTTTTAAATGATGGGGAAAGGGGCTGTCTGGGTTTTTTGTGTGTGTGCAACAAATGAAAGCTCTAGAAAAAAACACATCCTGTTGTTTATCAGGAATTTCTTTGTGGGCTCCACGTCATTAGACGATCTGACCGATTTGGGGGAGGTCTGTCAAATGACTTCATTATAGAGCAGGTTCTGATGCGAAGTCTGAAAGTCATGGAGGTCTAACTCGAGGGACTGGCCTAGGTGAAGGAGAGCGGTCTGTCTGGTTGTTGTGCATGCTTGCGTGCACCGAGATCAGCGTCGCCATGCAGTCTGTGTCTTCAGACCAGCGAGCAACACTGCTTGAAGGGGTCCGTTTTGTCTTTGACATGAGTCAGTTGCTGGCGTAGGGAGTTGGCTCCCTCATGTGTTCCACTAAGGAGGAAGAGCTGAAAGAAGAAGAACACATCAAGACTGCCCTTTTCGCAAATGGAATACCCTGCATGGATGTGGGACAGCCCTCGAGTTCGCTACCCTTCTTCTACAGATACGGACACTGTGAAAGAGGGAATCCCTTACATTAAAGGAGTCTCAGAGCGTCTAGCCAGAACCTTCCAACAACATGGATGCAAAGTGTTCCACAAACCCACCAACTCCCTACGCCAGCAACTGACCCATGTCAAAGACAAAAACGGACCCCCTCAAGTAGTGTGGTGTAGTGTACCAGGTAGGGTGTCAAGACTGTACCCATACCTACATTGGCCAGACAGCAAGACCACTCACCACCACCCGTCTACAGGAACACTAAAACCGATCTACTTCTGCCATACATGAACATCTACAAGCCACAGGCCACAGTTTCAGCCCCAAGAAACCAAGATCTTATCTACAGAGCCCTTCCTCACAAAAAGAAAAGTTAAAGAAGCCATCGAAATTAAGACCAGACGCTCCAGCCTGACAGAGATCAAGGCTTTGAACTCCCCCCCCCCCCCCCCCCCCCCCCCCCCCCCCCCCCCCCCCATCTACAATCAGGTCCTGACAACCGTTCACCCCACACAACAGTCGTCCCATCAAGCCCTCACTGCCACAACAGCAACAGTGAGCTGAAGAAGACAGGGCGATCCTGTCGAAATATTCTCCTAGTAAGTTTTTGATTCTGAGTCTGTAACTACTTTTCCAATTGGGCACAGATGTTCGCAGCAGAATTCTTTTTGCCCATGCGTTTGGGGTGTGTGACACTACCAGCGCTATTTTTTCTTTGGGAAAATCGCTTCCTTGAAAAGCTGGCAATTTCGGAGTTTTTTCGAAAGCAGGCAGATGTCTTGCTTCAGAAAAGTGACACACAGGAGGTGGTTGCAGCTGGTGAGACTGGCCCTTGTATTTCTGTTTGGTGGGAGATCTGACAACAAGCTTGATAGACTCCGATATGTCAAGTATTCCCAGAAGTTGGTCGTCAGCTCTTCAGCTTTGCAACCAAACAAACTACCTCCAACAGCATCAGCAGTCAAGTTCCATTCAATGTGATGCTACTACCAAGTGCAAGAGTGGCTTTTTCTCAGAAACGGCAGTTCTGACTTCTATCTCAGCCCCCTTGAATGGGGATGGCAAAGAACCAGCGGTGTGTTGCTTCCATCTGCTGTGATGAGCCTGCTGCCCCGGAGGAGCTGCTGAACATCATTAAATGTAGGTGCAAAACTGACTGCCAAACGGTCAAGTGTTCATGCAGACAGCACGGTCTTGTGTGTGGTGTTGCTTGCAGTGAGTGCAGAGGGGAAAGTTGTTTAAACTCCATACAGAAGATGGTGTGCTTTGCTGACAGTGACTCTTCAGACGACAATAAGTAATGTCTCCATTTATATACTCGGTAAGAGAAATCTGTTGATTTCGAAAGCAGTCACAAGGTTATTTGTAAACAGTTGTCTTGATTTTTGAACACAAAATCAAAACTGTACTCTGTTTCAGCATGATTACATTTAAGTGCAGTCTTATTTGTAGTGGTGAATCAGAAGAAACTGTGGCTCAGTATCACAGTTTCTCAGAAGCACATACTTAAATGTGACATTTTTTTTGTGACAAAGGAAGATAATGAATGACAGAAATCGTCTCATATTCCTCCCAAGTTATATACATATACAGTTGTTTTCATTATTATTTTATATGATGACCAGATTTTCTAAACCATGTAAACAAACGTTTGTGGATTTGTTAACACATGCATGTGCGCTCACACATGCATGCACAAACCCATAATATTGATAATTTTAATAATAATTGCTATTGCTGTCATTTAATTTAAAGCAAGAGTGAACTGAAATTTGCCTCAAGAAATTTTTAAAAAACCTTTTCATGGTAAATGTTCATCATAGTGGGTGAGGTTTTGAAATCACTAGTGGAGCTGAGCTAAAAATAGAAAACTTGTCTAAAAATAGATCAGGTCCCCGCAGATTTTGGTAAACTTTACTTCATGAGATAAGGGACCCTTTCCACAATGTAAAAAGACAAACCATTTTTAAAGTTTGCACTTCACGCTGGGGCCATATTTTTCAAGAGTTTTGCTTAGACTATAAGCTTACTTTGATCACTACTCCACACTTCCGCAGCGCCGGGCACAGTTGGGTGTTTATCACACAACATTGGAGACTTTCGACCGGTTGCTAGTGTCTGAATTTACGTCCGTTGGGTTTGGAAAAAAAAGAAAGAAAGAAAAAGAAAACACAGAAAGAAAGGAAAGATACAACAAAACTCTAGTCGCGTGCACTGTTAGGACTCGCAGACTTGTCCTCCGCTGATTGACACCCATTAAAAACTCGTACCGGAAATTGCCCAACTTTCATTTCGGCTGTAATGGCATGGACTCCCATAGCGCCATTTTGTGTAAACTCCATCTGACATTTTGCTTCAATGTGCGGCTTTTGTTCTGCAAAGTGCACAGACAACACAAAACTGTTAGCAGGCTGACATGTTTTCATACGAAGCCGGGTTGATTGATCGATCGATCTCCTTCTGTGGCAGTGGCTGGCTAGTTGGACGCAGAATAGGGACAAGACGACGTGCTGGCCTGGCTCAGAAGTAAATTGGTAGAGGTACAAGTGACACCAGATGAACTGATACAGATAGGAGTCGCATCAGAGTGAACTGATAATGATACGAGTCACATCAAAGTGAACTGGTTGTGGTAGAAGTCACATCAAGTAAACTGGTAGTATAGAAGTCACAGCAATTAAACTGATGGTGGTAGGAATCACAGCAGTTAAACTGGTGGTGGTCGGAGTCACACCAAATAAACTGGTGGTGGTAGGTGTCACAGCAATTAAACTGGTAGTGTAAAAGTCACATCAAGTAAACTGGTTGTCGAAGTCACATCAAGTAAACTGGTAGTGTGGTAGAACTCGCATCAACTAAACTTGTGATCGAAGTCACATCAAGTAAATAGGTTGTGTACAAGTTACATCAAGTAAACTGGTGGTGTAGAAGTCACACCAAGTAAAGTGGTAGTGGTAAAAGTCACATCAAGTAAACTGGTAGTGTAGAAGTCACCTCACGTAAACTGGTAGTGGTTGGAGTCGCATCAAGTAAACTGGTAGTTGAAGAAGTCACATCAAATAAACTGGTAGTGGTAGAAGTCACATCAAGTAAACTGGTAGTCGAAGAAGTCGCATCAAGTAAACTGGTAGCGATAGAAGTCACATCAAATAAACTGGTAGTGGCAGAAGTCACATCAAGTAAACTGGTTGTCGAAGAAGTCACATCAAGTAAACTGGTAGCGATAGAAGTCACATCAAGTAAACGGGTAGTGGTAGAAGTCACATCAAGTAAACTGTTTGTCGAAGAAGTCACATCAAGTAAACTGGTAGTCGAAGAAATCACATCAAGTGACATCAAAGTGAACTGATAGTGGAAGGAGTGACATCAAAGTGAACTTGCAGTGGAAGGAGTGACATCAAAGTGAACTGGCAGTGGAAGGAGTGACATCAAAGTGAACTGGCAGTGGAAGAAGTGACATCAAAGTGAACTGACAGTGGAAGGAGTGACATCAAAGTGAACTGGCAGTGGAAGGAGTGACATCAAAGTGAACTGATAGTGGAAGGAGTGACATCAAAGTGAACTGGCAGTGGAAGAAGTGACATCAAAGTGAACTGACAGTGGAAGGAGTGACATCAAAGTGAACTGGCAGTGGAAGGAGTGACATCAAAGTGAACTGATAGTGGAAGGAGTGACATCAAAGTGAACTGGCAGTGGAAGAAGTGACATCAAAGTGAACTGACAGTGGAAGGAGTGACATCAAAGTGAACTGGCAGTGGAAGGAGTGACATCAAAGTGAACTGGCAGTGGAAGGAGTGACATCAAAGTGAACTGGCAGTGGAAGGAGTGACATCAAAGTGAACTGACAGTGGAAGGAGTGACATCAAAGTGAACTGACAGTGGAAGGAGTGACATCAAAGTGAACTGACAGTGGAAGGAGTGACATCAAAGTGAACTGGCAGTGGAAGGAGTGACATCAAAGCGAACTGACAGTGGAAGGTGTCAGATCAAAGAGAAAGGGCAGTGAACCCCATGAATTTTCCCAGAAGCGTTGACACCACTGACGGATTGCGTAGAGAACGATCTGACATTGACTGTTCCATGCAGAGCGTTGAAGCTGAGGCTATGGCAGAATGAGCGTCGGGTCTGTCTGTGCTCTGGGGACAACCAGCAAGGACAGCGTGACGGCAGCGCAGCTGACAGGGCGCAGAACAATAAACTGTAAAAGAAAGAAAGAAAGAAAATAAAAACACTTAAAAAATTTTTTTTTTAAAAACAGGATCTCTTGCGTTCACTCGCTCAGCTGGAAGTTTTAAGTTCATCTGAATCTTCTTCTCTTTTTTTTAGAATTTGCTAAACTTTAGTGACGTGAAAGGGGGTGGTGTGGGTTTGAGAGAGAGGGTCGGGGGGGGGGGGGAGAGGGGATGGGGGCGTAGTGGTAAGGAGGAATGGGAGAGGGGAAGGGGGAATACCCGGCGGACTCGTGTACAATTGTAAGGAATGCGTACGCTACATTCAACAATGCAGATCGAGGCGTTGAAGCACCTCTGACAGTGGGGTGGGGGTGGTGGTGGTGTTTGTGTGTGTCTGTCTGTGTGTCTGTCTGTCTGTGCGTGCGTGCGCGCGCGCACGGATGGACAGTGCTTTATCACAAGTAGATTGCTGACCAACAATTTATGAAAATGCTCTCTTTTTCTGGTGACCATGGTTTGATCCATGATCGTAATGGTTTATTTATCTGTTTATTTATGACATGAAGTTGATTTGTTTAAGATCTTTTTTTCTTTCAGAT
>CM031609.1:31543337-31553337 GCA_018398815.1 Conus ventricosus | reverse complement strand
AACTACTGTTTTAACCTTCGCCGTATGTCTTGGTACCAAACGACCCACAGTCAAGACTTTCACCTGATAACTGAGTTTTTAACCTACCTCCACAAAATTGTATGATTGTCAATGAAGCGTGGTTCCCACATCTACACCGACAATGGTTTGTTTTTGTTGACAAACAAAGGAGTTACACACACACACACACACACACACACACACACACACACACACACACACACACACACACACACACGCACGCTCGCACGCACGCACGCACGCACACACACTCACACGGCAAGGTTTCGCTCCTTCAGTAAAAGTATGACACCCCGGAGACTCATAATGTACGCCAAGGCTTTTGTCCTTCACGAAAAGAATGTGTTCTGTGAGACCCATGACGTACGGCAAAGTTTTATTCCTCTATGAATTTAGCATGGTCTCTGGAGACAATTGACGTACGGCAACGTTTTATTCCTCTATGAATTTAGCATGGTCTCTGGAGACAAATGACGTACGGCAAAGTTTTATTCCTATATGAATTTAGCATGGTCTCTGGAGACAAATGACGTACGGCAAAGTTTTATTCCTATATGAATTTAGCATAGTCTCTGGAGACAAATGACGTATGGCAAAGTTTTATTCCTATATGAATTTAGCATATTCCCTGGAGACAAATGACGTACGGCAAAGTTTTATTCCTCTATGAATTTAGCATGGTCTCTGGAGAAAAATGACGTACGGCAAAGTTTTGTTCCTGTATGAATTTAGCATGGTCTCTGGAGACAAATAACGTACGGCAAAGTTTTGTTCCTGTATGAAATTTAGCATGGTCTCTGGAGACAAATGACGTACGGCTAAGTTTTATTCCTCTATGAATTTAGCATAGTCCCTGGAGACAAATGACGTACGGCAAAGTTTTATTCCTCAATGAATTTAGCATAGTCTCTGGAGACAATTACGTACGGCGAAGTTTTATTCCTCTATGAATTTAGCATAGTCTCTGGAGACAAATGACGTACGGCAAAGTTTTATTCCTCTATGAATTTAGCATAGTCCCTGGAGACAATTGACGTACGGCAAAGTTTTATTCCTGTATGAATTTAGCATAGTCCCTGGAGACAAATGATGTATGGCAAAGTTTTATTCCTCTATGAATTTAGCATAGTCTCTGGAGCCAAATGACGTATGGCAAAGTTTTTATTCTTATATGAATTTAGTAGTCTTTGGAGACAAATGACGTACGGCAAAGTTTTATTCATCTATGAATTTAGCATGGTCTCTGGAGATAAATAACGTACGGCAAAGTTTGTTCCTGTATAAATTTAGCATAGTCTCTGGAGATAAATGACGTACGGCAAAGTTTTATTCCTCTATGGATTTAGCATAGTCTCTGGAGACAAATGACGTACGGTAAAGTTTTAATTCCTATATGAATTTAGCATAGTCCCTGGAGACAAATGACGTACGGCAAAGTTTTATTCCTCTATGAATTTAGCATGGTCTCCGGAGACAAATGACGTACGGCAAAGTTTTGTTCCTGTATGAATTTAGCATAGTCCATGGAGACAAATGACGTACGGCAAAGTTTTATTCCTGTATGAATTTAGCATGGTCTCTGGAGACAAATGACGTACGGCAAAGTTCTATTCCGATAATATATAGCAAGAAACATGGGGTCCTAGAGACCCATGACGCATAGCAAAGCTTTATTTCTATAATATATGAATAAGCACGGGGCCCTAAAGACCCATGACGTACGGCAAGGCTTTATTCCTATGATATATGCAAGAAGCATGGGTCCTAGAGACCCATGACGGACGGCAAGGCTTTATTCCTATAATATGCGCAATAAGCATGGGTCCTAGAGACCCATGACGTACGGCAAGGCTTATTCCTCAATAAACATAGGGTCCTAAAGACCCATGAAGCATAGCAAAGCATTATTCCTATAATATATGCAATAAGCATGGGGTCCTAGAGACCCATGACGTACGGCAACGGCAAAGCTTTATTCCTATAATCCTATTATACATGCACGAAACATGGGGTCCTAGAGACCCATGACGTATGACAAGGCTTTATTCCTATAATCTATGCAATAAGCATGGAGTCCTAGAGACCCATGACGTACGGCAACGGCAAAGCTTTATTCCTATAATCCTATAATATATGCAAGAACATGGGGTCCTAGAGACCCATGACGTACGACAAGGCTTTATTCCTAAATACATTCAATAAGCATGGGGTCCTAGAGACCCATGACCTACAGCAAACGGCAAAGCTTTATTCCTATAATCCTATAATATATGCAAGAAGCATGGGTCCTAGAACCCATGACGTACGACAAAGCTTTATTCCTAAATATATGCAATAAGTATGGGTCCTAGAGACCCATGACGTACGACAAAGCTTTATTTCTATAATATATGCAATAAGCATGAATCCTAGAGACCCATGACGTACGGCAAGGCTTATTCCTATAATATATGCAATAAGCATGGAGTCCTAGAGACCCATGACGTACGGCAACGGCAAAGCTTTATTCCTAAATCCTATAAAATAGCAAGAAGCATGGGTCCTAGAGACCCATGACGTACGACAAAGCTTTATTCCTGTAATATATGCATTACGCATGGGTCCTAGAGACCCATGACGTACGGCAGGCTTTATTTCCTATAATAAATGCAATAAGCATGGGGTCCTAGAGACCCATGACGTACGGCAAGGCTTTATTCCTATAATAATGCAATAAGCATGGGGTCATAGAGACCCATGACGCATAGCAAAGTTTTTTTCCTATATACAATCAGCATGGGGCACTGGAGACTCAAGCGTACAGCGAGGCTTTAGTCCTTCAGACAAACATGGGTCTTGTGAGACCCACTAATCACGGCAAAACTTTATTCCGTATGCAGTTAGAATGGGGCGTTTTAGACCCACGACAAGTGGCAAAGCTTTATTCCTACATGCAAACAGCATGGGTCCCTGAGACCCATGATGTACGGCACATAAAATTTCAGGCAAAGGTAATGATTGTGTTGGGCCATGCCATTCGCCGAATTCTGTAAACTTCCCTTCGACTGGTTAAAATCAAGAACTTATTTCACCTGTTGACATATATGTGCAGTCACAAAATAATGTAGACTAACAGCAGGTACGGACCAGTAAGAAAATCAGCATCGTTTTATAAATTTCTTTATATTTTCCCATGCGTGTATGATAACTTCAACATAAGTAAGTGAATATCATCCTATGTGATTATGACATTGCCAGTCTTCTATGCAGAGTGAATCAAAGCTCAGACAGTTCGATTTCTGAATATAACTACGCATGTGTATTCTTTCTTCCTTGGTCAGAAAAGAAGAGGGGAAAGATGGGAGTGTTCTGCTTGAGATTGTGGTCCGTCTTCATTGTGTGATTAAACTACATTCAAGGTTTCTTTTGTGTCGTTTGGATGTATAGCTTCACTGCACACATCTGTAAGCCTCTTTTTCTTCTATCATTCAGCCTGTCTGTCTGTCTGTTTTGCACGTCTTTTGCAATTCTATGTGACCATTGTTATATTGAAACGGCGACAGCAACAACTGCGAAAACAACTTGGAAGACAATATCAGCTATCACTGTTACTACCGATGCTGCAGCTGTTGTCATTACTAGAACTACAACCGCTGCTGCTGCCGGAACAACGTTAACAACCATTATGATTAATTTTCTAAACATTGCTTGTTACTTTTAATACCGCTGCTGCTACTGCTTCTGCTTTGACCGCTGCTTCTGCTATGACTACTGCTGCACTTGCTGTTGCTGCTGCTGCTGCTGCTGCTGCTGTTGCTAACACTAACACTACCACCACCACCTCCACCACCACCCCTATTACTCTACTACTGCTACTACTACTACTGTTATTATGACATGTATTCATTTTCTTTTTTCTCCACTAAAGACTATTTGCCTGATTCTCTCTCCCCCCCCCCCCCCCCCCCCCCCCCCCCCCCCCTCTCTCCTGGCCCTCTCTCCCCCACTCATCTCTCATTTCTTCTCCTTCCTTCTCCCCATCCGCTACTCGCACAACTTTGTCGTTTGCTCTTTCTTTGTCCACAATCCCGCCTTTCCCCCTTCCCACACCCCTCTCTACCTGACAGACTGGCACAGAGAGACAACTGATTCACGAAACCGTTTGTATCTACGTGGATTTTTGGCCTACGAACGACGTTACGAAGACAGTTACGAAGAAAATTTACGAGCTCGTCATAGATCTGAACTCAGGAGAGAAATATAGGCTACGACGACTCTTGCAACAGAGAACAAAACGCTAGCACGCGTTTGGTCTTTTCCCGTGAAAGAAATCCTACGGGTTAACAGTCCACCTTCCAGAGCTTATTCCCTGCCTACAGTCACGGCAATTCTCCCCGTCTCACAACTGGCACAGTGAGCCAAAGCCCAGGTGCCTACGTGGGCCTTTAAACACGCCTTCCAGCCCTGTTCCGTTGCCGGTCCTGGCAACGGCGCAATGTGTCTCTGCTGTCAAAACAGTTCCTGCCCGGGTGAACTTTGTAAGCATTGTAAACATTGACAGGTACTGTAAAAGCCCGAAGGGCAATTTGTTCTCAGTCTTTCTGTCACCGCCCTGAACACAAATGGTGGGAAAAAAAAG
Organism: Conus ventricosus; assembly: GCA_018398815.1. Taxonomy (NCBI): domain Eukaryota; kingdom Metazoa; phylum Mollusca; class Gastropoda; order Neogastropoda; family Conidae; genus Conus; species Conus ventricosus. Next base: position 31,548,698 of record CM031609.1, on the reverse strand, counting down.
GAATGTTTACGATCTGAAAGTAAATCCTGTTCTTCCTTTCCTTGTCAGTTGTTATGTGTCACATGGTTCCATGATTAGGAACTGTGCGTGCGCGCGGTGCCATACAACACAACATTGCATCGGTTAAATCGTGTTTTCTGATTAAAAACAAAAACAAACAAAAAGTGTCTTTACGGACCTTACATCATAAAGCACAGTACTGAAAACAAACAAACAATCGAGAAGAGATAAAAACTTACCCTACATGACATATTAGGACGTAACTGGGTCTCTCTAGGACAGAGAGTGATGAGACGCGGATCCAGGCAGGGGGTCTAAAATAAGAAATATCTGGAAGAGTCTTGAATACATCTGCTCCGTGTTACAATAGAACGTTGGAACTCAGATTTGAGTCGCTCATGCCAAAGAGAAATAAAGATTCCGGGATTTTTAAAAATATCATAGAACCACGACATCTGCAAATGTAGAGAATGTTTGAATTATACACTATCTCCCTCTCGCCCCTACTGCGTACCCTACCCCCACCCCCTTTTTCCTCTCCATACCTTCTCCTTCACCCTACCTCCCAACTTTCTACCCCGTCAATGTGTGTGTGTGTGTGTGTGTGTGTGTGTGTGTGTGTGTGTGTGTGTGTGTGTGTGTGTGTGTTGATTCGCTGAACAAGAGTAAGTTCTGCCTCGTGTTTTCCTTCCCTGGTCCTCCCTCCCTTTCCACTTCCATTCCCTTCGGAGAAAAAAAAAAAGAGAAAGAGAACAGAAGGGGAAATAGAGGAGTTACAAGCATTAAAACACATACCCTCGGTAAGAGTCCTTATGGAATCCATAAACACAAGATCACAACACACACACAAGGTCACACACACACACGCGCGCGCGCGCGCGCGCGCACGCACGCACGCACGCACGCACGCACGCACGCACGCACACGCACGCACGCACGCACGCACGCACACACACACACACACACACACACACACACACACACACTATACGGACAAATGTAAACAAGCACGCTAGCAGCTAGACAAAAATCCCCGGGCGTCTCTAATCCGCCCGACGCAACAGAAGATAGTAAATACTTTGTTCCTTTTCCCAATCATGTGGGGATACCAGTTCTGAAAATGGACTTTGGAAATGTAGAACAGATCAGAAGAAAAAGAATGGAATATTCTGTAGCTGAAAAAAAGGAAAAGTTAACTGAAAAATTAAAAGATGAATGCTAAATTTAAACAAGCATCATTCACACTAGGGCAATCGATATAAAACAAGATGCAAAGCATATAAACGTACTACCAGTTTATCTTGAATACGCGTGTACATGTCAAGAGCATGTTTACTATGAAAATACCCATGATCTACCAGCCTGCGTACATACCAAATTTCATCCAAATCGGACAATACGTCAAGAAGAATAACGTTTTTTAACCGTCAAATTTTGAAACACTATATGGAAGTGCCATTTGTGGGTGATAACCTTTCCATTTACCAAATTTTATTAAAACCCACCGATATATAAGAAATAAAGGCAAAATAACGGTTTTAATTAATGGTTATTTAACCGATGTACACTTTTGAAACTGGTATTTCAGTCCTCACTGGGCTAAAGCCTATGTACCTACCAAATTTCATCCAAATCGGACAATATGTCAAGAAAAACGGTTTTTAAAGGTCAGATTTTTAAACACTATATAGAAGTGCCATTTGTGTGTGATTACCTTTCTATATACCAAATTTCATTGAAGTTCACCTATATATAAGGAATAACGTCAAAATAACGGTTTTTAAACGGTTGTTTAATCGATTTTCAGCATTACATTGCTAGCATGTGAAAGAGGGTCCGATTTGTCACAAGATCATCCAAACCGCTTATAAATCGGCCAAGTACTTTCTGAGATATTCCATAAAGAAGAAAAACCCTTCTGGGGCGTTATAGCCGTTAGTAACGGCTATTCTGGTAAAATAAAACATAGGACATCATCCGTGACCCATAATGAACATACCTATAAATTTTCAGGATAGGCCCAGAAGTTTTGTCTGTAGCGAGTGGAGCACATTTTGACCATGGACAGACACACAGACAGACACACAGACAGCATTTCTTTGTTTCCATTGTAATGTACTCCTGTTCTATAAGACTGGGAGTACAACTAGATACGCAAAGAACAGCGTGTTACTCGGTGCGCAAGAATATAGTTCTATGGCACCGGGTTATATTGTCTGATTTATTTTCTGCCGGTCAGTCTGCCGGCCTGTCTCTTTGTCTGTCCGCCGATCTTCATCAGACGTTAAAGGGTTGTGTGTAGGGTCTCTGTCTACAAGTAAAACGATTTTGACGCAAACCCGAGAAAGGAAATGATTCCTATCTTGCCGTCTGTCCGTCTGTCTGTCTGTCTGTCTCTATGAAAATAACTTAAATACTATTCAGCGAACCCATTCCAAATTTCACAGGATTGTCTGCAGGATCGGCATCAACAGGAACTGTCATTTTCAGGTCTCGGGGAAAAAAATCAAGATTCAGTCGAGAAAAATTTTCATTTGGCAGTCACTGAAAAGGGGATATAAATTATCTCCAAAATCGCCACCCGTCCTCCTCTCCCTTTCTTCTCTCCCCCCCCCCCCCCTCCCCCAGACACATACGCATTACTCGCTCCGCACCGCCGCCTTCCTTTATCCTAGATCATTGTTTTCCTGTGGGTATTGTACGCTGACTTCTGTGCAGTTTATGTGTATGAATTGAAAGGCCATTGTCGAGAGGTTGCTTTGCAACAGAAAAAAAGATTGTTAATCGAACCATGTCTCCACTTTGGGTTGGGTCCTCCATTTCCTCTTCCTCGACTCCTAACCCCCCTCCCCCTCTCTCTCTCTCTCTCTCTCTCTCTCTCTCTCTCTCTCTCTCTCTCCTCTCTCTCTCTCTCTCTGTCCTCCTCCTCCTCCTACTCCTACTTCTTACCCTCTTCCCTAAAAAAAAAAAAAAGAATAAATAAAAAAGAGAGAAGAAAAGAAACGAAGGAACGAAAAAAGAAAGAAAGAAAATAAAGAGACATGTCGAGCCCCACCACTGGCACGGATTGAATTCCTTGGATCACTCCTGTCCTGTGTGGTAACGGTCCAGCGCCTCTAATAATGACATCCCCTCCTTCACCAGGACACAGCCATTCACACACGTGCGTCAACACAAATGACACGGGCTGTCTAAATGGTCTTCCATCTCCCCACCCCCCATCCTCCCATCCCCACCCTCATTTCCCAGCTCCACCCCGTCCAGTTCTTTTTCCCTTCCTTGAAGAAAAAATATGATAGAGTTCAGGAACGGGAACGCGAATTCTCTCTCCTCTCTCTCTCTCTCTCTCTCTCTCTCTCTCTCTCTCTCTCTCTCTCTCTCTCTCTCTCTCTCTTCTCTCTGTAGTTGAACATCAGTGCATGTAGTGTACCTTACATTAAACGAATTTCAAGTGGAACAAAAATAGCAACACCAACACTAGCACCCTTACCATTTCAATTCTTTCTTTCTTTAAAAAAACAAAAATTATATAGTTTATCAGCCAGATGACAGGGACAAACAAATTACAAGACACTACGCAACGCGTTTCGGCCTTTTAGCTATTCTTCAGGCAAGAAAAAACGGCATTCAGGACAATGAAAACGAAGAACGAGCATCACTTGTCTTCTCGAATTCGGCGCAAGATGGGCGTTTAACGTGTGCAACGCGGGCACACAGAGAGAGAGAGAGAGAGAGAGAGAGAGAGAGAGAGAGAGAAGAGAGAGAGAGAGGAGAGAGAGAGAGAGAGAGAATATGGGCGGGCGGACAGAGACAGACAGAGAATGAGACAGAGAGACAACCGAGACACAGAGAGAGAGAGAGAGAGAGAGAGAGAGAGAGAGAGAGAGAGAGAGAGAGAGAGAGAGAGAGAGAGAGAGACAAACAGACAGACAGACAGAGACAGAGAGATACCGAGAGAGAGAGAGAGAGAGAGAGAGAGAGAGAGGAGAGAGAGAGAGAGAGAGAGAGAGAGAGAGAGAGAGAGAGAGAGAGAGAGAGAGAGAGAGAGAGAGAGAGAGAGCACGAAGGATCTCCTGCATCGCAAATTACAGCCACACTCAAGGAAATGACGAGGGAAATCGATCAGTGACGGAGGTGGTCAGATAAAGTTCGATATGACTGTGACCCGCTTAGGATTACCACTCCCATGCTTCCCTGATAGCGACGAGCGACGAGAGAGAGAGAGAGAGAGAGAGAGAGAGAGAAGAGAGAGAGAGAGAGAGAAGAGAGAGAGAGAGGAGGGAGAGAGAGAGAGAGAGAGAGAAGAGAGAGAGAGAGAGAGAGAGAAGAGAGAGAGAGAGGACCGAAAAGAACTTTGGGAAAACCAGGCAAGTACAATGTGAAAATTGTCCGTGAAGGAAAAAAGAAAAAGAAATCAGAGAGGACGTTTCTATTTATTTTGTGCTGAAACAGAATGGGTAAAATGCCAGCAGTATGTAATGTTGTTGTTGTTGTTGTTGTTGTTTGTTGTTGCTGTTGTTGTTGTTTTGCACCCTGGCTAAAAGACTCCAGGGATCATCCGAACAGCCGAAGTACTTGAACACAATGGTACAAATGCATCAGCTGGGGATGAGAACATGACGTGTGTGACCGTTTTTTATTACCCCGCCACATGGGCAACCACACTCCGACTTCAGGAGTTTTTTGGAGACTGATAATGTTATGCTAGGAGCTTGTCACAACTGAAGACAATCCCCGCATAACTATGCAGAGCATAACAACATTTGATGTAGCCTTGGTGTTCTAGCCTATGTCAGTTGTCTGACACAGCCTTACGCCAAGCCTTACGGAGAACGTATTGAGAACACAAATCCTTTCTAGCCTCAAATCCCAGCACAATACTTCACTTGTATGCATAATGGATTAAGTAAAAGGGGGATGGAGGTGGGGGGAGGGAGAAGTCCCCACCCCCGCCTACTTTTTCCAGTATTTATACCTCAGCTGCATGCAAAACGAAGGTTTTTTTTTCCATTATTATTTTTTTCCTCGGATAGAGAGGGAGAGGTGTGTGGATGCATCACATGCTTTTCTTCACTGGCAAAAAAAAACCGTTCTCTCTCTCCTCTCTCTCTCTCTCTCTCTCTCTCTCACTCTCTCTCTCTCTCTCTCTCTCTCTCTCTCTCTCTCTCTCTCTCTCTCTCTCACACACACACACACACACACACACGCACGCACACACGCACGCACGCACGCACGCACCCACGCACGCACGCACGCACACACACACACACACACACACACACACACATATCATAACAGGTTAAACTTCGATCATGGACAAATCAAACAAGTTCCTAAACTCACGAGAGTGAATTGTATCTA
>CM031609.1:31535837-31538337 GCA_018398815.1 Conus ventricosus | reverse complement strand
TTATGAACCAATTAGCACCCTCAAATATATCTGCAAGATTTCCAATCAATCAATCAAGATATACTAACAACATAATCATACCGAAACCAGGAATCGATCTTTTTAAAAGTAGCTTAGTTTACTCTGGTGGAACACTTTGGTTTGGAATTCTATGCCAAAATATGTTAAAGAGAAGAAAAGCATTAATTCGTTTAAAGTTGCGTATAAACGCCTTCTATTTGAAAAAATGAAAAACATTTTAACAGTTCCCTAGTATTCAGTCTGAGCTAATATCACAAGTATAAATGTCAGCAACTGTTGTTATTCAGAAATTGAACCCTGCATATTTTATCTTTTTACTTATTATTTCATATGTATGTACTATTTTCCATTATCATTGGATCAATGTTTATTTTAAAAATTCACGGTTAAACTAGCATATGCTCTGTCTTATTCTTTTCTTTAATTGATCACCGAATTATCTCCTGTGGCCTTTGTCAGTCGTGTAAATAGTTGGCGTACACTATATTGCGTATTTATGTTTCTCATACTTTCTTCTTTTTCCTTCTTCTTCTTCTTCTTCTTCTTCTTCTTCTTTCTTCTTCTTCTTCTTCTTCTTCTTCTTTTCTTCTTCTTCCTCTTCTTTGGTATACATATATAGACAATGTACTTTCTGCACTACTGTTGTGGATTTTTGTTTAACCTCAGGGCTGAGTGTAAAAAAGCACACTTGTATGCTTATCTCATATCCCTGAATAAACAAAATTTCGTTCGTTCGTTCGTTCTCTCTCTCTCTCTCTCTCTCTCTCTCTCTCTCTCTCTCCTCTCTCTCTCTCTCTCTCTCTCTCTCTCTCTCTTTCTCTCTAAAAGACCGTTTGATCATGAAAATATAATATCAAAGTATCAAAGTATCAAAGTGTCAAAGTCTCTCTCTCTCTCTCTCTCTCTCTCTCTCTCTCTCTCTCCTCTCTCTCTCTCTCTCTGTCAACATACTCCCCCAACCCCACCTTACCCCAGCCACCACCCCTTCTCTCTCTCTCTCTCTCTCTCTCTCTCTCTCTCTCTCTCTCTCTCTCTCTCTCTCTCTCTCTCTCCCCTCTCTCTCTCTCTCTCTCTCTCTCTCTAAAAGACCGTTCGATCATGAAAATATAATATCAAAGTGTCAAAGTCTCTCTCTCTCTCCTCTCTCTCTCTCTCTCTCTCTCTCTCTCTCTCTCTCTCTCTCTCTCTCTCTCTCTCTCTAAAAGACCGTTCGGTCATGAAAATATAAAATCAAAGTATCAAAATGTCAAAGTCTCTCTCTCTCTCTCTCTCTCTCTCTCTCTCTCTCTCTCTCTCTCTCTCTCTCTCTCTCTCTCTCTCTAAAAGACCGTTCGATCATGAAAATATAATATCAAAGTATCAAAGTGTCAAAGTCTCTCTCTCTCTCTCTCTCTCTCTCTCTCTCTCTCTCTCTCTCTCTCTCTCTCTCTCTCTCTCAACATACTCCCCCAACCCCACCTTACCCCAGCCACCACCCCCTTCTCTCTCTCTCTCTCTCTCTCTCTCTCTCTCTCTCTCTCTCTCTCTCTCTCTCTCTCTTTTTTTTTCTTTCTTTTTTTTCTTCTTTCCTGGAGCGACAAACTGTCAAGTTCAGTGGGGCCCTCAACTTGAGACATTCCCCTGCCACGTTTGACACAGACCGCAATGTCTTGCTATCTATCAAGCGCGTGTAGACATACATACCAACCTACGTTTGTATCTCGCCGTCGCGAGGGACGCGCCGCGCTCGGTCGATAGCAACACAACGTGACGACACATGAAACGGGACAGGAGTTGTCCTCTCTCTCTCTCTCTCTCTCTCTCTCTGCTGGGTCTTCTCCAATACGTGAATCGAGAGCTGGTTAAAGTACCAATCCCTCGGACGGTTACAAAATCCGCTGAAATTGCACGACCTGACACCCACGCCACGCATGTATCTATCTCTTTCAGATATAAAGGAGACCGAGATAGATAAAACAAAATGAAAAATAAAATAAAGTGAAGATATAAGTGAAATACAAGGGGGAAAGTTTGAACACTGCCGCTTCTCTCTGTTTGAAATCCACTTCAATCTTCAATACAAACAAGATAAATATTGTCATAAATGCTTAGAAGTCAGAAACCAGACATATCTACCAAATATATATCACCCTCACCTCCATCTACACCCCCATTCCCCACCCGCACCCCGCGCACCTTATATGCTATACATAGTAACGTACTCTAATAGGTAGATGCATGCGAGTTCTTGTCTCCCTTTTTTTTTTTTTTTTTTTTTTCTCCTCCTACCGTCATACCTCGGCTCTGATTTCTCTCCTCCCTCCCTCCCTTCTCCCCTTCCCCTCCCCACCTCTCCTGCCACTCTCCTTCTCCACGTCCCTCACTCGGCCCCCTCCCCCTCCTTCCGGCTCCTTCTCTTCCCTTCCCTTCCCTATCACGCACTGGTCTTCGATCGTAGCATGGGTTGATCAGCATTCGCTTTCTGCTGCGTTAGTGTGTG
>CM031609.1:31509781-31527281 GCA_018398815.1 Conus ventricosus | reverse complement strand
ATGCATAAAAACAGACAGTAAAATGAATATGACAAAGTACGTAAATAATTCAGAATAAACACATACACGCACGCACGCACGCACACACACGCAGAGAGAGAGAGAGAGAAGGGAGAGAGGAGAGAGAGAGAGAGAGAGAGGAGAGACTGACTCTTGACTCTTGACTCTTGACGCGCGCTTTCACGCCGCGCCATTTATTGTGAGGCCTCGGCCGTCCACAGGAGTACGCAACATACATTTCAACATGACAAAAACGTTTGATTGAAACGTTGATTGTAACATAATTTGTTTTCTGATTAGAGTTTCTGTTCTTCCTATAAGTATTACTATTACATACGGGTTTTCTCTGGTTTTTAAGGCATAGAAAATGTACATTGCAATATCTCTTATGGTTTCGGTGTTATCGTTTTGTAGCAGACTTTCCAATGTGATTGCGTTTCTGTTACTAAAGTGTTTGAAAATGTATTTTGTTCGTAATTGCTGTAATTTGGACACCACATTAAGAAGTGCATTTCTGTTTCTACTGTTGGGCAGAAGGGGCATGTTGTTATAGCTTCATTGTCTATGTATTTTTTATTGCCATGCAGTTCGTTTATTCCTAATCGTAGTCTTGTCAACGCTTTTCTGAACTTTGCGATTGTGATTGCGCGAAAGTATTCTTCAGTTTGGTGTATAGTTTTAAACGTATTATATGTAGTAAATCGTTCACTGTTCGCTATTTTGTTATGCCAGTTCTGTTTGTAACAATATATGATTCTTTGTTTTAGTGTTATGATAAATGTTTGCTCGTTTCTACGCCTTCGTTCAGCCAAACTTCAGAGAAGCCATATGTATCCAAGCAACGTTTAATTTCCAGTGCCAGTTCTGTGGTTTGTCAATTTCTATTTTTTCTCTTTCATATGCCTGTCTAGGTATCCTGTTGGAGTCATCTTCATTAATTTGAACCAATATCTGATTGCTTTTATTGAGAGAGAGAGAGAGAGGAGAGAGAGAGAGGAGAGAGAGAGTGAGAGAGAGAGAGAGGAAGGGAGGAAGGTTAAAGGACGGAAGAGGAGGGGTGGGGGTGGGGTTAGTGAGGCAGGGGAAGGGGGAAGAGGGGACTGTGGTGGGGTAAGTGGGAGGGGGGTTCGGGGAAAGGAAGACGGAGAAAGGACAGGAGGGACCGGGAGTAGGAAAAAGGGGAAGGGGATACAGGGGTTGGAGTAGGAGGGAGAGGCCGACAGGGGAAAGGGAGGGATGACGAAGGAGGGGGGATGGGGAAAGGGGTAGGCCTATATGGAGGTGGGGGGGGGGGGGGGGGATGTCTAGAGAATTAATAAATATAATTGCGGATACACTCTTTGGTCTGCATGTTTGTCTTCGTGTTTGCGTTAGGATCCGCACGCTTGCTTCTTTGCTTATGTTGTGTGTCTAACCTGCACGTGTGTCTGTGTACGCGCACGTCAGCGCTGTACGCATGTCCGTAGGATGCACGTTGAAATCTGTACATGATTTTGTCTGTGCATACATCGGGTTTGTTTACGTGTTTATCAACATGTATGGCGGGTGTGTTAATGTTTTTGCGCACATAGCAGCTGTTTACATGCCTGCCTACGAACATAGACCATGTCTGTGCACACAGCGTCCACCTACTAGTGTCTGTAAAACACAGCTACTTCTACATACGTGCCTCCTGTACACGCGCACACACACACGCACGCAGGCACGCACGCACACACGAACGGACGCACGCACGCACGCACGCACGCACACACACACACACAGCGAATTTGTAAACATGTTCTGCTTGTGCATATATAGCAACTGGACGCATGAGTGTATGCATGCAGGAACTGTATATGTTCATGCACAAGGTCTCTCTGCAAGTGTCTGTCTACGGCAGTGGGTGTTTACATGAATCTGACGATGCACATAGCAGCAGTTCATGTTTTTGTATGTGCACACAGCGGATGTTCATGTTTATGTGTATGCACACGGTGGATGTTCATGTTTCTGTGTATGCACACAGTGGATGTTCATGTTTCTGTGTATGCACACAGCAGTTGTTCATGTTTTGCGTATGCACACAGCGGCTCTGTACCTGGTGGGCAACAAGAGTGACCTGGAACAACAGGTGAAGCAGTCTGCTATGGAATCCTTCGCCTCCTCGCACAACTGTCAGGCCGCCTTTCTCACCTCCGCCCTGACTGGTACGTTCCGTTACGAGCTCAGTATTTCCTCCGGGTCATTACTTTTGATCTTTTTATGCGGTGTTGGGCTCGGTATACCAGTGCGTATGTGTGCCTGTGTGCGGGTGCATGAGTGGGTAACACGTTGATAGGAACAGTAGTTCATTTATTTATACGATCTATGTGGCTTCATGATGACTTTGTGTGTGTGTGTGTGTGTGTGTGTGTGTGTGTGATATCTATATCTGCTCTGTTTAATTATCTCTCTTCCCCTTTGTTCTCTCTTCTCTCTCTATTTATATTATCTTGTGGGCTATGTGTGTGTGTGTGTGTATGTGTGTGTGAGTGTGTTTGTGTCCGCGCGCAAAGAGCGCACACACTGTAGATCAGTAGATATATGCTGAAGTGTGAGAGAAGAAAAAAAATCTGAATGATCATTAGATGCAGCGCGTGCGATTCTGCGTTTATGTGAATGAACGTGGCCCAGTATGAGTAACAATTAAACAGTGTGTAGTACAAGCACGTGGAGGAATCTGGCAGTTAGTGGTTTTAACACGGCAGCGCGGGTGGCAGACGGCTTGGGCACCGTGTGCGAAGACTGGTCAACAAGTACCGCGCCCCCATTGGGGACCAAAGCGACCCACACACGAAACTGTGGATGCAAGGCTCCGGATTCACCGTGCACGGCAGATTGGTGAACACCGAAGTCCCCAACCATGTGTGCTGACTTGGATGAAGTCACGGACAGTGTTGACCGCCAGTGTGTTCAACGGTGTTACAAATGACAGAGGGATGGTAGTTGTGCCCGAAACCTGCCACCGTTGTTATAGGGATACGGAGGAAAATCAGTGTTGGTTTGGTTTTAAGACACAACCCACCTCGTAAACTGATGAGCAGCTGAACTCGGGAAATTTTGACACCGACAACCCAAACAATGACATCATGGTTTTACCGTCAGGTATTTCCCATGATTGAATATTCCATGGATATATTCGTTTTGACGGAAAGATATTTCGAGATTTTCTTCCCGAGTGTGCGGCAGAAAAAAAAAGTAGGAGAAGAAGATCAAAGCATGAATCTTGATAAAACATATTTGTGTCTAAATATTTGTTTTGCTTTAAAAATACTCGAGCGATTTTCATGTGTTCTTACTGCACAATAATAATGTGTTGGTATGTTGTTGATACAGGTTAAATACAGTAAAAATGGTTGCGTTGGAACTAATTTGCCCACCTATTTGATCATGTGAAAATTTAAAATTGAATGAGATGTGCGAATGTGAAAAAAACACAGTTTTTTTTTTTCATTTTGTCTTATCCCTCTCAGAGGCTCTGATGCAGTTGCAGTCGGTTAAAACTGTTCTCAATCACGTTGTTATTGCCCGTTCTCCTGTCCAGTCCACCTCGCCCCTTCCTTACCGCTGACCGCTAAGGCAATTCACTACACGTAAGTGATTTACAGTCGATTCACTTGGACATTCAATTTTACCTATCAGTTTAAACGCGCGCGCACTCACGCAGCATGAACGGCCACCCGCTGCCATATTCAACATGCTCGCTCTCTCTCTCTCTCTCTCTCTCTCTCTCTCTTCTCTCTTCCTGTCACACTGTCACTCTTGATACCGCCAATATGCAGCCATTTCACCTCATACGCACACGCAATCTTTCCAAAAAACAAAAGGCGCACTACGAATGTTTTTTTTCCCTTTAACGGCCCCCTTTATAAATCATCCACCACTTGTAAACGGAGTTTACACCCCTGTATCTTCTCCACACTGAGAGACAAAATAAATCTGCTACTGTATCTTCCTCACACCGAGAGACACATCCAATCTTCAACAATGTTTTTCCCTTTACACTGTATCTCTCTACAACTGAGAGATAAAATAATTAGTTCCGCTTTATAAAGCTATGGCCTTCACATTCTTTATCCAAAAATCGAACCAGGAGAATACATAACTCCCGTAATCCACTGAAGGACCCTGTGCCTCAAGAAAAAGTCCCCCTGTTTCTCAATTCCCTGTCTCCCGCGACATCTACTTCCCCCTCGCTTCTCCTGTCTGGAGATACGAGTCTCGACTGCTCTTCTGGAGTTCTTTGTCTCTTGAGAAACGACGAGCTTCAACTCCTCTTCTGGAGTTGGTACCTGCTGGGGGCTGACTACCGTGTGTTCTCACACATGGCCATCTTCAACACCTCACGGGTGTGAGAAGGTGAAGGGTGAAGGGCGAAGGGTAAAAGGGTTGAAGGGCTGGAAACACGAATAAGGTTTTCGTGTACGTAATCCTTCTTAATTCATAAAACATATGAATTCTTTCTTTCCTCTTTTCCTTTAAGTTTTCCCCTGTAGCTTTCCCCAACTCTCTATACTCACCTGGTAATGAGGGTCAGCAACAGAGGCCCCCCGTCTGACAGGTTCGAGTCTCTAGGCCATCTGCTGGGTTAAAACTGGAACTTTTCCTCCCTTCTCCTAGTGAGTGCATACTAGTGTTAAAACACATGTACCGCACCTTACCTTACCAGCCCTTGTTAAACTTCACTCAGTGGTCACTTTCACCCAATGGACCACATTCGTTTCTTGAATGCAGTCATACTCACAATTATTTTTGGGGACGCCGCAGACACAAGATCCAAGCCATATGAATATTCTTCCTTAGTTGTGGCACGGGAAAATGATTATATCATTTAACTAATGGATGGAGCGTCACATGCTTGCTGTGAGGTACGGCACATGAACCCCCATCCTGGGATGAAAAACTTTTCTCATGCTTACAGAAACTTTTTAAAATATATAAATTCACTTTTAACCACAATTCGCCCGGAATCTCAAAATGCGTTACATTTCACAAAAGATTCACCAAATTAATAATACCGTATAGAATCAATCATCATTGTCCACCATAAATCGCATATTCAAACTTTCAGTCTTTCCTACAAAAAACAATTCATAATGATCACCCATCCTCACAAATACATTTCACAAATTACATGGATTAAACAATTCGGGCTATCACCAATTCCAAAGCACACAAGGGTGTTCATACATTAAAGATGTGAAAGCACATTTTCTTTGATCTTTGTCTCAATCCTTTTAGTTTCAAATCCACCTGGAAAGTGAGAATATTTCAAGTGTTAAAATGTTTTCCTAGGCCTGTCCCCAAAATAAACATAGTTTAAACATAGTTTCTTTTCTCCTCATGTAGTGTTATAGTCATTGAAAAGTCACATGCTTCCCATTGTTGACAATGACAAATTGAAAAACAATTGGTTTGTCTCATTGCACAATCAAAACAGGTGTATCTACATTTTTAAAGAGTTATTTGCTCATCACATGACATATATATTATCTTCCACAAAGCCAATTAGACATAAATAGTACTGATTTTCCATTGTATATCAAAGATAAATATGTATTTCATCAACATCAAGTAGTTGTTTGCTTGTAAAACAATATAGGTCACTTCACATAGCCAATTATGCATACATACCCTTGCTTTAAATCGTCGTAGCATACAATGCCCACTGTCCAAATTGATCACACCGTACTCATTAAGTAGACAACAAAAAGGAATCGTTCCTTTCCATGAAGACAGTTACATTTGTCCAGGACTATTCACGCAGCTTGACACAAATCTGATGACATTTTGTGATCCAGGCTGGTTCACACAGTAACAACTGGGAATTCCTGCAATGCATCGACCATCTAAAATAACTGCTGTTTCTTAGTCTTGGCCGATTTCAAGGAACGTCAGTGGCCTATGGTCAGTCTGTAACTGAAACTTTCTTCAGTCAGAAACCTGGCCCCGAAATTCTCACCAGCCCATACAATAGCCAAGCACTCTCTCTCAATAGGTGGAGTATTTTCCCTGTGTTTTGAGAAACTCTTATGGCGTATTGCACTGGTACTTCAGAAGTTCAACTGAATACTATGGGGTTCAATGCCAGTTACTGTTACCTTGGGTATCCGTCAACAATCCTGAAAGTCTTTCAACTGTCTTTGAGCTGTTTGTTTGGATTGTAGACTCAAATATTAGACAGACCACATCGATAGGTTTACCTTTGATAGGACAGAATAGGAAGGGGGTTTACAAAACATCATCTGCACTGGTTAGATGTTAACACTCCTTTACATTTGCTGTTTTCCTAACTTTGCTCTGTTGTACGTTAATTGGGTACCAAATTTCATCACTGATAATGTCTGTCATGGTGACATCAGTTTCTGACATAGGACATATCCACTCAACTGATGGTTGATGGCAACAGCTTGTAACGTTCACATACCTTCTTCAACGTGTTCACATGAAATTACCTTCTCCCGTGTTGCCATTTTGATCTTATATTTCTTCAGCAGTTTTTCGACCACCTGACACGGACCCATCCACCATAACGCGAAGTTGTTATGTTCATCAGTAGTAGCCAAGGACTTTATCCCTAGCACTGAAGGAACGTGCCTTGCTTTTCTGTCCTGCAAAGAACTTGTACACATTGTTTTCCTATCAGCTGACGGTTGAGCAAGCTCACTGCATCTTCCACACGATTATGCAGTTCATAACGTATTGGTAAACAGGTTTTACTGTCAGGAATGTCGTATTTTAAGTCCCATGTGTCATCAAAGATCAAAGGACCCCTTGGTGAGTGTCAAAAAGACGCTCAACTGGGAGAGAATCCAGGTTTCGTTCGGCATTTCCTGTATGCAAAAAGCAAGCCGGTACGCCGAACGATCCCATTCCTGGGCTCTTGCTTGCAACCTTTCTCCACATGGACTTTAACCGTTCCCATTGAAACGTTCAACCATGCCATTGATTGGGGTGGGGATATGGCGTGGTTGAACTGGAAGCGATTGCAACAGTCTGTAAATTTCTTTCATTGAGATTCAGAAAATGAATAGCGTTCCACCAATCGAGAGAATTTCGTTCTGGAAGACCCACTATGGAAACATTGGAAAGTATGGTTCAGCGCGATATGTATCATTTTCTTCGTGAATCGCTTTGGCTACCTTGTTGCTGTATCCCAATGTCAAGAATATAGCGATTATCCCGAAGAAGACCGTGGTAAAGGACCAACAAGATCAATCGCTCCCTTCCGACATGGAACAGAACTGAGAGGATTTTGTGCAAGGTTGACATGGGAGCGACCTTCTGAGATGTCTTTTGGCAGATGTCCATGAGCGGCAGATATTTCGTTAACTACCTTTGTGACACCCGGCCATTAAAAAAGAATCACGACTTCTTTAATGTTCTTTTGATTCGCAGTGACCAGGAACAAAGCATCATGCGCCGTGTGCAGTCCTGTTTCTCTAAGTGGTTTTGGAACCCAACTTGTCTGTTGGTCCTGTCCAGGTACACACCGGTACAGAATGTCAGAGTCCAGTATGTACGTTGGGTTGTCCGTTTGTATCGTCGTGACAGTCGGTTTTGCAGCAGAAAAGTATTGTCGTAGCGTCTCGACTTTTCCTGCCTTTTTTATTTAAATTCATCTGGGGTACTTGGAGTTCATCAGTTTTGAAATTTTGCGGCTTTGGAGCCTTTCCCTGCTCTATGACATTTTGATTTTGTATACAAGACAGGAACAACGATTCCAGCACCCCCACCCATTGTACTGATAGCGGCACTGGCAAATTGCCAAGATCACTTCGCAGACTGGTTATCAATACCCACATGCGGTAAGACACCCGGAGTTGTACGGTGTGTATCGCTGACAATTTTGCAGCGAAACGTTTCAATCTGCCTCCAACGCCTACATTTTGGTACAGTGTGGAGATATGGGCTATGAAGGACCGACGATTTTCCGTACACCAGCAGTAGTGTTCTTTACAACCAGTGTCTCGCAAACGAAGCCTGCAATCATTGATGGGCTCCGTTTTCTAACACCAGTCCATCAAAGGCTTGATCTGGTGTCAAAACAAGGCCGTTTCAACAATCAGTGGAAGACTAATGCGGTTTTGATCACGGTTGAAAGGGCAATTCTGTTTTCAGATGGAACTTGCCATACAAAAGAAACAGGCATTGTTGTCGGCCTGTGACTGAGTTTGTGAAACTTTGTTCTGGCACGAACTGGCCCCAAAAGGTCTACGTGGTGGTGTTGTCCACGATCGGAACGTTTGCTGAGGAGTAACGGGTCTTTCCGGCCGGTGAGTACTGGTATTGACGTAAGTCCTCGAACCGCGGAAGATCCTGTACCGTTCCTAGGTTAGGTCATCTCATTGCGGCCCTACTAAATGACCACGATTCCTTTCCTGTAACTTCCCTGGTCTGCTGGGCTAGTACATGACGCATGCGACTCCAAAGATGGAAAATTCTCCTTTCTCGCCACGCCCTTTTCTGGGTGAGCGATACAATATGATCAGCCATTGCACATTTTCCCCCGTATTCAAATTGCCTTTCCTTTAAGGAAGTGGCAGATCTTTGCTCCCCCCGCTTGGAAACGTTGTTCTCTCAGAAGGAGGATTTCGCAGTGACTGAAAAGTCTTGTTCGTTTTAGTATAAATCGATCCCATCCCCGATCCCAAACTATGGCTCATGGGTCAGCCCGCCGGCCCCCGCTTCTCCTGTTTCAAGGGCGACAGTCCGGAAAACGTTCGTGCAAACGTCAGCTGGGAACATTGAAATTTTCTTGAGGAGTGCCTTCTTTCACTGCTCCAAGTTACATTTTGTTTCGTGCAAGTGAGTGGTACAGTGTCAAAGCGCTACCTTAAACAACGACGCAATATGACAGTGTTCCACTTTTCCTTGGCCACCACAAGACGTTGCGTGACTTCAAATCGGAAAGAAAACTCTCAATGTCATCCGTTTTTTCTCAAAAAGGTGGGCAACTTTGGGGAATATATGACGCCTTTCGGTTGAGGCCATGGTGCGGAACCGACTGGTGGAGGGTTCTCTCGATGCAAGTAGTCTTCTAATTTCAGCATCCGTCTCTAGTTTAACTGCCTCAACTTAAATTGCCGTTCTTCAGCTTAGCTTCCTCTGTAATCTTTTTTTTCAATTCAGCTACCTCTGTATTTATTTTCTTCCGCTTCCCATGTAGTTATTTGCTTCAGCTTCAGCTTCCCTCTGTAATTTATTTTTCTTCAGCTTCCCTTGTAGTCTATTGCTTCAGCTTCAGCTTCCCTCTATAGTCTCCTTTCTTCCTTTCTGGATTCTTTGATTTTTCCTCTCTTTCTTCGCGGTCTGCCCTATCTGTGATTGTTGCCACATAATTAGTAAGTTTATTCTCCATCCAACCCAAGTCGTTCCGCTTGTTTAACATATTTATCAAAATCATCCATTTGGAACCGTCACAAATATAAACCTCAAAACTTACGTATGAATAAAAATAAGGCGATATATGATAAATGTTATGTTTCCAAAACCGTACTTATGTCTATCAAATACAGCAGTCAATTTCCGTGTAAAACAGAAAACAGATTACTTAAACACAGGGTTGATCAAGAAAATCCATGGACTGTACTTTTCCCAACTCATTTGCAACTGCCTATCAATTTTGGAATTTAGAAAAACAAAGTGAAGTTTAATGCAAAACTGGTTCCCTTCAGAAAGGAAATAAACACACTTAAAGTTTTTGCAAACTAAATTCTGTATAAGTTTTAGTTCTTAAATGTTCTTGTTGTCAGTCTTTCTTTCTTCCTTACTTTCAAAGAAATTACCACAAAATGTCCGCCTTATACACAAAAATGCAATATAAATTTTACAAAACATAATGGAATTACAAACATTTAAAAAGAGGGGAGAAACACAACCTAGGGAAATCCTACCTAAAGATGAAAAATGTAGAAACGAAAACCTAGATAGAGCCTATTGAGGAGAAAGGTTTAAGCGGTTTTTTGAAAAAGGGGGTGAAAGGAAATGAAAGGATACACAGGAACGGAATAGTGAAGAGGAAATCTAAGAAAAGCAAAGCAGCCCACAGACAGCACCCTAGTGGTCACTGTCTCCCGTGAAACTGGAGACCGGGGAAAAACACTCACTGACATATACCACATACAGTATTATTACAAAATATTAAGAACAATCAATTCAATAAATGCACATTCACTCAAACTCAAAGCAAATCTCGCCCCCACACCCAGCAAAAAAAAAATTGATTCAAAAGATCAGATGTTTATTTGGACAGAGCGGTAGATCAACTCACATACCTATTAGCGTGACGGCGGCGAAGTTGTCCCCCACTTGAGGGGGCAGGGGAAAAATCATCAACTGAAACATAGGAAAAGCGAAAGAACTGTATTTTTGAGAGGGGGGACCGACTTTGCCTCCCACGCCATGTCCCTGCTAAACGCCGGAAGAGGTTGGGGGCTTATCAGTCTGGAAAGGGGACAAAATTCTAATCTCTCGGGGAAGAAAACGATCCTCCCGCCCTGCCCCTTGCTTGCAGGTTCGAGCAAGAGGAGGTTGAGGATATCGGGTCTGAGGTGGGGAGGTCCAAAAAGAAGATCTTACAAAAAAAAAAAAAAAAAACTCTTAACGGAGCAGGAGGCAACCCACAAGAATCTCAAACCACCTTAAACAACATAGAAATAGCAAAAAACAAAACAAATGCAAATTATTATACACAATCAATAATATAATTTCTCTTTTTTTTTTCCTCCTCCAACCTGAAGGGGCACAAATCGAAATCCTTTTTTTTTTCTTCTCAAACCCTTGAGGGTACAAATGCAAATTTTTTTTTTCTCCGGGGAGCGAAACAACGGAGCTCCGCCGGTGAAATTGGTGTCGGGGTCACCACTGTCACACTTGTCACTCTTGCTACCGCATTATGACCCAGCATTTACTCCCATAGCACACGCAATCTTCCAAAAACCAAAGGGCACTACCGCAAGTTTTTCTTCTCCCCCTCTCCTTCAGGGAAAACACTTTACTAAATCATCAACCACTTGTCCTAGGTTTACACACTGTATCTCTCTCCACGGAGAGACAAATAAATCTGCACACCGTCTCTTCACCACACGCGAGCCCATCCCACTCTTCAAACAGGTATTTCCTTTAATGTATCTCTCCCTCACACTGAGAGATCAAATAATTTGTCCGCTTCTATAAGCTAACGGCTTCACATTTCCTTTATCCCAAAAAATCCGAACAGGGACGAATAATACTCCGTAATCATGAGGACTGCCTGCTCAAGAACAAAGCTCCCTGCCCTTTCTCCACTATTCCCTGTCTCTCCGAGACAATATACTGCCCCTCGAATTTCTCCTGTCCTGGAGATACGAGTCTCGATCTCTTCATGGAGTTCTTTGTCTCTTGAGAAACGACGAGCCGGCTTCAACTCATCTACTGGAGTGAGTTGGTACCTGCTGGGGCTGAACTACAGAGGTGTGCCTCACCACAATGGCCATCTTCAACCACTCACGGGGTGAAAAAGGGATGACGGGTGAATGGGCGAAGGGTAAAAGGGGTGAAGGGCTCTGGAAACCGAATCAGGTTGTTAAGTAAACCCTTCTTAATTCATCATCTGACTTCTTTCTTTCTCTTTTCTTTAAGTTTTCCCCTGTCGCTTCCAACTATCTATACTCACCTGGTAATGATGGTTCAGCCAAAGAGGACCACGTCCCTGGACGGTTCGAGTCTTAGGTTGTGGGTATACACCTGACTCTTCCTCCCTTTCCTAGTGAGTTGGCATATCAGTGTTTCCAAACACATGACTCAGCACCTTACCGTAACAGCCCTTGTTAAAACTCTCACTCAGTG
Organism: Conus ventricosus; assembly: GCA_018398815.1. Lineage (NCBI taxonomy): Eukaryota > Metazoa > Mollusca > Gastropoda > Neogastropoda > Conidae > Conus > Conus ventricosus. Next base: position 31,515,431 of record CM031609.1, on the reverse strand, counting down.
GTCACTTTCACCCAATGACCACATTCGTTTCTTGAATGAGTCATACTCACAATTATTTTGGGGACGCCCGCTACACTAGTCAAGCCATATGAATATTCTTCCTTTAGTTGTGGCACGGGAAATGATTCATATCATTAACTACATGCGATGGAGCGTCACATGCCTTGATGTGAGGCTACGTCACATGACACTCTCTCCCTCTCTATTTCTCTCTCTCTCTCCTCTCTCTCTCTCTCTCTCTCTCTCTCTCTCTCTTCTCCAACTGCTGAGATTCCGGTTAGTCTGGAGAAATAATGAACTATTTTTTATTTTGTTGCTATTCAGACAGTATCACTGCAAAAGAGTAAAGACAGTCTTTGATTTCATGTACTTGGCCTAGTGTGTGCCTCCCTCGATGACTTTCTTATTGGATGTTTTACGCATCTTCATTGTTGATGTCGATCAAAACTATGACGAAAAACAGCGCTACGATCTATCTATCCATCCATCCATCTATCTATCTATCTATCTATCTATCTATCTATCTATCTATCTATCTATCTATCTATCTATCTCAATCTATCTACTATCTATCTATCTATCTATCTATCTGTTTGTCTGTCTATCTGTCTATCTGTCTAACTGTGTGTGTCTATCTCTCAGTGTCTTTCTCTCTAGCCTTCTCTCACTCATGTCTGGAGTCTGAGCTGAGCAGTCGTCGAGTGAAGACGTGTTTGCAATTTGCTCCGTTCTTGGTTTTCTACTTGTGTTTGTTTAGTGTTTACTAAAGGGCCTGTTGAGTGTGGCGATTAGTTTGGCAGTAGGCTTACAGACTATCGTTGTACATTAGTGGTGTTGGTTTTATTTTTGTGTTTTTCATCGTTTCTGTGAACTGCGATCTTTTTTTCCCCGCCACAATGGGTGTGGACATTGAGGCATACCGCAATGCGATCGGTACATTTGCACCCAAATCAGCCAACCTGTTATTGAAGAAGAGAACTGGCAAGAGATCCGTGCATCCCGTGAAGTATTTTGTGGCAAGGTACACAGTGGGTTGGATATCACTGTCTTTTTTGTGTGGATGGGCCTGTTGACACTGATCGCGCACAGTGTACCGTTCTGTGTTTACAGCATCATGTGCACGGGAGAACTGTGTCATAGTTTTGGCATGAGAAACTCAGTGTCTCCACTGACTGTGTACAAGGATTCCTTCCGCACCTTAGCTACCGTGACAGTTTGTTAGATAGGCCAACATTCTCTTTTGTGACAGCACCTTGTGCTACATATGACAGCCTTTCTGTACACCCACCACCAGACCTGCGTTTCCTGTTGCTGCTGTCCGGACAAGTGGAAACCAACCCAGGGCCCAGCTCTATGAAAAACTCAAAGAAGGCTCCCGTTGACATACAGTGTGAACAGTCAGAAAGAATGGAAGGCAAACTGAACAAGTTAATTGACATGATGAATGATACAAGGTCCCATGTACAGCGTTTAGAGAACAGTATTAACGAGAAATATGAACGTTTACAAGATCAGTTCATACAAATACAGAACGTTGTCTCCACGTTGCAGTCATCAATAAAGAAGACTAGTGAACAGCTGGGTCACATGAAAGAAGATCAGCGTCAGTTTGATTCCAGACTGAGACATCTTGAAGATGAAGTGGAGAGGCAGGAGCGCTATTCTCGGCGATCCAACTTGCTGCTGTATGGATTACGAGAAGAGGAAGGCGAATCCCACGATCGATGTATGGAGAGAGTGATTCAGTATCTGAATCACTATTTCCGTCAGAAAAGCTGGACGATGGACGACATCGATAGGGCACATCGTCTTGGCTTACCATCTCCCAACTCCAGCAGGCCACGCCCGGTCATTGTAAAGTTCCACAGATGGAGGGACGCTATGGTTGTTATGAAGACCGCGAGGGGAAGAGCCAGATGCGGGACTCGGACGGCATACGAGTGGCAGGGGACCTGACGAGGCAGCAGAGGAACACCATGGCGCAGCTCCATCAGGAAGGCAAGCATGGCTACTATTCCAGAGGCAAGCTGATCGTCACAGAATCCCGAAGACACCCAGACAGCAGTTACAGGACGTGACAACAGGCCCCACCCCAGTCTTTACCCCGCTGATCATCGCCCCCCTGTTACCACCCTTTTCCCACCAGTGTCCCCGGCCCCTACCTACGCTGATGCTGTGGCACAAAGCCAGGACACACACAGCTGCCTGTCCCCATCAGATGGAAGATGCCGACGACGCCGGTCTCTCCGAGGATCATACACAGGACAAACATCAGGCGGAGTGCAGCACCGGGCCAACGCAAACAGTCCTCAATGTGCAGGAGACGAGGACGACACTGCCGAGGAGGGTACCAGCTTCCAGCCGTTCTCATTGCCTCCCCGTGGTCATGGTCGGGGCTCTCCTCTGAGGACTCCGACGGAGCAGTCATCAACGGCAAAGAAAGATGCCAGTGGAGGGAGGGGACGAGGGAGGTCACGGTTAGTGGGACAGCCACGTTCTGATTGCAATCAGCCACCCCCGGCGACACCTGTGCGAACCAGAAACCAGAGGTCTGCTCTCTCTGAGTCCAACCAAGCAACACTTCCCAAGGACTGGCACCGGAACACACCCAACTCAAAATCCTGGCATGCCGAATTCCAGTTGTGTGAAATAGCAATCAGGCCATCGCCCTAGCTTTGATCCTTTTACCGACTTAATAGTGACACTACAAATCTCAAACTGTTTTGAACTCGACGATAACTCTGATGTGAAATGTAGCAACTGGTATGACGATAATGTGCATGCCGTCATTAGTGTCGATGATAATGGACTCTCCACTGTCCGCAGTAGACTCGGTGTGACCGCTCTGACAGTGCTGTTGAATCAGCCTTGTTCGTCAGTACACATCAAAGACTACGTTTTGTGTCATTTAATGTAGAAGGCATATGGAGGATTGCGAATGAACTTGATTTACCCCATTTTGTTGCAAAGGTATGACTTTGTCCTCTTATTGGAAACTTTTTCCCCACATTTCCTGATCATTTAGCTCCTTCACATGTAGCATATGTTTCACCTGGTATTAAAGTATCAGACAGTGTACATGGTCGTCTATCAGGAGGTGTTGTTTTCCTTGTTCGAAAATCACTTAGTAAATATGTACGTAGAGTTGAATGTGAAATGGACATATTGTTATTCTGAAAGTGTCTCGCCAGCTCATGGGAACCATGTCTGATTGCTTGGTAATTGGAGTTTACATTCCCCTGAAAACTCGCCTTATTACCAGGAAACGGACATTTATAATGGTGTTAGTCTGTTGGAAGACTGCTTGCTCGATCTTGGAAATGAATATAATGATGTTCCAATTATGATTTGTGGAGATTTAAACTCACGAACTGGTTCCCTAAATTCACAAAAAAGCACATATCAAACGAATTTTATGATTTACGAGCACCTGTGGACACGGAGGCTGCAACTAATTCCCATGATAGATTACGTACGTCTTCAGATAGCATAGTCAACCCTTTTGGTGCGCTTGTTACTATTTGTATGTGACCAGTATGAGCTTTGTATCTTGAACGGATTGGAATCGAAGTCTTTTTCAGGGGAATATACATATATATCTGCAACTGGATGTAGTGTTGTGGATTACTGTTTGATTTCAAACCGGTTGCTAGACAGATGTGACTGTTTTAACGTTGTTCCTATGGTTGAATCGAAGCATGCGGCGATCGAAATATCTTTAAATGTCTTTGCTGATGCGGTTCTCCCAAAACTTGATTTCACCCATAAAGTCGTTTCAGTATGTATGTATAAATGGGACGAGAACAAGTATGAAACGTTCTCTGACCTGATGCATAATGAAAATGTCAAAAATATCATGGACGAAGCTGTGTCACTTATTGAAATTAATATAAATCAAGCACTAAGCAAATTCAACGAATGCTTTACATATGCTGGTGAATGTATGAAAAAAACTATACATGTTGGTTCAGAAAGAGAAAAAAGATGGTACGATCTTGAATGTAAACAGACTAGGACTCTTTTGCGCAGGAAACTGCACCAGTTGGGCAGATCTCACCTCGATACCGACAGAATAGCTTATTCTGAGAAAAGAAGGCAGTACAAAGAGCTACTTGAATGTAAAAAGAAATCTTTCAAGGAAAATGTTTTGCATTCCTTGCACGACAATTTGAATAATCCTAGAAAGTTTTGGGATACGGTCCGTTCTGCATCACCCTCAGTTAGTGGACAAAACACAATAACTAAAACTGAATGGTTCGAGCATTTCACCAATGTTTTCAACGCCAGTGGCAATGACCGTAGCGATGATGGTAGCATTGAGGGTAATGAAGATGCTAATCTTGACGCTCATGATGCAGCCCAAGTCACATTTAACTGTGACACACTGAATGAGGCAATCACTATAGGAGAAATTCGGGAGGCAGTACGAGCACTCAAAAGCCGAAAAGCTGCAGGTCCGGATGGTCTCATAGGAGAGTTTTATAAAAATGGTATAGAACATATTTTGCCTTTCCTATTGAAATTCTTTAACTACCTGTTTGATCATGGCCTGTTTCCAGATGAATGGTCCTTGTCAATTATCCAGCCCCTGCATAAAAAGGGTGACTTAAATATTCCTGACAATTATCGAGGAATCTCGCTTCTTAATATTTGTAGTAAACTGTACAGTTTTATATAAACAAACGTATCTCAAGATGGATTGATGTAAATGGTATTTTTGGCGAGGAGCAAGCTGGGTTTAGGGAAGGTTATTCCACAGCAGACCATGTTTTCACTATGTTCGCTATGGCTCAAAAGCAACTTTGAGGCATAGAAAACTTTACGTGGCATTTATAGATTTCCGCAAAGCTTTCGACACTGTGTGCAGAGGGAAATTATGGGCTGTTTTACGCAAGTCTGGATTGCAAGGCAAGATATTTAATGCTCTAAGATCGATTTATCATGTCGTTAAAGCAACGGTACGTGTCCATGGTGAATTAACTGATGTATTTATGTGCCCTCGAGGCTTGAAGCAGGGGAGAGGTGTGTTCACCAGTTCTTTTCTCCTTATTCATAAATGAGCTCACAAAAGACGTAGTTAATTTTGGTCGGCATGGTATCCAGTTGTCCCCAGACTTTATACAAATATTGATACTGTTATTTGCTGATGACGTGGCATTAACATCTGACAGCATCATTGGCCTTCAGACACAGCTGAATATCCTGTCTGATACAGCAGAACGCCTGGGTCTTATTGTAAATATGGAAAAATCAAATGTTGTTATTTTTCGTAACGGCGGACACTGGGCGGCGAATGAAAAATGGTGTTTTAATGGAAATGAACTTAAAATTGTGAACATGTACAAGTACCTGGGCATTTATTTGTCAACAAGATTGAGTTTTGTGTATACAATGTCTGATCTTGCAGAAAGAGCCAAGAAGGGAACAGTAGCATTGATAAGAATGTTGTGGTCCATTGGTGAACACTCACCTAAGATCTTTTTTAAGCTTTTTGATAGCCAAATACAGCCGATCCTGACTTATGGATCTGAAATATGGGGTTTAGTTGAAAATCAAGAATTAATCGAGAAGGTCCACTTGTTTGCATTAAAACGATTGATGGGTGTTAACCCCAAATCGCCTAAACATTTGATATACGGCGAAAACAGGC
>CM031609.1:31487281-31502281 GCA_018398815.1 Conus ventricosus | reverse complement strand
TACTACGATCACTACTATGCTACTACTACTACTGTTACTGCTACTGCTGCTGCTGCTGCGACTACTACTACGATCACTACTATGCTACTACTACTACTGTTACTGCTACTGCTGCTGTTGCAGCTATTACTACTACCACCCATATACTACTACTACTACTACTACTACTACTACTACTACTACTACTACTACTACAATGACGACGACGATGACGAAGACAACGACGACGATGACAACAGCAATGGTAAGGACAACGACGGCAACAGCAACGACGGCATCGACAACGACGACGACTATCACTCTCACTACTACTACTGTTACTGCTGCTGCTGCTGCAGCCACTACTACAACTACTATCACTTCTATGCTACTACTACTACTACCACCGTTACTGCTACTGCTGCAGCTACTACTACTACTACTACTACCACCCACATACTACTATTACTACTGCTACTACTTCTACTCGTACTGCTACCACCATCACTACTACTGCTACTACTACTACTACTACGACGACGACGATGACTGCGTTACTATAACTACTGCTACCATCACTACTACTACTACTACGACGACGACGACGACGACGATGACTGGGTTACTATAACTACTGCTACCACCATCACTACTACAACTACTACTACTACTACTACGACGACGACGACGATGATGACTGGGTTACTATAACTACTGCTACCATAATCACTACTACTACTACTACTACTACTTGTTACAGAGGGGTTTTTATTGCGAGTCTTTGGAAAAAAAAAACCACAAAAAAAGAAAAAGAAAAAAAAAACGGCGTAAAGAAGTGTGTATGTAGGTGCGTATTCTCTATGTCCCTAATCACACACTTCCGTTCATACAGTCACCACTTCCATCTCTGTAAACACGGCAACAGATTGGCAACTGGAAATATGGTGGGCAAAGACCAATGAGCCTGTATATACTATACTGTTCAAAAAAAGTTAAGGACCAACATTTCACTGACTTCTAAAAAAGAAAATTGGGAAGTGATCAATCTCCAAGTGTAACATGAATTTATTGAATATGTGAAAAGTGTGTAAAGACAATGACAAGTCCGAGGAATCAACAAACTGGAATCGAGCGCAGTACAAACACCCCACCCCAAAACTTAGGAGGAGTGTTTGTTCAATGTCATGGTTAATAACGTGTGTGTCCCCCGTTATTGGCAAGGCATTCAAGGCAGCGTTGTCGCATGGAGTTCACCAGTGTGCGCAGAAAGGCCTGGGGGACAGCAGCCCACTCCAGCTGGAGTGACTCAAACAGCTGACCCAGGTTAGCAGGAGGAGGACCACACTGCTGCAGTCTCCGGCCCAGCTCATCCCAAAGATGTTCGATGGGGTTCAGGTCTGGGCTGTTTGCGGGCCACTGCATTCTGTTGACACCAGCAGCTTGGAGAAACGTGTTTACTGCTCTGGTGCGATGGGGCCGTGCATTGTCGTCTTGAAAGACTGCCTGAGGTCCAAGCTGTTGAAGGGCTGGCATCACCAGGGGTTGCAAAATCTCTGTTTGGTAGCGAACACCATTCAAGTTCCCTGCCACACTGTCGAGAACCGTTCTGTAGCGTGTGCTTATGCCGCCCCATATCATAACGGATCCCCACCATAGCGGTTCCTTTCAAGGACAGCTTCTTCTGCAAAACGCTCCCCACAGCGTCTCCAGACCCTGTTCCGTCTATCGGTGGGATCCAGGCAGAACCGCGACTCGCCTGTAAACATCACGTTAGCCCACTGTTCATGTGTACATCTCACGTGCTGCGTGCACCATACTCGGCGTGCTGCTCTGTGGGCATCAGTCAAACGAGGTCTTACGGCTGGTCGTCGAGCACGGAGGTTAGCGGCGTGTATGCGGTTTCGTATGGTCTGATCACTGACAACAGTGTTGGTGGCATCTATAAGGCGACGTCTGATGTTGTTTGCACTTGCTGTTCTTTCAAAGGCCTGCCTTTCAATGTATCGGTCCTGTCGTGGTGGTGTTATTCTGGGTCGACCAGAGCGTGGTCGTTCTTGCACTCTTCCTGTGTCTTGAAAGCGTTGTCTGAGTCTGATAACAACAGAGTGTGATCCCCCAAGTCTCCGTGCCACTCCCCGGACTGCAACTCCTTCTTGGAGCCATCCTATTGCTCTTCCTCGATCCAGCTCGTTCAGTCTTCGACGTGGAGGCATGCTGTTGCATTGCATTTTTCGCCAGTACAGTGGCTTTTAAAGACATTTGGTTGAGCATACTTTATGACGTACAGCCTGATTTAGCTCGTGCTTCACATGATTTTGATTCAGCACATGCTCCTCGGATCCCAAACACATCAGAAATTCACCCCAATTTGTTCCAAAAACGACAAGTCGCGACATGTGTTTTTCAAGGCGCGTGAGAAATGTGTGCCACGAAATTGCAGTTGCCGCATTCACTATCAATTTGTGCGTGTGGTTCAATTTGTTTGGACCACAAAGGCGGTACAATTGAATTTTTGTGAATTTTAAAGTTTTTGTGCATTCTCAATGTTGGTCCTTAACTTTTTTGAACAGTATTTTCCCACACAATACAATTCAGATTAGCAGGTTATGTTAATGTTATTTGCACAGTCTGTGTGGAATTCTTCACAGTCAGCCCCGGGCCCGGCACTGTCTGTACGGAATTCTTCACAATCGGTCCGGTACAGCATAGTCTTTACGGAATTCTTCACAATCGGTCCGGCACAGCAGTCTTTACGGAATTCTTCACAATCGGTCCGGCACGGCACTGTCTTGAGGGAATTCTTCACAATCGGTCCGGCACGGCAAAGTCTTGAGGGAATTCTTCACAATCGGTCCGGTACAGCATAGTCTTTACGGAATTCTTTACAATCGGTCCGGCACGGCACTGTCTTGAGGGAATTCTTCACAACCGGTCCGGCACAGCAGTCTTTACAGAATTCTTCACAATCGGTCCGGCACGGCACTGTCTTTACGGAATTCTTCACAATCGGTCCGGCACGGCACTGCCTTTACGGGATTCTTCACAATCGGTCCGGCACGGCAAAGTCTTGAGGGAATTCTTCACAATCGGTCCGGCATGGCAAAGTCTTGAGGGAATTCTTCACAATCGGTCCGGCACAGCAGTCTTTACGGAATTCTTCACAATCGGTCCGGCACGGCAAAGTCTTGAGGGAATTCTTCACAATCAGTCCGGCACGGCACTGTCTTACGGAATTCTTCACAATCGGTCCGGCACAGCAGTCTTTACGGAATTCTTCACAATCGGTCCGGTACAGCACAGTCTTTACGGAATTCTTCACAATCGGTCCGGCACAGCAGTCTTTACGGAATTCTTCACAATTGGTCCGGCACGGCACTGTCTTCACGGAATTCTTCACAATCGGTCCGGCACGGCACTGTCTTGAGGGAATTCTTCATAATCGGTCCGGCACGGCAAAGTCTTGAGAGAATTCTTCACAATCGGTCCGGCACGGCAAAGTCTTGAGGGTATTCTTCACAATCGGTCCGGTACAGCATAGTCTTTACAGAATTCTTTACAATCGGTCCGGCATGGCACTGTCTTTACGGAATTCTTCACAACTGGTCTGGCACAGCAGTCTTTACGGAATTCTTCACAATCGGTCCGGCACGGCACTGTCTTTACGGAATTCTTCACAATCGGTCCGGCACGGCACTGTCTTTACGGAATTCTTCACAATCGGTCCGGGACAGCACTGTCTTGAGGGAATTCTTCACAATCAGTCCGGCACAGCAGTCTTTACAGAATTCTTCACAATCGGTCCGGCACAGCAGTCTTTACGGAATCCTCCACAATCGGTCCGGCACAGCACAGTCTTGAGGGAATTCTTCACAATCGGTCCGGTACAGGATAGTCTTTACAGAATTCTTTACAATCGGTCCGGCACGGCAAAGTCTTTACGGAATTCTTCACAATCGGTCCGGCACAGCAGTCTTTACGGAATTCTTCACAATCGGTCCGGCACGGCACTGTCTTTACGGAATTCTTCACAATCGGTCCGGCACGGCAAAGTCTTGAGGGAATTCTTCACAATCGGTCTGGCACAGCAGTCTTTACGGAATTCTCAATAATCGGTCCGGTACAGCACAGTCTTTACGGAATTCTTCACAATCGGTCCGGCACGGCAAAGTCTTTACGGAATTCTTCACAATCGGTCTGGCACAGCAGTCTTTACGGAATTCTTCACAATCGGTTTGGCACGGCACTCTCTTTACGGAATTCTTCACAATCGGTCCGGCACGGCAAAGTCTTTACGGAATTTTTCACAATCGGTCCGGTACAGCATAGTCTTTACGGAATTCTTCACAATCGGTCCGGCACGGCAAAGTCTTGAGGGAATTCTTCATATCGGTCCGGTACAGAATAGTCTTTACGGAATTCTTCACAATCGGTCCGGCACGGCACTGTCTTTATGGAATTCTTTACAATCGGTCCGGTACAGCATAGTCTTTACGGAATTCTTCACAATCGGTCCGGCACGGCACTCTCTTTACGGAATTCTTTACAGTCAGCCCCGGCCAGGCACTCTCTTTACGGAATTCTTCACAATCGGTCCGGCACGGCAAAGTCTTTACGGAATTCTTCACAATCGGTCCGGTACAGAATAGTCTTTACGGGATTCTTCACAGTCAGCCCGGCCAGGCACTCTCTTTAGGGAAATTTCTTCACAATCGGTCCGGTTTACAGCATAGTTTTTAAACGGAATTCTTCACAATCGGTCCGGTACAGCATAGTCTTTACGGAATTCTTACAATCGGTCCGGTACAGCATAGTCTTTACGGAATTCTTCACAATCGGTCTGGTAGAGCATAGTCTTTACGAAATTTTTCACAATCGGTCCGGTACAGCATAGTCTTTATGGAATTCTTCACAATCGGTCCGGCACGGCAAAGTCTTGAGGGAATTCTTCACAATCGGTCCGGTACAGCACTGTCTTGAGGGACTTCTTCACAATCGGTCCGGCACGGCAAAGTCTTGAGGGAATTCTTCCAATCGGTCCGGTACAGCACTGTCTTTGGAGGGAATTCTTCACAATCGGTCTGGCACGGCACTGTCTTTACGGAATTCTTCAAAATCGGTCCGGCACGGCAAGGTCCTTGAGGGAATTCTTCACAATCGGTCCGGCACCGGCAAAGTCTTGAGGGAATTCTTCACAATCGGTCCGGTACAGCACTGTCTTGAGGGAATTCTTCACAATCGGTCCGGCACGGCACTGTCTTTATGGGACTCTTCACAATCGGTCCGTCACATTATAAGACGTCCCACTATCACTGAACTGACGACATCTTCCTGCCACTTCCCTCTGTCATATTCAGAACCTTCACAATTTTGATCAGGCTTTGTCGGGTCAGCTGTCAGATCTCCGAATGAAAAAAAGCCCGTTGAAAAAAAACAAAAAAAACAACAACAAAAAAACAAAAAAACAAACAAACAGAATTCTGGTGAATGCCGGTTATCTTTTTTCAGATCTAACTCTAATTGGCCCACATGGCTAAACATCGATGTTGCTATGGGGAAAAGATTACAATGCTTTATATTCGTTTGTCTTCAACATTTTTACGTACGGAAAAAACAACAAAAAAAAAAAAAAAAAAAAAACTGCGTTAAAAAAGCAAAAACAAAAACAAAGCAAAACAGAAACCCTTTCGTAAGGAGAAGTTATCATGTTTATTGGTTTTCAACATGTACTCCACAATTTTGCTTCATAGACCAATACGAAAACAATTTTCATTTCAGCCAATGAAAGTATAGATAATGAGAACAACACCAGCTAGGCTACTCCACAAAAGCAAAAACGGACCAAACTACACTAATGACAACAGAATAACAAAACAGTGTGAGGATGATAACAGCACATCCGTCAGACTACTACTACTACGACTACAACGACGACGACGACGATGATGACTAGATCACCACCACTACTACTACCTCTACTACTAGGACGACGACACTGACGACGACGACGACCACGACTACAAGAACGACGACGACGATGATATGACGACGACAACAGCAACGATTACTTTAAAGATGACCATCTACTTCTACAACTACTTCTACTATTTCTTCTAAGACGACGACCAGAACAACGTCGTGTGTGTGTGTGTGTGTGTGTGTGTGTGTGTGTGTGTGTGTGTGTGTGTGTGTGGTCTTTGTTGTTCCTTTTACAAATCCTCAGTTTTCGACTATCTCTCTCTCTCTCTCTCTCTCTCTCTCTCTCTCTCTCTCTCTCTCTGTCTCTCTCTCTCTCTCTCCAAAATTGGCCTGGATGACGCATTAGAATACTGGGCACAGGAGCAGTGGGAACGGGAACAGGAGAGAGAGAGAGAGAGAGAGAGAGAGAGAGAGAGAGAGAGAGAGAGAGAGAGAGAGAGAGAGAGAGAGACTCTTGACTCTTGACTCTTGACGCGCGCTTTCACGCTGCGCCATTTATTGTGAGGCCCTCGGCCCGTCCACAGGAGTACGCAACATACATTTCAACATGACAAAAACGTTTGATTGAAACGTTGATTGTAACATAATTTGTTTTCTGATTAGAGTTTCTGTTCTTCCTATAAGTATTACTATTACATACGGGTTTCTCTGGTTTTTAAGGCATAGAAAATGTACATTGCAATATCTCTTATTGTTTCGGTGTTATCGTTTTGTAGCAGACTTTCAATGTGATTGCGTTTCTGTTACTAAAGTGTTTGAAAATGTATTTTGTTCGTAATTGCCTGTAATTTGGACACCACATTAAGAAGTGCATTTCTGTTTCTACTGTTGGGCAGAAGGGCATGTTGTTATAGCTTCATTGTCTATGTATTTTTTTATTGCATGCAGTTCGTTTATTCCTAATCGTAGTCTTGTCAACGCTTTTCTAAACTTTGCGATTGTGTTTGCGCGAAAGTATTCTTCAGTTTGGTGTTAGTTTTAAACGTATTATATGTAGTAAATCGTTCACTATTCGCTATTTTGTTATGCCAGTTCTGTTTGTAGCAATCTATGATTCTTTGTTTTAGTGTGTCAACCTCGGGGTATGTCAGTGGAGGAAGGACTAGCGCACAGCCCAAACACACTCACAGCTTGCTTACAATCTCATTCATATATCATGCATTCGTCACATCAAACCACTAGTAAAGTCTATAACTTTACTACACATGATCATAGAAACATCAATATGCATGGAATCAAACAAAATAAAACATTCTCCTTTTTTTTTCTTGAACTTCACAAAACCATGTATCTAGATCATCATAATTAACCCGGGTATAAAAGATTTCTACTTTACCTGGCCAGGTGATCTTAAACTATTTACGAATCACTGTCTTTCCTTTTCTTCTTTTTTTTCTTTTCCACTGTCACTTTCACAAACACCAGTCACGACACAACTGCTGGCACTGGTCAGGTCGGACTGCTGGCACTGGTCAGGTTAGACTGCTGGCACTGGTCAGGTTAGACTGCTGGCACTGGTCAGGTTAAACCGCTGGCGTTGGTCAGGTTGGACTGCTGATGAAAGTAGCGCTGCCAGGTATGAGGTCGAACCCGGTTCAAATCGAACAGTGACTACTATACAGACATTGATCTGTTCTCCTTTCTTCCTGCATTAACGCATTGCACACTCTCTCTCTCTCTCTCTCTCTCTCTCTTCTAGTCTGCTCTATCAAATGGACATGGTTGCTTTTCTTTTCTTTTTCTTTTTTTTTTCTCTTCATCAGTTAGCAACTCTCTCTCTCAACATCTCTCCTTAGTCCTTCCTCTGCAGACTCTATCTGTGCTAATGCCTCAACTCGGTTCTCTTCACCCCTCTCATCTCTCTGCTTTTCTCTCGAGTAGAGACTACTCTCAGAACCTCTCTCTCTCTCTGTCTGTCTCTCTGTTCTGTGCCTCTTGTTGTTCTGTCCACTTTTCTTATCGTGTTCTCACCTGTCAAAGGGCGAGTCCCATTGGTCAGAATTTTTCTGCCTCGTAACGTGATTACCTCCCCTCTGATTCCATTGGACCTGCGAACTGTCAAAGTCACATCTACACGCCTTACTCTCTGTGGTGGTCAACGGGTCATCTAGTTAATTAGCTTGATTTCACCCCCACCACACAATACCTTCCCTCTTCCTACTTCAACCGGCGACGTCTGGCTTAATTGTGGGCGCTGGTCGCAAATTGGCTGTCTTAGTCTGACCCAGGCACCGAGACCCGTCTGGCCAGACCTATCGAGACGTTGGTCAGCCACTCAGCCTGTCTGGTGACAGTGCTGTCTCCGTGAAGGACTACAAACTAGCCTCTCGCTGTGCCCAAATTGGCTGAGGCGATACTTGAAGGCGTCGGCCCAACGCCCAGAAGGTCTGAGTTCGGCTTAAGTCCGACTGAGCTGGCTGGCGACTGACCACGAATTCGGTTTTTCTATTTTTGTCCGTGACAAAGTGTTATGATAAATGTTTGCTCGTTTCCTACGCCTTCGTTCAGCCAAACTTCAGAGAAGCCATATATATCCAAGCAACGTTTAATTTCCAGTGCCCAGTTCTGTGGTTTGTCAATTTCTATTTTTTCTCTTTCATATGCCTGTCTAGGTATCCTGTCTGGAGTCATCTTCATTAATTTGAACCAATATCTGATTGCTTTTATTGAACTATCTATACTCATCGGATATCTTCCTAGTTCACCGTATACTAAGTTGTTTGGCGTTTTCTTCCCCACCCCCATGTATCTTTTACATGCGAATAGATGTATATTTTCCACCGCTGAATAACGAGTCAAACCCCATAATTCTGCTGTGTACAGTAGCAGTGGCTTGACCTGTGTATCAAATAGCTTAAAAAATATGTTTATATCCAAATGTCCTAAGCTATACATTGTTTTCATTATTTCACCTATTTTCCCTTTCGCCCTTCCTGCATATTCTGAAAGTGAAATATCTACTGAGAGTTTAGTCGTTAGAGTGAAACCTAAGTATTTGTAGCTGTTTACTACCTCAATTTCTTCCCCTTTGTAGTTCCATTTTTCTAGTCTGCCAAGGGATCCTCCTTTTCTAAAGACCATGATTTTTGTTTTTTGGAGATTAACATTTAGTCCAATGCGGCCTGAGGCTTCCTGTAGTTCTTAATTTGGTTTTGCAGACCTGCTGGTGTTCTAGCTATTAAAGCTATGTCATCAGCGAATAGAAGTGAAATATTTCTGCCTTTCGGGTAAGAACTGATATCCGTGTCTTCCTTTAGCTGTGATATTGTCTGCAACTTCTGTAATTAGTAATGAAAAGATTAGAGGGACAGTAAGCACCCTTGTTTCACTCCTGTGTGGCATTCAAAGAATTCTGTTAGTTCAGTTCCATGTCTTACACATGCTTGTACTGTTTTATAGATAGCTTTTAGCATGTTAATCATCTTCGTAGATATTTTGTGTTTCTGTAGAATTTCCCAAAGTTTTTCTCTATTTACTGTGTCAAACGCTTTCTGATAATCAATGAAGGCTACATACAATTTACTTCTTCTTCTGCCGTATAGGCAGTTACTTATCATAGATGTTAGTGTGAAAATATGGTCTACTGTTGAGAAATCTTTCCTGAAGCCTGCCTGCTCTTTGCTGATTTTATTTTCTGCTTCTGCCCAATCATATAGTCTTCTGTTTAATATTGCTGTGTAAATCTTGCTTATGATGCATAATAAGGATATTCCTCTATAGTTTCCTGGATTCTGTCTATCTCCCTTCTTGTGTAGTGGTATGATCACCGCCCTTGACCATTCTATGGGGAAGTAGCTATCTTGATATAATTTATTGAATAATTTCGTTAAGAATGGCACTATATTTTGTCCTATAGTTTTGAGAAATTCAGGAGGGATTTCATCAATGCCTGGTGATTTGCCTTTTTAAAAATTTTTCTGTAGCTGATCTTACTTCGTTTTCGGTTATCTCTTCGTCTAATTCTTGTACATGAATTACGTTTAACACTTCTTCTTGTGGTCCTTCTTCTCTATCGTTTAGCATTTCTGTGTCTTGTGGATTCAAGATGCTTTCGAAATGTGCTTTCCACTGTGTAATATTAATAGATGGTAATGTGTTATTCTTTCTTCTAACACTTTTTATGGTGCTCCAGATCATTCGGCTGTCCTTACGATTTTGTACTAGTGTGTCGTATGTTTGCTTTTTATACTGTTTTTTTCTTTTCTCTAATTGTTTCTTTGTATACTGCTCTTTTGTTCCTGTAAGCCTCTCTCCTTCCTTCATAAATGGTTGGGTTTTTATCCTTTTTCGTCCATGTCAGTCTATTGAGTGCTTGTTGTGCTTCTTTCTTTTTGATTTCGCATGTTTTATCATACCAGTTGTTTTTAGTCTTATATTTTCCTCCTATACCTATTGTTCTGTACGTCTATCCCTGCCTCTTTTAGTAGCTTATTAAATCTGTCTATACTCGTGTCTACATCTCTTTCTATTTCTTCTGTTATTTGTGCCATTGTTTGTTTCGCCTCTTCCGATTCTATGAACTGGACATACTGTTGTTGTTTTGTGGGATCCCACTTTAGTTTCTTTACGTAAAATTTCTTGCCCTCGTTCTCTTGTGCGTTAGACAGTGTGCTTTGTAATTCCATCATAATAGGCATATGCTGAGCTTCAACTCTCTCTACTATCTGACACTTGTTCACATTTTCTAACAGTTCAACAGAACATATATAGTAATCTATAACACTGTTACCCCTTTCGGAATAAAAATGTGTATGCATCGTCAAACTTTCCCGTGCAAAGACCATTTAGTGGAGTTACATTAAATGTTATGCAAAATTCTATTAATTTCTTGCCAAAACCATTTATGTGGGGATCTTTAGACCTACGTGCATACACGTCCTGTTCTCTTCCTGTTACCTCATTTTCATCATCGATGCTCAAGCTCCATTCCCCAATACGAGCATTGATATCTCCTCCAATGATGTAATGGAAGTTATTTCCTTGTTCTGTTTGTGCAATATGTATTGTTCAATTAGTTCCAGTGTGCATGAGTAATCTTTGTCAGAATAATTTCGGCTATCTACTGGATGTACATATGTACCTAAAAACAAAATGTCTTTTTCACAATGCAATAAACTTTTCATTAACTTCACACAGAGTACATTTTCCATGTCAGTATTTATCAATTGAACATATTCAGATAACTCTTTTTTATCAGCAGGATTGTTCCCCTGAGGGTCTTCCCATTCTAGTGAATTTGACTGCTGGACAATGTAATTGCAAGAAATCCTGGAATTTTAATTCGAAATCGAAAAATTTAGAAGTAAATGTTTCTGTTAAACAGCACAGATCAAAAGAAGTGATAAATTCTAAAAAGTCTGGTTCCGTTAATTTATCTAATAATCCCCCACATTCCAACATGCAAAAGATAGGTTTCTTTTCCCACTCTCGTCTTCCATTCTTTTTTCATTCCCACTCTCTCCCCCTCTCGTTCCTCCACTCATGTCGTGTTCTGGTGTCTGTTCATTGTTCTCTTGAGTTCGTGTAATCTGTGATCCCTGTGTACGGCCGTGGCCTACCCTTCATTTCTTACTTTTTCCTTCCTTCGTAATTGGATTCGTACGTGTGCTACTGGTTGTTTTACTGGGTGCCTTCGTGCTATGGTTGTTGTGAACGTAAAGTTTTGTTTGTTTTGTATTGTCCTCCTTTTCTCCTCCTCCCCACTAGCTCTGCCCCCTCCTCACTGTCCGTCAACGCTGTACTACTGCGGTGGATCCGCACTGTTTCGTCCAGAGTTGTCTGCCGCGAACCCGGCGCCCTGGCGTTCTGCGCATCCGCTCCGTCTCCACCCCCACCCTGTTCTCCCTCTCCCTTTCCCCCTCTACTAGGCTGACTCTGTCTTGACCTTGTTTATCACATGTGACCACTTGTCTGTCGCGCCTCGGGTATGGTGTGTCAATTGGCGCCTCGCCCGCCGCGCGCGCTGCATCTGCGTATGACCTTGACCCCGGTGGATCCCAGAGGGATTCTGATTGGTCCTGGGTTTGTTTTGGTTTTTGGATGTGTGTATGGTGACCTGTGTGAGCACATGGTTACTGTCTGAACTTGGGAGTGGGCTGACACGTGTTTCTGTGTTGTGTGTTGCATTCGTGCCTTCATTCTTGCTTTCCTCAGACACACCCCCTCTCCCATTTCCCCTCTCCTTTTCTTCCCCCGCCACTGGCACCTCTCTATTACCCTCCGCTCCATCTCTCTGTTTTTTTGGGTTCCGCAGAGGTTCCAGTACCCGGTCCCAATCAACCCCTGATCTCCCTCCTCTCTCTCCTCCTGTCTCCCCCCATGCCATCAGCTTTTCACTCTCACATACACTCCCTTCTCCTGCCTCACTCTCTCTCTCTCACCACTTTCATCCCCACTGTCACTCCTGCTGGCGCTCATCATCTTTGTAATCTGCTCAGTTGCTTTCTTTCTTTCTCTCTTCCTTTCTTCATTCCACTCTTTCTCTCTTCTCAACTCATTTACCCTTTCCCTCTCCCTTTGCTCTCTCCTCAGTCTCTCTCTCTCTCTCTCAGTCCCACACTTTCACGTTCCATCCTTCCATCATAGTCTCTGTGGCTCCATCCTTCATGACTGTCTGACACTCTTCTTCTCAACCACGATTGTCTATTTGTCTCTTGATGCCTTGCTGTGGCGTATCCATGCCCGTTCCTGCCGTCATATCTGTAGCTCCGCTCTGCTGGTCCGTGGGCCCGCTCCGCTGGTCGTACGTCCGCTCCGCTGGTCCATAGGTCCGCTCCGCTGTCCGTACATCCGCTCCGCTGGTCCGTAGGTCCGCTCCGCTGGTAGTTTGGGCTGCTCCCTCACGTACAGCTTCCTCCGACGAAGTAGCCGGACTTGCCCGTCTCCTCAGCTCACGTAATTGTGCTGTCTGGCGCCTCGTCCGGTCCTGGCTCACCGTGATCCCTTCTGTTTTCTATGGTTTCCCTGGCCTCCCGGTTCCTCAGCACCCGCATGGCGTCCCCCATCGTAACATTTTGGCTACCACAGGCCTAGGGCGTTTGTTTGCTGGGTTGTACCTTCCAGCCTGTGAGCCCGTTCTACTGCGTCTGCCGCCCAGTCGTCCTCCTTCATGTACCTTTCCAGTACTCCTTTAACAATATTTTCACATTTCTCGGGTCCACTCCCTTCGTCTCCTTCTTTTAACCCGTAGAACTTTAGGTTGTTCCTTCGGGAAAAACCTTCTAATTTGTCCATTTCGTCCTCCATATGTGCTAGTCTGCCTGCCATGCGTTCCTGTGTTTCGTCTAAGTGTTGAACTGCCCTTATATTTGCCTGTATGTCTTGTTTTGTGTCCGCTAGCTCTTGAACTAGATTGGTGAGTGTGTCTGCAATTTGTGTCTGTTTTGCGTCTATCTTCTTAATTGTTGTCTACCTGTGATTGGAAAGAGTCCGCCAATGATGTGATTGTAGTGAATATTTGTGTCATCTGCGTTTCCATCGTGCTAAGTCTGGTGTCGATTCTGTGTTCTAGCTTGCGTGCTTCTTCCTCAATTTTCTCATTAACACTCAGTCCGGGGTTCGTTTCGATATCGTTGCTGAGAATCAGCTCCTGTGTAGATACGAAATGTTCAAGATGATCAGTAATGCCACTAACAATGTCATTTCGGATTGCTCCGACCGGCCCCTAGCATTTCGTTCATAACTGACCAATTCATGATCGCTGTCAGCGCCCAATTCATGCTTGCCGTCATCGCCGCCATCTTTGTTGACATTCTACTGACCTCGTTTCCAGTTGCGTTGACCTCTTGTATCAAAACGGTGGCAGTTCCAGTCCCCGCTTTCCACACCGATCACAACCGTTTCCTAACAATAATATTATTGCTCTCGGTCCAAAAGCCACTGTGGTCATGCCAGAGCACTGATCGTGGTTAGTGCTAACGTCCAAAACACCACGAAACACAGCAGTATCTCCTTCACCCCTGCAACCTTTGACCCCTCTCTCACTCCCTTCACTTCCTTTCTCCTTCCTTTCCCCACTGTCCCTCCAAACAGTCCGATTCTGGCCCTCCACTCCGCACAGGTATATCATTCTGCAGTTCTCGTAGCTACAGACACTTTCACAAACACTTCTGCGAATTAATATCACAACTGGAACGATACTTGGAGCACTGTAATCCGCCGAACAACACACTTTTGACCGGAGCTCATCCCGCGCGATGTTTACCAGTCGCCATCTTGTTGCGTACTCAGAGAGAGAGAGAGAGAGAGAGAGAGAGAGAGAGAGAGAGAGGTGGGGGGACGGAGTTATGGGGAATGGGGGGGATGGGCGGAGGAAAGAGCGGTAACTCGGTGCAAGGCGCGAAGAGGGGAGCAGGGAAAAGGGATGAAGGGTGGGGGTGGGGGAGGAGGGAAGAGGGAAAGGGAGCAGGGGGAGGGAAGACTGCGGAAGGGAAAGGGTGGGGGCGGGTAAGGGGCGTTGGGGGAAGACATGGGGGGGGGGGGGGGGCGATGAAAAGGAAGAGGGGACACAGGACGAGGGGAGATGGGGGAAGGGGAGGAAGGATAGACAGTGAAGGAGTGAGTAGGTTTGCAGCTAATTACGTTCAGTTTCATCAAGGAGGTGTCACTGCGTGCGGACTAGTCCATATACGCTACACCACACCCGCTGAGTTTTCAGACCACCACTGCGCAGGATAAATGAATCAATGAATAAGTTGAGAGAATTTAAGAAGACGGTCTCGTGGCTACCACTTAGCAGGTGTCTGACCTACAGCATTAACCCAACGCGCTGGTCAGACCTTGTAGCTTGAAATAATGATAATAATGTGTTGACTTACACAGTGCGTTCGCCTTTTCATGAGCAGACTCACTACTCTTTACAACAGACGAGTAAACAGTGAAATGGAATATATGACATTAATGCTACATCACCTACACAACTATACATGCTTACCTCACCGTGAAAAAAAACAAACAACACACACACCTAAAATCTACACTGCCAGTTATAATAACAAGTACACATGCGCACACAAAAAAAGTATAGGCCTAGAAAACTAAAACGTC
>CM031609.1:31477281-31484781 GCA_018398815.1 Conus ventricosus | reverse complement strand
GATAATTACTGTGTTAAGTGGTCCCGGAGTCGACGGGAATTTTCGATGTCCATCTGGTGGCAAGTGGTTGTTTGCTAATCAATTAGGTAGGGATGTGTGCAAATGCTGATGTGTGGAAGACTGCCAGCGAAAGGAGGAATTCAGTGTATTTGTGAACAAGATGGTGAAGAAGCAGCATGGACAAAGGCATGGCCCGAAGGGAAAATCCTTTGTGTCCATCCCTACATAAACTGAGGGAGAACAACGTGACGGGAGGGAGGAGGAGAACACCACCATTAGAGAGAGAGAGAGAGAGAGAGAGAGAGAGAGAGAGAGAAGGCAGAGGAGAGGAGAGAAGAGAGTGAGCAGGACAGAGTAGGGTTGAGAGAAACGTGGTTCTGGGAGAGAGAAGTGACAGCAAGGTCTTAGGGTAAAAGAGAAGCTGGAAGAGAAAATACTGAGTTTGAAATCCAGAGGTGGGTGAAAGAGATGAAGAAGAAGATTTTCGCATCGAGTTTCCAGAGACGACCATAAAGACCCAGTCCTGAAACTTGGAGCCGGTCAACCAAGGGCATCACAGTAGAAAGAAACTCGTGGAGAGCGTGGCAGCAGAGAGTCCTCAGAAGAGAAGCCCCCTTCAAGCAAGTGTTTCGGCCTTATCTCCTGACACTCTAGGGGGTTGGGCCACACCCGGTTCATGACTCCGGATGTCCCTCTGCTGCCCCCTTTTTTTTTCTCCCATCTTGGGACGAGCCATGGCTGGGATTCGAACCCATGACCCTCTGGACATGCTCATTTTCTACTTAATGACTCGCGCTTTAACCACTGAGCCCAGGGACACCTGATATTTGTAGGGAAATTAAGCCTTATGAAGTTCACTTTTGTTCCTCCTTGACCAGATCCAGCTTGAACACCTCTCTGCCGCTTCTGCCATTGCTTTCAGGGCTCTGGTTTTTTTCCCCCCCTGCAACTGAGAGCTGTTTCATGAGGCTGTATGCAGACGTTCCTACAAATCCCCTAGCTCCAATTTCTGCAGTGAGGACTTTGACCTGATAGCCTTCTCTCCTCAGGCTGTTTGCCAGATCAGCATACTTTTTCAGTCTTGTAGATTTGAGCTGCCTCCATTCTGTTCTCATATGGCACCGTGAGCTCGATCATGATCAGCTGCTTGGTTGATTAGAGTGGACTACTATGTCTGGTCTCATGCCACTCTTGCTGATGATCTCTGGGTGACTCTTCCATTCTGGAGGTCTGCAGTGCACTCCAGTCATCTGCCCCCATCCAGCAGACTCTGCCTGCATGTTTCGAGTGGCACTGTTGTTCTTGGCCATGATTTGCTGCCTCCTGCCGTGAAGAATGTTGCGGGTGCTTTTGGAGTCCTGATTCTCCCTTTTGTGGTGTTGGTACTAGCCCAGAACTACTTGTACAATCTCTTTGAGCACTTGGTTGTGCCTCCATGTGTACCTTCCTTGAGCCAGGGCTACTTTAAAATGAGCTTAGAACATGCTCCACTGTTTGTTTTTCATGGCAAGGGGGCATGCAGGATCGTCTGTTTTCCCCCACTTCACCAGGTTTGCATTTGAGGGCAGAAGGTCATATGCAGATCTGAGAATGAAGCTGATCCTGAGGGGGGCCATGTGCCAAATGTCATTCCAAGTCAGACTTCTTTGGAGTGCATTCTCCCACGTTGTCCATTGCCCTTGCTGGCTCTGCTGGACTGCTTTTGGAGTCTTTTTTGGTCTTCTTCTTTTCTCATCTCCTGAATCATCATGTCTCTTTTGGCTTTTCCTTTGGCCTTTGACCACCATTCAGTTTTGGTCACCCCAGTCCTTGTCTGTTGGTCTGTGTGTGTCCTGTTATTTCTCTGATCTTGAGACTTTCTTTTGCAGAATCCATCGCCTCTTGAACTTTCCATTTTCTGCCTGTCTTCAGCTGGGACTTGATTGCTTCTACCACCTTGTTCTCCTGAGTCCTCCAGCATGCTTTGAAGTCTGATCTTCCCTGCTTTGTATTCCTCCAGGATGGATTTCAGTGGTATTTTGAGCTTTGCTTGGCGACAGTACAGCGCGATGTCAGTCAGACAGGGTGGGACACCAAGCCATTTCCTTGTGAACTTGTTGTTTTTGGCTTCCATTGCCTCCACTGTGCTGGTGCAGATGTCGTATAACATCAGAGGCCATAGAAGCTTTGGTATCAGCATGAACTGCAGACACCAGACCTTGTATTTGCCAGGAGCCCACACTGGTCAATGGTCTCCAAGCCTTCTTCCGCCATCTGCTTGGTTTCTTTTGCTCTTTGTGTGTCTTTCAGCGTATCATCATACCATCTTCCAAGGCTCTTGACTGGTTCTTCTGTGACTGTTGGAATGGCCTGGTTTGGCAACACTGAAGACCACAGATTCGGCCACTTTTCCTTTCCTCAGTGAGAGACTCCGTGATTTCTTTGGCTTGAACTTCATTCTGGATGAGGCAACTATGTCGTCCAGCTTCTCCAGCACATGACGTGTCTCGTCTTCTCTGGATGAATCACTGTAGTGTCATCCATGAAGGCCTTGAGAGGAGGCATCTTGTATCCATCGCAAGGTCTGTTTGTCTCGCGTTGTTTGTTGCTGCTTTCAAGATGAGTTCCATTGCCAGCACGAACAGTATGGGGGAAATTGCACAGCCCATTGCAATGCCCACTTCCAAGTTGATCCAATCAGTTGTGTACTCCTGGTAGAGAACCGCATTGAGAAGCCATTGAAGTACTTCTTGAGCATGTCGCGGATGTTCTTTGGCACATGGGACATCTCAAGAGCTAACTGTATCATCTCATGGGCACAGATCCATATGCGTTTGCCAGATCAAGCCACACTACGTCCAGGTCTCTCTTTTCTGTTTTTGCTTTTTGGATTGCGTCCAGATCATTGTGGCGTGTTCTACACAGCCAGCCCCGCCTGGGATGCCACCTTTTTGGACTGACACATCCAAGTACTTGTTTTCCATCAGGTACTTGGTCAGCCTTGCTGCCATGACAGAGAAGAAGATTTTCCCTTCGACGTTCAGTAGTGATATTTGGCCTGAACTGGCTGATGTCACTTGAGTTTTGCTCTTTGGGATGTACACACCATCTGCCGTCATCCACTGGCTGCTGATCTTCTGGTTTCTCCAAGCCGATCGCAGCAGCCTGTGGAGCCACTCCAGCACCTTGGGACATTTCTTGTAAAGCTGGTAAGGTATTCCGTTTGGCCTGGTGATGATTTGGCTCTGGGTTTGTCGACCCTTCTTGATTTCGCCAATGTTGGAGGCTTGCCATTGAACTGTTCCTCAGGGTTGGTTGGCCACACCAGACCTTGAAGTCGAGTGGTGCTTTGCTCTGTGAGTCAGAGTATGTTTTCCTCAGATGCTCTCAAGAACTCCTTTGTCCACACTTAGGGTCCCAGATTTTGGCTGCTCAAACAGTGTTTTTGGCAAACTGGAAGGGGTCCCCTGAAGAAGCGCTCTTGTGTCTTCTTCTTTTTGCTCTTTCTCTTCCTCGCAGATTCCGCTTTGCTGAGGGCGCTGTGTTTTTCTTTCAGGTCTTCCCACAGTTTTTCCAAGCCTTGTTTTTCAGCTGGCAGTGCGGTCTTCATTTGCTTCTTGAGGTTGTTCTTTTGGACTCTGATCTTGTCCATCTTTCTTGGCGTCTGGATTTCTTTGGAGGTGTTTTCTCTTTGGGTAGTTTAACTCCATAGGCGTCTCTACATGTGGCATACCCCATGTCCCCATATGTGGCTAGTTTGTGTTCCAGGGTGCTTTTCCCTATCAGTGCATCGAGTCTTTGACGATTTTTGCATCCAGTTTCTCCAATCTTCAGTTTCGTTTGCTCGTGCAGGTTGAGTTTCAGGCGCCTGGCATCGAGGGCCTGTGCAAATTCCTCATCCGAACCAACAGCGTGGATGTCCTTGGCACTGTGGTTTAAATCCTGGCCTTGGTCTTCCGACGTCTTATCTGCTGATGCAGTGCGCTGCTGCTCATTCAGATGAGTCTTCACACATCCCATCTTTGTCCTGTGGATCTTCATGCCACGGGTGGTAGCGAAACGCTTTCCACAGACACATGGATATTCCATTTGGTCCATGTTATAGTCCGTCCGGATTTGCAGTCGTGATTGGTTGAGCACCGATGGATTCATCATTCTCTCCCCCTTTCGGTGAATCCTGGGAGCATCTTTTCCTTTTATTTTTAGTAGCCACATGTTTAAGGCAAAGTGGGGAGCCAGCCCACAGAGCCCTTGGTTCTGGTCTTTCCCAGTGTCCTCCGGTCTTTCCCGGACGTCCTCCGGCCTATTCCGGAAGTCAATGGTTTACCCATGCATCAGTAGAAAGAAACTCGTGGAGAGCGTGGCAGCAGAGAGTCCTCAGAAGAGAAGCCCCCTTCAAGCAAGTGTTTCGGCCCTTATCTCCTGACACTCTAGGGGGTTGGGCCACACCCGGTTCATGACTCCGGATGTCCCTCTGCTGCCCCATCCAGTGCTGAAGAAAACTTGAAGAAACTTGTTCAAGAACTGTGGTGTGGTGTGAAAGTGTGGTTGTGTGTGTGGAAACATGGCCAGGTAAGAAGCCATTTTATTATAACCAGGGATGAGGAAGTATTGATCTTTTATGTTTTGATTATTCCATTTTGTGTAATTGGATTTTTCATGTTTGATTATAAGTAGCATAGAAATTGTACTTCTTGTTCTCAGTCGTGTTAGGAGAGAACCGAATACATGACATTCCATTCCGAAAGAGAGGTGAATGTTTGGTGGGTGCATGAGTGTGCATATGCGTGTATGAGTGCAAAGATAACCTTGGTGTGTTAAGCCTGACTAATAATACATCAACTTAGTGCACTTAAGCAATACCATGACGATTTCCCCCATCCTGGACACACACACACACCACACCCACACACACACACACACACACACACACACACACACACACACACACACACACACGCACGCACACACATCACACCACACACACACATCACACCACACACATACACAAAACACGCCCCACCACCCCACCTCCAAACACCACACACACACACACACACACACACACACACACACACCACACACACACACACACGCACACTACACCTTCCCCATCCCCCGACCCTTCTCTCTCTCCCTTCGAAACGTGTCTTCTTTCACCTGGTGTCTCCACACGCGCTCACTTGCTTGCTGTGCTTAGACTCGCACGGTCGCACCTATCTCGCCGTGGCGGCGACTCACACCGACGTGTTGACCGCCATTGTGTTTGCCCTAAAGCGACTGGCAGCTCGTAGCATCCTTCTGTTGACAGCGGCTACAGCTTCTTTGGGCCGTGGGCCTGGCCTGTCCAGTGCGAGAGGTGTAGGTGCTGAACGATGTCTGGCATTATAGCACTGGCACTGGCTGCCAGTGTACTGGGCCCCTGTCTGTTTTCTACTGTCTGTGACGCTGTCAGTTCCGAGGTCTCCCTTCCAGGTACGTTGTTCTTTTTGTGGGCTTTTTTATTTTTACTTTGTCTTTTTTTTTTCGACATGTGTTTAAAACAAATTTTGTTGTTGCTTCCTTGTAGTTTCTCTGTCTTTTTTTCTGTCTCTCTTGTCCACCCAGTTGTGTATGTTCTTTTTATGTTGTCACTTTGCTTGGGATTTCTGTCGGACTTCTTCTTGATTGTTTTTTCCACCCACTCTTTATCACAGCATGTTGCCTCCCTCATCCCCCCTCTCTCTCCCCTCCTCGTCCCCCCCCCCACTCTTTTTCCGGCCTCCCATCTTCCCTCATCCACGTACCTTCCCGTAAGAACAGTTTTCGCTGCAGCTGTTTCCATGTTTAGCTGCAGCCGAGTAGTTTTTTTTTTTTTTTTTTTGCTGCTCTGTCACAGCTTCTGAAATGTTTGCTTTACCAGCCCAAGTTTAATCCAGGCATTTCTGTTCAAGTCGCTGTGCAGGGATCGGGTGTACCATATGGTTAGACTGGATGACTCTCTCTCTCTCTCTCTCTCTCTCTCTCTCTCTCTCTCTCTCTCTCTCTCTCTCTCTCTCTCTCTCTCTCTCCTTTCCCCCTCTGAACGTCGATCTGGCACAACTTTCTTTTCTTATACCTGTCTTCCTCAGGAATACAGGTAATAATTCTCAGGAATACAGGTAATAATTCTCAGGAATACAGGTAATAATTCTCATGAATACAGGTAATAATTCTTTATCTTTGATTACACATGAAAGCTCCCTATTTTCTGAATCCAGTGTCCGATGCTTTTACGACGAAGCTGATTCTTCACTCCAAAAGCACTACAATACAAAACAAAAACAAACAAACAAAAACACAGAAAAATCGACCGTCGATCCATCGATCCATTTGTGCAAAGATTTTCATTATTCTTTCTATACTTAAATGCCATACTTACTTCTCCAGCGTAATTTCACCCTCCAAACCATTTGCTTCGGCAAAACGTAGATGAGGGATTAAAAAAAAAGAAGAAAAAATGAAAATTGATAAAGCAAGATTATATCTATTTCACACTCCTCAACATTTGCCTTCCTGTAAGGTGTTCATAAGATTTTTGAGCTTCCTTTAATTAAGATTTCGTTTTGGTCATTTAGAGCATTATTGTGTATATCACTTAGTATGCCCTACTTTTGTTTAAAAAGTGTCGAGTTTTCCATATTATGCAAGTAAGTTGTAACTTTCTCTCCCTCAGCTATCACCCTGGCATTGAGCCTTAATGCCCCTTCTTTTCTTTCCCGTACACCTTTTAACGTATTCGTCATAGATTCTATAATCCGAACTAATACTCTGCTTTTATTTTTTTGTCTTTCAAGTTATATACATATTCTTCTTTAACTTTGTTCATTTCTTTATTGATTTCATCTAGCTAGGCCTGACCATTTAAGAGCGCAGAATTGAATTTCTATAAAAATATTATGTTTACAGTTGTTAACAAACTTAAACTTAACAAGATCATGGAATAGACAAAACACAATGCGCTTCGACCTCTTGGGACTCAAGAAGTCGAAATGCATTGTGTTTTGTCCTGTAATCTGTTTGTCTGTATCTGTGGCGGTAACTAGCACCGTTTCGTTTTAAATTTGGCTTCATTTACCGCCCTCAGTCACCTCGTTTTGAAACTAAGATTATGGAATGATCTGTCCTGTGTTTACTTCGATATCTCCGTGTGTAACACAGGAAACAATCTAATCTTGAATGAAAGCAGCCCAGTCTAGCTGATTGTAATGCGTTATTCCTCAGCCATGCTCACCAGCGACAATCCTGATTTAAATCTGTCCATGTATCATTTAACGCCAGATCGTCAGTCCTATCTACCATCTCTTCTGCTTTAGGGCTGTTGATTTGTTTATGAATATGATAATCTCTCGCTGGATCGAGCACAACTTTGAAATCTCCGCCAATGATAACTTTACTAGCACTGAATTTTTTTTTCAATTCAAAGCATTACAAAATTCTGGTTCATCTCTATCTAGACCATGCATATTTACAAAAAAGAAAGTTCTTTGCTTAGATTTGACC
>CM031609.1:31454781-31467281 GCA_018398815.1 Conus ventricosus | reverse complement strand
GTGTGGAAAAAAACAACAACAACTACACAACAATACATTGATTATATTCGTTATTACTCTCATGTCATTGCTTGATTTATACTTGTTGCTAACTATTTGGCATTGGTTGCCGATTGCGTTTTCTTTTTCCCATCTCCCTGGGTTCCTGTTTCATTGATTATTTCTAAATTTGCGTTTGTTGGGTTGAAAAAAATACTTGGTCTTTTACAGAGTGGTTGTCGTTAATGTTTGTTTGAAAAAAAATCTTTTTGGAATATATATATATATATATATATATATATATATATATATATATATATATATATATATATATATATATATACAATCAGCCGTGTCTCCCTGATGAGTCCGATCCAGCGGACGAAAGGCCTTAGAGCAGGCAATACAAGATCTGCCTTCAGAAGGGATCACGATGGTTCCCTCGGGCAGCTAGTGAAGGGTTTTTCATATTTACAATATATTTCCCCCATTTTCTTCATCTTTATTTATTTTTTTTCTCTCTAAAAGTTCAAATCTTTGCAAAGTCATTACTATAACGACGGAAGAATTGTTAGCCTGCACTTGTTTTCCCCCACTACTTAATTGTTCAGCGTCATATATATATATATATATATATATATGTATATATAGATCAGTATGGTTAAAAAGCCTAAAACAATTCTACAAACGCTCAACCCCTTGGGGAGCAACATTAGTTAAGACAAGTATTAAGAGGAATATTAATAGGAATATTATTATTCCTCTTAAAACTACTCAAAAGAATTTAAGGGCCACACAGTTCATCACTCCCCAATAATAACTCATAAGTCCAACAGCTGAAATCAACCAACAAACATTTAATTCGATCATTTGATCATCGATTGGACACAATTTCATCAAGAAGTGCAAATCAATTATCGCGAAAATTTCATTGACATGGACACACCCCCATTTTGCAAATTCAGAACAACCGACTGTCAGAATGTCAAGAGTCAATATCGTGTGTGACCGCCAATGGCGTTGATGCAGTCAAGGCAGCGCTGTCTCATGGATCTGACCAAAGTCTGGAGGGTGTTCTGGGGGATCGCCTGCCACTCCTGCTCCAGATTCCTGAACAGGACGTCGAGATTGTGTGCAGGAGGGCGGTTGTTGCGTATACGACGGCCCAGAACATCCCAAAGATGTTCGATGGGGTTCAGATCGGGTGAGCGGGCAGGCCAGTCCATCCTGGTGACTTGCTGCTGCTGGAGAAAGTTCTGTACGACCCGAGCTCTGTGCGGCCTGGCGTTATCGTCCTGTAGTATGGCTCCTGGTCCCATGGCCTGCAAAGCTGGTACAGCGACTGGCTCCAGAATGTCGTCCCTGTAGGCTACGCCGGTCAGGTAGCCTTGGACACTGTGCAGGGGTGTTCTGTGATGAAGACTGAAGCCACTCCACACCATCAGGGACCCACCACCATAGCGGTCGTGCTCCGCAACAGTGGCGCCAATGAAGCGCTCTCCAACACGCCTTCAGGCGCGAATCCTGCCGTCGTTGAAGGACAGGGTGTAGCGGGATTCATCAGAAAAGAGCACCTTGGACCACTGCTGCCTTGTCCAGGCCAGGTGTCGTTGAGCCCAAGCCAGACGAGCAGCACGGTGAGCTCTGGTCAGTGGAGGTCGCAATGCTCGACGCCTTGACCGCATGTTGGCCTCACGCAGGCGGTTGCGAACCGTCTGGTCGCTGACGAGGACGTTGCTGGCTGCTCTCAGCTGCCCCCTGAGCACGTTGGCGGTGGCGGTTCTATTGCGTAGTGCCGCCAGGGTGATGAAGCGATCCTGTCGTCTGTTGGTCGCTCTGGGGTGTCCAGGTCTGCGTGCTTCTTGAACTCTCCCATAGTTGTTGTACCGGTCTCTCAGTCTTTGAATGACAGAATGTGTTACTCTAAGTCGTCTGCCAACTTCTCGGACCGCCACGCCTTCTTGTAGCCAGGCCACAGCCATCCCTCTCTCAGCGTCACTAAGTTTGCGTGTTGGTGGCATGTTTGAACACACCCCCAGAAGCGGCCCTTAATAAAGCCACTGGTCAGCGAATCAGGTTGACAAGTGTTCATTAACGTTTCGGCTTGCATGTGCAATGCAGTTTTCAGACAGCCGAACACTGCTGCGCCAGCTAGGCGCACTCAAATTGCGACCTTTTTCTCGTGGTTTTTGAGCTTCTTTTGCGGACCAGTGTAACACCTTTGACACAGATTCGACTGAACAATTGCCAAAACCAGTTTTCTGTGAAGCAATTGTCACACTTTGAGTAAATAAATTGGCCATAAACATTTCATGTTTTATGCTACGCTGTGTGATGTAAACCATATCAAAAATGAATGTGGCCCTTAAATTCTTTTGAGTAGTATATATATATATATATATATATATATATATATATATATATATATATATATATATATATTCAATTATAAAGAAAGCTTGCTCTTATGTCTTAGATTGAAGAACTAGGGGGAGATAAGCATTCATATCTAAATTGGTAGATAATTCTGCCTAACTAACAGTATGTGCTTGAGTGGGTGAATGGGGAATAATAAATGCTTCTCAAAATGAGCCTTCAGCAAGCTTATAGTCTCCAAGGGAGAGACAATCTCCAATAGAGAGGAAACTCACTAACATATAACTCCTGGTCAGATATCGGTATTTCGAAACCTGATTGTTTCTCCTCAGTGACCGCGGAAAGTGGTAACTTGACTCCTCTGCCTTACCGGTTTTAAGAAGAATGCTATCCCAGAAAAGGCTGGTGTGCATTACCGTAGTATGTTTGTTGAGTTTTCAAAAAACCAACCAAAGGTGCCACCTAAGAAGCAAAAGAAAATCATGAAAGAGCAAAACAAGCTTCATTTTCTTGTGAAAAGTAGAAGAAAAGGATAACCTCTTAGGACACAAGTGCTGGGGGCCAGTTCTTGGATTGAATCCACAGGGGACTGAATTACAATAAACTCATAAATTCCAAGGATAAGTACCTAGCACCATTCCAGCAACTTACAGAGCAGCTTGGTGTTGCAATGACTGGAAGAAATATTCAATTATAAAGAAAGCTTGCTCTTATGTCTTAGATTGAAGAAATAGGGGGAGATAAGCATTCATATCTAAATTGGTAGATAATTCTGCCTAACTAACAGTATGTGCTTGAGTGGATGAATGGGGAATAATAAATGCTTCTCAAAATGAGCCTTCAGCAGCTTATAGTCTCCAAGGGAGAGACAATCTCAATAGGGAGGAAACTCACTAACATATAATCTGGTCAGATACCCGTATTTCGAAACTGATTGTTTCTCTCAGTGACCCGGAAAGTGGTTAACTTGACTCCTCTGCCTTATCGTTTTAAGAAGAATGCTATCCCAGAAAAAGGCTGGTGTGCAATACCGTAGTATTTTTGTCGAGTTTTCAAAACCAACCAAAGGTGCCACCTAAGAAGCAAAAGAAAATCATTTCATACATTTTTAGCTTGTGGTCCACTAGGTGTTTGTGTCCGGGTTGGACAGGCGATTATTTCATACTTTCACTATGGCACAGAGGCTAAGAAGAAAGTCTGTTGTGTCTCTTTGGACAGGGACAAGTTTTTGCTAGATATTTACAACGAGTTTAAGGTATGCGGTCTGGAGGGAGACGATCTGTTGGCCTATGTGGATAAAATGCATTGCTCAAGATATGGAAAGAGAGGAAAGAATCAAATGAAAGAATGCAGGAGAAGAAATAACTAAAAGAGAGTACGAACGAATGCAAGAAGAAACTAAAAGAGAGATAAACGAATGCAAGAAGAAATAGAAGAGAGTACGAGCGAATGCAAGAGGAAACTAAAAGAGAGCAGATACAAATACGAGAGAAGAGGAAAACAAAAAGAATGCAAGAGGAAACTAAAAGAGTTCAGCAAAGAGAGAGAGAGGAAATAAAAGAATACAGTTACAAATGACTTCACAGCAAGGTGCAGTCTCAGGTCAGGATAATGACAGTCAGGGTTCTGGTTTTCCCAGGTTTAACGCCCCTCGACCTACTTTTCCTAAGTTGCCCCCTTTCAAAGAAAGAACTGATGATATAGACAGTTTTTGTTTAGTTTTGGAACCCATGCTCGTTCCTTAGAATGGTCTGAGGGTTTGTGGGTTAAATACTTGTCTGCACTACTTGAAGGTTCCGCTTTAACTCTCCATCAGAGTCTCGCAGAAAACAATGTTGTGTCATACGAGCTTCTGAAAGAGAGCTTGCTAAAAAAATTACAACGTACTGCAGATGGTTTTCGTAAGCATTTTCATGAAGATAAGCCTAGCTCAGATGAACCTTTCGAGACCTTTGCAGTTGAACTTTGGCGTTTGTTTGACCGTTGGGTCTCTTTGTTAAAAATTGATGTCTTTTGAAGGTCTGGTGGATCTTATCTTACGTGAGCAGTTTTTGGAGTGTGTCTCTAAGGACCTGGCTACTTTTCTGTGCGAAAAGGATGAGAAAACTTTTGATAATATGATCAAGTCTGCAGAGTCGTACAGACGTGCTCATCCCACTAAGGTGCTTTCTAGGAAAGCTGATGTAAACATTTTTGCTTCTGTTGCTTATGGGACTTCCAGGCGATCTGATAGAACTCCATACCGTGGTCAGTCTGATAGAGGACACAGGTACTCTACTTTTCAGAGTGGTGGTCAGAGCTCTGGTTACTCAGCTGGTCGTGGAAATGACTTTGGTGATAGCTGTTATTGTAGTCGTGGCAACCGTCAGAACCCAAGTTCCTCAGCTGGTCATGAAAATAACTTTGGTGGTAGCCGTTATCGTGGTCGTGGCGCCCGTCATACCTCTGGCAGTAAGAGTTCCTCATGAAGTGCTTATGATCAGTCTGCCAGTGTTGTGTGTTTTCTGTGTAAGACGACAGGACATGTCGCTGCCAAGTGTCCATGGAAGTCAGGTAGAAACCCTTGTAGAATTTGTAACCTTAGCCACCCAGGCAAGTGTCCTTTTGTGGTTGGTAACTCTACTGTTGTCGAGAACACAGCTGACAGTAAACAACCTAGTGCTTCGTGTTCTGTACTGGATATTCATTTTTCTTGTTTAGCAGCTGGAGAGTTCACAGGCAAGTTGCATTTGAAGTCCGGTTCTGTGAATGGCACTTTGAGTTCTGTTCTGCGTGATGCTGGTGCTACCATTTGTGGCGTTCGGAAGCGGTTAGTTTCTGACAGTCAGATGTTATGAACCACAGTGAAGTGTGGGTGGTTTTTTTTTGGTGGCCGTGTGGATGAGTTTCCACTAGCTACAGTGTCAGTCAGTTATCCTTATTATGTGGGTGATTTGACTTGTTGTGTCTTGGATAGCCGCGTCGCAGACCTCATTGTGGGTAATGTACCTGGAGTTTCTGTGAGCGGTGAGTTTAGTGATGTATCTGGTGAACCTTTCTCTTTAGCCGCCGTTACGAGGGCTAGAGCTAAGCATGTTGGGGACAGAAAGCCTTTCCCGTTCTGACCTTGTTCAGAAACAGAAAGATGATGCGTCATTGAAGTTGTGCTTCCAGTCAGCGTCTTCTGGTGAAGTGAAGAGGTTAGGTACAAGTATCTTTTACTACTACTACTTGTCTGATGGCTTTCTGTACAGACATTTTGTCAAAAATGAAATCGCTTTTGATCAGGTTGTTGTTCCTGTTGAACTTCGACCTACAGTGTCGTCTGTGGCGCATGATCTGATTTTGTCAGGTCATTGTAGTTCTCGACGTACTCTGTCTAGAGTTCTTAACAAGTTCTTTTGGCCTGGAGTGACCGTTGATGTAGCGAAGTATGTTGCTTCCTGTGATGTGTGTCAGAAGACGGTATCAAAGGGGACAGTTTGTCCAGTACCTCTTGTGTCTGTTCCATTCATTAATACTCCATTTGATCGTGTGGCTGTTGATCTTGTTGGTCCACTGTCTCCTCCTTCGGAGCAAGGTCATCGTTACATCTTGACCATGATTGACATTGCTCCCGTTTTGTGGAGGCTGTTCCGTTGAAGATATCTCCTCTGTAGCTGTGGCTGAAGCATTGTTGGGCCTCTTTTCTTGTTTAGGTTTCCTCAAGGAGATTCTGTCTGATCAGGGTACGCAGTTCAACTCTGATCTAATGAAGCAGTTTCATGCTTTGTGTGGTGCAAAGGGCATACGTACATCGCCGTATCATCCACAGGCAAATGGACATGTTGAAAGGTTTCATGGGACTTTGAAGTCCATGTTGAAAAAGATTGTCCGCACTCACCCAAAGGCGTGGCATCGATATTTGCCTGCACTGTTGCGTGCGTGCAGAGAGTTGCCATCTGAGAGTACAGGTTTCTCTCCCTTTCAGTTGCTGTTTGGTCGGAAAGTTCGTGGTCCTACTGCTTTACTACAGGAGTCGTGGACTCAGTCAGATGCTAAGGATGTTGAGGCCAAACCTCTTTATTCGTACTTGTTTGAACTCAAGAATGTCATTGCTGACTCATGTAAGTTAGCCATGGAGAATTCTGCTGATTCCGCTTTGAAGGGTAAAAAGTACTGACAAGAAGGCCAGGGAACGCTGTTTCCAAGTTGATGATGAAGTTTTAGTTTTGTTACCGACTGACTAACAAGTTTTTAACCAGTTGGTCAGAGCCGTTCCCAGTAGTCAAAGTCTTGCATCCAGATTACAAGATTCTTGTCAAGGGCAAGGAAAAGATCTTTCATGCAAACATGCTCAAAAAGTATATTCGTCGTGCTGTTGTGTCTACTAGTGATGTTGTTGTACCTACAGTTGTTCTTTCACAGGGTACTTCAGTGCCTGAGTCAGAGATAGCACCTTTAGCTTGTGAGCAAGAGCAGAGTTCTTTGGAGAGTTCTCCAGGAATTGGTCTTTCTGTGGATCCCTCTCCGGAGTCTGTACTGTTTGTGAAGTGGTTTGTACAGTTGGTGTAGTCCAGGACTGTGACGACGCTTTACCCATTCCCACTTTAGCTGTTCTGATGGCGTCTTCTATGCCAGATGAAGAAGTTCGTTCTGTACTGTTTGATTGTGCTTTGTCTGACAGCAATTCCAGGGAGTTGCATGCAATCTTTGATGATTTTCAGGACATTTTGACTCCCAAACCAGGTTCTTTCTCAGGTGATATACTATTAGAAATCCCTCTTACAACAGATGTCTCTGTTAGAAAGAAATGTTATGCCGCCCCCTTTTCTGCAATAGAGGTTGTTGAAGGAGAGATTTGTATCATGTTGGATCTTGGTATCACTGAGCCATCGAACAGTCCGTATGCATCTCCAGTTGTGTTCGTCAGGAAGAAAGATTGTACGTGTCGTTTCTGCATTGATTTCAGGTCTTTGAATAAGACTACCATCTGTGATGCTGAGCCTCTTCCTGACGTTGAGAGTCTTTTTGCAAAGTTAGCTGATGCTCAGTTTTTCACAAAGACAGATCTTGCAAAAGGATGCTGGCAGATTGTGGTTAAGCCCGAGGATCATCCGAAGATGGCTTGACAACACATATGGGTCTATTCCAGTTTGTCAGGATGACTTTCGGACTTGTGTCGGCTCCTGCAGTGTTTGCACGTATGATGCGTATGCTGGCATTAGATCAGCTTTCTGCCATCAATTTTTTTGACGATATTCTTGTGTACAGTATGTCATGGGATGCTCACCTTAAACATGTGAAGGGTGTGCTCGCTCGTCTGAGGCCTTTCAACCTCACAGCTCATCCTTTGAAGATCGAGGCAGGCTTTCGTTCACTTGAGTTCTTTTTTCATGTTGTTGGAGGTGGTACTATGCGTCCTGAAGGGAAGAAGGTTGATAAGATTTTGAAGATATCCACTCCTATTACCAAGAAGCAGGTCAGATCTTTGCTGGGGTTGCTCAGTTTTACAGGAGATATGTTGCTGGGTTTGCTACTTTGAGTGCTCCATTGTCTGATTTGATCAAAGATGCTGGTTGTGCTGGGAGGTCTATTTCTTGGACTCAACTCCCTGAGTGTGCTGAAGCTTTGAGAATGATTCAGGGAATTTGTCTTCTGCACCTGTGTTGTTGTTGCATAGATTGGGTAATCCTTTTGTTCTCAGGACTGATGCTAGTTCTGTTGGTTTGGGTGCTGTATTGCTCCAGGAGAATGATAATGTTCTTCACCCAGTCGTGTTCGCTAGTCGAAAGTTGCTGAATCGTGAGAAGGCGTACAGTACTATTGCGCGTGAATGTTTAGCCACTGTCTGGGCTGTGCAGAAGTTTGTTAGGTTCCTTTGGGGAGTCAGGTTTATCCTGCAGACAGATCATCGCCCCTTGACGTACCTGCGAACGTCAAACTTCAAGAACTCAAGAATTATGAGATGGGCGTTGTCGTTGTAGGAGTTCTCGTTGAAGTCCAGCCAGTTCCTGGTTCAGCAAATGTTTTCGCTGACCTTCTCTCCCGTTCATGTGAGAATCAGCTGATCCCTTAGGATGTGGGTTTCCTTGTATGAACTGTAGTTTTCTGATGCTGTTTTGATGTGTGATTTCTGGGTTTGTGTATTCTGCCGTTTGTTTACTTCAATAGTTAAAAAAAACAATTCGGTAATTTTTTTTGAGGAGGGGGAGTATTGTGACGTCAACGTAAAAAAAATATGTATTATGACGTCAAGGTAAAATTAGGTAACCACATGACTAAAATGATAATATAGGCCTACTACGGGACAAGAGAGCAAGGAGTAACGGCCGAGGCTTTGGTGTCCAGCCTGCATTAATTTGTTTTATTCGTTGTTTTCTCCGTAGTGTTACTATGTGGAGAGGCTGACTTTCAAGTCAGTAGTGCGTCGAAGTTCACTGTGAATGTGTGATACTTTTGATGACGGTACCAGCGAAATATGTATCAGGAAATCTATTGGTTATAAAAATTTTGTGAATGCTTTGTCGCTGTGAGTGACTGTTAAAACTCCTGCAGGAATATTTATGTGCTCTAATCTCTAATCGTATCACCACATGTGTGTCGGAGGGCTGGGCTTATTGATGTGAACATTTTTAATATCAATATACGGAGAAGCTGATTTTGTTTTAGATCAACAACACGTCGAAGTGTTGTGTTCTGTGGGACTTTGCTGAAATTGTGTTCGCCGGTGATTAAATCTGGTTTACCATGCCTTGTGAATCTGTGGTTCTTCTTCTGATAGTTCGACGTGATTTATTGTAATTTGGAGTCCCCATCTCAAGATACAGTCAAAAATGATAGAAAATGTACAAAGGCGAGCTACTAAAATCCTGAAAGAATGTAGTAATTTAAACTATAAAGAAAGATTACACTATCTCCAATTACACTCACTGAAAGGAAGGAGGATCAGAGGAGACCTGATCCAATTTTTTAAAATATTCCATAATTATGATGATGTTAATGTGCATGCGCTTTTCAAATTCTCAGAAGTGGATTGCACAAGAAATAATGAAGGCAAGATTTTTTTTATTAGACATTGTCATACTAACAAAAGAAAGTCTTGTTTTACCTTCAGAATTGCTAATTATTGGAATGCACTGCCTACTAACACCAAATATGCACCTGACATCAACAGCTTTAAAAAACTCCTAGATGAAGACCCTAAATTGAAAGATGTTTTCTTTAGTGTGGATTGAATATAATGTTATTTATAAGATGATAGGCATGCAACCAGACCGAACTTAAATTGAAAAATAATGAGGGGACGCAAAAGGCCGTAAGGCCTAAGGCTAAAAAAAAAGCCGGTCCCTATTACTACTACTACTACTACTACTATTGTGCTTGCCGTGTGGAGACCTTGCTTCTTCTTCTTCTTCACCGTTTGTGTTTGTGAGCGGCTGTGCTTGCCGTGTGGGGACCCTGGTTATTCTTCTTGGTTCATCGTTGTTGCTGTACCCATAAATATTCAAGTCGTCAGTGCTCGTGAGCGGCTTTACCAGAGCATAGCTTTACTTGGCGTGTGGCGATCCTGGTTCTATTCTTCTGGTAGTTCAAAGTGATTTTCTTTGTGCCTTGTGAATAGTGTACTTTTTAGATTCAAATATCGTTGTGTTTGTGAGCGGCTGTGCTTGCCGAATGGAGACCCTGCTTCTTCTTCTGTGTCTTCTTTTAATGCTATAGACTGTGGCTTGGGCACTGTGCAGCCGAGTGTGTTGACTGAATTTGTGGGACACTGTGGACGGCACCGGCGAGGTCTTTGAGTTATGTTAAGATATGTAACATGATATGCTGATATCTGATGGTTAAAGTTTCCTGTGTATTGGTCTTAATTGACGTGAATTGATCTGTATACTGTGTAGTGGCATGTATTGATTTTGTACCAATTCATAGTAATGTATGTTTTGATGGTTCAGGCAGCATATAAAGAAAAAAAATCTAAGTCGTGTGTTGCCTTGCTATCCATGTTCGTATGGTGTGGGTGTGTGTAGGGGATAATCATTACACGCATCCAAACTTTTGAGAGCGAGAGTCAGACAGCAAAACACGCACAGCGCGCCATCCGTAACACACACACACACACACACACACACACACACACACACACACACACACACACACACACACACACACACGCACGCACGCACGCACGCACGCACGCACGCACACACACACACACACACACACACACACACACACACACACACTCACACACACACACACACTCTCTCTCTCTCTCTCTCTCTCTCTCTCTCTCTCTCTTAACCTTTAGGGCTCTTTAGACTGTTCCGCTTATAGTCACACACACTGCGGCATCTTTAACAGCACATGTAAAAGTGTCCAAAGCATCATTGATTGATTGTTCAATCTGAGCAGTGGCTTTTACTATACGGTCAGAAAACGCAGGAGAAAAGCGGGTTTCAATGAATGTATGCACTTCATCTGGGTTCCATATTACCTTATCAAGAGAACAAAGAGCGCTGTCACATAATCTGTTTGAATCGTTTTCTGAAAGCAAACGATTTACTGAAAGCACAAGGGGCATATGTACCGATTCGACTCTCTCTTCTACTTCGAAATCTGTACATAGTGAAGCAAAGACCGGAGTAGCAGTAAAGTAATCATTTACACTTGCGCCATTAGGAGAACCAAGAGTAAATTGCTTTGATGCATCAGGGTAGGCTAACAGAACCTGTTTAAAATCAGAACTTCATAACGGGCACACAAATCTAGGAGATGTCCACCAAAGGCATTAAGAACCAAGTCTTCTGACTGACGGTTATCAACAAAAAATGCAGAGTTGTCATTCAACATGTTTTCAGGTTCAGTCTGAAATACATCAGAATTGGGTTGAAGGTTAGCTGTTCTGCGGTTAAACTCTCCGCATAGTAGAAAAAGGGCATCACCAAATTGGTCAAGCACACCTGCAAGGCACTGTTCTATTTCAAACAATTGATATTTATGTTGCACATAATTAGAGGACGAAAAGTCAGTGGGAGGTACGTAGCAAGCTATAAAAAAACTTCACGGTCAGTTCCAAGGAGTGATGTACCTAATCTTAGAACAAGAACAAGAACGTGGTCGTGTGACATTAATTTTTCATATTCTTTGCGTATTAAAGGTTTTACTCCTACCTCAACGAGAAAGTATACTGAACAACATTAAAAACGCACCGCTTGCCAAAAGACCCAGACAACGTTGGTAGTACAGAATTATTTAATGAAAGTAAGCATATTTGATTACGCATCCATTTTTCAATTAAACAAAATGTCTGTTCTTGACAAGAATGGCCGAATTCATCTGAAATTAGCTGTTGACTTCACTAGGGTCCCTGTCAAAAAGTACACCACGACGAGCATGTCCGTCCGCGAGCTCTAATACCGAGTGTGTCCGCCATTTGCCCCGATGCACGCTTGGCAGCGCCTCCTCATGGAGTAGACAAGGTTGTGCAAGAACGCCTGTGGCAGTCCATCCCACTCCTCGATCAGTGCGCGCCTCAAATGATCGAGAGTCTGTGGACGTCTTCCACGGGCCACAAGACGCCCCAGCTCATCCCAGACGTGTTCAATGGGAGTCATGTCAGGGGACAGAGATGGCCAGGGCAACACGGCAATGTTGTTCGCCTGGAGAAACGCAGCGGTGGCTCTTGCGGTGTGGGGTCGTGCATTATCATGCTGGAAGAACTGCAGCTCCGGGTGCTGGCCAAACAGTGGGACGACGTGGTTCTGCAGCACCTGCTGGTACGTGTTGGCATTCACATGGTTGTCAAAAAAGTACAGAGGTGTCCGGTAGTCATGACTGAATGCCCCCCAAACCATCAGACTGCCCCCTCCCCATCTATCGGCTTCAAACACGCAGCAGTTGGCGTAGCGTTCCCCGACACGCCTCCAGACTCTCATTCTCCCGTCAGCATGAGATAACGCGAAGCAACTTTCGTCAGAGAACAGCACAGCTCTCCACTGACGTCGTGTCCATGGCAGATGCTGGTTGGCCCACTGCAGGCGTTGCTGACGGTGTCTACGGGTGAGGACTGGGCCAACATGAGGGCGTCTTGCATTGAGCCCTGATTCTTGCAATCGACGTCGAACGGTTTGTCCAGACACTGGACCCCGTCGACCAACCACCTGGCGACATGTTTCTGCTGCTGT
>CM031609.1:31444781-31452281 GCA_018398815.1 Conus ventricosus | reverse complement strand
GAAACTCTCCTTATGGAAATTCGAGGGAAAACTATTTCATATGGTACATATAAGAAAGAAGAACACAGACAAGAAAAACAATCATTAAAACAAATCTTAAATAATGTTAGCGAACCGCCCAGAGAAAGTGGACAAACGAGTCACAAGACAAAACACAACGCGTTTCGACCTCTTAGGTCTTCTTCAGATGAGACATAAAGGAATAAAACAACGAAAATTCACTTAGCTTTGATCGCTTCAGATCACTTCACAGAGTTCAGCGCAAGGAAGAAGGCGTTGAACGCAGGCGTTGTCGCAGTTTGCAGATGACACAACTGTTTATTTAGACGGAAGTGAAATGTCTTTCCGAGAAGCAGTTAGATTGCTAGAACGATTCACATTAATGTCGGGTCTAAAGATAAATCACTAAAAGACAAACATAATTTGGATTGGCAGCATGAAAAACTCCTCAATAAGATATATGAGGGACAGGAACTTTTGTTGGGA
Organism: Conus ventricosus; assembly: GCA_018398815.1. Lineage (NCBI taxonomy): Eukaryota > Metazoa > Mollusca > Gastropoda > Neogastropoda > Conidae > Conus > Conus ventricosus. The sequence continues at coordinate 31,451,795 of CM031609.1, read as the reverse complement.
TCCTGGGATTTTTACCGTACTTGGGATCAAATTTTCTACCAATATTGATAGTATTGTAGATCTCAATTTTGACAATAAGCTTCTGCAGATTAAAAGCATTTTAGCTAAATGGAAGAAAAGACTTCTAACACCTTTTGGAAAAATTACTGTCATAAAACTTTGGCAATGTCAGAAATTCGTACATTTATTTTGTAATCTTCCAGATCCCAAGGATAATTTTTTTTTTTTTTTGCTGTCCCATCCTCTGCACCCACTACAGAGGCAGTGCACCCACGCTGCTCATTCCGACACCCCGTCCACAGCCACAGCCCGGTCGGCCCCGCCGCAGCCCCGGACCGACAATCCACAGGGAACAGTCAATGTCAAGTCGTCAAGAGGCAACCCACCGGAGGAGACACTGCACTGCTGCCGAGTCACTTCGGTGGTGTTCAGTGGCGCCTGTTCTGATCTAACGTACGCAGGACACCACCTACTAAGCCCCCTACTGACGACAATAATTGCTTAGTCGCGGAGCCGGCGTGAGTGAGCTCTCCCTCCGGAGGGCGCCACCACGTCCGTCCAACGACAGCCCCCATGGACTCGACGGAACCAAACCAAGGCCACAGACGTGGAGAGGACATCGAAATTGAGGTCACCATGAGAGCAGGGCATGAAGGGTCACAGGATTTGAGACTTTTTTTTATGCTGATCGATGATAATGAGGATGATTAAGATGATGCTACGGATTTCCATTTTCGGTCTGAGACTACATGACAGGGCTGTACTCTATGCTTTCTTTCATAATATATCCTGGCGTCAACCAGGCCCGAGAGATACAGGCACCTGCAGTGTTGGTCAGGAAATTTGAGCAACACTCTCAGAAACGCATCCATTAAGTGGATGAAACTCGACTGTGTGGTCCCAGTCTTCCCAACTGAGTCCGCAGCAACTCAACTCTGGGTAGGAGCCGGTCGGGGCAGAAAAAACCTACATGACTTCTGATGGGATTCGAACCCACGACCTCCCAGCCGGGAGTCCGCGACGCTAACCACTTCGCCACGGCGGCTGGTCCAAGGATAATTTTTTACAGGAACTTGACACATTGTTCTTCAAGTTTTTGTGGGATGGGAAACCAAATCGAGTAAGTAAAAAGTGTGTGTGTCAAAATTATAAAAATGGTGGATTAAGAATGTTGAATGTTTTCGCATTTTTGTCGTCTGTTAAAATATCCTGGTTGAAAAGAATATTCTGTGGCAACCCTAATAATCTTCAGGAATTTGCCTCTTTCTTTGTTCCAGGATTGGGACAAACTTAAACTGCTGGGTGGTGAATATATCAATACATTACTGACCAGAAAAAACAATACCTTTTGGAGGGATGTCCTCAAACATTAAAAAAAATTATCTTTAAAATGTATATCGAGTAATATTCATGATTTTGTCTCTGTATTCATTATAATATTAATATATTAAGAGATAGGAGGATTGTTTACGTTAACTAGGCTGACCCTGGAGAAAGGTCCAGTGACGGTGAGGAAAGACCCACTGACCACAGGGAAAGTCCTGTTGACAGTGGGAAAGACTACAACTTTGGATTCTCTTTTGAGGGCACATAAGACCGTATGGCGAAAGCTTGGCTGTGTCTGGAGTGGCACTGTCTTCATCTGTCCGTGGGCAGGGGTGGTTGGGTCTGTGGGGTGTGCTCGGCAGCTGGAGGGTGGTGTTTTTCGCCGGTGGGCTCTGCAGTCATGAAATACGGGCTGGTACACCCATGGGGATGCTACTTTAAGGCTGTTACGAGCTGCATCCTGTAGTCTAATTTACCTCTGTTCAGGAGCAGTTATGTCCCTTGATATCTTAATGGAGTGTCCTGCGCGTGCCTGTACCCATCGTCAACACAGCGCAGGCCTCCAAGGGTGGTACAGGACTGCTCTAAAGGCAGGTGAAGACAGTGCTTCTCTGGGTCCTCCCCAGCACCTTCGGGTGTTTCTTTTTCTTCATGGGTGGAGGAAGGTATATGGCAAGTGAGAGATTTGATGAATGAAGAAGGAGTTTTCCTCTCATTTGAAAACTTCTGTAGAAAATTTCCCAATGTAAAGACTAATTATTTACTGTTTGCTGGTGTTATCGAGGCAGTAGAGACATATCAAAATAAAGTCCAATGCACATTGAGGCCAAGGTATAAATTACAGGATCCAAAAAATTGGACAATGGTTTTTGAAAGGGAATAAATGTGTATATTCAGTTCTTGTCGACTCACCCATTCGTCCTGCAGGTCTTAATAAATGGAACACCTACTATGCAAACTTGACTTGGAAAAACATATTTAGAAAATGTCTAATTTCGACCACTGACACACAGTTAAGATGGATTCAGTATAGATTGTTACTTAGAATCCTTCCGACAGGCAGATATCTATTTCTTCGCAAAATTATTGCTTCGTCTCTGTGTGCCTTGTGTGATGAGGAAGAAGAAACTATTATACATTTATTTTGGAACTGTCATGCTGCAAAATGTTTTTGGAACAGTCTGGAGAGACTGCTGAACAGTACTTGTGAAACGTGTGTTAATCACTGATAAGGTGTTAGATCTGATACTTTTATTGACTAAATTCTATATTTACAAATGCAAATGGAAAAGGAGCAAACCACGCATTACTGCTTTCATCGGGTTACTGAAACAAAGATATTCAAAAGAATGCTACTGTAATGCAATGAAAGGGGAAAAAAACTTTTTGATCATCAATGGCTCCCGTATAAACCTCTGATAGAACTTTAAGACTTTGTTAACAAAGTATGCTTTTTATATACTCTTGAATGCTGCATGAATATCTACAATATGAACGTCTCTGCCACAAGGCCTAACTTACTTCGCTGAGTTTTAATATCAGGCGTATAGTTTGTCAGTTACTTTCTGTTTTCCCTCTCTTGTCCCCACGGTGCAACACATCATTGACATCTTGACTACCACCCTCCCCTTAACCCCATCCCTTTACCCCTACAATCTCTCTCTCCCTCTCCTCTCTCTCTCTCTCTCTCTCTCTCTCTCTCTCTCTCTCTCTCTCTCTCTCTCTCTCTCTCCGTGTGCCTGTGTTTTCCTGAGCGCATATCTTTCTTTCCACCTGTCAGCCTGTTTTAATCCCCCCCAGCATCCCCTTCCCCCCTAGTCCCCCCTCCCCCCATCCCACTCACGCCTCCGTCCTCACTCACCCTTCCTCTCCTCTCCCTTCTCTTGCTCGACCGTCACCTCCAAATCTCTGTTTACTCTTCTTTCCTTCTTTACTTTCCTCTTATTTATTTGCCATCACAACAGTAGCAGTCTCACAAATTGACGAAGACGCTGATCGTTATTATATTTTCTTTTTGTTCAAAAAAAAAATCATTTTGATAATCACAGTAGTTACATGGCGATGATGTTGATAATGACGATGATAATGATTATAATCACGATGAAGATGAAAAAAAAAAGAATCTTTAATAGAAACAAAAAACTAGAATACAGACGATCATACGTACAGGAAAGGAAAAGTATACAACTTCTCTCACGTCAAGGAAAAAGAATTCAAAAAGGAAGCTGTAGATAGACTTGTTAACAATCGACATAATTCGCAGGAATGCTGGAAAGAAATAAAGAAATGGAAACATAAAGCCAGACTAATATATAACATACCAAAAGAAGACTGGTTTCGTCACTTTTCTAATCTTTTGAATGACAGTGCTGAACAACACGATCACAATATTTTTGAGCCAGAGAGTAACGAAGCTGATAACATGTTTAATTGCCTAAATATTGATATATCAGAATAGAGGTAAAAGGAGCTATAAAACATTCAAAATCAGGAAAAGCTGCAGGACCTGATGGGTTAACGAATGAAGTTTTAAAAGTCTCACAGGATATGACTTCCTTGGACACAGTATTTTAATGCATTGTTTTCCAAGTGTACATATCCCAGTGAATAGTCAAAAGCTATCATATTTCCACTCCATAAAACAAGGAGACATTAACAATCCCGATAATTTGTGGTATTGCTCTTTTGTCTTGCCTCAGTAAACTGTATACTTACATATGAAATAAGAGATCGACAGATTGGTCGAATACATACAATGTTGTATCTGAAACGCAGGCTGGTATGCGCAACGATTATTCAACAATCGACCACAACTTCACATTGCATGTCTTAGTTCAGAAACATCTCGCTCTAAACAGGAAGATTTATGAAGCCTTTATCGACTTCCTGAAAACGTTCGACACAGTCAAGAGACATGTATTGTGGAACATTTTACAAAGATCGGAATTGGTGGTAAAATGCTTTCATCTCTCGAAGCAATGTACAACTCCGTAAAATTTTGCGTAAGAGATAATATGATGTGTACCGACCAGCCGCCGTGGCGAAGTGGTTAGCGTCGCGGACTCCCGACTGGGAGGTCGTGGGTTCGAATCCCATCAGAGTCATGTGGGTTTTTCTGCCCCGACCGGCTCCTACCCAGAGTTGAGTTTGCTGCGGACAAAGTTGGGAAGACTGGGACCACACAGTCGAGTTTCATCCACTTAATGGATGCGTTTCTGAGAGTGTTGCTCAAATTTCCTGACCAACACTGCAAGTGCCTGTATCTCTCGGGCCTGGTTGACGCCGGGATATATTATGAAAGGAAGCGTAGAGTACAGCCCTGTCATGTAGTCTCAGACCAAAATGGAAATCCGTAGCATCATCTTAATCATCCTCATTCTCATCGATCAGCATTAAAAAAGAAAAACATGTCACAAATCCTGTGGCCCTTCATGCCCTGCTGTCATGGTGACCTCAGTTTCCATGTCCTCTCCACGTCTGTGGCCTTGGTTTGGTTCCGTCGGGGTCACCGGTATCGGCGAGTCCATGGGGGCTGTCGTTGGACGGACGTGGTGGCGCCCTCCGGAGGGAGAGCTCACTCACGCCGGTGTCGCCGGCTCCGCGACTAAGCAATTATTGTCGTCAGTAGGGGGCTTAGTAGGTGGTGTCCTGCGTATGTTAGATCAGAACAGGCGCCACTGAACATCACCGAAGTGACTCGGCAGCAGTGCAGTGTTTCCTCTGGTGGGATGCCTCTTGACGACTTGACATTGACTGCTCCCTGTGGATTGTCGGTGCCGGGGCTGCGGCGGGGCTGACCGGGCTGTGGCTGTGGACGGGGTGTCGGAATGAGCGGCATGTGTGCACTGCCTCTGAGGTGGCGCAGAGGTTGGGACAGCAAAAAAAAAAAAAAAAAAAAAAAAAAAAAAAATTATGTGTACCGACTATTTTGAATGCCTTCAAGGACTTAAGCAGGGCTGTTTGGCCTTTCCAACACGTTTTTCTTTTATCATTAACGAATTAGCTGCTTACATAATCAATAACGGTAAATATGGCTTCCAGCTCAGCCCTGCCACCACTGAGTTGTTTTTGTTAATGTTTGCTGATGATATTGCTTTGTTTTCGTCCCGCTCGAGTGGCCTTCAAACACAGCTTAACAACATATTTGTAATATCTGCAGAACTTGGACCGAAAGTGAACCTCAGTAAAACAAAAATGATAGTGTTCAGAAAGGGGGACCATTTATCAAAAAAAGAAAAAAATGGAATTATGGAACTGAAGATGTTGAAGTAGTAAACGTTTACAAATACCTTGGCCTCAACTTAACTACTCGCCTGACCCGCAAATTATCTGTCGAAGACATGGTTACAAAAGCAAAGAAATGTGTCGTAGATATATTCAGAACCATCTGGAAAATCAGTTGTACCGACTCACAAATATTCTTTCAGCTCTTTTATTTGATGCCCAGCTAGTACCAATACTATTGTATGCGTCGGAAATGTGGGGTACTGATGAAATAGAAGAGATAGAAAAAGTGCATTTATTTGCATGTAAACTGTGGCTCTGAATGTAGCTCTCCGTATACTAATCTAATGGTGTGTCACGCACGAACTGGTACAGGTCGCCTCAGTGACAATTGTGGAGTGTGGCCCGTCCATTTCCAGGTGGGCAGTGGACATAAAGTGCATGATTCCTGTCGGGAGTATGGTTGCCTGTCAATCCTTGGAGGAGAACGCATAAACTCGCCGGAATAGGGTGTTTTACGTGCGTAAACGAACGCTCGTGAAACTGGAGTTCTTCGATGTGATCGGTGGAATTCCGTGCATGCGAGTGCTGTCTTGTGAGTTCCCGAGGTGAATTCGGAGTGTCGTCGCGTGTCTGCAAGTCAGTACGAATTGAGGCTTCATCCGCGAAGGTTGGGTTGGCCTTGTGCTCAAGTTTATTTCTGCCGTTGCGGTAGGGGTTCTGGGTACGCCCTCGACCGACTAGTGAAGGTTTAGCTACCTGAGGTTTTGACTGTCGGTGTTTCGGTGTTCAGTGACGGGTTCTGCATCTACCCAGGGCGTTGGCTGTCTGGCAGCGTCCCCGTGACTGAGGGTGTCGTCCAGTGTGTGTCGTTCCTGTTTTGACCAAGGTGAGCGTGTAAAGTAGCGGAAATTCGGGAGGGCTGTATAGTCGGTTGTTCGCAGATATCATGGTTTCATCAACTTTTGTATTTCAGTCTCCAGAACTGGAGGATTTTTTATTTATTTTTATTCGCAAAGTTTTTTTTATGTGAGTTCGACTACGGGGGAGATTCTGTGGGAAGAGAGAAGAGAAGGAGGAAATTTAAATGCGCGGAAATTTGAATAGAAAAAAAAAGGGTATATAACTTGAACTTAAAGTCAAGGAAAGCCCTAGGTGTAGGATAGACACGTCTTGTAGAGGTTGGTGTTTGAGCGTGGAACCAAACTGGGTTGGATGGGCGGAAAGGTAAATTAGGAATTATTACATTAATAAAAGTTTCTTTTTTTCTTCTAATTATTATTAAAGATTTGCAGGTGAATTAATGATTATGTTAAATACAATAGTGGTATCATTCAGATTACTTGGTATAGTTTATCACAATTGAATGGCAGATGATAATAAAAAGATATTTCAGATACTTAGGAATTGTGCCTCAGAAGTCTACTCCAGAACTGGAGGATTTTTTATTTATTTTTATTCGCA
>CM031609.1:31434781-31439781 GCA_018398815.1 Conus ventricosus | reverse complement strand
CATTCGGGGTCACCGGTATCGGCGAGTCCATGGGGACTGTCGTTGGACGGACGTGGTGGCGCCCTCCGGAGGGAGAGCTCACTCACGCCGGCTCCGCGACTAAGCAATTATTGTCGTCAGTAGGGGGCTTAGTAGGTGGTGTCCTGCATATGTTGGATCAGAACAGGCGCCACTGAACACCACCGATGTGACTCGACAGTAGTGCAGTGTCTCCTCTGGTGGGTTGCCTCTTGACGACGACTTGACATTGACTGCTCCCTGTGGATTGCCGGTGCCGGGGCTGCGGCGGGGCCGACCGGGCTGTGGCTGTGGACGGGGTGTCGGAACGAGCGGCGTGAGTGCACTGCCATTAAGGTGGCACAGAAGTTGAGACAGAAAAAAAAAATTCATGCTCACACGGATATGCAATATACAATACACAGGAAAACAATGATCATTCAACTATGGAACAGGCTTTCATATTGCTAGTGAGAGTCGGATAGCTTGAAGAAAACACCAAATAACACGACAACAGCAACAACAACAACAACACACACACGCACGCACACACACACACATACGCACGCACGCACGCACGCACGCACGCACGCACGCACGCACGCACGCACGCACACACACACACACACACACACACACACACACACGCGCTAACGCTGACGCACTCAGACCGAGAGAGATGTGATATGAACACACATTCACTTCTGTACAATCCTTCTGCTTCCCATGGATTGCTTCTAGCTGCTTTATTTTGTTGTATCGTACATCCCTAGTCCATGCTTGTGCGTATGCATGCGCACCTGTATGTGTATGTGTGCTCTTGATTGTTTGCTTGCTTGTGTATGCGTGCGTGCGCGCGCGCATGTGTGTGTGCGCGTGCGTGCGTGCGTGCGTGCATGCGCGCGCGTGCGTGTGTGTAAATCATTCTGTCCTCTCTCTCTCTCCCTCCCTCCCTCTCTCTCTCTCTCTCTCTCTCTCTCTCTCTCTCTCTCTCTCTCTCACACACACACACACGGTCTCTCTGTAGGTGTGTGCGAGTGCGCGTGCGTGCTTGCGTGCGTGTATGCGTGCGTGCGTGTGTGTGCGTGTGCGCGGGCGCGTGTGTGTATGTGTGTGCTTGCGCGTGCGAGCGTGTGTGTCTGTGTTTATCTGTGAGAGTGTCGGGGTTGGGGGGGGGGGGGGGGGGGGGGAGGGGGGGGGGGGGGGGGGGGGGGGGTTACGCTGGGTGTTGGAGTTTATCAGGCTCTACATTACCTCGTCCAAAGTTTCATTGAAATACATTTGTCTCATACCTTCTCCCTACCCCCCCCCCCCCCCCCCCATCGATCAATTTATAAACCCATGAAGGCATGGGGCTATATTCAAACTAATTCTAGTTCAAAACTATTCATTGCACTTTCACATTCAAATCATAACTTCATTCATTCATAATATTAATGATAATAACAACAACAAAAGCAATAACAGCAACAACCATAGTGATAATGACAACAACAATAACAATGATAATAGTAACGATGATAATAATAATAATGATAATGATAATAATAATGATGATGATAGTAATAACAATAATAATACTAATACTAATAATGATAATGATAATAATAACAAAAATAAAGGTGATGCTGTTGATGATAATGATATTAATGATAATGAGAATAATAGATCTGATAATGACGACGAAAACAACAATAACAACAACAACAATATTATTAACAACAATAACAATATTAATGATGATGATGATGATGATGAGTATAATAATAATAATGATAATAATAAAAAAAAAAAAAAATAATAATAATAATAATAATAATAATAATAATAATAATAATAATAATAAAAACAACAGTAATGATAATAATGGTATTTGTACACAGTAATTCTAGTCGACCACTACTCATCGCGCTTTCATATGCCATCCCTGAATTCGTTTCTTCACATGTATGCAACGATTAACGTACTACACAGCTTATTGTGCACAGATACATGACCACAATATTTGTCAGCACTTCGCTGGGTGTTGAGTTTTATCAGGCTCTACATTACCTCGTCCAAAGTTTCATTGAAATACATTTGCCTCATACCTTCTCCCTACCCCCCCCCCTCTCCACTGCCCTGTTGATCAATTTATAAACCCATGAAGGCATGGGGCTATATTCAAACTAAGTACAAATAAATGGTATATGCTTATAATGATGATAATGATTATATATTGTGTAAGACAGATGTGCACTTACATGTGTTCAAACGGGAGGAGAGGGGAGGGTGGGCCCTCCTTCGGAATGCAGGAATTGCGAAGAGGCGAGAGGGGCATTCCAATGTCACAAATCCTATCATTTTGTGGCAAGAGCGCCTAAATTCTCGTGTGTTTTTTTCGTTGTTGTTGTTGTTGTTGTCGTCGTCGTTATTAAAAAAAAATTTCTTTGAGGAGGTAAGTATCGAGCCATACTCTCTCTGTCTCAGTCTCAGTCTCTGTCTGTCGGTCTGTCTGTCTGTCTGTCTGTCTGTCTGTCTGTCTCTCTCATACACACACGCACATACGTATATATATCCCCCTCCCCCATCTTTCTTTCTTGTTTTTTTCTTCGAAGAAATAAGTATTGCCTCTCTCTCTCTCTCTCTCTCTCTCTCTCTCTCTCTCTCTCTCTCTCTCTCTCTCTCTCTCTCTCTCTTCTCTCTCTCTCTCTCTTGTGAGAATGATAACTGTTTAAAGGCTAAATGGGTTGTCTTTCTCTTATCAGATCATACGGTTTATTTTTTATTTTTGCTTTACGGTTTTTTTTTTTCCAGTTGTCTTTTATCTTAATCTTAACGGTGAACTAAAAATCCAGTTTCAGGTTATTTTACTTCTGGATGTATATCTGTTTGTTTAAAGCGCCCCCTCCCTCCCCCCCCCCCACCCCTTAATTTCATTTTGTTTTTATTTTTGAAAGGTTGTGAAGGCGATAGGCGCTCTCGCCACGAAATGATGGGAATTGTGACAAAACATGGGGGTAGGCCCCTCACGCCTCGTCGCAATTCCTACATTCCATGAGAGGCGCCCACCCTCCCCTTCCCTCCCCTCCAACGGTTTGTTGCACTTGCGTCACTCGCGTCGAAGTCCCAGTCGCAGTTTGCGACAAACTGGTGGATTGCATCATTCCACGGTTGTAAGACAGCCCCCGCCCGATAGTTTGGCCATGAGCTGTGTGCGTCTTGATTTCGTTGTTGTTGATCGGTTGTGACGCGGTTTGTGCCTTGGGGTTTTGTTTGTGTTTAAACAATGTCATTTTTTTGTGGCACGATTCAGCCTCAGTATGGCTTTCGACTTGTTGAACTGGTAGGCTTTACAGGCTTACTACCTTTATCAATTATAATTATATCCTCCTCCTCCCCCTCTTCCTCCTCCTCCTCCTCAACAACAACAGTAACAATAACAACAGCAACAACAGCAACAACAACAACAACAGCGATAACAACAACAACAACAACAACAACAACAACAACAACAACAACAGCAACAACAACAGAAACAACAACAGCGATAACAATAGGAATAATAATGATAATCATAATGGTATTTGTACAGGGCAATTCTAGTTCAAAACTATTCATTGCACTTTCACATACAAATCATACCTTCATTCATTCATAATATTAATGATAATGATAACAACAACAGCAACAACCATAATGATAATAATGATAATAATAATGACAACAACAATAACAATGATAATAGTAACGATGATAATAATAATAATGATAATGATAATAATATAATAATGATAATGATGATAGTAATAACAATAACAATATTAATAATAATAATGATAATGATAATAATAACAAAAATAAAGATGCTGCTGCTGATGATTATGATATCAATGATAATGAGAATAACAGATATGATAATGATAACGAAAACAACAACAATAACAACAACAATACTATTAACAACAATAACAATATTAATGATGATGATGATGATGATGATGATGATTGTCATGAGTCGGCCGAATGTTCTCGAGCATTCAGGCAAATTAAGGGTAGTTTTGCTGTTGTTGAGAGCAAGTTCCTTGGGTTCTTCAAGTGTGCGAACTCAGGCATCACCAGAGGGGAATACCCCGAGTCGTATACTGAAGGAGGGGGAGTTACTGGGAAGTGTTTCGCATGTCCGAGGGATAGTGACAAGGAGTTGCCGACCTGCCGGTCCTGGGTAGAGGAGTGTCCAGTCCGACCACTGGCTGGCTATTCACTGGGTTCTCCAGTGGGCCTGAAGGGAAGGCGATCGTGTCAGGTGACCGTCACGGGTAGGTGACCGTCAGCCTGCAGGCAGAGTACAGCGACCATTCAGTCGTCCTTGTTCTGAGGAATGAATGGAAGGCTTCGGCCTATTGAGTGGTTTGGACCTTGTTGTCTATAGAGGTAGTAAATACTCGAAGCATCAGTCCTGGCTGGTAGAGAAGTCCAGGCTGTTAGTACAGTGGGTAGCTTCGGGGAATCGAACATGAGTTTGAATGGGAGGTTATGCATTAACCACTTGGTACCCAAGTCTTTGTTGGCGCTAGCAGCTGTGGTGTGTGTGTATGTGTAGGTGACTTGTGATTCCATTGGTGGAATAAAAATAACTTGGGGATTTATTGGTACAAATCATGTGATGGGTGTGTGCCAGTGATTCCATTGGTTGAGCCAGTTGAACTCAGGTTCTCTCTTGTTTGAGAATGAATATAAGGCGCTTGGAAAACCAGGAAGTGTGTGACTCACTTAAGGGAAAGTGAACTCGCCCGTCTTGCTGAGGGCTCAAGAAAATACAGCGTGAAGCAGAGGTTAGCTGTCGCCTCGTTGTCTCCTGGTGGGGACGTAAGACAGTGGAGGTTGCTGTAGCCTCGGAGCCGACGACGAGAAGAATTGTCTCCTGTGTGGGGACGGTCGACAGCAAGACGTGTCAGCCTGTTGGAGCCTAGACAGGGAGCTGCCAGACAACGGTGGGGTGTTTGCAGCCAGAGAAGACCTGT
>CM031609.1:31422281-31424781 GCA_018398815.1 Conus ventricosus | reverse complement strand
GTTTGTGAATTCATGATTTTAAGTGCCCTAGAAGCACTGCAATTAAAGCAAGACAACTGAAACTGTCTGTACTGCGATTTGGCTTGTATTAGCTTTTAGACTCTATTATGTTTGTGCTTCTGTTCTGACAATTAAGGATAATCATTTACTCTTTAAGTTTAGTTTATGAATGTGTTGAGACCTTAGGTGCCTTTAAATGGATTTTCGAAAAAGGTCACACATCTTATATGGCCAACAGACAAACAATATTAGTTTGGGCTTATGAATAATGGGTGTCGGTTAATATAGGCTCATGGCCCAATATTTACTACTCCCTGGTCCATTTAACCCGAAATGATGTGTAAAGTGGGCTTCCTTTTCTTTAAGAATTTTATGATTTGTTATGTAGAACTTTTTGAAATAAAGATAGCCATTTGATGGCTGTACTATATGAAGCTCTTATGGTAAGCTTTACAAATAATTAGCCTTGAGTGAAATAAAATGAGTGAAGGAGGTAGGGCTGCATTTCTTAGGGGTTCTAACTTACCCAGTCTTCCCTACTTTCGTTGTGCTGAATGTCTTAGGTCTACGATATTGATAAAAACATCACATTTCACAGCACACACACACACACACACACACACACACACACACACGCACGCACGCACGCACGCACGCACGCACGCACGCACGCACGCACGCACGCACGCACGCACGCACGCACACACACACACACACGTTCACAAACGCGCGCGCGCGCACACACACACACACACACACACACACACACACACACACACACACACACACACACACACACACACACACACACTTCACAAACGCACGCACACACACACACACACACACACACACACACACACACACACACACACACACACACACACACACACACACACACACACACACGCACGCACGCACGCACGCACGCACGCACGCACGCACGCACGCACGCACACACACACACATACACACACACGTACACGAATGGAAATTTGACTTTCGTCAAAAACATTTCTGATAAAAAAAAGTTACTTGCGACAATTTTTTATTCCATGGCAGGCTGCATTATTTTCTGTGATATTTTGACGCTCAACCGCGGCGACGTTTTTCCACTTTGCAAAAAAAATCGTCGCTGTCAAATATTAACGCTGCGACCATATTTCACAGGAAATGTTAACTCTAGCAGTAAGATTTCACGTGAAAATGTGTCGCAAGCGACAGCATTCACTGACTACAATATTTCACGGTGCCCTGTCGCAAAAAACTGGCGCAAAATTTCGAGCGACAGTATTTTATGGACAGCTACACTATTCTATAGGACATTTTTCGTGAAAAGATGTCGCGCTACAATTTTTTCCAGAACATATTGTCGCTGCAACAATATTTCACGTGAAATGCTATCGCTGCGATACAATTCCACGGCGACAGTATTATGTACGACACCGGCCCTCCTTTCTCGTACTGTGCAGTCTCTTCGCGCGAAGCTTCACTTTGCTGCACTCCAAAGAGTGGTCATTGTCACAATCGGCGCCTGGTAGTTGCGAGTGATCTTGATGCTGGAAAGGTTGACACGTCTGGTGAGGATCAGATCGAGCTGATGCCAGTGTTTGGATCGAGGGTGTCTCCAGGAGACTCGATGCTGAGGCTTCGTGTTGAAGAAAGTGCTACTGACGCACAACCCATGATGACAGCAGAGCTCTAGCAGGCGCTGGCCATTCTCGTTCATTTTCCCAGTGCCGAACTGATCCAAGCAGGTGGGCCAGGAGTTGTCATCGACACCTACTCTGACACCCACCCAAGAAAAGTGGAGGAGTTCGCACGCGTGTTGGAGGATTCTCTCCCTGGCCCACCCACTGCAAATGCCCAAGACCGATGGGAACACTTCAGAGATGCTGTCTACAACGCCGCCATGTCCACCTTTGGCAAAAAGACCAGCAAGTCAGCTGACTGGTTCGAAGCCCATTTAGAAGAAATGACACCAGTCATCGAGGCCAAGAGAAACGCCCTGACAGCATACAAAACCCGTCCCAGTGAGCAGAACCTCCAGGTTCTCCGTGCTGCTCGCAGCAAAGTCCAGCAGTGTACCAGGCAATGCGCTAACGATTATTGGCTTCAACTCTGCTCCCAGAATCAGACTGCAGCTGACACAGGCAACATTAAGGTGATGTATGACGGCATCAAGCAGGCATTGGACCCAACACAAAAGAAAACTGCCCCTTTGAAATCAGCTACAGGGGAGGTGATTCAGGACAGAGAACAACAGATGGAGCGCTGGGTAGAACACTACACTGAGCTATATGCAAGGGAAAATCTAGTGACAGAAGATGCCCTGAATGCCATAGAGCGCCTACCAGAACTGGAAGAGCTTGACAGAGAACCAACCATAGACGAACTCAACAAAGCCCTGGACTCTCTTGCCTCTGGCAAGGCACCAGGGAAAGACGGTATTCCCGCCGAAGTACTGAAGTGCTGTAAAGAGACACCTATCACTGAGTTGTAT
>CM031609.1:31402281-31412281 GCA_018398815.1 Conus ventricosus | reverse complement strand
TTATGAACTTCATCATTATCCCTGCACCTGTCTTCTATCTAAATGGAGATTCTTCATCTAACAAACAGACAGTTTCTTTATCCAACACGACAAATAAATTTACAAACCGAAAAGCTTTTTTTTTGTCTGATGTGGTTGTGAATACACTTACACTCTATAAGAAGCAATTCCAGAAAAGAAGTGTGAGTGTGTCCTTATCCACATTATACAGAAATGATGAATCATCATTTTGTCAATATATGAAGTATAAGTATGTATATATCAACATCATTCAGAAGTCCATAATCACCTTGTGTACTACATCATGATGGATGGGGGTGTATGCGCATCCCAGTGGTAAAGAACACACATTAAAAAAAAAAAGTCTCATTCAGAAGAGGTCTAAGGCGAATTGTCCTCTGCTAAGTTACAGATCAACTGATCCAGACCGAGGTTGATGGTCGAGTGACCTATAAAGGGTTAAGGTGACCTTGGTGGAAGCTAAACACGAGGCAAAATTGGAATGGGTGAGGGTGACGCAAAGTGCTGTTTGGAGTAAGTGACGCAGAACGATTCAGGAGACAAGGCCTAGATTACAACTCAAGTGACAGCAAAGTCGTTCAGATTAAAACTAATGGTACACTGGCGCTAAACGCGTCTTTGTATTCCAACACTGATTAAAAGGGATGGTGATCCGGGTATAGGTCAAAGTTCAAGTGATAATAATGGGTCACTATGACCCACACTGATGTGAAATGTCAAGTGACCCAAATTTTGAGTAAAGGTGAACTGACCAAGACAGAACCCATTGTGGGTCACCATGACCCATTCTGTGTCATTCGACTAAGCTCTGAATGACAGCGAAACATTCTCGGTCATTTGACAAGAAACACGTGTGAGCTCACAAAATGCGTGAGGGATTGTCCAGATTGCCTCCACTTAAACTTCACAGTTACAAGAAATCGTTTTTATTATGGAGGTCAGAGTCATATATCTCCTTTCCCTCATTCTTCCTCTCCTTTAACACTGCGGGGAGACACTGGGGCGCTACACTGAAGAATGTTTCTCCGATTCTGTATGTCGTGTTTCAAAGCTGGGGTCGTAGCAAACGGTTGTCTTGCCCATCCTGCAATGATTTAGCACATTTTTTCCTGGCTTCCCGTCCGTCTCCTTTAACAGTACTCTAGAGAATTGTTTCAGCAAAGCCCGTGGATCTAGTGACATGCCACACAAAGGAAGTTTTCTATTCTTGATTGATACTGGTAGATCTTCGAACTTCCTTATGTGCTGCCTGTCGACATAACGTATTTGCTGGTATGTGACGTGATCAGTAAATCCGCTGTTCAGTATCTCACATGAACATCTGATTTCCGTGGCTTAGGTTCTTCTTTCCAGATCCGCTGAGAGCCCACGTGTCCAGCGCGTGCAGGAAGATGGAATTTGCCAGTGCATGCAGAAGCCTCGAGTTGCGCTCATGTAGATAGTATTGCCCTTCCATATAATCTTAAGTCAGGAAGTGCTGGTGTTTTCGTTGCTGCCCTTGAAAGGTCTTCTGGTTTGAATCCTTCATTGATGATGATGGATCCCAGATAAGCGATCTGTTGAGCACTTTCTAGTTTCTGTCTGTTGACAGTATTGATGATGGCGGTGTCGCTGGTCAGAGATCTGATACCCCATCGCTGATTCCCATGGCACACCTTGTTACGCTTCATCCAGTCTTATAAACAATAGTTGGCGAGCTCTTCTCTACTGCCTGCAGAGTCATCAAGGTCACCTGCAAATCAAAGATTCGTAATGGTCCTTCCTCCAATGCGAACTATGCTGACGTGCTCTTCAAGTGCAAAACTATGATGCGTTTAAAGGAAGACGTTAAAAGGTGTGGGAGACAGAAGGGAGCCCCGACAAACTCTGGCCGAAGCATGGAACTTTTCTGCAGTAGCTCCCCCTATGAGCGCCGGTCTAGTTGCTTTGGAGCAGAGTTGATGGACGTATTGGCTGGCTTTTGTCGGATGTTAAATGTCTTTCACTGCCGCTCCAAAGCCTGAAGCCAGTCGACCATTTGAACGCCATTGGATGTACATGAGAACGTGGCTGACCTCAGTCTGATATTGCAGATGCTTTTCACAAGGGTATACGGGTTAAAAATCATAAGGATCTGTTCGACGGTACTTTGCGGAATCTAGTCTGTTGCTCAGTAGTATTAGCTTGTGGCTTTGATTTATTCATGATGGCTTTTAGCATTATGTAGCTGGTGTGGCTGATCAAGCTGATAGTTCCGCAGCCCCTAACTCCGTTCTTGGGAAGTCCATGGCGCGAGCCAGTTCCCGTGTTCCAGGTGTTGTTGCAGACGGCAATTAGGTGATCAGCTACTGCCCCTCTGTCATACTTTAAGATTTCTGCAGGGTTGTGGTCAATGCCTGCATACTTCACAAATTTCAGTTGTTTCACCGCAGCTATGACTCATTCGTGGAATAGCCGACTGGCAAGTCATCCTCATTTGATGAATCCTGCAGTGTTAGCACATATAGATCTCATTTGGTCTGTTCACTGTAGAGTTAAGAGCGATAGTCAGTCCACCTTTACATGACGCATTGTTTCTGTGTGTGACACGTGTCTTATTTATCCAGAAGAATGTTGACTTTACCTTGTTTTTGTTGTTGCTCAAAATCTTTTACAATCTTAAAAGTTTTCATTGTGTCGTTGTCAAGCTTTTCCTCAATATCCTCACATTGGTTCAGTTCAGCTTTCCTTTGCATTCTTCATGTTTTTATGATCGTCTGGTTACAGCATTGTATTTCTCCCCTTAGTCTTCTTGAGCGGTTTTGACCTTTTAGTGTCACAACCTACATCAAATAGGCTGTATCTGGGAATCAAAGATCTTTAAGAACAACTCAAGTGAATTATTGTTTAAAGCATGCGATCTTTCTATTACGCACATCAAAGCATTCTTTGCCCTACATGCAAAGTCTTTGCAAGCAAGCTAAAACTTAAACGAGTAGAAAAGTAGATCCCCAGGAATTTATACACATTCACTACAGGTTAAAACAAGACATCGACAAGGCATCATACATCCATCTTCCCCTCGCAAACAAATAACCTCCCATTTGAAATACCACGAAATTGCTTTTTATTCATGTTCCCTTTCAACGAGAGAAAGAGAGAGAGAGAGAGAGAGAAGAGAGAGAGAGAGAGAGGGGAGAGAGAGAGAGAGAGATTAAATGAATACTTCTCATAATCTACAACATTTAATGTAGCATATGGCCATATGTAGTGGAAGAGGGGCGAGGGATTGTGTTGGTTTGACCTTAACAAACAACACAACACACACACACACACACACACACACACACACACCACACACACACACACACAAACATATATATATTATATATATATATATATATAATATATATATATATATATATATATATATATATATATATATATATATATTATATATATAAAATCAGAGTTAAAAAGCCACTCAGAACGTTAAAGTGCTCGACCATGTAGGGAGCGACATACCAGTTTAAAATAGGATTTTAAAATGAAGAGATTAAAACCTACAAGCTTGTTTCAAGCTAAAAAACGCTCTCCTCAGGGTATACAATTTGGGCACGCCACGTGTTATATATTGTGGTGTGTGGGCGTGTGAGTTCTGTGCGTGTGGCACGTGGCCTGCCAGTTTTTTTCTTTTTGGGGGCGCGTTCAGGGGGGACGTGTTACGGATGGTGCATTGACAAAGATTTCCATTTATGCCTGCAATTGTTTATCATTTCTACTTTAGAGTTCAGGGATGCTAGGTGGGGTTTACATAAATCAGCCACTTTTCTGTAGTACATAAGTTGCATTTTTTAGAATGTTGTTGTATGGTGTTGCTCTTTTTATAATTTTCATGATATGTTGTAATCTATTTTCTTATTTTTCAGCTTCCAAATATATTTACTTAATTCTGTTTGGTTTTTTATATTTTTCATTTTTGAAAGACTGTTTATGGTTTGCATATCTGGTTTTAAAGTGGTTTGCCGTGATTCCTATGTATGTTTCTTTATCACTGTCGTTGTTACCGTAGCTTGGTACACAATATTGTTGTAGAGACATTATTATTCAGAGGGCACTGGTCTTTTTTGTGCAATTACAAGATATCCTTTCATCACCCTCTTTGGTTGTGTTGTTTTTGGTTTTATTGGAAGAATCAATTATATTTTTAAGGTTGGGCATACACGGTATGATAGCTTGACGGTATTTTTGTTGAATATTTAGATAGTACATGGAAAAAGCAATAGAGGACATAAAAACAAACACGAATACAATCTCTGGAAAAATAGTTACGAAGTTATCCAATGGTTTAAAGAATTGAACAAACAGACCAAATACAGTGTTCATTACTTTTGACCATAGTGGACTTCTACCCTTCCATTGATGAGGAATTACTCACTAAAGCACTAAGATTCGCCAACAAATATACAAATAACGGATTCTGAGATGGAAATCATTCTCCACACTAAGAAAACCTTCTCCATAGCAACAATGAAACTTGGACTAAACAAACCAGCAGAAGTTCCACACTCGATGTCACGATGGGATCTTATGATGGAGCTGAAACTTGTGAATTAGTTGGACTGTTCATGTTGTCTCATATACAGAAAATACTTGGTAAACAGGTTGGTCTTATACAGAGATGACGGTCTTGCCACGTTAAACAATAAACCAAAAACCATTGAAAACAAGAAAAAAGAACTTTGTAAAATTTTTCAAAGCCATAACCTAAAAATCACAGTAGAAGCCAACACAAAAAAACAGTAAATTATTTAGACATAACATTAGACCTAAAGGATCATACATACAAACCATATAAAAAACTAATGACACACCTGTCTACGTAGACATCAATAGTAACCACCCACCCTCCATCTTAAAAACCATACCTAATGGTATAAACAAAAGATTATCTAAACTGTCATGCAATGAGAAAGAATTTAACAGTGCAGCAGCTGAATATCAAGAGGCGCTGAAAAAAAGTGGCTACATCTACAAATTACAATACAACCCAGATAACAACATGAACAGCAACAGGAAAAACAGGAAAAGAAAAATTATATGGTATAACCCTCCATATGATGGAAGAACAAAAACTAACGTAGGAAAGAATTCCTCAGAATCCTTAAAACATCATTCCCGAAAGAACATGTACTATCTAAATATTCAACAAAAATACCGTCAAGCTATCATACTCGTGTATGCCCAACCTTAAAAATATAATTGATTCTTCAATAAAACCAAAAACAACACGACCAAAGAGGGTGATGAAAGGATATCTTGTAATTGCACAAAAAAAAAAAACTAGTGCCTCTGAATAATAAATGTCTCTACAACAATATTGTGTACCAAGCTACGGTAACAACAGACAGTAGATAAAGAAACATACATAGGAATCACGGCAAACCACTTTAAACCAGATATGCAAACCATAAACAGTCTTTCAAAAATGAAAAATATAAAAACCAAACAGAATTAAGTAAATATATTTGGAAGCTGAAAAATAAGAAAATAGATTACAACATATCATGGAAAATTATAAAAGAGCAACACCACACAACAACATTTCTAAAAAAATGCAACTTATGTACTACAGAAAAGTGGCTGATATTATGTAAACCCCACCTAGCATCCCTGAACTCTAAAGTAGAAATGATAAACATTGCAGGCATAAATGGAATCTTTGTCAATGCACCATTCCGTAACACGTCCCCCTGAACGCGCCCCCAAAAAGAAAAAAACTGGCAGGCCACGTGCCACACGCACAGAACTCACACGCCCACACACACAATATATAACACCGGTGGCGTGCCCAACTTGTATACCCTGAGGAGAGCGTTTTTAGCTTGAAACAAGCTTGTAGGTTTTAATCTCTTCATTTTAAAATCATATATTATAATATATATATATATATATAGTATATCTATATATATATATATATATTATATTTATTATATATATATATATATATATATATATATATAAATGTCTGAGAAGCATTTATTATTTCCCATCCACCCACTCAAGCACATACTGTTAGGCAGAATTATCTACCACTGCAGATATGAATGCTTATCTCCCCCTATTTCTTCATCTCAGACATAAGAGCAAGTTTTGTTTATAATTGAATAATTCTTGCAGTCATTGCAACACCAAGCTGCTCTGTTAATTGTTGGAATGGTGCTCGGTTACTTATCCTTGGAATTTATTAGTTTATTGTAATTTAGTCCCTTGCGGATTCATTCCAAGAACTGGCCCTCAGCACTTGTGTCTTAAGAGGATATCTTTTATATTTTCTACTTTTCACAAGAAAATGTACCTTGTTTTGCTCTTTCATGATTTTCTTTTTGCTTCTTAGGTGGCACCTTTGGTTGTTTTTTTTTTGAAAACTCAACAAACATACTACGGTATTGCACACTAGCTTTTTTCTTGGATACCATTCTTCTTAAAACCGAAAAAGGCAGAGGAGTCAAGTTACCACTTTCTGCGGTCACTGAGGAGAAACAATCAGGTTTCGAAATATCGGTATCTGACCAGGAGTTACATGTTAGTGAGTTTCCTCCCATTGAAGATTGTCTCCCCTTGGAGACTAAAGGCTTGCTAAAGGCTCACTTTTAGAAGCATTTATTATTTCCCATCCACCCACTCAAGCACATACTGTTAGTTAGGCAGAATTATCTACCACTGCAGATATGAATGCTTATCTCCCCCTATTTCTTAGTCTAAGACATAAGAGCAAGCTTTGTTTATAATTGAATAATATTATATATATATATATAGTTAAAACAAGTTAAAAGAGGAATCTTAAAACTATCCATGGGGATAGTTTTAAGATTCCTCTTTTAACTTGTTTTAACTAATGTTGCTCCCAAGGGGTTGAGCACTTAAAAAATTGTTTTAGGCATTTTAAATATACTGATATATATATATATATATATATATATATATATATATATATATATATATATATATATATATAGATATAGATATATATGCCATTTTAGAAATATTTTTAACAGATGTTGCTCCCTAGACGGTTGAGCTCTTTTGGATTTTTAAAGGACATTTTTATACTGTTCGTGATATATATATATATATATATATATATATTATATATTATATATATATATATTATATATATATATATATATATATATATATATATATATATATATACTGAGCCACAAAGAAACGCAAATGGAGGGGTAGGTAGGGGTGAATATAATTAATGGCACTGTAGGTGCGCTGTGACCTATATTCCGTGAGGTCATGAGTCAGCGTTAGACTAGTGTGCAGCACGTGCAAATCAGGTCAGTGTCACTAGAAATGAGCTCACACCGGCGCCATGAACGTGGAAGCGCGTTTTTGCATGTACAAGGCGAATGCAAACAGTCATGTCAATCTTTTTTTGCTGAACAGTATTCACACATCACTAGGAATAAAAACCCAGGCCGCTACGCCCTGGCAAAGCAATCACTTCCATAATATGACCAGAATGCCAAGACTGAGCGCCGTCGACAGAGAAAGAGCCATAGGGCGACTCCAAGCCGGAAACCGTGCTGCACAAGTCGCAGCTGCGTTTGGCGTGGCTGTTTCTACAATTTGTCGTCTGTGGGCCAGGTTCCAGGCAAATGGCGATGCTCGGGACAACCCACGAAGCGGCAGACCCCGTGTAACGACTGCGCGACAAGATCGAGCGATTCACCGC
Source organism: Conus ventricosus (assembly GCA_018398815.1). Classification (NCBI taxonomy): domain Eukaryota; kingdom Metazoa; phylum Mollusca; class Gastropoda; order Neogastropoda; family Conidae; genus Conus; species Conus ventricosus. The sequence goes on along the minus strand of CM031609.1, from coordinate 31,404,555 downwards.
CGTCACCTGCGTGAGCCATTCACTTATGCAACGGAAACGGCCAGAAACACCATTGGCAGGCATGGTGCACCAATTCCTGGTGAAAGTGTGCGGCGTCGATTAACAGAACATCACCTGCACTGCCGCCGTCCCGTAAGGCGACCTGTTCTTACTGCAAGACATAGGCAGCAACGACTGCAATGGGCCCAGCAGCACCGGAACTGGCGGCAATGGAGGGGCATCCTCTTCACGGAGAGAGCTGATACTGTGTTCATCATGCTGATGGCCGAATCGGGTGTGGAGGAGGCGCAACCAGAGGTATGCCAACAACAACGTCCACGAGATCAACGCTTGGGGAGGTGCGAGCATCATGGTATGGGGAGGAATCGGCCTCAACCAGCTTGTTGGGCCTGTTGTTTTCCTAGATATTGGCCCTGGTCACGGAAATGGCGTTACTGCGCAGCGATACATTGACCAGGTGTTGAGGCCCGTTGTTGTGCCCCACTTCCAGCAGCACGGCCACCTCACTCTCCAGCAGGACAATGCTCGTCCACACACTGCCAGAGTCACCACAGACTTCCTGCAGCAACAGGGCATCAGAGCTCTGCAGTGGCCCTCGCTGAGCCCTGATTTGAACCCTATCGAACACTTCTGGGACCATCTCAAACAGGAGCTGAATGCTGTTCAGCCGAGGCCAACCACAGCCCGTCAGCTAGAGCAGGCACTGAGGCAGATCTGGAACAACGTCAACATGGCCACCATCAACTGTCTGATCCACTCCATGCCCGCCAGATGTCAGGCTGTTATCAACGCTCGTGGGGGACACACTCGTTACTGACCCTCTCCGTGACACTCATGACACGTGACCACTTTTTGCTTCAGCCAACAATAAGAACACTAAAGCCAGAAACTCAGTGGTTGCATTCAATTCATTTCAATGGTTGCAATTAAATGTCAGCAACATGAGAGTACATTGAATGGACCCATCGTTTGTGTTTCTTTTGTGGCTCAGTATATATATATATATATATATATATATATATATATTATATATATATATATATATATATATATATATATATATATATATATAATATACTCAGAGGCAAAAAAAACGCGAAAAAATAGAGACAGTGCACGATTGTTCACATTGTGAACAGGACGTAAGCAATGTCGTTGGCACGTGCAACATTATCAGTACGTGGTGTCTTGGCCGGTTGTAACCTCGTAACAGTGGGTGAATGTTGCCGGGTCAGCGTTTTTGGCACGAGGAGTGCATTTGCCATGTGGACTACCTACGCCACGTGCATCAATGTGAATTGCAACTCAATGTGGCCCCCATTGTGGGGCTATAAATTTCCAAACCCCAAAAAGTTCAAATTATCCCTTCCAGAGGCGCCAACATAATGCCGAGACTTTCTCGTCAAGATCGTTGCATAGCAATGGGGCAACTGCAGGCCGGGGTTCCAATGAGGCAGGTCGCTATCGCATTCGGAGTCCACATTTCCACCGTCTATCGCCTTCTGGACCGCTTTCAAGCAAGAAACACCACTGATGACAGACGAGGAGCGGCAGACGAAGGTCACCACAGCAGCCAAGACCGCCATCTTCTTCGTCAGCATCGACGGGAGCCTTACCAAACCGCTGCCAACACAGCAGGAACACCGTCGGCAACCATGGCAGGCCAATCAGCAACAGGACCGTGCGTCGCCGACTGAACACAGTTGGTCTCCAATGCAGGCGTCCAGCCCGGCGACCTATCCTGACACTCCAGCATCGCCAGAACCGTCTGCAGTGGGCACAGATCCACGTGCATTGGCGCCATCGGGACTGGGGCCGAGTCCTCTTCAGTGATGAAAGCCGGTTCTGCGTCGACCAGGCGATGGCCGCATCCGGATCTGGAGAAGAGCGGGGGAACGCTTCACGGATGCCAACATCACGAAAGGGACCCATGGGGTGGTGAAAGCATCCTGATCTGGGGGGCTATCGGCATAAATCGCCGTATTGGGCCAGTCATCTTCCAGAATGTGGGTCCAGGACGTGGTAACGGGGTCACTGCTGTTCATTACATCGACCAAGTTCTGAGGCCCCACATCCTGCCGCATTTCCAGCAGCATCCACAGAACCTGTTTCAGCAGGACAACGCAAGGCCGCACACTGCCCGTGCTACGCAGAACTTCCTGAGGCAGAACAACATCAATCTGCTGCCTCACCCAGCCCGTTCTCCCGACCTTAACCCAATAGAGCATTTCTGGGATGCCTTCAGAGGCAGTTGAACCAGCTCAACCCCAGACC
>CM031609.1:31389781-31397281 GCA_018398815.1 Conus ventricosus | reverse complement strand
ATTGTATCACTTTTCGGAAAAAAAAATTCTCGGACGGGCACAAAGTGCTGTCAAATGCCATGTTTTATATGGTTGATGTGCTGTACAAGTTGCCGTGGTGCATGGTCAGCGTCGCAGATTCTCGGCTGGGAGGTCATGGGTTCGATTCCCATCACAGTCATTTTTATTTGTAGGATTTTATAGCCAATGACCGACTCCTGCCCAGAGTTGAATTGGCCTTGGGCTCAGTTGGGAAGACTGGAAACAAAGTCCAGTATCAACCACCTGGTGGTTGCGTCTCTGAGAGTGTTGCTTAAATTCCTAATCTCTCGAGCCTGGTTGACATTGGGATAAATAATGAAAACAGGCGTCGAGAACAGCCCTCTCACGCGATCTCAGACCTGAATGTAATGCCATGGCATCATTTCATCATCGTGCGTTAAAAAAAAAGTCTCAGATCCTCTGGCCCTCCATGCCCTGCTGTCATGGTGACCTCAGTTGTTTTTTTTCCCATACCTATGCCCTTGGTGTGTTCGTTTCGAGGTTGTCGCCATCAAAGGGTCTGTCTCTGGACGCACGTGACGGTGCTCACTCACGCTGGTTCCGCGATTGAGAAATGAAGACGTCATATGGTCTGCAGGATCGGACCAGGCGCTGCTGAACAGCATGGAAGTGGCCCGGCAGCACTGCAGTGTATTCTCGGGTGGCATGCCTCCTGATGACTTGGTATTGACTCCTCCTGTGGATTGTCGATGCCGGGGCTGCGATCAGACTGTGTGGATAAAGAGCAGGAATGAGCAATGTGGGGGATGATGCCACAGACAAAAGGATGTTGGTTAAAGAAAAACCCACAAGTGTATAAAATACCACATGCAAGCAGGCAACTATATTCTCCCTATCAAAGCGTGCTGTCGAAAAGCTATGCCGTTTTGGAAATTTGAAAAAAAATAGGATATAAACATAAGCTTCTGACTTGATTATTTTAGGGAAATTGCATTCGCAGAAAACGGAGAATGATGAGTTTAGCCAGAGGCTTGACAATGCAATGAAAACTAAATTCGATTTATTGAATAAATCGATCACTGAAGATGATTTGTGAAAAGTAATCAGTGCTATACGTCATGGACAGACTACCGGTTGTGATCAGATACGATATGAATGCATAAAACATAATGTTTCTGTTCATACAAATGTATCTTTAAAGACATTCACTGTTGTTTTGAATGATGACAATGTGCCGGAAGGATCAATTGAAGGCTTAACACTACCAGCATACACGAGTGATATGAACCGAAGGAGGTTTTATATCTTGTGTGGGCAAATTACTTACGAGCATCATTAAAAAAAAAATCAAATTATACCGAGACCAACAAACTTCTCTCAAAACGCCAAAGCTGTTTTAAGAAGAGCTGTAATATCATAAGGCAAATGTTTGTCTGACAGTCAAGTATCAATCTTTTCTTGTCTTCTGATAAAAACTGTATTGTCCTTTCATTGCAAGAGAGTTCCAGAAAACACAACCAAAAGATATTAGCAGCGTACCGTTGAAAAAAACAACAACAATAACTGAACAGAACGACAGCAAGGTTATGATCAGATGAGTTAAGGCTCATCAACGAGTCAGTGAGATCAATGGGTGATGGAAGACATGTATAATTCAATTATGTTAGCAGAAAGATTAACATTATTTCAGTGGTTTTTTCTCTCTGTTGAATTCGTTTTTTTCCCCGTCATCCAGTTTTTTTTTTTTAGGTTGGAGACACAGGACTGGGTGCTGTCGACCATTGTTGAAAGATGAGAGAGGACCCTGATTGCTAACCTGACTGTCGTCTGAGAAATTGTCATCCACGAGAGATGATTCGATTTTTAAGAATGGGACAGCCTGATGTAGCCCTTCCTTCTTCCCTGTCCGTCCTACGCCAGCTGGGCCATGAGCAACCTGACCTCACTTAATCTAGAATGACAGACACTGAGTAAATGTACAACATTAAAGGACAAGCCCAAGAGAGCACCTTGTGCACACCACACAGCAACAGAATTGGGCTGGAGATAGGTCCATTGACGGAGACAAGACGATGACGTTTAATGACGTAGGAATGAAACCAGTCGAGGACTGTATCACGGAGGGTAAAAACAAGTTATGCAAATGGGACAGAAGAACAGAATGGTCGGTGGTGCTGCACAGAGGGCGATTAGAGCGAGAACATCTCACATCAATACTTCACTGCAGATTTTAAGAACAGCAGCTTCAGTTGTATAGTCAATGCGGTAGGCAAACTGGAAAAAGATGTTCCATCAGTTGAGCAATACGTCCCTTTTCGGTGTATTTGACCAAGTAAAAGCAATAGGAACAGTTCTGCATTCCCATAGATTTTCAGGGACAAGAGTAGGCTTTTCGAGAGATGCTGGTGATTGCAGATTTGGATGACGATAGCAGAGAATCATTTGACTGAGGTCTCGATGGAACGCATCAAGTGAAGATGCAGACTATCAATCAAACTCACTGGTTATAAAAAGACTTCACAGTGATCTTTCTAACAACATGACCAGACACAAGATGAATGAAAAAAAAACGTTTCAGGGAAAGGGGGGATCAGGAAATAATGTGTAGTTTATAGACCGGGAGACTAAAGGCTTCATCACATCAGTGATCTCGCCCGCAAAAGTCTGAAACGTTCTGTCAGAACACAAATGGTGTTAGGTAAGAAGGCAACGGAGGAGAATCTGCTCGATCACGAAGTGTCTTTGTGATGGCTGAGAGTTGTTTAGAAGCAGATCATGCAGTGATCTTGGCCATCAAGTACGCGCATCTGGATGCAGGGACAATGCAGTTCACAATGTTGTTTTTGCTTTAAAAGCTGCTTAACTCCGCTGAGCAACATGGACAAACGAATCACAAGACACGTATAACTCAGGACAACGTACACGAAGAACGAGCAATCACTTATCTTTGAATGAACTTCATTCAACGCCGAACTTGCGCCCAATTCGACAAAGATACGCCAATGCTCGTTCTTCATTTTCCTTGTCCCGAGTGTTGTTTATCTTGCCTGAAGAAGACCCAAGAGGCTGAAACGCGTCGTGTTGTGTCTTGTAATTCGTTTGTACATGTTGTTCGGCAGAGTTAGTTTAACCACTTTTTAAAAATTTCTTCAGATTTTCCGCCTGCAGTCGCCTCACTTAGCCACTACCTTCCATAGGGAGGTTGTCTCTCCACTTCTCCTTCATCTGTCTATTCCATAGGGAGGTTGTCTCTCCACTTCTCCTTCATCTGTCTATTCCATAGGGAGGTTGTCTCTCCACTTCTCCTTCATCTGTCTATTCCATAGGGAGGTTGTCTCTCCACTTCTCCTTCATCTGTCTATTCCATAGGGAGGTTGTCTCTCCACTTCTCCTTCATCTGTCTATTCCATAGGGAGGTTGTCTCTCCACTTCTCCTTCATCTGTCTATTCCATAGGGGGGTTGTCTCTCCACTTCTCCTTCATCTGTCTATTCCATAGGGAGGTTGTCTCTCTACTTTTCCTTCATTTGTCTATTCCATTGGGAGGTTGTCTCTCCACTTCTCCTTCATTTGTCTATTCCATTGGGAGGTTGTCTCTCCACATCTCCTTGATCTGTCTATTCCATAGGGAGGTTGTCTCTCCACTTCTCCTTCATCTGTCTATTCCATAGGGAGGTTGTCTCTCCACTTCTCCTTCATCTGTCTATTCCATAGGGAGGTTGTCTCTCCACTTCTCCTTCATCTGTCTATTCCATAGGGAGGTTGTCTCTCTACTTCTCCTTCATTTGTCTATTCCATTGGGAGGTTGTCTCTCCACTTCTCCTTCATTTGTCTATTCCATAGGGAGGTTGTCTCTCCACATCTCCTTGATCTGTCTATTCCATAGGGAGGTTGTCTCTCCACTTCTTCATCTGTCTATTCCATAGGGAGGTTGTCTCTCCACTTCGTCATCTGTCTTTTCCATAGGGAGGTTGTCTCTCCACTTCTCCTTCATCTGTCTATTCCATAGGGAGGTTGTCTCTCCACTTCTCCTTCATCTGTCTATTCCTTAGGGAGGTTGTCTCTCCACTTCTTCATCAGTCTATTCCATAGGGAGGTTGTCTCTCCACTTATCCTTCATCTGTCTATTCCTTAGGGAGGTTGTCTCTCCACTTCTCCTTCATCTGTCTATTCCATAGGGAGGTTGTCTCTCCACTTCTCCTTCATCAGTCTATTCCATAGGGAGGTTGTCTCTCCACTTCTTCATCTGTCTATTCCTTAGGGAGGTTGTCTCTCCACTTCTCCTTCATCTGCTTATAATCTTTTACCGGCTACTCTTACGCTTCAAGATCTGGTCAGCCTTGTCATGATTTTTTTGGTATAGGTTTGCATTTGTTACTGTGAGATTGTGAGAATTTACAGATATACAAGGCTTGCAGTCCATCTGTGTAGGTTTGTGTTCAAGATCTGTTGAAGGTGTTCTTAGGCCTTCATTGGATCTTTCGGATCACTGATATTTTCTTTTGTGCCAGAGACGAGATTTCGTCACAAACAGCTTCTGTCTATGAGTCCTGCTGATACCACGATTTCACTCTTCATTCTTGTCTGTGTTCCTGTGTCATGTTTTTTTTCTGGGACTGGGTGTTGGGTGGGTGGGTTGGGGGGGGGGTATTTGCCTCAAGCTCCCTCCCTTCTCACCACGCCTGCTGTAACCACTCCACGGTGGACACAAGCGCTGTCTGAGGGATCGGTCGTGTCATTGTTTGCATCGTACGTTTCGATCTGTTAAGTTCTGTGAGCGAGAACGAAACAATTGTTTCAGTGACTTAAGGCTGTATGTCACATCTGTTTTAGTGCACATGGAATCTTGTACACAGTATGTTCGCACATACAATGTTGTTCTTTTTAGTTTTTGTGGATTCTTATATAACTGTTCACTCGTAACCTGTTTTTGTATTTTTTTTTATTCTTTCAATTTATTTCACCTAACTTTCTCCTTTTTCGTTTTCACTTTGTCTGTCTCTGTTTGTGTGTCTGTCTGTCTTCATTTTTCAATCAGTAATGATTTACAATAAACTACCTCCCTCGAAACTGCTATTCCGCAGTAATGTCCGCATATACATTGTACTCACACTAGTATAGACTGGTGTTCACTTCATATATGACGCGCACATGTGTACACATGCACATGCAAAATTACATGGTATGCGCACGTATGCATGCACACATCTACACATGAACACGCATGTGCAGGGTAACACAGGCTTATATACAAATGCGCACATGCTCGTCCTCTCTCTCTCACACACACATACACACACACACACACACAGCCACAGCCACACACACACGCACGTACACACACACACACACACACACACACACACACACACACACACACACACACACACACACACACACACACACACACACACACACACACACACACACACACACACACACAGAGTCACACACTCACACAGACACACACACACGCACACTCACTCACACACACATACACTTACACAGACACACACACATACACGGACACACGCACAGACAGACAGACATACAGACCATACACACACACACACACACACACACACACACACACACACACACACACACACACACACACACACACACACACACACACACACACACACACTCACACACACATACACTTACACAGACACACACACATACACTGACACACGCACAGACAGACAGACATACAGACATACAGACACACAGACACAGACACAGACACAGACACACACACACACACACACACACACACACACACACACACACACACACACACACACACACACACACACACACACACACACAGAATCACAGACCACGTAGACAGGTCAGGCAGGCAACCCTTTCACCTACCTCGTCCTTGAGCTCTCTTTCCCAGTCACACTTCTATTTATTGGTAATTTTCTTCCTATAAATGTCAGTCCCTTGCATTGCAGTCACATATAAGTAAGTCCACGGTGTGATAAAGACTATCAACTAATTTGCATGAAGTGACTCCCCCTTCACACCACTGAAACTGACACTATGCACGAGAGATAAAATGCTTTCTTAATGCAGTGCGCAGTTGTCAAACCTCGCATTTGTTATGTGTGTATAACCTATACACACGGTTACTTTCTATGGCTGTGGTGGAAAGGAAAAGCAGACACAAGTTAAACTGGTTAATTGTGCAACAGGTCTATAAAACTCTGAGGTTTCTACCATAGTTATATTCATGTTGTGTAAATCCATATTAGACTTGATTTCAGTACGTGTACCCTTAATTGGTACGTTCACGGAGCATATTCATGTTCCATTGATAAGCATCTTATTCACATGATTCCACTGCAGCTGTGTTATTATGATTAACATGGCATTTCTCCAGGTTCTGGTGAGAAGTATTGGAGCGGCGTCATCCTGTCGCTGATATCTTTGTTCTGAATTATAATGATATTATAATGATGTTCATGCACATGGCATTTAGTATCAAAGCTGTGTGGTTCTGTTGCAGGGATCGGTGTTATACTAATTGGCGTGGGACGCCATGAAGATTTCACAGAATTTGACCATTTTCAGCAGGAAGTGATTCACATACTGCCCACATATGACTCCCTAGAGGCTCTGTCGTCGGAGACGGCTGCTAGTTTATGTGATGGTCAGTTTCATTTGTGAGTGAGTGAGTGTGCGAGTGTTGTTGTTCTTCAATTTAACATCTTCCCACTTAAGAAGGATAGTGTAATGGTGTATGTGTGTGTGTGTGTATGTATGTGTGTGTGTGTGTGTGTGTGTGTGTGTGTGTGTGTGTGTGTGTGTGTGTGTGTGTGTGTGTGTGTGCGTGCGTGCGTGCGTACGTGCGTGCGTGTTTGCCAAAAAACAACAACAGTACAGCCTTTGCACAACGTAAACTGTTCAATATGAATCGTGACGATTAGGATGTTGGTTACATTTACCTATCAGTTTGATCATGTGTACTCATTCCCTTCCAAAACAAACGCAGCGCGATTTGCTATACATAGGATTCAGAATTGTGAGCGTTCACAGAATCCAACTGAAGCCATCAGACCTTTCACGAAATAAAACAGCTCATGTGGTCAGCACCAGCATTGTCCTTCCGGCAGACCTCCTCAATTTCCATGTACAACTTTTTCAAGTACATTATCCATCCCATCAAAGAGTCATTGATGAGTTTGGGTGCATTTCACCGATTCATCAAAGGGTCGTCTGTAGGTAACACAAATTCCACGCCTTGAAGGTACAATTGTAATGTCCTTATAATTTTTTTTCTGTGTAGCTAGTTGTACCTTTGCTCTACGTGAATTTCCTATATAACACTGAATGCAGATTTACAGCCAATCAGCAAATTTTGGATATTTGTAAATTTCCCCATTTTCTTCGCGATCACAGTGCTGCCTCCCTGCTAGAGTGCAATGGCTGCAAGATCCCACGGTTATCAGCAAAGCTATGCACCTTCTGGGGTTGCGCTGGAGGAATGAGAGAGCGCAGTTTTTTTCTT
>CM031609.1:31364781-31379781 GCA_018398815.1 Conus ventricosus | reverse complement strand
TAAGCCTGCAGACCAAGCTCTAAGTGTATCATGCAATTGTATTGCCATCTCTGCTGTATGTCTGTGAAACTTGGATGGTATACGGCCAACATGTCAGGCAGCTGAACACTTTCAACAGAAGATTCCTCAGAACCTTGCTGCACGTAAAATGGTAGGACAAAGTACCAGATACGGAGGCGCTTCAGAAGGCTCAAATGGAGAGCATTCATGCAATGCTAATACGCTCTCCAGTCAGGTGGACAGGACATGTACACCGTGTGGATGAAAATCGTCTCCCAAAGAGACTGTTCTATGGCGAGCTGCTGGAAGGCAGGCGTTCTTATGGAGGACAAAAGAAGCGCTACAAAGACACACTGAAGGCCTCGCTGAAGGTCTGAAGCATCGTCCCAACCTCCTGGGGAGAAGCTGCACAAGATCGCTCAACCTGGTGCACCATGATCAAACCCGGAGTGAAGATCTTGAAACGAGGAGCTTTGGAGAACAACAGAGCAAGAACAACCTTTCAGCCTGGCTCACCTTGACGTCTGCCCTGTCCTCTCAGCCTGGCTCAGCTTGACGTCTGCCCTGTCCTCTCAGCCTGGCTCAGCTTGACGTCTGCCCTGTCCACAACCTTTCAGCCTGGCTCACCTTGACGTCTGCCATGTCCACAACCTTTCAGCCTGGCTCACCTTGACGTCTGCCCTGTCCTCTCAGCCTGACTCACCTTGACGTCTGCCCTGTCCTCTCAGCCTGGCTCACCTTGACGTCTGCCCTGTCCTCTCAGCCTGACTCAACTTGACGTCTGCCCTGTCCACTCAGCCTGGCTCACCTTGACGTCTGCCCTGTCCTCAACCTTTCAGCCTGGCTCACCTTGACGTCTGCCCTGTCCTCTCAGCCTGGCTCACCTTGACGTCTGCTCTGTCCACAACCTTTCAGCCTGGCTCACCTTGACGTCTGCCCTGTCCTCTCAGCCTGGCTCACCTTGACGTCTGCCCTGTCCACAACCTTTCAGCCTGGCTCACCTTGACGTCTTCCCTGTCCACAACCTTTCAGCCTGGCTCACCTTGACGTCTGCCCTGTCCTCTCAGCCTGGCTCACCTTGACGTCTGCCCTGTCCTCTCAGCCTGACTCACCTTGACGTCTGCCCTGTCCTCAACCTTTTAGCCTGACTCACATTGACGTCTGCCCTGTCCACAACCTTTCAGCCTGGCTCACCTTGACGTCTGCCCTGTCCTCTCAGCCTGACTCACCTTAACGTCTGCCCTGTCCACAACCTTTCAGCCTGGCTTACCTTGACGTCTGCCCTGTTCACAACCTTTCAGCCTGGCTCACCTTGACGTCTGGCCTGTCCTCTCAGCCTGACTCACCTTCACGTCTGCCATGTCCACAACCTTTCAGCCTGGCTCACCTTGACGTCTGCCCTGTCCTCTCAGCCTGACTCACCTTGACGTCTGCCCTGTCCACAGCCTTTCAGCCTGGCTCACCTTGACGTCTGCCCTGTCCACAACCTTTCAGCCTGGCTCACCTTGACGTCTGCCTTGTCCACAACCTTTCAGCCTGGCTCACCTTGACATCTGCCCTGTCCACAACCTTTCAGCCTGGCTCACCTTCACGTCTGCCCTGTCCACAACCTTTCAGCCTGGCTCACCTTGACGTCTGCCCTGTCCTCTCAGCCTGACTCACCTTGACGTCTGCCCTGTCCTCTCAGCCTGGCTCACCTTGACGTCTGCCCTGTCCACAACCTTTCAGCCTGGCTCACCTTGACGTCTGCCCTGTCCACAACCTTTCAGCCTGGCTCACCTTGACGTCTGCCCTGTCCTCTCAGCCTGGCTCACCTTGACGTCTGCCCTGTCCACAACCTTTCAGCCTGACTCACCTTGACGTCTGCCCTGTCCACAACCTTTCAGCCTGGCTCACCTTGACGTCTGCCCTGTCCTCTCAGCCTGACTCACCTTGACGTCTGCCCTGTCCACAACCTTTCAGCCTGGCTCACCTTGACGTCTGCCATGTCCACAACCTTTCAGCCTGGCTCACCTTGACGTCTGCCCAGTCCACAACCTTTCAGCCTGGCTCACCTTGACATCTGCCCTGTCCTCTCAGCCTGACTCACCTTGATGTCTGCCCTGTCCTCTCAGCCTGACTCACCTTGACGTCTGCCCTGTCCACAACCTTTCAGCCTGGCTCACCTTGACGTCTGCCATGTCCACAACCTTTCAGCCTGGCTCACCTTGACGTCTGCCCAGTCCACAACCTTTCAGCCTGGCTCACCTTGACATCTGCCCTGTCCTCTCAGCCTGACTCACCTTGATGTCTGCCCTGTCCTCTCAGCCTGGCTCACCTTGACGTCTGCCCTGTCCACAACCTCTCAGCCTGGCTCACCTTGACGTCTGCCCTGTCCTCAACCTTTCAGCCGGACTCACCTTGACGTCTGCCCTGTCCACAACCTTTCAGCCTGACTCACCTTGACGTCTGCCCTGTCCACAACCTCTCAGCCTGGCTCACCTTGACGTCTGCCCTGTCCTCTCAGCCTGGCTCACCTTGACGTCTGCCCTGTCCACAACCTTTCAGCCTGGCTCACCTTGACGTCTGCCCTGTCCTCTCAGCCTGGCTCACCTTGACGTCTGCCCTGTCCTCTCAGCCTGGCTCACCTTGACGTCTGCCCTGTCCTCTCAGCTTGGCTCAGCTTGACGTCTGCCCTGTCCTCTCAGCCTGGCTCACCTTGACGTCTGCCCTGTCCTCAACCTTTCAGCCTGGCTCACCTTCACGTCTGCCCTGTCCACAAACTCTCAGCCTGGCTCGCCTTGACGTCTGCCCTGTCCGCACCGCAACAGACTATGCAACGCGAGGATCGGCCTGATCGGTCATCTTCATACACACAACACTGCCCAGTGATAGCAGATTTCGTGACCACCTTCGTCCGCGAAGGACAAACAAGACCGTGTAGAATGTAGATATTTTCTGATTTAGTTCGCTTTATCCCTTAACGTTAAGAACACACAACGAGGAAAAACCATCCTCGAGGGCGATTTAAGCGGCAACGTTAGAGTGATTCTGTCGAGTGTCATCGGCATCCCTGCTCTTACCGAATGTAACTACATAGTGAATATATACGTTGTGGTGATGGGGAGTATGTAATTACACAGTAAATATCTGTGTTGTGGTGACGGGTAGTATGTACGTACACAGTAAATATCTAGGATAGCTAAACTGCGGTATCTCATTGCAGGTGTCTTTATTATAGTAGTCACAGCTGGGCTGGTGAATAAAGCCAAACTGACACCCATTGCAACCGCTATGGAGGATGCGTTTCCCGTACTTGACCAATCTGAAACCATTTTTCTGCCAAGCACGATATGTGATGGTAAGTCTGATTCTATGTGTGTGTGTGTGTGTGTGTGTGTGTGTGTGTGTGTGTGTGTGTGTGTGTGTGTGTGTGTGTGTGTGTGTGAATATGTGTGTACATGCGCGCGCGCGCGTGTCTATATGTGTATGAGCATGTGTGTGCATACGTGCGTGCGTGCGTGCGTGCGTGCGTGCGTGCGTGCGTGCGTGTGTGTGTGTGTGTGTGTGTGTGTGTGTGTGTGTGTGTGTGTGTGTGTGTGTGTGTGTGTGTGTGTGTGTGTGTGTTTGTTTGTGTGTGTGTTTGTGTGTTGTGTGTGTGTGTGTGTGTGTGTGTGTGTGTGTGTGTGTGTGTGTGTGTGTATGTGTGCTTGTGTGTGTGTGTGTGTGTGTGTGTGTGTGTGTGTGTGTGTGTGTGTGTCCGCGCACGCGCGCGCGCGTGTGTGTATGTGTAAGAGAGAGAGAGAGAGAGAGAGAGAGAGAGAGAGAGAGAGAGAGAGAGAGAGAGAGAGAGAGAGAGAGAGAGAGAGAGCGCGAGAGCGAGAGCGAGAGCGAGAGAGAGAGAGAGAGAGAGAGAGAGAGAGAGAGAGAGAGAGAGAGAGAGAGAGAGAGAGAATGCGTGCGTGCGTGCTTTTTTTCAAACAGAGAGATGAATTGCGACATGCTCTACCCACGGGCAGTTACAAGGACGGCTCTTTATCTAAAATGAATTGGTATCATTTATGTTTTACGTTTTCAACTACCGCAAGGGATGTCACGTGTTTCTTTGTGCCTGTTCCTCTCTTTGTGTGTCTGTGTGTCAATGAAACAACTACAACACCAACAACCACCACAACTACCCACCCCAAACAACAACAACGACAGCAGCAACAACAACAAAACACTGAACCTGTTGTAGCGAAAATTGAAGGAAATTCAAAATGAGGCAGAGGACAAAAACTGTGAATGTAGGTCTATTAGAAAACGTAGCCTCCGTTGGCACACACAGGGAATTACATAAACATGTCGAGGGAATAAACTAGTCCCTAGCAGATGCCACTGTGTAATGCTCACTGTACGCGACACAGTAGAACCTTCACGGAAGTGTCGCCATCGATGCCCCAGACCGTATTTCATGACTGCAGATCCCACCTGCCAAAAACCTCCAGCACTCAGCGAATTCTTCGCCCTTCCTGCAACCCGAATTGTTGCTGTTTTGCTGACAGGTGAAAACAATCCAACCCCAGACATTGTCAGATCATTCAATCACACGGTCTTACGTGCTCTCTGAAGAAGATTCCGGGTGGCAGTTTTCCCTCTATCAAGTGATCGAAATCATCAGAAGATGACAGCATATTCCGGATGATAATAGATTATCCCACACCTGTGGTCCAGCAAAGGTAAAAACAAAAATCTTCTGTCCAAAAAACGTTTTAATGTCTAGCTCAGATAGATGTCTGGTGTTAGCAAGTGAACTGACTTTTGGTTGAAAACTGGACTGGGACCCGGGGACGAAGTGAAAAGATTTTATTGAGGATCCCACACGATGAACTTTCTGGGCGTCCTTCAACTTGTTAGCGTTTTCAATTTTCAACTTTTTTTTCTTTGCTTTACCGGTCCTTTAAAATAGCTGTGATAAGAGCTAACATTTCAATGAAATGTGATATACAAGCTGTCACCAAAAGGCACTGACGGACAGTCATTCTATTTATATCTCATATTTCTTTTCCAATGATTGACTTCTTCTGCCTCAACTGTCTTCTCCGCATGTTGCGGTGCTCATAACCTGCATATAATTTACATTATACATACGCGTGTATGAGTGTGTGTGTGTGTGTGTGTGGTGTGGGGGGGGGGGGGGGGGGGTAAGGAGAGTGGGATTGAAACTGGATCTCGTGGAACTACACACAGATCAAATAAAGGTTACTTTACAGACCTTTACGCTTCATTGACTCTAAATTGTTTGTGCTTAATGCAGACAGTGTCCCGATGTGACACCTTTATAAACCCCTCTGTGCCATGCAAACATGGCTTTCAAATGGATGCCACTGTTCAAAACCCCGAAAGATAACTTCCCTTCGAAAGAGAGCTTCTTCCTGTGAAATACTAAAGTCGGATTCTTTTAAATAACAAAAAGATCAAATTGTGTGCTTATGAGGTATATAGATATAATATTGAGTTGTTTTCTAATGAAATATATTATGTTCTTGACAGAAAGAAAACAAAATGAAGAGAAACTTAAAAAGAAAAGTCACTGTTGCGCCGGACGAAAGAGACGAATTAGACAAAACACGACGGCGGTCTGACCTCTGTGCACTTCGTCAGGCAAAACAAACAACATTCAAATTAGACAAAACACGACGGCGGTCTGACCTCTGTGCACTTCGTCAGGCAAAACAAACAACATTCAAATTAGACAAAACACGACGGCGGTCTGACCTCTGTGCACTTCGTCAGGCAAAACAAACAACATTCAAATTAGACAAAACACGACGGCGGTCTGACCTCTGTGCACTTCGTCAGGCAAAACAAACAACATTCAAATTAGACAAAACACGACGGCGGTCTGACCTCTGTGCACTTCGTCAGGCAAGGCAAACAACATTCAAATTAGACAAAACACGACGGCGGTCTGACCTCTGTGCACTTCGTCAGGCAAGGCAAACAACATTCAAATTAGACAAAACACGACGGCGGTCTGACCTCTGTGCACTTCGTCAGGCAAAACAAACAACATTCAAATTAGACAAAACACGACGGCGGTCTGACCTCTGTGCACTTCGTCAGGCAAAACAAACAACATTCAAATTAGACAAAACACGACGGCGGTCTGACCTCTGTGCACTTCG
Organism: Conus ventricosus; assembly: GCA_018398815.1. Classification (NCBI taxonomy): domain Eukaryota; kingdom Metazoa; phylum Mollusca; class Gastropoda; order Neogastropoda; family Conidae; genus Conus; species Conus ventricosus. Next base: position 31,373,635 of record CM031609.1, on the reverse strand, counting down.
TCAGGCAAAACAAACAACATTCAAATTAGACAAAACACGACGGCGGTCTGACCTCTGTGCACTTCGTCAGGCAAAACAAACAACATTCAAATTAGACAAAACACGACGGCGGTCTGACCTCTGTGCACTTCGTCAGGCAAGGCAAACTACGTTCAAGATCATGAAAACGCGGAACGACCTCTCACTTATCTCCTCGGACCAGGCGCAAAATGAATCATCACTTCTCTGTCGCTGCTGGTTTTCCATCTCCTTTCAAAAAGACATTATTATCCGGGCTAAGTTTTGTAATATGACATACCTGTTTCAAATCTTTCTTTCATTGTCAAAGCCACTGAAATCAATGTTTTTGCTTAGCTCATGAACCATACATTCTAAAAGAAAGCTGTTTTTACCCTTTCAGTCTGCATACCACTCTGACCACAGCACTTGAACAGCTCTTCTGAAAATTTGCAAGGGGTTACTGACTGCCTTCGATAACAACACCATATCATTTCTGTATCTTCTAGACATCTCCGCAGCGTTTGATACCATAAGCCATTCTATTGTCCTCTCCGGTTTGCATAGTATTTCAACCTCTGTGATACAGTCTTTATCTGTTCTCCATTCTTTCCTTACCGACAGTAATCAAATCGTTTCTATCAATGGTACTACATCCGCCCAACATCATAGCAGTATTGTGCGTCCTAGCCTTCCGTCTTGTGACCTGTACTTTTCATACACACATCATAGCAGTATTGTGCGTCCTAGCCTTCCGTCTTGTGACCTGTACTTTTCATACACACATCATAGCAGTATTGTGCGTCCTAGCCTTCCGTCTTGTGACCTGTACTTTTCATACACACATCATAGCAGTATTGTGCGTCCTAGCCTTCCGTCTTGTGACCTGTACTTTTCATACACACATCATAGCAGTATTGTGCGTCCTAGCCTTCCGTCTTGTGACCTGTACTTTTCATACACACATCATAGCAGTATTGTGCGTCCTAGCCTTCCGTCTTGTGACCTGTACTTTTCATACACACATCATAGCAGTATTGTGCGTCCTAGCCTTCCGTCTTGTGACCTGTACTTTTCATACACACATCATAGCAGTATTGTGCGTCCTAGCCTTCCGTCTTGTGACCTGTACTTTTCATACACACATCATAGCAGTATTGTGCGTCCTAGCCTTCCGTCTTGTGACCTTACTTTTCATACACACATCATAGCAGTATTGTGCGTCCTAGCCTTCCGTCTTGTGACCTGTACTTTTCATACACACATCATAGCAGTATGTGCGTCCTAGCCTTCCGTCTTGTGACCTGTACTTTTCATACACACATCATAGCAGTATTGTGCGTCCTAGCCTTCCGTCTTGTGACCTGTACTTTTCATACACACATCATAGCAGTATTGTGCGTCCTAGCCTTCCGTCTTGTGACCTGTACTTTTCATACACACATCATAGCAGTATTGTGCGTCCTAGCCTTCCGTCTTGTGACCTGTACTTTTCATACACACATCATAGCAGTATTGTGCGTCCTAGCCTTCCGTCTTGTGACCTGTACTTTTCATACACACATCATAGCAGTATTGTGCGTCCTAGCCTTCCGTCTTGTGACCTGTACTTTTCATACACACATCATAGCAGTATTGTGCGTCCTAGCCTTCCGTCTTGTGACCTGTACTTTTCATACACACATCATAGCAGTATTGTGCGTCCTAGCCTTCCGTCTTGTGACCTGTACTTTTCATACACACATCATAGCAGTATTGTGCGTCCTAGCTTCCGTCTTGTGACCTGTACTTTTCATACACACATCATAGCAGTATTGTGCGTCCTAGCCTTCCGTCTTGTGACCTGTACTTTTCATACACACATCATAGCAGTATTGTGCGTCTAGCCTCCGTCTTGTGACCTGTACTTTTCATACACACATCATAGCAGTAATTGTGCGTCTAGCCTTCCGTCTTGTGACCTGTACTTTTCATACACACTCATAGCATATTGTGCGTCCTAGCCTTCCGTCTTGTGACCTGTACTTTCATACACACATCATAGCAGTATTGTGCGTCTAGCCTTCCGTCTTGTGACCTGTACTTTTCATAACACATCATAGCAGTATTGTGCGTCCTAGCTTCCGTCTTGTGACCTGTACTTTTCATACACACTCATAGCAGTATTGTGCGTCCTAGCCTTCCGTCTTGTGACCTGTACTTTTCATACACAATCATAGCAGTATTGTGCGTCCTAGCCTTCCGTCTTGTGACCTGTACTTTTCATACACACATCATAGCAGTATTGTGCGTCCTAGCCTTCCGTCTTGTGACCTGTACTTTTCATACACACATCATAGCAGTATTGTGCGTCCTAGCCTTCCGTCTTGTGACCTGTACTTTTCATACACACATCCTGTCTGTGCTCTTGTGCGCCAATGTTCTCTTTTCTGTCTCAGCTGCTATGATGATAATAACCTTTGTGTTTCTGAACTCTCTCTGATCTTTCGCTATGATCGAAAGCAGTGAATTCCGAGCGTCTGTACACAAAACCTGAAAGACAGATGCTAACATGACACTGACGACGACAAAACTGAAATGATATTGATATTTCCAGCGAAGTATTTGAATCAACCCTCTCTTTAATCTTCTGTCAATCACGAAGACTCATCAGTGCCTCCCTCTTCTTTTGCTTGTAAACTTCGTGTGACGCTCGACCAAACTCTGTCCCTTCAATAGTAAGCTGTAAATGTAGTTCAGGTTTGTTTTCTCTAACTCTGTTGCATTGGTTCCATCCGCCTCCTCCTTTCTGGAGAGCCAGTAAAAGCTTTTCTGCGCATTTTCACTCTTCTCTCCTCTCGATTCTTGGCACGCCGTTTTGTCTGGCTCTCCAAATTGTCTTATCTGCAAACTTCAAATGGGCTGCCCCCTTATATTCGGCTCATCTAAATTTGGCCATATTACCCCATTACTGTGTTTTCTTCGTGACTTTCTTGTCAACAACGATCTCTTACATAGTTGCATCTCTTTGCTGAAATTTTTTTTTTCTGTGATCAGCATCTGACTGATCTGTTGCCCTTGTATACTCCATTACGCGAAGTACGTTTTTCTACTGGTACTCCTGTCTTTCTCGATTTCCCTCTCTCCAAGCTGAAACTTTTTGTTGGCATTCTTTTGCCTATCGAACCCTTTTCTTCTGGAGCGAACCCGCAAATCAGTTCAGATATTCTGCCTCTCTACCCTCTTTAATATGTAACCTGAAAATGTTGCTTTTCCAGTGTGACTGAAATACATGAAAATTATGCTGGCGTTGGTTCAGGTGTATTATATCTGTTTGGATGACAATGTTTATTCACCTGATGGTAATTGTTCTTGTTTGAGAGGAGGGAATGGGTGGAGAGAGGTGTAAGACGACGACAGAATGATAGTATGCTTTGATTTTGAGAGAACGCTTGATTGCAGGATGCGTTTTACATATTGCCAATCGTTCTTGTTTATTTGGTTGACAGTGTGATTAGTATACTCGGTTATTGTGAACGCCCAGGGCATTAACTAGGCAGAGAAATATTCTTAACAATGATAAGTATGATGATAATGATCATATTGACAGTAGTCATGGAAATAATAATGATAGCAATGGCAACAACAACAACAATAACAAGAATAACGATGATGATGATGATGACTATGACAATAATAATGATAATAATAAAAGTAATAATGTTAATGATGAAACTACTACTACTAATAACAACAACAATAATAATGATAATGATAATAATAATGATGATGATAAAAACATACATACATACACACATACATACATGCACACACATCTATCTATTATTTATGTATCTATCTATCTATCTATCTATCTATCTATCTATTATCTATTATCTATCTATCTATCTATCTATTACTATCTATCTATATCTATCTATCTATCTATCTATCAATCTATCTATCTATCCATCTATTTGTCTATCTATCTATCTATCTACACACAACCTTTTCAGTAATGTTTAAAGACGGAAAACTTTGCGACAGCCTGGTGTTCAAAGAGATGCACGCATCGTCCCTCAGTTAAGTATATACACTCTTTGCAGAGGTGTTCCAGGCTCAAGTAGGCGGGAAGTTTTGCTGCCCACAACTTAGTGGACAGCGATGCAGACACTCTTGCTAATAACATCAAAGAGGTGCTAACTACAACAGCTGAAGAAGTTGTGGGAAAAAAGCGAATGAAGATCCAGCCTTGGGTTACAAACGAGGTCTTAGATCTGTGTGACAAGAGGCGAGACCTGAGAGGAAAGAAACACTCCAGCAACACTCTAGTGACGAAGCCAGGATGCAGTACCAACAGGTGAACAGAGAAGTCAGGAAGAAGATGAAGACAGCCGAGGAAAATTGGATAGAGGAGCAGTGCTAAGCAATCGAGAAAGGCATGGAAGCAGGAAACAGCAAAGAAGCCTACAACACACTCAAGACCCTCAATAAGACTAATAATAATAATAATAATAATAATGAATACTTATATAGCGCCTATTCTCGGCTAGAGACCAAGCTCTAAGCGCTTTACAATCAACACTCGTTTGCACAACGGGCTGCCTACCTGGGTAGTGCCGACTGAAGAGCTGCCAGCCGGCGCTTCATTCAGTCGTTTCCCGTGTCATCCAGTCAGTATCGTTCAATATCGATCACTCATTTTCCTTACTTCCTTCATTCTTTCCATTTCTCACGCAGGGTGCATGCTATGTGTAACGTGTCATCCATACCAACGGCCAAACTGGCCTACTCTTCCGAAAGTTGGTGATGGGATTTTACGTGTGTGCAAGATATTATGCGTGCGTTCACACACGGAACCTCGGTTTATAGTCTCATTCGAAGGACTGTATGGGAAATGGAGTGAGAACCAATGTTAACTTCGAGGGAAAAATCCCCCTGTACCGAAACGCCCCGGCGGAGGTTCGAACCCGCAACCCCAGGATCACCAAGATTACGAGTCCGGCGCTCTACCAACTGAGCTATTCCGACTAACCAGACAAGATCAGCGGTCATCGAAGATAAGGATGGCAAGCTACTGACAGAGAGTGAAGAAGTCCTGAAGAGGTGGACAGAATACTGTGAGGGCCTCTACAATTACCAGCTCAACCCGGACACATCCATTTTGCAGGACAACCAATGACCCGCAGACAGCGAGAACAGTCTCCAAGTACTGAAGGAGGAGGTTGAGGCCGCAATACAGAGTCTGAAGCCAGGGAAATCTCCATGGGTGGACAATGTCCCAGCTGAGCTTTTGAAATACGGAGGGAAAGAGACCACAGAGGCTATAACAATGCTGTATCAGAAGATCTAAACAGAAAAGAAGTAGCCGACAGAGTGGACCCAGTCATTGGTGATTCCTTTACCCAAGAAGAACAATCTCAAACAATGCCAAAACTACAGGACTATAAGTCTGATCAGCCACCCCAGCAAAGTCATGCTTCGCATCATCCTCGACCGACTGAGTTCCAAGGCTGAGGAACTGCTATTTGAAGAACAAGCAGGATTTAGAAGAGGGCGGAGCACTGCGGAACAAATGTTCAACTGCCGAGTCCTGATTGGAAAGCATCTACAACACCAAAAGGACCTCTTCCACAACTTCATCGACTTTAAGAAGACATTTGACCGGGTGTGGCACAACGGCATATGGCAGGTTCTCAGAGACTTCAACATTGATGAGAGGCTCGTCCAAGTCATCCGGACCCTCTACGAACACTCCAGCAGCACAGTACTCCTCAACAGCCAGCAGGGCCAGTTCTTCCCGACCACAGTCGGAGTCAGACAAGGGTGCCTACTATCTCCAGTACTTTTTAAACATCTTTCTGGAGAGAATCATGCAAGAGACCCTCGAAGAACATCACACCTCCATCAGCATTGGCGGCAGGCCGGTCTGCAACCTTCGTTTTGCAGACGACATCGACCTCATGGGGGGCAGCAACACCGAGCTCCAGGATCTGACAAACAGATTGTCACAAGAGCAAGTGCCTACGGCATGGAGGTCAGCACAGAGAAGTCAAAGGTCATGGTCAACAGCACGACTAACTGCAGTGCCAACATAACCATGAATGGTGAACCCCTGGAAGAAGTGACCAGATTCAGGTACTTGGGAGCAACCCTGTCGAAAGATGGCACTTACACGGCAGAAATCAGAATCAGGATCAACTCTGCATCAGCAGCGATGGCCAGACTGAACAGGGTGTGGAAGAGCAACATCAAATTCCACACAAAATTCAGGCTCTACAAGTCACAAGTGGTCTCCATCCTGTTATATGGCTGTGAGACATGGACACTGATGGCCGAAACAGAAAGAAGAATCCAGGCGTTTGAGACCAGGTGCCTGAGGAAACTACTCCGCATCTCCTACAAAGAACGTAAGACCAATGATTATGTGCGGAACCTGGTTACCAACCTATCTGGGCCCCACGAACTACTCCTGGCAACCGTCAAACGACGGAAGATGGCATGGTGTGGCCACGTCATTCGTCACAACACCCTCTTCAAAACCATCCTTCAAGGTACCGTTGAAGGGGGGCGCAGACGAGGACGGCAAGAAAGAGTTGCTCGGATAATATAAAAGACTGGACCAAAATAACCATGGCAGATCTCCTCACGACAGCTACAAACAGAAGAGTCTGGGGAGAAACTGCGGCTGCCTCATCACGTCCCCCAACGACCCCAGCGGTCAGGGAATGACTGACTGACTGACTCTTTCGTATCCACTTCAGGTCAGTAGGAAACGTTTTGGCCTTGATCACTCTCCAAATTAGAAAAATCAGCCTAAACTAATTAGAGCTGTCTTCAGTTCAGCTAGACGCGCGATAGAGCAGTCAGCAGAAACTTACACATAGTCACTCAGGTGAGGATGAAGTCGCCTAATCAGTCTGCTCAGCCCGCTTTTGGGCCCACGTTGAGTCCAAAACGTCACTTGTGAGAGTTGGGAGTCACAAGCTGGTAGTGGACGAAGGAGGGAGGGGAGGGGCTGAGGAGGGGGGGGGGGGGGTAAGAGGGGGTGGTGAGGGGTGGGGTGGGGGGTGGAGGCTGGAGGCGTGTGGCGAGTCTATTTGTTTAATGTTCAACAGTCTTCAGGTAAACACGCGCCGTTTCTTTGCGAACTGTAAGCACATAGTTGCATTCCCCATGTGTGTTGTGTGTGTGTGTGTGTGTGTGTGTGTGTGTGTGTGCGTGCGTGCGTGCGTGCGTGCGTGCGTGCGTGCGTTTGTGCGTGCGTGCGTGTGCGTGTGTGGAAAAGAGGGGTATAGGGGAGAAGGGGAGGGAAGAAGGAGGTGAAAGGGTGGAGGGCACGAGCAAGCGGGTCAAACGCTAGTCACTAGCATATATGGGACGTTTTATTTATAGACTGTTGGCATTGTGCTGTGCTGAATGCGCGCGCGCGCGCGTGTGTGTGTGTGTAATTGTGGGCTGTGTGAGCACGCACACGTATCTGCTTATATGTGTAACATATGTGTGTATTGTGTGTGTGTCTTTGTACGTGGGCGTGTACGCATGTGCGTTTGTTGATTTGTGCGTTCAGGGTTATGCTGTTTGCGCGCACGCTTGTGGGTGTGGAGGTGCACATGCACACAGTGTATATTGTGTGCGTTGGTGCGGCGGAGTAAAAGCGCAAAATGTGGGTGGTTGTGTGTGTGTGTGTGTGTGTGTGTGCGCGCGGCGCGCCGTGCGTGTGTGTGTGTGCACGAGCGTGCGCACGCGCCGCGCGCGCGCGTTGTGTGGTGTAGTGACTGCGTGCGTAAATGTTCAGAAGGACTTGGATCAGAACAAGAAACAAACCATCAAATGCAACATATACGTGCACGCTAAAAACACACACACACAAAACCACACACACACCCCAACACACCACACAACACACACCACAACACAACACACACGAAACACACCCCACACACACACACACACACACACCCAACACACACACACACACACACCACATAACAATAAAAACAAAAAATCCTAAACCCTCCCCCCCCCTACGGCACGCACGCAGCAGCACGCACGCACGCACGCACGCACGCACACCACACACACACACACAACACACCACTCCCACTCACTCTTCACACACACACACACCTCCACACAACGCTTGCAACTCACGTCTGTGGACTCTCTTATTAACACGTGGAAATCACCCATGTTGAACACACACAACGCGCACACTTTCTACATTTAGCGCTGGGGGCCCTGAGAGATTCAAGTCTTATCTCAGTTGACAGGTCGATCATTTGTGTCTTTTATTAAAAAAGGCCCAGTATGAGTTTTGCCCCAATTTTAGAGTCTTTGCAGTATTTGGATTAGTTATTCCCAATGGTTTTATTGGTTGGTGATGTTTCTAAAATCTTGCTCTTCCCCTCCTAAGTCTGGATGTGCGGCCACTTCCTCCTGATGTTCAATCTGAAAGATGTCTACGTATAGTAGCTTTGCTCTTGGTTGCTTGAATGAATTTTCATATTTCTAATCAATCAGATCGCCAGCTGTAATCCAGTTCTTATCATTCCCTTTGCAGCCAGTGTGTCAGTTCTCGTTTCCTTTAACTCCAGCATGTCCAGGCATTTACATCATATGAGTTCCAAGGAAGGCTGCGCATTATTTCTTCCAAGAGGGCCTTCCATTCCACTTTTCGCTTTCTGAAGTAGGTTATGGAGTCAGAGTATCATGGTTTTAAATTACACGGGCATCGTTGTGCAAAATTCTTACTGCATCTGAATTTCTGCGTTGGTTGTCCTTCTGGCATTCCGACAATGTCTTCCAAGTTCGGGAGCGATGGTAATTTGGTAGAGGTGTTTCAAGTGGTCTGGATACTTCTCTTTCCCTTGGTTTC
>CM031609.1:31334781-31359781 GCA_018398815.1 Conus ventricosus | reverse complement strand
TTTTGTAGATATATATATATATATATATATATTATATATATATATATATATATATATATATATTTTATATATATTATATTATATATATATACTATATATAAATAATGAGTTTGACCCCGTCAGCTAAGCAAGTACAAGTTGGGATTGATTGTCAATAGATACACGAACATTTACTGTAGTAATTTTGGAAATGTAAACTGTATACGATTGCTGTATTTGTCATGGGTAGAGTATCTTGGTGCTTGTAAATAAAACACCATTCTGACAAGAAGGAGATTTCGAAGACAAATTTACACTACACTCCCTTGCATCCAAATGAACGCTGCAGACAGTTAGTTTGCACTACACAAAACTATGCACAGAAATTACACAACATTTTTTTTTCATCATCACATTTTCATGAGCCCCAAACTCACTCTCATTTTTCAACTAGGGCCATTATATTCAGTTGATTCCCCTGAAACAACCTGTTAAAGTTTCAGGAACGTTTACAAAATGCGCTCTAAAAAAAGCTTCCTCGAGTAAGAAGAAATTTTGGGGACAACTGGACGCAGAAGGTCTTCAGAGAAGACAGCCTCTTCTCTCCGACAAGTCTTTCGGTCGTACACTTCACACTCGGGAGAGGACCGGACCGCGTCTAGGTCATGATTCCCAGATGCTCTTTGCTGCCCTTTTTTTCCCCGGGTGTAACTTTTGGATGGGTGGGCGTCTCAAGGTGTGCCTTTTTAGACGGATGTCTTACTCTCTTCGCTGTCGGACACCTGCTCCAAGTCAGGAGATTTTTAAAGTCTTGTGAAGTTCATTTTTGTTCCATCTCGACCAAAACCCACCCGGTACTCTTTTCAGCTGCTTTCTGCCATTACCTTCAGGGTTGTGGTCCTCATCTCAGCATAAATCCCGAACTGTTTCATGAGATCATTGACTGATGAACCTATAAACCTCCATGCTCCAACCTCCATGGCGAGGACTTTGGCCTGAAAACCAGAAAACCCTCAGGCCGCTAACTGAACGACACACTTTTCAGTCTTGTAGAAGTGAGCTTGCTGTTTTCTGCTTTCGTGTGGCATAGTGAGTTCGGGTCAGAGTCCTTTGTTTTAATGAAACTTTAGTGGAAAACAATTTCGATCTCAGGCCATTTTTCCTGATGATCTCGGGATGGTTTTTTTCTATTTCGAAGGTCTGCTGTTTTATTCTCAGTTACCTGCTCCATTCAGTCAACTCTGCTTCCTGGTTCCTAATATCACAGCCAATCCAGACCCTGGTTTATGGGCTTTCCCGCCACTTAGACCATTGCCACTGAAGCTCTGGTGGCATATTGTTTCCTCCGGCAGTCCTGAGCCCGTGTGTAATCTCCTAAAGCACCCGGTTGTGCCTCCATGTGTACCTTTCTGCTTTGGCGCTGCTTTTCATGAACTCATGACATGCTCCACTCTTTGTTTGCCGTGACAGAATAGACACAGAGGGTCATGTGATTTTTCACAATTTTCACCTGGTTTGAATTCGAGTGTTGGAGTTCACACACAGGCTGAAGAGGAAGCTGATTCTGAGAGGTGCCGTGGCCGTTTGCCATTCTAGCCCAGACCTCTTTTGAGTGTTGTTTTTTCCCGCATCAACAGCCCCTGTTTGGGGGAGCTGTGTTGCCTTCCGGGTTCCCCTTTACATATTCCTATTTCTTCAACTCCTCTATTACCATGTCTGTCTTTGCTTTCCCTTATGCCTTTGAACCCAGTTCATTTCTATTGACCCCCCGCCTTTGTCGTGTGTGTATGTGTGGTTTTGTGTGTGTGTGTGTGTGGTGGTTGTGTGTGTGTGTGTTGTGTTGTTGTGTGTGTGTGGTGTGGTGTGTGTGTGTTGTGTGCATGTGTGTGCGTGCTGCGTGCCCTGCGCGCGGTGTGTGTATGTGTGTGTGTGTGTGTGTGTGTGTGTGTTTTGTGTGTGTGTGGGTGTTTTGTGTGTGTGTGTGCTGTTATTTCCTGACCCTGAGGGGCTTCCGTTGCCCCGTCCACTGCATCCTGAACTTTCTAATTTCTAGCGTCTTTAGCTTGGGTAGGATTGATGTCACAGTCTTGTCCCCGGGAAACCTAAGCGTGGTTAGAAAACTTCTTTGCCCACTTTATACTCATCACGGACGAATTAAGAAGGATATTTCAGCTTTGCTTGGCGGCAGCAGAGTGCAATACCAGTGAGTCCGGGTGGTATACCTCGCCATTTCTTTGTGTATTTGTTTTTGGGTTTTGGCTTCCATTGATTCCACGTTCTAGTGCTAATGATATAAGAGGCCAGAGAAGCTTTGGGATAGCTGGAACTGCAGACCCAGATCTTTTATTTGCCAGGGATGCCACTCTGGTCTGTCATCTGCAGGCTGTCCTCCGCCATTTGCGCGGTTTCCCTTTTCCCCTTTTTTGTATCTTTCAAGGAGTCCCTACCCCCTCCAAACTTCTTGACGGTTTTTGTGTTACTGTTGCAATGGCTTGGTTGACTACAGAAAAAAATGACAATTTCAGCTACTTTTCCTTTTCAGAGGGGGAGAGAGAGAGAGAGGGGAGGGGAGAGAGAGAAAGAGAGGGGAGAGAGAGAGAGAGAGAGAGAGAGAGAGAGAGGAGAGAGAGGAGAGAGAGAGAGAGAGAGATTTCGTGGTTCTTTGCTTTGTTATTCATCCTGACGAAGTAATTAACTTAACTAATTGTTTCAGTATTTTGTGTGTCCCATGTGTCTTGGTGGAAAACACTGTTGTGTAATCCATGAAGGCTTTTAGAGAGGACTTGTCCATTCCCCAGTCTGCTGAACCTGCGCAGCTCATGGCAGCTTCCACGATGACCTCCACTACCATCACTATCAGGGAAATGGAGAAATTGCTTACCTATTGCTATGCCAGCTTCCAGACTGATCCGGTCCTTTGAATGTTCCTTTGTGGGACCTCTTTTTGATGCCATGGAAGTAATATTTTGGCATTTCTCGGATGTTCTTTGGGACATAATATATCTTGAGAGCCTGTTGAATTAACTGTGTGGAATGATTCATTTTCCATCTGCAGATCGAGCCACACCACTTCAAGGTCCCGTTTCTCTGCCCTTTTCAAATCTTAGTGGCATGTTCAACACAGTCAGACACGCCTGGGCTATGCCTCCTTTCTGGACTGACTTCTTCCCTTTTTTTTTCTACAGTCGATTTTATAAACGTTGACGCGTGTGTGTCCTGATTAATCCCCGAAACCTGGCAGCGATGCTGGCACATTCCGAATTTGACAGGTTGGATAAATTCTTCTGGTGGAGGGGGGGGGGGGGGGGGGGGGGGAAAAAGGGGGGGGGCAAGACTAAAAAGTCCTAGCCTGTGAGCACAGGGGTGTGGTTTGTTCACTGCGGTGTCTTTTTCCAGGACTAAGAGATGCTCCTGTCATAGGAAATATGGGTTTTTCTGTGGAGATAAAAGTGTCTTGTGTCTTTTTTCCGACTAAGATATGCTCCTGTCATAGGAAAGATGGGTTCTCCTGTGGAGATAAATGTGTCACCCGTTATCCGGCCCCCTCCTGCTAGGAACATCGCCATTTGGTCCAGGACGCTTATTCGACCAAGCAAGCCTGACTAATATCGCAGCTAACCCTCAAAATCTGGGGCATCCCCTATCCGCCATCCGGGGATGGTCACCCTGCTCTAGATCGAAACTGATAAATCTAAGTACCCATTTTCTGTCAGATAGTTTGTCAGCCTGGCTGCCATGAGTTATCATAAAGAGAAAGCATTTCAGAGAGATAAACAAGGATGGTTTGTTTTGTGTGAAGGATATCTGTTTGAATTTCCTCGACCTAAAGACGACAACCGCGCAGAAGCTGTGCTACTCGGTAATTTTTTTTAAAAACGTGTAGACTTCTGAAGTTCTACCAGCCCCGCAGACTGAGAGCAGGTACCCCAACACTGCAGAAAGCTCTCTGTCATTATCGTCCTTTTCCCTGTTCCAATGGAACTGTTAGATTTTTGCTCGTTGATCATTTCTCTTTCATTCCATCAACTCTTATTATTACTAATACATTTCCATCATTTTTACTATCGCTGTTATTGTCAACACCATCATTATTTCTATTACTATCCTCCTCCTCCCCTCCCCCCTCCTCCCCTCCTCCTCCTCCTCATCATCATCACTATCGTCGTTGTTGTTGCCATTACTAACATTAGTATCCCTAACAACATGTTTATAAATACTTTTGTCCCATTATTATTAATCCTGCCACCATCTTTAGAAGTGTGGTAGTAGTACTTATATAATAATAGAAAAGCAACCCCCCACACACATTATCATTCTTATTAGCATAATTAGTATCAACATTACAATTATCATCATCATTACTAATGTGGTTACTATTATTCGTATGAATAATATTAATATTTTGACTATTGTGGTAGCTATCACAGTAGCTATTACCATTATAACTGTCACAAATATTATACTTTCTATCATTACTAATATCATCTTTATAGATGAGTAGATTTCATACATTTCAAACTACCATCTTTCTAATTTCCAATATCATTGCAATCATAATTTCTTGGTTATAACCCTGATTATCATTATTGGTGGTAATATATTTCTTATATATAATTCAATCGTTCTGTCTTTTCAATGATAACATCCCCCTTCTTCTTCTCTTTGTTTTTTCTTGTCCTCGCTCTCCTCCTTCTCCTTCTTTCCTCTCTTCTCTCCTCCTCCTCTCCTCCTCCTCCTTCCTCCTCCTCCTCCTTATCATCATCATCATCGTCATCATGATTATCGTTATTATCATCATCATCATCATCGCCACTTTCACTGTCGTCACTGTAACCATGTTGTTCAACTAGCCTCTAATTTCTCTCCTTTCTTCCCTTCTGTCAGTACAGATACTATAATTACTAAAATTATTGTCATCATATTATTGCTAAAAGCAATGATACTAATCCTCTCCCTACTAGTTTTTTGAAATACTTTTCATCATCATCATCATCATCATCATCATCATCATCATCATCATCATCATCATCATCATCACCACCATCGTTCTTCTTCTTCATCTTAATCTTAACCCACATTGCCACTCTTTCCAGCATCCTCGTTTTCACTCCGCATCCATTTTGCAACAAATTTGAGGAGATAAGTGACTATTTGTGCTTTGTTTTCATCGTCTTGAGAGTTGTTGGTCTTGTAATTTGTTTGCTTCTTTCGCTTATCGGCATAATAAGTTTCTTTTAAGTGGGTTTCATCAGAAGTTCAATGTGACCACCCCCAAGGCCTGGTTTTTAGGAACAGAATTTACAAAGCTTTCCAGGTTTGTCCAACCACGCCTTATACCAAATTTCAAGAATAATTCTTAGCGAGTCCGCCAAAAACAACAACAAATCACAAGACAAAACACGACGTATTTTGACGTCTTAGGTCTTCTTTGGGCGATATAAACAACAAATCCAAGACAAAACACGACGTATTTTGACGTCTCAGGTCTTCTTTAGGCGAGATAAACAACAAATCACAAGACAAAACACGACGTATTTGACGTCTTAGGTCTTCTTTAGGCGATAAAACAACAAATCACAAGACAAAACACGACGTATTTTGACGTCTCAGGTCTTCTTGGGCGAGATAAACAACAAATCACAAGACAAAACACGACGTATTTTGACGTCTTAGGTCTTCTTTGGGCGAGATAAACAACAAATCACAAGACAAAACACGACGTATTTTGACGTCTGAGGTCTTCTTTGGGCGAGATAAACAACAAATCACAAGACAAAACACGACGTATTTTGACGTCTTAGGTCTTCTTTGGGCGAGATAAACAACAAATCACAAGACAAAACACGACGTATTTTGACGTCTTAGGTCTTCTTTGGGCGAGATAAACAACAAATCACAAGACAAAACACGACGTATTTTGACGTCTTAGGTTCTTCTTTGGGCGAGATAAACAACAAATCACAAGACAAAACACGACGTATTTTGACGTCTGAGGTCTTCTTTGGGCGAGATAAACAACAAATCACAAGACAAAACACGACGTATTTTGACGTCTCAGGTCTCCTTTGGGCGAGATAAACAACAAATCACAAGACAAAACACGACGTATTTTGACGTCTTAGGTCTTCTTTGGGCGAGATAAACAACAAATCACAAGACAAAACACGACGTATTTTGACGTCTCAGGTCTTCTTTGGGCGAGATAAACAACAAATCACAAGACAAAACACGACGTATTTTGACGTCTTAGGTCTTCTTTGGGCGAGATAAACAACAAATCACAAGACAAAACACGACGTATTTTGACGTCTGAGGTCTTCTTTGGGCGAGATAAACAACAAATCACAAGACAAAACACGACGTATTTTGACGTCTGAGGTCTTCTTTGGGCGAGATAAACAACAAATCACAAGACAAAACACGACGTATTTTGACGTCTTAGGTCTTCTTTGGGCGAGATAAACAACAAATCACAAGACAAAACACGACGTATTTTGACGTCTTAGGTCTTCTTTGGGCGAGATAAACAACAAATCACAAGACAAAACACGACGTATTTTGACGTCTTAGGTCTTCTTTGGGCGAGATAAACAACAAATCACAAGACAAAACACGACGTATTTTGACGTCTCAGGTCTTCTTTGGGCGAGATAAACAACAAATCACAAGACAAAACACGACGTATTTTGACGTCTCAGGTCTTCTTTGGGCGAGACAAACAACAAATCACAAGACAAAACACGACGTATTTTGACGTCTCAGGTCTTCTTTGGGCGAGATAAACAACAAATCACAAGACAAAACACGACGTATTTTGACGTCTCAGGTCTTCTTTGGGCGAGACAAACAACAAATCACAAGACAAAACACGACGTATTTTGACGTCTCAGGTCTTCTTTGGGCGAGACAAACAACAAATCACAAGACAAAACACGACGTATTTTGACGTCTCAGGTCTTCTTTGGGCGAGATAAACAACAAATCACAAGACAAAACACGACGTATTTTGACGTCTCAGGTCTTCTTTGGGCGAGACAAACAACAAATCACAAGACAAAACACGACGTATTTTGACGTCTCAGTCTTCTTTGGGCGAGACAAACAACAAATCACAAGACAAAACACGACGTATTTTGACGTCTCAGGTCTTCTTTGGGCGAGATAAACAACAAATCACAAGACAAAACACGACGTATTTTGACGTCTGAGGTCTTCTTTGGGCGAGATAAACAACAAATCACAAGACAAACACGACGTATTTTGACGTCTCAGGTCTTCTTTGGGCGAGATAAACAACAAATCACAAGACAAAACACGACGTATTTTGACGTCTGAGGTCTTCTTTAGGCGAGATAAACAACAAATCACAAGACAAAACACGACGTATTTTGACGTCTGAGGTCTTCTTTAGGCGAGATAAACAACAAATCACAAGACAAAACACGACGTATTTTGACGTCTGAGGTCTTCTTTAGGCGAGACAAACAACAAATCACAAGACAAAACACGACGTATTTTGACGTCTGAGGTCTTCTTTAGGCGAGATAAACAACAAATCACAAGACAAAACACGACGTATTTTGACGTCTTAGGTCTTCTTAGGCGAGATAAACAACAAATCACGAGACAAAACACGACGTATTTTGACGTCTCAGGTCTTCTTTGGCGAGATAAACAACAAATCACAAGACAAAACACGACGTATTTTGACGTCTGAGGTCTCTTTAGGCCAGATAAACAACAAATCACAAGACAAAACACGACGTATTTGACGTCTGAGGTCTTCTTTAGGCCAGATAAACAACAAATCACAAGACAAAACACGACGTATTTTGACGTCTGAGGTCTTCTTTAGGCCAGATAAACAACAAATCACAAGACAAAACACGACGTATTTTGACGTCTGAGGTCTTCTTTAGGCGAGATAAACAACAAATCACAAGACAAAACACGACGTATTTTGACGTCTGAGGTCTTCTTTAGGCCAGATAAACAACAAATCACAAGACAAAACACGACGTATTTTGACGTCTGAGGTCTTCTTTAGGCGAGATAAACAACAAATCACAAGACAAAACACGACGTATTTTGACGTCTGAGGTCTTCTTTAGGCGAGATAAACAACAAATCACAAGACAAAACACGACGTATTTTGACGTCTCAGGTCTTCTTTAGGCCAGATAAACAACAAATCACAAGACAAAACACGACGTATTTTGACGTCTGAGGTCTTCTTTAGGCGAGATAAACAACAAATCACAAGACAAAACACGACGTATTTTGACGTCTCAGGTCTTCTTTAGGCGAGATAAACAACAAATCACAAGACAAAACACGACGTATTTTGACGTCTCAGGTCTCTTTAGGCCAGATAAACAACAAATCACAAGACAAAACACGACGTATTTTGACGTCTTAGGTCTTCTTTAGGCCAGATAAAACAACAAATCACAAGACAAAACACGACGTATTTTGACGTCTTAGGTCTTCTTTAGGCGAGATAAACAACAAATCACAAGACAAAACACGACGTATTTTGACGTCTCAGGTCTTCTTTAGGCCAGATAAACAACAAATCACAAGACAAAACACGACGTATTTTGACGTCTCAGGTCTTCTTTAGGCCAGATAAACAACAAATCACAAGACAAAACACGACGTATTTTGACGTCTCAGGTCTTCTTTAGGCCAGATAAACAACAAATCACAAGACAAAACACGACGTATTTTGACGTCTCAGGTCTTCTTTGGGCGAGATAAACAACATTAAGGACAATGAAAACGAAGAACGAGCAGTCACTTGTCTTCTTGTGTTCGGTGCAAGAAAATCATTCTCAAAGTTTGTTTCAATTTCCGCCTGTGGTCACCTCATTGTGAAACCCCCCCCCTTCATCTTCTTGTGCCGTGTATCTGTCACACGGAACTCAAACTGGCATTGGCTGTCTACTTGGAACGTTGGTAATGTACTGCTTCTTTTCACTCTGTTCCTTACCTCAGGAACACGGAGACCGTGACAACGCCGCCAACATCCTGATCGTGATCACTGACGGGCAGTCGCAGAGAAAGAATGAAACGGAGTACGAGGCACGCGAGCTGCACAAGACCGGCGTGACCGTCCTTGCTGTTGGGATAGGAGACAAAGTGAATAAAACTGAGCTGAAGGTGATTGGAAACGGATCGGACAACGTGTTTGGCGTCACAGACTTCGGCGCATTGCAGAATCTGCAGTTCAGACTGAAGAAAACCGCGTGCGATGGTAAGAGAGATACTGATCATGATAGTTTATCTTAATCCCATGACCGCTGGTCACTAGGGCGTAGTTACAGGCTCTGTTCTGGGTCAAGTGTAACGGAACAGGGGTGGTGATACTGACTGAGTGTCTAGTGCAACACATGTTGTCTTCCATGATGTGCAGCGGTCGGGTGTCAGTTACCGTGGACATTCATGTCAGTTATGTTTTGTGTATAGTAAGTATGCTTGATGTTGCTGACCGTCACGACAGTCTCAGCAGCTGGGTATAGCGGAGTTGATGCTGTTAACTCCATCTTCACAGATGATTGTCTTCGAATGAGACTATAAACCGAGGTTCCGTGTGTGAACGCATGCATATCTTGCACACACGTAAAATCCCATCACCAGCTTTCGGAAGCGAAGGCCAGTTTGGCCGTTAGTATGGATGACACGTTACACACAGCATGCACCCTGCGTGAGAAATTGAAAGAATGAAGATAATGAGGAAACTGAGTGAACGATAATGACTGGATGACACGGGAAACGACTGAATGAAGCGCCGGTAGGCAGCTCTTCAGTCGGCACTACCCAGGTAGGCAGCCCGTTGTGTGCACGAGTGTGTGGATTGTCAGCACCTAGAACCTTTGGCAAAGCGCTTTGAAAATGCTGTATCATCATCATCATCATCATCATTATTATTATTATACTCAGAGGCATAAAAAACGCGAAAAAAAATAGAGACAGTGCACGATTGTTCACATTGTGAACAGGACGTAAGCAATGTCGTTGGCACGTGCAACATTAGCAGTACGTGGTGTCTTGGCCGGTTGTAACCTCGTAACAGTGGGTGAATGTTGCCGGGTCAGCGTTTTTGGCACGAGGAGTGCATTTGCCATGTGGACTACCTACGCCACGTGCATCAATGTGAATTGCAACTCAATGTGGCCCCCATTGTGGGGCTATAAATTTCCAAACCCCAAAAAGTTCAAATCATCCCTTCCAGAGGCGCCAACATAATGCCGAGACTTTCTCGTCAAGATCGTTGCATAGCAATGGGGCAACTGCAGGCCGGGGTTCCAATGAGGCAGGTCGCTATCGCATTCGGAGTCCACATTTCCACCGTCTATTGCCTTCTGGACCGCTTTCAAGCAAGAAACACCACTGATGACAGACCGAGGAGCGGCAGACCGAGGGTCACCACAGCAGCCCAAGACCGCCATCTTCTTCGTCAGCATCGACGGGAGCCTTACCAAACCGTTGCCAACACAGCCAGGAACACCGTCGGCAACCATGGCAGGCCAATCAGCAACAGGACCGTGCGTCGCCGACTGAACACAGTTGGTCTCCAATGCAGGCGTCCAGCCCGGCGACCTATCCTGACACTCCAGCATCGCCAGAACCGTCTGCAGTGGGCACAGATCCACGTGCATTGGCGCCATCGGGACTGGGGCCGAGTCCTCTTCAGTGATGAAAGCCGGTTCTGCGTCGACCCAGGCGATGGCCGCATCCGGATCTGGAGAAGAGCGGGGGAACGCTTCACGGATGCCTACATCACCGAAAGGGACCCATGGGGTGGTGAAAGCATCATGATCTGGGGGGCTATCGGCATAAATCGCCGTATTGGGCCAGTCATCTTCCAGAATGTGGGTCCAGGACGTGGTAACGGGGTCACTGCTGTTCATTACATCGACCAAGTTCTGAGGCCCCACATCCTGCCGCATTTCCAGCGGCATCCACAGAACCTGTTTCAGCAGGACAACGCAAGGCCGCACACTGCCCGTGCTACGCAGAACTTCCTGAGGCAGAACAACATCAATCTGCTGCCTCACCCAGCCCGTTCTCCCGACCTTAACCCAATAGAGCATTTCTGGGATGCCCTTCAGAGGCAGTTGAACCAGCTCAACCCCAGACCCCAGACAGCAGCTCAGCTTGCTGTTGCTGTGGCCAGGTGTGGTGGCAAGTCCCCCAGAGGCAGACCAACACTCTGGTGCGCTCGATGTACCGCAGGTGCACAGCTGTGATCAATGCTCGAGGTGGTCACACACCAGATACTGACATTCTGCTGTTAACACAGGGTCAAGGTCAAGTTCATGTGACCTTATTTTCTACCAGAATGAACTTTGAAAGGACACTTTTGCGGTGTTCGATTGCTTTTTCTCACTTTCTATTACCAGTTCAAAGGAATCGGTAGCCAAATTACATCAAATTTCTATACAGTTTGTTTTTCGCGTTTTTTATGCCTCTGAGTATATTATTATTATTATTATTTATTATATTATTATTATATTATTATTATTATATTATTATAGATATTGCCCCCATTTGTGTGAAGCTAAGTCGATGTTGCCGTGACAGTGTGTCCAATACGACCAACTCCGTCCTCAGTCCTGTAAAGGATGGTTGATGTTGCTGACTGACTTGTCCACCACGGCTAACTCTATCCTCAACTGTGGTCAGCAACGGCGATTAATGACCGAGTGTCTATCACGGTGACTTTGTGGACTTACACGTGTAGTAAGGAAGATGTTGCTGACTGCGTCTCCATCGCCACTGTCACTGCTACAAATTACGTGTAGCACTGTTCACGCTGTTGTCTGGGTGTCCATTATGACTAATACTGCTTCAGATTATGTAACATGATTGACATTGCTGAATCATCAGGACTAATTTCTGCTTCAAGTTTTGTGTAGCATGGTTGATGTCGTGTCTGGGTGTCCATAACGACTGACACTGCTTCAAATTACGTGTAGCATGGTGGACGCTGCTGTCAGGGTGTCTCACACACGATCAATATTGGTCAAAAATTATGTAATATGATTGACATTGCTGAATGGGTTTCCATCATGACTAATTCTGCTCCAAATGATGTGCAGTATGGTTGACGCTGCTGTTGTCTAGGTGTCCATCACGACTAACATTGCTCCAGATCATGTGTTGAATGATCGACGTTGCTAAATCACGACTATTATGCTCCAAAGCATGTGTAGCATGGCTGATATTGCCTTTTGGGTGTCCAGCACGAGTGTTGCTGCTCCAAATAATGCGTGGTATGGTTGACGGGGCTGACTGAAAATTCACCAAGGCTGGCACTGCGCTGTTATGCGCAGCAGAGTGATGTTGTGGACTGACATTGTTTTGAGTTACATGTAACTATAGTGTAACCGTTAGTGCTGACTGAGAGACCACCATGAAACACTTTTTACGATAGCGGCTGGCATGGCTGATGTAACCCAATGTCCATCAGGACACACTTTTCTCAATTATTGATGGCAGGTTGATGTTACTCAGTGTTCATTACAACAGACAATGTCCTTTAATTGTGACAAAAGTCAAAAATTGTAACTTTGTCCATTTTCGTTTCTTTCAGGTGAAACATTTGTGGCGATGATTCTATGAATAATTGTGGGTTTAAAACCATTCCAGTTCACATCTATGATTCTGTTAATGTTTAGGAAACAAGTAACTCGTCGTATTCCACGATGTCTTTTTTCCGACACATTTAGAAATAGAATGAAGGCGATATGTTATCCTTGTTACTGCAATAAAATTCCATCACGCGTTGCTACGTTGTTTTATAAAGAAAACCTTTGCATCCGACTGCTCTCTTTAGCACAAACTGCAAAACCAGCATATTTCCGCATTCGCATTAGACGATTGGATGTTGTAAACAGCATTCGTCTGGAGTCTTGGGGAAGGTGTAATTTTCTCATCATTTGAGTAACAGTTATCGTACTTGTGACTGTCTCATTATGGGGGCAAAGCAAACTGACCCTGCTTGTTGGTTCTTTGATGTATAATGTTTCCTGTCCCATCTCCCAGGATACTTGATTTTTTTGTACTTGGTTCTTGTGTCTGTCTTTCAGTCTAGTTTTGTTTTGCTGTTATTTTGTGTTCTGTGTGTTTCAGTTATCCTTACCCCGCCTAGCATTGGTAAGAATCCGGCTTGTCTCTCCTTCTCTCCCTCCCTCTCTTTCTCTCTCTCTCTCTCTCTCTCTCTCTCTCTCTCTCTCTCTCTCTCTCTCTCTCTCTCTCTCTCTCGTGTATTGTGTGTGTGTGTGTGTGTGGTGTGTGTGTGTGTGTGCGTGCGCGCGCGCGCGCGCGCGCGCGTGTGTGTGTGTGTGTGTGTGTGTGTGTGTGTGTGTGTGTGTGTGTGTGTGTGTGTGCAAGTCATTCTGGCATGGGGAAGTGCACATGTTATAGAGATGTTACATTTATGCACACATATTTTTTATTGTAGTCTTTTACAGTTTGACTTCAAATGGGACTGTAGCCCTTCTTGACTAAATTATCCTCTTGAGTAATTTATCTTTCTCCCCCCCCCCTTCTCTCTCTTTGCTGATCTCCCCGCCAGCCGTTGAGCTCTCTCTCTCTCTCTCTCTCTGTCTCTCTCTCTCCCCTCTCCTCTCTCTCTCTCTCTCTCTCTCTCTCTCTCTCTCTCTCTCTCTCTCTGTCTCTCTCTCTCTCTCTCCACTTCATCTGAAATTATATCTAAGTTTCAAACCTTGACATTCTAAACATCAAGCCAATATTGGCCACAAAGTATTATCATCATGATGTATGACTTCCTTTGTCATCAAAAGGAAATAATTCCTATAAGGTATACTGCACACGTCAGCACTTTTATTTCCCATAACAATATTGCCAGCCATGATGGCTTGAGATATAATGCCACAAATAGTTCGTATATGCAAAGCACAATACATAACATTTTATTTTAATCATAATTATCATCATCTGAATGCACAGAAATATTTCTGCACCATAGCATAGCATTTGTTTTTTTGGCAGTCGAGTACCATCCATTTGGTTTCTTACATTTTTTGCATTTTTGGTTTGTTATACTTTTTTAACTTCGGTGTAATCATGCTTTCCTTTTCAATAATATGGATGTTCTCAAACTGATCTAGGATGAACTTAGTGTACACACTCCACACACACACACACACACCACACACACACACACACACACACACACACACACACACACACACACACACACACACACAAACACACACACACACACACACACACACACACACACACACACACACACACACACACACTTACACACACACAAACACACACACACACGCACATACACACACGCACGCACGCACGCACGCACGCATGCACTAACACATACACGTACTCTCTCTCTCTCTCTCTCCTCTCTCTCTCTCTCTCTCTCTCTCTCTCTCTCTCTCTCTCTCCTCTCCTCTCTCTCTCCCAGTCTCGGACGCTAAGGTTGACGTCCCTCCCCACCAGCCGTTGACCCTAAAAGTAAAAAGAAACAAACAAAAAAAAAAACCTCGAAGAAAAAATGCACAAACAGTGTTATTTAACACAAACACCCAACACACACAGTTAAACACATTTGGGTGGTATGCAGTAGGATTTACAACATATAGTTCATTCGTGACAAAAACACTGGCCTTCCACAGACGTTTGCTCCCCAAACAGTGCAGGTCTCCACCAAATATCTAACAGTGTATACTATTCTAAAGCCATTTCCAGGCAAACCAAACAAAATCAGACTGAAGAACTGACCAGCTTGACGAGGGCACTAGACCAATGTCGCATTCAGGAAAAATCCCAAGTCACCGAATACAGCCGGTAGCGTGTGACTATTGTGTCAAAGTACAGAGACAGGGGTGACACACTATGTTTCTCCTCAATTCACGTCAACAAGCTGCTTCGTCACCAAGACTCGTTCTCTGGCTGTCCGCACTAAAGGCGCGATGAGGCCATTCTCAGACTCCTTGTGTGGACACACATTTCCTATACAACAAAATATAGTTTTGATCTTCAGCAGAAATTTTCCCGCCAACTCAAAAGCAAACTAAACAAACAGTTAAGCTCATGCCCACTCACACATATATCATTTTCTAAAGATAAAAAAATCCTTGAATATTATTTGTGCTTCACATGTCCCCCCCCCCCCTTTTTTTTTTCTTTTTAAACAATCGTGGTGATGAGTAGATGGCCAAAAAACCGATGCAACAACTTGAACAGGGAGCCAACGCCCAGAATCAGATACCAGGCGCTCAGTGTTTGGTGCAGTGTAGTGTATGCAAAAGTTTAAATGTAAAACACACACTTGCGCAGCGGGCTGACGGATTCCACATGACAGGTCGTGGATGCGGCCAGCTCGGAATCATGAGCTTACAACCCAGGGTCTAGTAATGATCCCCACACTCCCAAAGAGGGATCTCCACGCGCCTCCAAATGGTGTCCTGAAGAACAAAAGATGTCACCGACCTATACCATCCCCCGAAAGGTTGACTACAAAGAAGATTGAACACAGCCACCCTGATGTTTATGTCAAAAACAATCAGGACACGCCTGGTCGTAGCACGATGCCACTCAACCAAACACACAAACACACGGGCGCGCGAGCGCGTGTGCGTGCGTGCGCGCGTGCGCGCGCGCGCGTTTAAGACCAGTCTACACCATTTCTGGCAGTTAAAGGGGAATAGAGGGCAATTGAGGAAGGGGGTGGGGTGTGGCAACATTGGTCCTTCACCCTTGTAGGCCACTCTTTGCACGAACTGGGCCTACCTTACATTCTTTTAGTATTTAACCCAGGAAGACAACAAAAGTATACGGTGTACATCGTCTTTCTACGAACTCCCAGAGACTGGAGTGACCTTATAGAAGAATTTGCTGGTACCGAGACCGTTATGACCCAATCCTTTTTTGTGCTCTCCCCATTTTGTTCCTGTTGGTGGTGTCTGCCAGGTTACCAAGTGGAGAAGCCGGAGCATTTTGTTCCTGTTGGTGGTGTCTGCCAGGTTACCAAGTGGAGAAGCCGGAGCAGGTGCATGCCCATGCATATTCCAGTTTCAAAGAGTTCAGGCTCTCCCCACTTCGGTCAGAAGAATATACAAGCACTGTTGTGAATCTTGCTAAAATTTCATCCGAGGATTCCCATTCGAGCTGTTATCAGAAATGATCCATTTTGAGAATGGACGGTGTTCGTTGGAGACAAGATTGAAACAAATCAACAAATCATTCAATCAAAACAACGTCCAATCATTTCAGCAACGCAATTGTTTTTTGTTTTTTTTACCGCACGTCTCAACTCTCCAGTGTAGACTGCATCACTTCATTCACTACAAATCATGGAATGAAATGAAAACCTCTATTCACTGTATGCATACCACGCATGACAATTACAAAACAAGGACAACATTCATATCCTCGACGTTATATGAAAACCAGAAACAAATGATTATTTACCATACACACTCTGAATCACACAACAGGACAACGATGGAGCAAGGCAAACCTTTGATCCTGTGCACATGAGAACGATCAACAACGAAACAAACATTACACCAACAAGAGCCTTAAATACATTACTGACCAATAGAAATATAAACCAACTTGGCGAACACAACACGATCATATTTACACGCTGTTAGCTTTAATTCCGAGAGAGGGCGTGGTGGTGTATGTTCAGTATAACGAATGTGTATAGCACATGTGAAGAATGAAAAGGAATAGTGGGAGTGGTATAGCGAAGATGGTGGAGGTGACTGATGTTGTGTGTGTGCGTGCGTGCGTGCGTGGGTGCGTGCGTGTTGAGTGTGTGTGTGTGTGTGTGTGTGTGTGTGTGTGTGTGTGTGTGTGTGTGTGTGTGTGTGTGTGTGTGTGTGTGTGTTTCTGAATTACAGTTGCACCCTTTGTCACACCGGAAAACGTCATTGTAATTGACGGGGAAAACATCAACTACACCTGTAACATCTCAGATACTGGAGACGGCCAACATACTTTCAAGTGGTTTAAGAATGGGAATGCAATACCTGATGCCACAGAGCACACCTACACCTTCATCTCTTCTCTAAAGGGATAATGAGAACGAATTCGTCTGCAGTATAAAACCAGCTCTGGTTTGGAATCTAACAAATCAAACCCCGTCACCCCGAAAGGTTTGTTCTCTGTCTCTGTCTCTCTTCTGTCTGTCTGTCTGTCTGTCTGTCTGTCTGTCTGTCTGTCTGTCTCCTTCCCCAAGTTGTGTGTGGTGTGTGTGTGTGTGTGTGTGTGTGTGTGTGTGTGTGGTGTGGTGTGTGTGTGGTGTGTGGTGTGGTGTGTGTGTGTGCCTCTCTCTGTCTCTGTATCTCTGTCTCTGTCGGTCCGACAGAAGAACAAGCAGACAGGACATTTGCCCGAACTGGTCCTCATGTAAGAATGGAGGCCTATCTTTGAGGCACACAGCCGTATACAGTGCCGGGAAAGGATTTCACACGGACAGAGCTCTGCTTCCGCCCGTTATTCTGTGCTTGAAAGGCAATCGCTCTGTTAGTCTTCAAAGTCTTCGTTTCCCCGGCTGGGTCTGTTAGATGCAGTAAGCTGCCGGTAGACTGTGTCCACATTTCTGCTCATGACGTCGCCCTTCAGTGTCTTTGTATCTCGCAACGGGCTCTAGCTTGGTCACATCGCCCATGCTTGAGCTAGCTGTTAAAGAGCATGTGGGGATCCTGCTGCCGTTCATCTGAGTGAAAGGTTCTGACCATCGCAGCTGTTAAAGAGCATGTGGGGATCCTGCTGCCGTTCATCTGAGTGAAAGGTTCTGACCAATCGCAGCTGTTAAAGAGCATGTGGGGATCCTGCTGCCGTTCATCTGAGTGAAAGGTTCTGACCATCGCAGCTGTTTAAAGAGCATGTGGGGATCCTGCTGCCGTTCATCTGAGTGAAAGGTTCTGACCATCGCAGCTGTTAAAGAGCATGTGGGGATCCTGCTGCCGTTCATCTGAGTGAAAGGTTCTGACCATCGCGCTGTTAAAGAGCATGTGGGGATCCTGCTGCCGTTCATCTGAGTGAAAGGTTCTGACCATCGCAGCTGACTTTTCATGAGATATGCTGAGGTGTCCACACTTTTTCCTGGCACTCTGAATGTTAGACGTTTTTTCCTCACCACTTGGTGTTTCGGATCTTACTGAAGAAATGCTAGTTAACTCGTTTTCAGCGTAGAACGTACCGTCGGTAGGTGGTCCGGATCTCACATCAGAACATCAAGGACCTCAGGTCTGCACGCAGCAATGTTGGAGGAGAGATGGATGCTATGATCTTTCCACGTAGCCTGCTGCCTTGGCGCAGTAACTAGCACCGCGAACTCTCCGGTACGGAAGTCGTGGTTCAGTTCCATAACAGTCACTTAGTTGTGGAATTTTTCTGCCTCGACCGTGTTCTACCCAGAGTTGAGTTTGCTATGGGCTCATCTGGGAAGACCGGCACAACACAGTTGAGTTTCATCCACTTAATGGGTGCGTTTTTTTGAGAGTACTGCTCAAATTTCTTGACCAACACTGCAGGTGTCTATATCTCTCGGGCCTGGTTGACGCTGGGTGTATTATGAAAGTAGCGTCGAGAGCAGACTTGTCACGCAGTCTCAGACCAGAATAGAACTCCGAAACATTTTCGTCATCCTCATGCTTATCGTTTAACATGAAAAAAAATCTCAAATTTGTGGCCTTTCATGCCCTGCTCTCATGGTGACATCCGTTTTGATATCCTCTCCACGTCTATACCCCTGGTAAAGTTTGTGTCCAGATTGCTGGTATCGGCACGTTTTTGGGAACCGTCATTGGATGGGTGGGGTGGCGCCTACCGGAGGGCGAACCCACCCACGCCGACTCTGCTCCGAAACAATTATGGTCGTCCCTAGAAGGATTTGGCGTTGTAGTCCTGTGCATGTTGGATACGAACAGGCACCACTGAAAACCACCAAAGTGACTCGTCAGCAGTACAGTGTCTTCTCTGGTGGGTTGCCTCATGCATGCATGACGATGTAACAGCGTCTTTTCCCTGTGGATTGCCGGTGCCCTGAACCAGGCCATGATGGACCTGTGGACAGGGAGTAGGAATGAGTGGCGGATGGATAGTGCCACCAAATGGAACAGAAGATAAGACAGAAGAAGAAAAAAAGAAAAAAAAGTCTTCTCGCATTTGTTTTTGTGTGCTGGTGACGGCGTATTTTGGCTTTTGTAGTTCTCAGTGTCGTCTTTGGGTCCAGGGATCCATGTTGCTCAAGGCACCATGGTCTTGATGTACATGGCTTGGATGGTGTTGTGACTGATGGGTGTGAGGCCAGAACATAGGCAGACTGTTGTCAAGCACTCTGCCACGCAGCGCCTGTCGTCATGGGAGAGCGGTGCCAGAGCGCATTATCTGCTAACAGGAACTCAGGAAATACGGCCTCAAACAGTTCTATCCTGCTCCGCTTCTAACATTACATGATGATTGATAAGCCGACTGTGTGTCACCCCCCCCCCCCCCCACGCACCTGTGAATTGGCGGCCTCTTCATAATAACTCTTCAGTAATGTTCGTAATGCGCCTACAGAGATCTATCTATCTATCTATCTATCTATCTATCTATCTATCTATCTATCTATCTATCTATCTATCGATCGATCGATCGATCTATCTATCTATCTATCTATCTATCTATCTATCATCTATCTATCTATCTATCTATCTATCTATCTATCTATCTATCTATCTATCTATCTATCTATCTATCTATCCGTCATCCGTCCATCCGTCCATCCGTCCATCTATCCATCTATCCATCTATCTATCTATCTATCTATCTATCTATCTATCTATCTTCTATCTATCTATACAAACTTGATCTTGTCTATCTATCTACTATCTATCTCTATCTATCTATCTATCTATCTATCTATCTATCTATCTATCTATCTATCTATCTATCTATGTATCTGTCGTACTGTCTGTCTGTCTGTCTGACTGACCAATTTGCCTGCTTGTCTATCTATCTATGGATCTGTCTGTCTATCTATCATATCTATCTATCTATCTATCTAATCTATCTATCTACATCTATCTATCTATCTATCTATCTATCTGTCTGTCTATCTGTCCATCTATCTATCTGTCTGTTATATCTATCTGTCCATTATCTACCGTTCAAGAAAAACAGCTACTTTACTTTGCAGGTGCAGGAACCAGTATCTTAAATGAGATATAATTGTCTTGCTTCATGATCATATTTCTCTTGTGCTTGAAAGTGCACATCTTTAGTGGCATTTCAGAACTGCTTCAGTTGTTTGAACTCTAAGAACAGTAAGGTGGACATTTAGCTTTATTCCATTGACTAATTCGCGTAACAAGTTAATAATAGGTGGAGCGAATATACGTAGAATTTGTTGTTAAGAAAAGAATTTATTGCTTTTCTGTGCTTGAAAAAGCTTCGTTGCCGTTTATAGAGTTTGACCGTTTGACGCATTGTGGACGATCATTACATCTCCAGTTGAGATTCAGCTGTTCATTTCTGATCTGGTCACTGATGCTCTGTTTTTCTTTCTGTTAATTCGGTATGGCCTAATTCCCAGGCTCCGGTTAAACAGCTGACGTCATTAGGGTGTGATAATGTCAGTTTTCTCTTATTCCCCCCTCCCCTCCTCCTACTGTTCTTTCTCTGTCTCCAGTCTGTCTGTATATCTGTCACTCCGG
Source organism: Conus ventricosus (assembly GCA_018398815.1). Classification (NCBI taxonomy): domain Eukaryota; kingdom Metazoa; phylum Mollusca; class Gastropoda; order Neogastropoda; family Conidae; genus Conus; species Conus ventricosus. The sequence goes on along the minus strand of CM031609.1, from coordinate 31,339,091 downwards.
TGTCTGTCTGTTTGTCTGACTCTCTCTCTCTCTCTCTCTCTCTCTTCTCTCTCTCTCTCTCTCTCTCTCTCTCTCTCTCGCTCGCTCTGGTGTGGTGTGTGTGTGTGTGTGTGTGTGTGTTGTGTGTGTGTGTGTGTGTGTGTGTGTGTGGTGTGTGTGTGTGCGTGCGTGTGTGTGGTGTGTGTGTGTGTGTGTGTCTGTACACACATACATACAGAGAAAGAGAGAGAGAGAGAGGGGGAGAGAGAAAGACACAGAGAGAGAGACACACAGAGACAGAAACAGAGAGAGAGACAGAGACAAAGTCAGAGAGAGAGTGCGTGCGCAAACGTCCTAAAAAAATTCAGAGTGCTGTTTTGACAGCAGTGTCTATTCATTTTTTAAAGATCTGAACTTCTGTCTGGCAGTCAGACCCCAGACGCCCTTCATCGTGCCAGAGAACGTCACTGCTACGGATGGTGACTACATTGTCTACAGTTGTCAGACCCCGCATCCTTACGCTGCAGCAGACGGAGTCAGCTACAAATGGATGCTAAAAGGAAACAAATTATCCGAGGAACAAAACCTGACTGTCCACGTTTCTCTGAACTCCATCTTACATCTGTCCTGCATAGTTGAAAGCCCTACAGGTGGAGAATCCGACGAATCTCAACCTGTCACCCCAAACGGTTTGTTCTCTGTCTGTCTGTCTGTCTGTCTGTCTGTCTGTCTGACTGTCTGACTGTCTGTCTCCCTCATTGGCTGAAGCCTTATACAATAAACCATTCCTTTCTGTCTTCCTTCTCGCTTTCTGTCTCTGTTTCTGACTCCCTGTCCCTGTCTGTCTGTCTTTGTCTCTCTTTTTCTGTCCGTCCGATCCGTCCGTTTGTCTGTCTGTCTGTCTGTATTTGTGTGTCTTTCTGCGAACGTTTTGTGTGTCAGTGTTTCTCCGTCACCTTCTCTCTCTTTCTCTCTCTCTCTCTCTCTCTCTCTCCTCTCTCTCTCTCTCTCTCTCTCTCCTCTCTCTCTCTCTCTCTCTCCTCTCGCTCTCTCTCGCTCTCTCTCGCTCTCTCTCTCTCTTGCTCCCATTACTATCGAGTCTATCCAAACCCCTTGAAAGACACATACACACACACGTACCTCAGTTCATGGAGAAAAACAAACTATTTCACCCACTCCAATCTGGATTCCGATCTAATCATTCCTGCCACACAGCATTATCACGAATGTGTGACTCATGGCTTTCAAATATGAACCAATCACAAATGACAGGGGTTGTCTTTCTTGACTTCAAAAAGGCGTTTGATCTTGTTGATCATTCCATTCTTCTAAAGAAACTATCTCTCTACTTGAACCATACCCCGACAATCTCATTATTCCAATCATACTTGAACGATAGGACTCAGTATGTGGCGCTTAATGGCAAAACCTCCACTTCAGACTTTGTCAGACATGGAGTCCCACAGGGCTCTGTACTAGGCCCCCTACTATTCTGCATCTTCATCAATGATTTACCATTGTCCGTATCAGATGTAAAGTTCACGACAGATTTATTTGCTGATGACTCGTCGCTCCAAACGAATGGTAGTGATCTACAGACAATAGAAACTTCTCTCCAGGAAAGTCTAAACGACGTGTCAGACTGGTGTCATTCAAACTCAATGGTCATACACCCAGCCAAAACCAAATCTATGATTATAGCTACCCGCCAAAAACACCAGTTGACTCCTCTTTCCCTAAAACTTCAGTTGAATGGCACTTCTATCGAGCAGGTAGACGAGCATCGTGTTTTAGGGTTAACAATAGATAAAGAATTGAAATGGCAATCTCATCTAAATAACGTATGCAAAGTAGTCTCAAAACACCTTTTCCTGTTATCTCAATTAAAGCGCTACGTCAACAGTAATGTGCTTAAACTTTTCTTCAATGCACATATAATGTCACGTATCAATTACGCCTCAACAGTGTGGGACGGCAGTAGCGACGTCCACAAAAAAGGCTGAATTCTCTCCATAGACGTGCAGCAAAGCTACTCCATCCAGCTGTATCTCTAACAACAGACGAAAAACTAAAAGCGCTGAACATACTTCCTCTGAATAGGCAATTGGAATTCAACAAGGCATCATTTATGTTTACAATCTTGACAGATACTATGCCATGTTATATCAATGCCCTTTTTACAAGATCGAACAGCTTTTCTGGCTCGACGAAATTCCTTCTTCCCTACCCACGCATTGATCTATACAAAACAAGCCTAGCTTACTCTGGACCATATGTCTGGAACTCACTTCCACCGAATCTACAAAACATGAATACTTTAAAACTTTTCAAGGAATATTTGCATAAACATTTTATGTCTCAGTAGTTAAATTACTCGATTACAATAATTAGCGTCCACTCGCTAAGTCTTCTGTGAACCATACTTTGAATAAATCGTCTAAACATAAAACCTACTCCGTTAAAATCGCTCATCCCCACTCCCACTCTGTCTACCATCCCTTTTCTCCTCCCCCTACCTACCATTCTCTCTTCCCCACCCTCCTCTGACCTCTCTCTCTCTGTAGTTTTTGTTTGTTTGTTTGCTTGTAAGTTTCCTTTTGTTTTACCATCCCCCATCTCATTAGTGCTTTTATGAGTAGTTTGCTTATCATTGTAGAATTAGATTATCATGTTGCTATGTTGAATTGTCTGTATGAATGATATGTGCTGAAATAATGTATGCATGACAAGGACAGATTGTAAGACTAGGCTTTGGCCTAAAATCTTCATCCTTGGGTATTAAAGATCAATCAATCAATCAATCAATCAATCAATCAATCAATCAATCATCTCTCTCTCTCTCTCTCTCTCTCACTTTCTCGCTCCGTCTCTCTCTCTATCTGCGAATGTTTTGTTTATCTGAGTTTCTCCAGACCCCCTCTCTCTCAACACTGTCACACGCCTGCACACACACACACACACACACACACACACACACACACACACACACACACACACACACACACACACACACACACACACACACACACACACACACACGTATACACACACACACACACACACACACACACACACACACACACACACACACACACACACACACACACACACACACACACAAACACACACACGCACACACAGAGACACAGACAGACACACAAACACACACAAACACACACAACACACACACACACACACACACACACACACACACACACACACACACACACACACACACACACACACACACACATACACGCACGCACGCGCATACACACACACACACACACACACACACACACACACACACACACCACACACACACACACACACACACGCACACACACACACACACACACTTTATGGACACTGAACAAGTTAGTAGTGGGGGAAAACACTTTAATGGATATACTGATGACGCCACCGCTAACGGTTTGAACTGGTCATTTTACCGGGAGGAAATCTTAAGTGAGCAGGGCAGTCAACAGTAAGTAACAAACAAACAGGGTACTCTTGCTCCCATGGTAAAATACTTACAGGCTCATAACTTCAATCGAATGCTGCTTAAGATACCAAGTCGCCTAGTAGAAATTACAACACGGAGCACACAGAATCATCAACGAGACACCCCCTCCTAATGAAGAACGTCTCCTCGTTTGTTCTGTGTGGTCTGTGTTGTCATTTCTGCTAGGCTATCAATACGTGGTGACAGCCCTGATATGGCCCTTTGCGGTCGGCACGGCTATAAGGAACATTACCTCATTTACCTCATATCTGGTGTCGTAAGCAGAATTCGTTTGAAGTTATGAGTCTGTAAATATTTTGCCATGGGTGCAAGAGTTACCTTACCTGTTTGCTGTTTCTTGATCATTTCCTGTTAAGCGTGTATTCTACTGGACATTCTGCTAGTCATCCTATCTTATCTTCCTGAAAGCATATAGCCATTAGATGTCTTTACAGTTTTTTCTTCCTTTTTTTTTTTTCTTCGTTAGTAAAGTTTTATGAAGTCTGTATTCTATTTCCACACACCCCTGCGTATTGTTTGGCTTTTAAAAAATGCTTGTAATACTAAACTTTCGTTTAATCAATAGTTTTCGTAAACAGCTACGTGCATGACGTAAACTGGTGTACATTACAAAGGAGTTTTCAGGGAGTGACAGTGACAGTGTTGAATTAGTTTAAGTCATGAATCACAAAAAAACAACAATAAAAAAACCAACAAAACAAACACAGTGTCAATAAAGAATATGAAGACACCCCCAAGGAAGAAATAAGGATGACAAAACATTTTAAACTGGATGGCCGGTTTATTAGTGACAGTTACGTTGAAA
>CM031609.1:31307281-31324781 GCA_018398815.1 Conus ventricosus | reverse complement strand
CTACAGACGAAACAACTGTGATGATCTCTGAAATGTAGGACATGTTTGCTGTGGGTCAGGGACAATGACGACATTTTCATTTTATTTACTTATTTGTTTATTTATTTATCACAGAATAACCGTTAATAATGGTTATAACGGCAAATAACTGTTTTTTCTTCTTTCAAAAACTACTTGACCGATTGTAAAGCGGTTTGGACGAATTTGTGACAAATCAAGGCCTTCCTTCAGATAATGGGATATAATTGTTACAATTCTTTAAATAACTGTTAAAAACTGTTGAAATATCAGGAAAATATGTTTCACTCTTTTCACAGAAAACTGATCGTTCTCAAAATTGGTAGGTATGTTAAATATGGTTAAGGCTGACGCTGACATTTTATTTTCAACGATCTTCACCGGCTTCCGCCGTGACGACCATAAATGTTTCTTCTCTCTCCTTTATTGAATATCTTGGAATCTACTTGACTGAGTTTTAAGCGATTTTTGAGAGATTGTGGCAAAGCAAAGAGCTCTTGATACAAATATCGACATGGGCCTATATTTGTGACAGTTAGAAAACGTTGCTATTCAAGATAAACTGGGAGTACAATCATATGCTTTGCATCTTGTTATAATTATTTCCCTTGTTATAGGTCTGTTCCCTCTATTTCATTAAGTGCCTATTTTAACCAATTTACAACAGCCCCCCCCCCCTCCAAAAAAAGAAAAAAAAAGAAATCACATCTCGTGATTAATCTGAGTTTTCGTGTGTGCAGTGTTTGTCGTTGGCAAGCGTATGAGTGAAAAAGATTATATGTGGTTATATGTATCGGGGCTGGGGGTAAAGAAAAGTTACTATTTTTCACCAGAGTATTTGAGCGTGGCTCTTTTGTCTTTGACATGCTTCCTGCAGTTCCTACATCCAACTTGTCCATGTTGAGTGTAGATACCACAAAACCAGATTTAATGAAATTGGGAGTACAAAAATGAGGCCCTTGTGTGGCATTGACTGAATTGAATGCTTCTAGTGTAAACTCAGGCGCTTGAAATGGGGTTTATTTGTCTGGGAACATAAAACTTAATTACTTTTTAGGATAGAGATTTAAAGACAGAAATAATAATAGGTTAGACAAATAAAAAGAACTTTGCATTCAAACACACTAAACTGAAGAAGAAAAATCTAGTGTACAAGTTAAAAAAACAATGGAGACGTTCTTTCTGCAGATCGTTATATTCAATTTGTCATCAACAGGGAAACACAGGCGTATTTAACATCTAATCATTGTTCAAAGAAAGCTAGAATGTAACAAAAGGAGAAACAAAAAGAAAACAAAAAAGATAATTCAAATGTGAAGCTTTTAAACAGCTACAGCAGACAATGTTTTTCTTCCCAATAAAAAAATAGTTTACATTTAAATTTCTTGCATTTGTCTCATTCAAAATCATGTCAGATCCAGCGTTATGCGCATTTTATAATAAACGATGAAATGTTAACGCGTTTGCAATCAAAGAACTTTTACTGTTTTCAAGTTTAGTTACACCAGAACCTCCTATACCAAATCCAACAACAATGTAGAACTACACAATCTACAACATACGCCTGTTTTGAATTCCAGTCAAACCACACAGTGCCAGTATGTGATTTGACACGACTAGAATGAAAATACTGTCAAGTTCAGTACTGTAATTTTCAGCGCTTTCTAAATTTACACACTCAGCCAGCAATTCAGCCGTAGATAACTTTTTTAAAAAAAGAATATAAAAAAAAAAATTCGACAAAATTTAGTAATGATGATAAAGAGAGTGACATGAAAAATTAAAAACAGACCATGAAACACTACTCATTGTCACACATATATTCTACAAAAATCAAACCGTTGTCACATGAACAACACCCCAATGTAAAACAATGCAATTGTTTTAAACAGAAACTTGTTATCGTCAAATCGAAAATCAAAGTGTCCTAAAACGTAACACCATATAACATGCAATCTGCAAGTGTACTTTCTGGCTTTTTTCCAGGTCTTTGATTCTCCATTTACACAATCAGAGTAGTCACCTGTGAGTGATGAATTTTTGTAGTTGTGTTATTGCTGTATGTCTTACGCGAGTGTGTATATACCATGTGAACAGAGGTCTGTGGTTGAAGTTCGAAAAACAGTTTGAAAAGTCCTTGAAATATGAAGTCACTTATACGATTTATACTAATTCAAAATTCTCATTCAAACGGTGACCACGGGACTGCCAGATGAATCACTTTTAAATGTTGAACACATTAACATATTACTGAGCACACAATTTGGCACACATATTTTCAACAAGCAAGCAACAAATAATACAACGCTGTCACATGAACAATATCCGCGTGTCAAATTCAGCTGGATGTATACTGTGCACAATTATCAAAAACAAATTACAGAGTACAAACCGTAACAGCGAAACTTAACAAACAAAATCATTACCGTCACATCGACAATAAAATGTCAAACGCAACATCGTAGCCATATTACACATTAAGGCCCATTTCTTTCCTACCAGCCAGTCTTTAAAAGTGCAAACTTGTGAGGAATTGCAAATCTTTGATTTGCTCACATTATACATAAAAGAAACAGTTTTCAAAATGACAATTGAAAAGAGAACTGTGATGTGCACTTTCGTACAACCCTCTGCTGTGGCTGTGAGAAGACGATATCAGAAACTGATCAGTACCTCTGATTTGTCTAAATGCCAGTGATATAAAAGTTTCTGAAATCGTCTTCCTTCAACCAGAGCCAAGTGTTGTACCACTATCTATTATTTACAATCCGCCTGATTTCCAAGGCAAGACCGCTTGCTCGTCCTGCTGCACGTTTCAGTCTTCTAATACTGACGGGATTTGGAACGTTGGGGATAACAGAGAAGTCAATGTGCAGTCTGGGTAAAGGGATTCTGGAAACTGTCAGCCTGAAAAATGTGTTCACATTTTGCAGCGTGTATCTGAAGCTTGGATCCATTCGGACTGCATGGTGGATTATCAAAGCCTGGATTTCTTGAGGCAAAAACTCGCGACTATCGAAAGGGACTGTAGGAGCCGGAGTGCCGTTGTCGTTGTTGTCAGGGACATCGTCATTGACTGCAGGATTCGCAGTGCCGTTGTTGTTGTCAGGGACATTGGCATTGACTGTAGGAATCGCAGTGCGTTGTCGTTGTTGTCAGGGACATTGACATTGGCTGCAGGAGTCGCAGTGCCGTTGTCGTTGTCAGTACCGATACATTGCAAAATCAGTGGAAGTCGCACTTTCCTGGAACGCCAACACTGGTGTAATGTTCAGGGTAATAACCCAGGGTCAGAGTGAAAATACCAGGATAGTATGGTCCTTGGTCTGGGTGATGAGAGTAGAATAATCAGGGCCATTTCCTGATACCACCAATATTTGAACATGGTAGACGGCTGAGAGCGCGGACAAAGTCAGGTGGTCGCGTCTTGTCTCATGTCCATGACATAATCATGACCGTTTCCGTCAATGAATGGGCTGTATGTGTCCATGTTGTCGATGATATGGTTTACCGCGTCCCGTCGGAGAGCTTCTGCAGTTCTGTTGACTCCAAACAGGGAAAGCTGATGGCCAATAGCCTCAAATTGACAGTTACCAGGACTATCTGTTGGATCTAGGATCAGTTCAATGTTCATGGCCTCCAGGTGTTTGATTCTGTCAGAATGATTCAAGGGAAAGGAATACTTTTGTCTGTGTTCTTCTTTATTGAGCGCTGTTTCCATTTTTTTCCCTGGCATCTCTTTTCTTTCTTCGTTCCCCTGTAGCTGTTGTGCTTGTAATATCAGTGACTGATATCCACTGACTCACCATTTCTCCGGTTGGTTTGTGGTATTGGATCTTGTATTTATTTCGAGCCAAAGATCGCTCGGTGACCCTGCCTCTACAAACAGACCTTCGATAGGGAACACGTATCCTACTGGTGGATTTTGGGGGGTACCGGATCAGAACCTCTTCGCCAAGACTGTACAGGGATGGACATTGGCGATGTGATGCGATGCTTTTCTTTGCTGCTTTTTCAGAGGCTTCTCTTACTTTGTTTATCAGTAATTCTGATCTGCTGAAATACACCCCAGACGGGCATTTTTTGGGCCAGTACATCTTTGGGTGTGTCATTGATGGATTTTTGAATGAGGTGCAAATTATTTGCCCAATTGAATCCTCCTTTGCAAGATGTCATGAATAAAATTTTCTTTCGGATCTCCCGATGTGATCGCTCACATTTGCCTTGAGACTGTGGGTGATGCGCACTACTCCTGATGGTTCTGACATTTTTGGAATGCAACAGTCGTTCTGTCTCCCCTTGAATTCCGTGACCTGATCGAACTGAACACAAGTAGGAACTCCGTGTCCTGAGAAAATTTCAGTCAGTGTTCTTGCTACAGTCCTACTACTTTTGCTTGCAAGTGGTCTCAGGATCAGAAAACGAGAGAATGTGTCCAGAACTGACAGGATGTACTGCTGCGATGTTCCGTTGTGAAGGACCAGCTCATTTCTCATGTCAGTTAAATCAAGCTGCCAGCGTTCATTTACTGCAGTGTTTCCGTTGTGAAGGACCAGCTCATTTCTCATGTCAGTTAAATCAAGCTGCCAGCGTTCATTTACTGCAGTGGCCATGACTGGTTTGGGAAGGACTGGTTGGTATCTTTTTGACACACCAAGAACTTTTCGTACTTTTGTGTACGAAACACAGCGAATTTCTCTGTGACTTGCCTATAAACTGTTTTAGACCCAGATCCGAGATTTTCATCAAATCTATGTTTTACTGTCTGTGTGCCTCACTTTCATCAGAACTGGTTTTCCTCTGAAATGTACATTTCCTTCTACCAAAGAAAAGTCAAGTTTGCGTCTTTGATACTGCCTCACAGTACTTTTTCCACAGCAGTGCGGTTTTTCTTTGGAACTTTGAACTTTCCTTTCAGAAGACGTCGAAGTGTGAAATACTTATCTTTGGAAACGGATTGCAAGTATCCTCTGGCGCTAGGGCAGCTGTCTTCCTGGCCGACTTGCTTTGCTTGATCCATTTTCTCATTCGATCAGGAACACACACACACACATACTACTACTACTACTCCTACTACTACTAGTAATAATAATGATAATAGTATGTGGAGGGATCTATTGTTTCCTCAGAGAAACCATTCAGATATTTCTCCCCTGTGAACATAGTGTCCTTAAGATTTATGGATTGTAGGAGTGCGAGAGTGAAGTGTGAACAGACAAACACACAGACGCATAGACAGGCGGACAGATAGACAGATATGTAGGTATGTAGACAGGCAGGCAGCCAAGCAGGTAGGTAGATAGGAAGACAGACAGAAGACCAGACAGAGAGAGAGAGAGAGAGAGAGAGAGAGAGAGAGAGAGAGAGAGAGAGGAGAGAGAGAGAGAGAGAGAGAGACAGAGAGAGACAAGAGAGGAGAGAGAGAGAGAGAGAGAGAGAGAGAGACAGACAGACAGACAGACAGACTGATAGAGATAGATAGATAGACATACAGACAGACAGGCAGGCAGGCAGGCAGGCAGGCAGGCAGATAGGCAGACATACAGACAGACAGATAGGCAGATAGACAGACAGATAGATAGATCGATAGATAGATTGATAGAGAGAGAGATAGGGAGATAGATTGATTGATTGATAGATAGACAGACAGACAGACAGAAAGATAGGTAGGTAGATGGGTGGGTAGGTAGGTAGTTAGGTAGGTAGACATATAGATTAATACGAGGTGCTGGGTGGGTTTAGGTCATCGAACTCTCTGACGAAATCAACAGTTGCTCAGAAGCTCCTGCCCTCCAATGTGAAAATTCAGACCTTTTATAATTATAGGAGGACATATCCGGTCGATCTTTCCAACTGCCCGACAAAGTATGCCGACAAAGATCACGACAAAGTATGCCGGCAAAGATCGCTCGACAAAGTATGCCGACAAAGATCGCCCGACAAAGTATGCCGACAGAGAGCGCCCGACAAAGAATGCCGACAAAGAGCGCCCGACAACGTATGCCGACAAAGATCGCCGCGCTTGTTAGGAAAATTTAATTTACTTGCATGTCATCGTCAGGGTGTGAGGCCACACTTACTCCCAACCCCACACTTTCTCCCAATATAACCACTTTCTCTCCCAACCCCCACACTTTCTCCAACCCCACACTTTCTCCCAGTCCCACACTTTCTCCCAACCCCACACTTTCTCCCAATCCCACACTTTTTCCCAACCCCACACTTTCTCCAACCCCACACTTTCTCCCAGTCCCACACTTTTTCCCAACCCCACACTTTCTCCCAGTCCCACACTTTCTCCCAGTCCCACACTTTCTCCAGCCCCACACTTTCTCCCAGTCCCACACTTTTTCCCAACCCCACACTTTCTCCCAGTCCCACACTTTCTCCCAGTCACACTTTCTCCCAGTCCCACACTTTCTCCCAGTCCCACACTTTCTCCCAGTCCCACACTTTCTCCCAACCCCACACTTTCTCCCAGTCCCACACTTTCTCCCAGTCCCACACTTTCTCCCAGTCCCACACTTTCTCCCAGTCCCACACTTTCTCCCAACCCCACACTTTCTCCCAACCCCACACTTTCTCCCAACCCCACACTTTCTCCCAACCCTATACTTTCTCCCAGTCCCACACTTTCTCCCAACCCCACACTTTCTTCCAGTCCCACACTTTCTCCGAAATTCGGAGAATAATATAAAAGAGAAAATGTTCGTATTATTACACTGCGTGTATGATATGAAATATAAAAGAGAATAATGTAGAAGAAAAAGTGTTTTATATTATGACACTCTCTGTGTGCTAGTTGACTGAAACTCTCTCTCTTCTCTCTCTCTCTCTCTCTCTCTCTCTCTCTCTCTCTCTCTCTCTCTCTCTCTCTCTCTCTCTCTCTCTCTCTCTCTCTCTCAGAAATGGGAATTAACGGACAGAGGCGAAATGAGAAGGGGCGAAATGGGAAAGGGATGCCCTGGATGAACGAGGAAGGGCAGATTGGGAAGAGGCGAAATAGGAATAAGGGGCGAAGCAGAAAGGGGGCAGAACGGGACAGGGCGACATGGAAAGGGGGCGAAATGGGAAAGGGACGAATTGGAAAGGGGCGGAATAGGATGGGGCGAAATGGGAACAGATTGGGGACCAAATGGGAAGGGGTGAAGTGGGAAGGGGCGAAAAGGGAATAATCCGTAAGCATCATCCTTGACCCATAGTAAATATACCTCCAAAGTTTCAGAAAGATCGGCCCAGTACTTTTGTTGCAGCGCGTGGAACACACTTTGTTCACACAGAGAGAGGGGGAGAGAGAGAGAGAGAGAGAGAGAGAGAGAGAGAGAGAGAGAGAGAGAGAGAGAGAGAGAGAGAGAGAGAGAGAGGCAGACAGACAGACAGACAGAGACAGACAGACAGACAGACAGACAGACAGACAGAGAGAGAGAGAAAGAGAGAGAGAGAGGAGAGAGAGAGAGAGAGAGAGAGAGAGAGAGAGAGAGAGAGGAGAGAGAGAGAGAGAGAGAGAGAGAACACGAATCTTTTCGAACACGAATCTTTATTGAGGGTAATTGGTTGAGCTAAGAGTTTGTTTACACCATGACCTCTAGAGAAAAGAAAAAACGAAAAAAAGAAAAGACAAAAATAAATCAACCACACACACACATATGTGCACAAACGCACACACACACTTATGCAAACAAAGATATAATAATGAAGAGCGAGAGAGGGGGGGGGGGGGAGAGAGAGAGAGAGAGAGAGAGAGAGAGAGAGAGAGAGAGAGAGAGAGAGAGAGAGAGAGAGAGAGAGAGAGAGAGAGAGAATTTTTACGTTCCGATTGTAAAGTATTCTTTATTGTTTGTTTGTTTCTTTCTTTGTTAGTTGTTGTTGTTGTTTTAACTGAGAGTACAAGAAAATCAAGTCAGAAATGTACAATATGACTTCAGACCCGAAGTTTCCTCTTTCGAGGGGCGACAAAGTGTGCAGCAATGTCACATATGAAAAGTGACGACGAAGTGTGCAAGGACGACAAAGTGTGCAAACTTGTCGATATTTGTCATGGCTGGGACGACAAACTGTGCAGCCCAGTTTGTCGCCGACGACAAAGTGTGCAGGGCCGTAACAGGGCCGGCCTCGCATCGACACTAGCGAAACACGCGATCAAAGAAATGTGGAGGAGTTCGCGCGCGTGCTGGAGGATTCTCTCCCTGGCCCACCCACTGCAAATGCCCAAGACCGATGGGAACACTTCAGAGATGCTGTCTACAACGCCGCCATGTCCACCTTTGGCAAAAAGACCAGCAAGTCAGCTGATTGGTTCGAAGCCCATTTAGAAGAAATGACACCAGTCATCGAGGCCAAGAGAAACGCCCTGACAGCATAAAAACCAGTCCCAGTGAGCAGAACCTCCAGGTTCTCCGTGCTGCTCGCAGCAAAGTTCAGCAGTGTGCCAGGCAATGCGCCAACGATTATTGGATCAGCTCTGCTCCCAGATCAGATCGCAGCTGACACAGGCAACATTAAGGCGATGTATGACGGCATTAAGCAGGCATTGGGCCCAACGCAAAAGAAAACTGCCCCTTTTTAATCAGCTACAGGGGAGGTGTTTCAGGACAGAGAACAACAGATGGAGCGCTGGGTAGAACACTACACTGAGCTATATGCAAAGGAAAATGTTGTCACAGATGACGCCCTGAATGCCACAGAGCGGCTACCAGAACTGGAAAAGCTTGACCGAGAACCAACCACAGACGAACTCAACAAAGCCCTGGACTCTCTTGCCTCTGGCAAGGCACCAGGGAAAGATGGTATTCCCGCCGAAGTACTGAAGTGCTGTAAAGAGACACCCATCACCGAGTTGCATGAAATCCTCTGCCTCTGTTGGAGTGAAGGCAAAGTACCACAAGACATGAGGGATGCTAACGTCGTCACACTGTACAAAAACAAAGGTGACAGAAGCGATTGCAATAATTATCGTGGCATATCCCTCCTTAGTATTGTTGGGAAAGTCTTTGTACGGGTAGTACTGAAGAGGCTCCAAGTAATTGCAGAGCAAGTTTATCCTGAATCGCAGTGCCGTTTCCGTGCCAGCAGATAGACTATAGATATGATCTTCTGCCTTAAACAGATTCAGGAGAAATGTAGGGAGCAAAGGCAGCCACTCTTCATTGCCTTCATAGATCTCACAAAGGCTTTCGATCTGGTCAGCAGGGATGGCCTCTTCAAGATCCTTCCAAGATTGGATGTCCACCCAAACTTCTCAGCATCTTCAGATCCTTCCATGAAGACATGAAAGGCACCGTCGTCTTTGACGGCTCAACATCAGCTGCCTTCAACATACGGAGCGGAATGAAACAGGGTTGCGTCCTTGCTTCCGCCTTGTTCGGAATCTTCTTTGTTGTGATGCTGAAACACACATTTGGTCCTGCAGCTGAAGGTATCTACCTCCGAACCAGGACAGACGGAAAGCTCTTTAACCTCTCCAGACTAAGAGCCAAGACGAAAGTCAAGCTGAGGTGCCTGCGTGACTTCCTCTTTGCAGACGACGCAACAGTAACCGCCCACTCAGCCGAGGACCTACAGCAGCTCATGACTCGCTTCAGCGATGCCTGCCAAGACTTCGGGCTTACCATTAGCTTGAAGAAAACACAGGCCATGGGACAGGATGTTGACTTTCCCCCAGTCATCAGCATCAATGACCATGAACTGGATGTCGTCCATGACTTTGTTTATCTGGGCTCAACTATCTCAGGCACCCTCTCACTTGACGCAGAACTCAACAGGCGAATCGGCAAGGCAGCTACCACCATGACCAGACTGACAAAGAAAACATGGAACAACAGCAAGCTGACTGAGCACACAAAGTTTCAGATCTACAGAGCCTGCATCATGAATACCCTCCTGTATGGCAGTGAGTCTTGGAATTTGCATGCTCGACAAGAGCGAAAGCTCAATGCTTTTCATATGCGTAGCCTCCGACGCATTCTGAACATCACCTGGCAGGACAAGGTCCCAAACAACACTGTCCTGGAAAGAGCCAGATTGCACCAGCATGTACACGCTGCTGAAACAGAGATGTATGCGCTGGCTCGGCCATGTCGTGCGCATGGATGATGGACGGATCCCTATAGACATCCTCTATGGAGAACTTGTGCAGGGAAAACGTCCCACAGGCAGACCACAGCTGCAATTCAAAGACGTGTGCAAGAGGGACCTAAACGCCTTGAACATCGACCAGAACAACTGGGAAGCAACAGCCCTCGAAAAGTCAGCCTGGAGACAGACTGTGCAGAAAGGTCTGTCCAACTTCGAAGAGACACTCGCTCAGCAGCATGAAAAAAAGAAAATGAGAAGAAAGTCTGCAGCCCAGGCAGAGAGACCAGTGTTAGACTTCATCTGTGCCCTCTGCCACAGGGACTGTCTTTCCGCGTTGGACTGGCCAGCCGCACCTGTCGCTGTACCAGAATAGACACCTAGAGTGCAACTCCATAGTCTTCCGAGACTGAAGGATGCCTACTATATATATATATATATATATATATATATATATATATTTATATATATATATATATATATATATATATATATGTTTAATTGTTCAGCAGTATATATATAATATATATATATATATAATATATATTATATATATATATATATTATATATATATAATATATATATATATATATATATATATATTATATTCAATTATAAACAAAGCTTGCTCTTATGTCTTAGATTGAAGAAATAGTGGGAGATAAGCATCATATCTGCAGTGGTAGATAATTCTGCCTAACAGTATGTGCTTGAGTGGGTGAATGGGGAAAAATGCAATAAAATAAATGCTTCTCAAAATGAGCCTTCAGCAAGCTTATAGTTTCCAAACTGTCAAACTGCAAAAAAGAAGAAAAATTATACATATTCAGTATACTCATTCTTAAACTAGAAAGAGTTAAAAACACTCTATGATCTACTTCGTATTACAGTCAGCGTTTTGTTTAACGGGCAATAATCTTTCTTTGAAAGCTTGTGTAATCAATTTAGACATGAGTAGTTTTATGGCCTTCCACGTCATTCACGAACCGAGTGGAAATGGAGAAACAGGATAACACTCCCCCCATGGATATTGGAGTAACAGCGACAAAATAAACACACGATTTTCTGATTCCGGCCTCGTCTTGCAAACTGGGCACGAATAATTTTCATCTGTCATACTGAAGCGAGACTATTGCATGTTTAGTTGGGACACGCTCGTTCGGAATTGCATTGGAGCGTTCCGGTCCGCTTCTTCCCACAGTCATGTGATGTACGCCCCAGTGACAGAAATACGTTTGAAAACCTATCAGGTACCTCTCTAACGGTGACAGAAAGAAGTATATGTCGTTTGTGCAGTCCAGTTCCAAATAAGCACACTTGTTTAAACATAAGACTGACTTAGCGTGTGTCGCCCACGTCTTCATGCCTTTCTAATGTAATACGAGAAGGGTTTTAAATATGTCCTTTTTGAAACACATGTTATATAGTTGTCTTAAGATGTCGGAGCCAGTACTTTGATATTTTTGTTCTGTTGTTTATGTGTAATTGATGGAAACTAAGTTCATCTGAAACGATATTATATGATGTTTTATTTGCGAGTTAAAATAATTTCTTGCAAGCTAAACGATGAACCCTATCTGATCACACTATGTGAATCCCCGCATTTCTTCTACATAAAGTGATGTATGCAGTACTTGAGAATCAAACAGCTTGAAGAACACGCGAGGAGAGTTACGTGTGTGTACCAGACTCTGTGTATTGTCGTCTTGTATGCTCATATGGATCATTTTTCCAGAGCTGCTACAAAACTGTTTCACACAGAGAATGCCAGACCCAAATATTTGTAATAATCTTCAACTTGAAGCTGATTGTGGTTGAAGATCCACTTTCCTGTGAAAACAGTATATTCCTCTATCCTGTCACCAAGATTTCCGATTTCCGGACTGACTGACAAACTTATACGAAAAGATAACACAGACAGAATGTTGAGCTGATTTTGCTCTGGCCAACGACAATGAGAACAATAAATGTTGGATCGTCAGCAAATAAAAAGAACGAGTAGCACTAGTTCTACCACTTCTAACGATAATCTGTGTTTTATTCATAATGCCATTTGTTAGCTTGTAAATCAGTGAAAAGAAAAGAACTGGACTTAGAACATGTCCTTGTTTCAGAGCATGGATACACGTGAAGTTCTTTGTGAGTCCTGTTATGGCAACCACACAGGCCGAACAGGATGATAAAACGTTCATATATTCCAGAGTTTGCTTTCCTGAATGTTCATTTTTTTATGAGAGCTGTCCAAAATCTGAGTCACTCTACAGTGCCATACGCTTTTTAAAAAATCTATGAATGCTATGTACAGTTTCGTCAGCGGCTTTTTTCTCGCTGCATATAAACTGTAGATGTGATAAACTGGTGATCTACCCATTCTAGAATTAGCTGGAGCATCATTTGGTCTTTTTTTGCGCATAGCATTAATCTGTTGTTCAAGATATGTTCGTAAATTGTACTTAGAATATCTATTAAAGACAATCTTCTGTAATTATTAGGGGAGTTGATGTATCCTTTTTGTGAAGTGGAATGATAACTGATCTAGTCCACTGTTCTGGAAAGATCGCTGTTGAAACAAAGAACATTAGAATTTTTAGGCCAGATTTGGTTTTATAATTCTTTGTTCCGCATGCTTAAATGTTTTTGCAGTGACGCAATATTGACCTGGAGCTTTTTTGCACTTAAGGTTTGTAAACTGGTCCCTATTTCTTTCTAATTTCTGTCAGCATCGCACCATTACCAAATCTTCTGCGATGTCAGAGTAGAATTTTCTTTGTTGAAATAAAATCCATGCTCAGTGTTTAGAAGTCGATCGAAATGATGGTGTCATTCATCTCTAGTAGTGTCACTATTGACAGGTTTTGGGGTTGAAGTCTTCTTGCTTCATAACGCAGCATTTATTAACATTCAAAGAGTTTATTGGTCAACATGCTGGTAGTTTATTAAATTTGTTTTCTTTTCTTTCTATGGTGTCCTGGTATACTATACGATGCTGTTCATATGCAATATAAATCCTGACTGATTTGTGTGTGACTTAGCTTTCTAGGCTGCACTGTAGTTTTTTTGTTGTTCAACGGGTTTTCTATCGAACTCTAGAGATTCCTATAGCTAGTTCTGTGGACTTTTCATTATGCAACATTCATTTAGCAGCATCTAACAGAGAAGTTAGTAACATTTTGAAAAGGTAATCCAACATATGAAAAAAACACGCGGGGGCACCACTAAAGTGCGCTGACTCAACAGACTACTACTATGTACTTTCCAACATGGCCAACAAGGTATTCGTCTCTTTTTTGTTTTTTCGTTTTTTTTGTTAATTCCCCTGTTTTCTAATTTGTAACCAACGCCCTTTTTTACTGGTGTCTTTAGTTCGATTCTGTGATAACTGGAAGCATTCAAGTACGTTTTCAGATTGTTTGATACAAGAAAAAATCACCGGGGCCACTCTTATGGAAAAAAACAAAAGTTCTCGTTGTCCAAAAGAAAGAGCCCTTTTAACCCCCCCAGGAACTGTTTTGGGAAAAATTTCCCTATTTTTGGGAAACAAACTACGGCGCTTCCCTACTTGCTTTCAGACCACAGATTGTTTCTTAAAATTTTGACTTTAGAAGTAACCCCCCCCCCCCCCCTTCCCAAAAGTCCCCAATTTTCCCCTGTTTATTTTTCATTATACATTCTCCACTCTTTTACTTTTGTCAGTGCATGCCCTTTTTGTTGTGTGTGTGTGTGTTGTGTGTGTGTGTGTGTGTGTGTGTGTGTGGTGTTGGTCATTTTTTATCTTTGCTTTTCGGGCGTCCAGTCAGACCCCAAAACACCGACGGTCCATCACAAACGACCCCGTTGTTTATGGCGAGAGGGTCCTTGATCTGTAAAACGGGATCAGTTCACGCACAGATAAACTCCATTCCGTGGTTCCGGGAAAGGCCTGAAAAAACCCGGTCGACCAAAACGACTACGCCTTCACCCGCCTCTGGCGGACAATGACAAAATTTTCTTGCGCTCGAAAAAACTGTTTTGGAGGGGAATCGGGCCAAACGGGTCCTATCAGTCCCACCGGTCCTCTCTCTCTCTCTCTCTCTTCCTCTCTCCTCTCTCCCTTCTCCTCTTCTCTCTCCCTCTCCTCTCTCTCCTTCATTTTTTGCCTTTCCTTTTTTTATTTCTAATATGGTTTCTTTTTTATTTTTAAAAATTTTGTTTGTCGGTATTTTTAATGTGTTTCGTTTTTAAAATTTTGTGATTCATTTCTCATTGTTTTTCTGTATGAACATTTTTTCTTTTTTTTTAGTTTACTGTATATCGCGCCCTTTTCTCCCTGAGAAGAAATTAAAGATGATCGGATTTCATCGTTTGCAATTTGCCCGTATTCTTGGGTTGTAGGTTTTTTGAATATTTTTTTTAATACTTTCTGATTTGTTTCATTTACGAGTTTTACGTAGGCAATATCTACGTAGGCAATATCTACGTAGGCAACATCTTCCAGGAGAGAGGAGCTGATTTCCAAAAGCCTGTTTTATAATGTCTTTTTTGCTCAACCAAATGTTGACGACCATGTATGGATAGCGAAGTACTGAAACAGGATCAAACAAACAAAACCAATACATATGTCAAGGAAAAAGACTTGGAATGTTTAAGAAAAACCTACAAACACCCGGTGTAAGTGCAAAATATATTTCGCTTTATTCAAAGCTTCTTCAGTTGTAACCATGGACCAAACTGAAAGAATGAAACACCGAACTTAAAACGTAAACAACTGATCTAGTTGCAAAGTGAGACGACTGCAGGCGGAAATCTAAACAAATCTTAAATAAATGTTAGCGAACCGCCCAGAGAAACGTGGACAAACGAGTCACAAGACAAAACACAACGCGTTTCGACCTCTTAGGTCTTCTTCAGGTGAGACACACGAATAAACCACGAACATTCACTTAGCTTTGATCGCTTTAGA
Organism: Conus ventricosus; assembly: GCA_018398815.1. Lineage (NCBI taxonomy): Eukaryota > Metazoa > Mollusca > Gastropoda > Neogastropoda > Conidae > Conus > Conus ventricosus. The sequence continues at coordinate 31,309,752 of CM031609.1, read as the reverse complement.
TCGCTTCAGAGTTCAGCGCAAGGAAGAAGGCCATGGACCATTAAAGTACTTGTAGCTCCGAGAGACAGAATTACAATGATGTTCAAACATACTGAATGAACAACAAAGAACTGACACAAGTTCAGTATAGTTTCACATATCAACTTTACTTGTTTATACACGGGTGAAATGTTCAAATCAATTTCACTAATTTAGGTCAGGCTGGTTATTGTTCCCACTTCTTATGTTATCATTAAGAGAGAGGAAAGTTCTGAATGAGTTGAGTTGAAGTCCACTTGGAATATCATGACATCTGATGTTGGAGAGAATAGTTAATCTCTCTCTAGTTGCTGGTGACTGGTCCACTTCTCCTTTGACCAGCTGATCATGTGCTGGAATGCAGTGTTTGTCCACTACCAGGCATGCCCAGAGTAGGTAGGAACCCAGGTTCTAAACAAACATAACCTGCTCACTGGTTAAGTAGCTGAGAGCCTGGCTTGTCAAGGTCTCAACACTTGCCCTCTGGCTTTCAGTAAATGTGTGAACTATCAAACAAAAAGGGATTTAACTAGCATACATATACCTTCCATAATCATAAGTCTCCACTTTTCTTCGGATTTTGAGTGGAGCTTAACAAAGGGTAGAAGACAGTTTATACAATGCTAAACAATGTGTGTCAAATAGCTTTTCAATTTTTCTTATAAATTAAATTGCAGTAACTTGGAATAACCTTAGCCCAAGTACACATGCTGATTAAATTCAGAATCAATACTACAAAGCATTCCAACAATCAAAAGTATTCATAAATCAACAGTTTTCACCTAGTATATGCAAACTGTGTTTCTGATCAGAATCTGTCATTCAGTTATCATATTAACAGATAGTATTGAATACTGGCTAAAGTCAGATTGAAAACAAAGAATGTTAACCGGATTGTGAACAAATGATTTTAAACAAGCATCTAAATAGTTTTTACCAAGTTGTGGCAAACAAACTATTACAACAGAAAACTCATTCTTCATCTTGATAGACGTCACCATGTATTGGCATACAGTTATACTGTTAAACCATATTGCGTACATACAATCAATGCATAGTTTCAAAATTTAGAAACGTAGTTTCAATTTACAGGTCTTCTTGATGATCAGTGAGTCTTAGACAGGTTCAGAGTAGGTGAGATAACCTTTCACTCTCTCTGATTTATCCCTGTTGTAATTCTTGATTCACTTACAGATGGTCTGTGAAGGGCAGTAATTGTTGTAATTCTTGATTCACTTACAGATGGTCTGTGAAGGGCAGTAATTGTTCACGATGAGTTTTCCCATTGTTTTTGGCTAAGCCACCTTATCAGTTTCCGGTTCCGGTTGGCATTGCGTCGCTAAAGACAAAGAAAAAGGGAGGGGATGGGTGGGTGGGTGGTCATCCCCAACCACTTACAGTGGGAAGGTAGGGTAGAAGATTCAATAACGCTTTCTCTTAGCAGTTGGAGTTGTTGTTAGTGCCTCTTCATGCTAACTGACAAAGTGCTGTTCAACATAACTGCGTCATTCACGCACGGAGTGTACGACAGTCAGCGTCTGGGAGGTGGAAGGTGTGTGTATGTGTGTGTGTTGTGTGTGTGTGTGTGTGTGTGGCAGAGAAGGAGGGGGGGGGTTCAGGTTTCTCTGGGGGGTTCAGGGTTTCTCTGAAGTAAACTATCTCCTTGCCAATAGCTGAGCGAGTATCTACACGGGAGAGGAGCGGACAGGAAGGTGAAGGGGGGGGGGGGGGGGGAGGGGGAGTGGGAGAGGGGGGGGGGAGGTTTCGGCTTCTCTCTGATCTAGCTGAGAGAGAAGACGTGTTCAGCTAAGGGAAGGGAGAAGAGAAGAAGGGGGGGGGGGGGGGGGGGGGAATGGAAGACGGGGGTGAGGCGTCTCTCTGATCTAGCTGAGAGAGAAGACGTGTTCAGCTAAGGGAAGGGAGAAGAGAAGGGGGGGGGGGGGGGGAGGGGGGGAGGTGTCGGCTTCTCACTGATCTAGCCGAAAGAGAAGGCGTATTCAGCTAAGGAAGGGGAGAAGAGAGGGGGGGGGGGGGGGGGGAAGGGGTAATGGAAGAGGGGGGTGAGGTGTCGGCTTCTCTCTGATCTAGCTGAGAGAGGAGACGTGTTCAGCTAAGGGAAGGGAGAGGAGAGGGGGTGAAGGGAGCGACATACTTCCAAAGTGACGTCATCTTTTTCCCACGTCATTGTTGCCACAGCCGGGCTGTCAGCAGGTTTCAAAGAGTTCCTGACAGACTCTGGGGAGAGAGGGAGGGAGGGGGAGGGGGAGTTCGGGGAGGGGTGAGGGTGAGACATGGGAAAAATGATGCAGATTAGTAAGCTTTTTTTGCCGTTTGATGAGACAGAGGAGGATGGGGTGTGGGTGTCAATATGACATGTCACGTCCAGGGCCGAAAGATCCCACATATCCAAATGTGGGAATCAAACCACCCCGGAAATTTCGCGACGCTAACCA
>CM031609.1:31294781-31302281 GCA_018398815.1 Conus ventricosus | reverse complement strand
ATCACACAACCCCCCTCTCCTAAACGAACAATACACCCCCCCCCAAAAAAAAAAAAAGAAAGAAAAGAAAAACAACAACAACAACAACAACACCCACCCACACCCACCCACCCACCACCCACCCACCCACACACACACACACACACACACACACTAACTAACTAACTAACTAACTAACTAACTAACTAACTAACTAACTAACTAACTATCTAGTATATCTAGTAAGTAGATTTATAAAACAAATGAACCTGTTAAAACGCCGAGAAAAGCCCAACAGTCGACGCAGAGTACTCAGCTTTCGCTTAAATGTGGGTTTAGCCTAGACAGTATATACATTATCATATATAGTTTTTGCCATTTTCTTGGAATGATACCCGGGTTGAAAACGTATTAAAAAATCTTAGGAACCCACATGCGCACGCGCACGTACGTGTGTGTGGGTGTGTGGGGTGTGTGTGGTGTGTGTGTGTGTGGTGTGTGTGTGTGTGTGTGTGCGTGCGTGCGTGCGTGCGCGCACGCGTGCGTGCTGCGTGAGTGCGTGCGTGCGTGTAGGGTGTGTGCGTGCGCGCGGGCGCGCGCGTGTGTGTGTGTTGTGTGTGTGTGTGTGTGTGTGTGTGTGTGTGTGTGTGTGTGTGTGGTGTGTGTATGTGGTGTGTGTGTTCGCGCGCGCGCGCACGTGCGTTTTTGTGCTCGCGCACACATGAATATACTTGGTACTTTTTTTTTATCCCTCCTCAGATGGTAACTCTAGTGTCCTATATAAGCGCTGCTGTGGGCTCAAATCCTCCGAGCTGCCTGACAGCTTCCGTACTCCCTTGAAACCCCCAGCCACCCCCCTAACCCTCACCCCCATCGCAGCCGGAACTATTTCCTTCAGCAGATGTTCTGTTTTTTCTTTTGTCTGTTTGACACGGACCTCAATAGGACTAAGCGAAGCGGACTTTGATTTAGGAGTTCAGGTAGTTGTGTCATATCCACAGCCTGAAGCTGACTACCTGCTCTGGTAGTTTTTCTTAGCACACAATAGAAGTTGAAATGGCTGTAGAGAGGTTGGTTCCACGAAAATTGTCTTTGTTTTTCTGCTCTGATGACGTTTCGGCTTCCTAGAGGCCCGTAGTCTTGTCGTCCTTGATTTTAGCTGACCTCATTGGTGCCAGAAAGGTCACAACATTATTGCTATAATCATTGCCCACAAGAAAACTATATCCATTTGCAGGGAAAGGTATGATCTTTGCGAAGTGAGATAGGAGACGGGAAGAGGTTTCTCAGGTCTTTATCCTTTAATACTACAGGGCTCAGGACAGAGAGAGAGAGAGAGAGAGAGAGAGAGAGGAGAGGAGAGAGAGAGAGAGGAGAGAGAGAGGAAGGGGAGAGAGAGAGAGTGTAAATGTTCTTGATGGTTTCCATCATGAGGTACAACTACTCTGGCACCCCTGTTTCTGCCCCGAAGGTCGGCCTGGAGCTTGGGAACACCTCTCTTACCGTCTGCTGGGAAACGTGATGGAGATTCCAGTCTTGCTCTTGTTTACCGCCATCATTGTACGTCTAAGTCTGTTTATCTGCAGGGTATCTGCTTTGACTTGCTTCTTCGTTACGCCTGGGATTTGTCTTCAAGAACAAAGCTCTCTAGGAATACCTTTTAGCTCCTGGTATGTTATGTCTTTTTTGTATGTTATGTTTTTCTGTTTGTCCCCCCCCCCCCCCCCCCGCCAAATCAAATGTTATTCATATAGATTAAGAGATCCCAGATGCGCCAAAAAAGGACAGAGCTCAGAGTCTTCATCTCATGATAGGCATGTCTGTAAGACACTCAGAATTGTTCTCTATCATTTACTAGAAAAGCAACAACAAAAGAAGCAACAGCAAGAGTGAGAACGTAAAGAAGAAGAGGCAGGCTAAATGGTAAGCCGAGTTAGACACATCGTTAATCACGACGGTTTGTTGTCTTCTTGTTAGTTTGTTGATCAAGGATCTCTCTCTCTCTCTCTCTCTCTCTCTCTCTCTCTCTCTCTCTCTCTCTCTCTCTCTCTCTCTCTCTTTATTAGGATGGTGAGTAGGAGTGTGTGTGTTTTGTGTGTGTGTGTGTGTGTGTGTGTGTGTGTGTGTGTGTGTGTGTGTGTGTGTGTTTATGTGTGTGTGTGTTTGTGCATGCGTGCGTACGTGCATGCGTACGTGTGTGCGTGCGAACGTGCGTACGTGTGTGTGAACTCACATGCTCGATTCGGTGTACTCTTGTGTCGTATAACATGCATTTTTTTCTGTGAATTTTTGCCTTACAGTCAGACCCCAGAAACCCTCCGTCTCGCCTAAAGACATAAGCGTTATCGACGGAGAAACTATCACCTACATTTGCGTTACTTTGCATCATCTGGTTGGCAAACCACGCTTTAGATGGTTCTGGAACGGGACTGAAGTACCCAACGTTGAGGGACAGAACTACACCTTCAATTCTTCGCTGACCAGCAACAGTAACGAGTTCTCTTGCAGTGTTGGAATCGTTCCTGGCGTGGAATCTGACGAATCGGATCGTGTCATTCCGAACGGTAGATTGCCTCTGTTTGTCTGTCGTTTCATCTGTCGGGCTGGCTGTTTGTCTGTCTGTCTGTCTGGCTGTCTAGGTGTTTCTAGCTCTTTGCATGCATGTTTCACTGACTCTGTCCATCTATCAGTCTGTCTTCCTGCTTGCTTTGCCTACCGCCTGCCTACCCGCCTGCCTATGTGCCTGTCTGTCTGTCTGCCTGTCTATCTGTCTGTCTGTTTGTCTCTCTTAGACGCACACAATTACATTGACAGCAGATTTCCTAGTAGTTATTTCTTTAGATATCTTTTCTTTTCCTGAGTCAAATACATGTAATGTGGGTTCCATTTAAAACCTTCTAAAAGCTTCATCGTTTATCGGTACATTACATTAAATCAGGTTGTGTTGCTTGTCAGTGCTTGTGACGTGCCGCCACGCGCATCATGTGGGTCAGCGAATCAGACACAGAGACATGGCACCAGTTTTTCGAATGAAAAGCAAAATAGTCAAGAACCAGCAAAGCAAGACATTTTAAGAATTAAATACATGTAAATCGACAGGGAGTAAATAAAGGGGGTGGGTGAGGGTTGAGGGCAGTCAGAGGGATGGCGGGATGGTTAATTTCAATCCATATTTAGAGCCCAGCCGACCGCACGGGGCCATATCAAGGCTGTCATCTTGTCGAAATCATCCCTACACGAAGGAAGGGGGGGGGGGGGGGGGGGGGGGGGGGGGGGGGGGACTGAGGTTTAAACAAGTCGTGGAACATAGTAAACTGAAACCAGGCAGTGATACAGCATTGCCATGTCACTTGTCATTGCTGTCCGTAACGATATCTTTTTACTGGCAAATTATGGTTCAATATAAAATACGAAAAATGACAAGATTGTTAAATCTGTTAAGACACAGTGTGGACTATATTCAATTTGATGGTGAATGCAGTAGTGTATATGCTTGTTAAATGTCCGTCAGTGATGCTATGTAAATGGTGGGGTGAAATGTTAAAGTGGTGTAAGTAGCGTGTATGGTGGCGGTAGTGGTGGTGGTGTGGTGATGGTGGTGGTGTGTATTCGTGAGTGTGTGTATGTGTGTGTGTGGGGGGGGGGGGGGGGGGAGGGGAGGGCGCGCTGGCACCGCGCGCGCGCGCGCGGCGCGCGCGCGCGTGTGTGTGTGTGTGTGTGTGTGTGTGTGTGTGTGTGTGTGTGTGTGTGCTTATGGGGTTAGGTTGAAACATGTTCAAAGTCACCTTGCGTGTTGTCAGTAAACACATAATTTTTCATCTATTTACAGTCAGACCCAAGCCACCCTCGGCCACACCAGAAAACATCAATGTTACTGATGGAGACAACATCATCTACACTTGTAACACCTCATACACTTCAGCTGACAAAGTCAGCTTCAAGTGGTTCCGGAATGGGGCAGCTATAGCAATGCTACACAGCAGATCTACTCCCTCGCTTCCTCTCGAGGGGACAACAATAACAATTTCTCTTGCAGTGTTGAAACCACTCCCGGTGGAGGATCCCCCAAATCGAACCCTGTCAGTCCAAATGGTTTGTTCCCCTCCCTCTCTCTCTCTTCTCTCTCTCTCTCTCTCTCTCTCTCTCTCTCTCTCTCTCTCTCTCTCTCTCTCTCTCTCTCTCTCTCTCTCTCTGGGGACTTGCAAACAATACCGAAATAGAAAAAAAAATCACATCTTGACAGCGAAAAGATTTCTGGGTGTACCAGTTCACTCTTCGAACAGAGTCACCCATGTTGAGACAGCCACACATCCATTGTATGCCTTAGGGCTACTTTAAAATGCATTAAAAATTGTTTACATTACTTCAGATAAGAATTTGCAAGCAATCGAACGATATGTTTCTTTACCAGAACGATTCAGGTCATCACAACTGGACAAGAAAGAATATTACGGTGCTGGTTTTGGTAGTGTGTGGGTTTGTCTAGGCGCAGAATGCGCCAAGTTACCTGCATAGGTGAAATGAAGGATGGCTTGATATATAACTAACACAAAACTGGCATACACATATGGAGAATGATGGTAAATATGGATGGCTTTATTCATGTAAGTGCTTATTTCAGGCTTATAAATACTTGTCACAACGACAAACAAATGGTATAGAGATACATCTGCAAACTTTAGATTCTAAATGTGTGGGATATCTCCCCCCCCCCCCCCCCCCCCCAAAGAAAAAGCGATTCCTACCAAATATAGAAATATAGAAATTCTGTTTGCCTGGCATTTGGGACTGGTAACGTAATTCAAATTCACTTTTTTTTTCAAATCTCCAACGTATTCGCATTTACGTGACAATAGGAAAAAAAATTCGCGTAGCATATCCAGTCTACCATAGAAAGACATAATGATTAATATAATATATATATTATGAAGAACACAACACGAAGAAAAACCTTTGAGCTATCCACGTTTATGGCAAAGGCGTTCAAATCAGGACGATTCGCTGAGAAAGCAAACGAACATGCAAGCAGGCAGTTTTACGTAAATTTATTCAAATATCACAAATGATTTTATGTACCCATGTTATACAACAAGAAATTAAGCTATCAAATAACCTCTTCTTATACAAGGTTTACAAAGCAATAGATAATACAATAGTCATTATCAGTCGCTCTCTCTGTCTCCGTCTGTCCATCTGCCTGCATGCCTGTCCGTCTGTCTGTTTGTCTCTCTTGCGTTAAAGGAGTGTGTGTGTGTGTGTGTGTGTGTGTGTGTGTGTGTGTGTGTGTGTGTGTGTGTGTGTGTGTGTGTGCCTCAAAAGTATTCATTCAGTATGTTGCTTTGCAATTGATACTTCTTTTTCCTATGCACTCCCTTTTTTACAGTTATACCCAAGTCACCTTCTATCACACCAACAGAGAGCATCAATGTTACTGATGGAGAAAACAGTCACCTACACGTGTAACACCTCTTACACTGCAAAGGACAAAGTAGCTTCAAGTGGTTCCGGAATGGGGCAGCTATAGCCAATGCTACACAGCAGATCTACTCCTTCACTTCTGCCCTGGGGGACAACAGTAACAATTTCGCTTGCAGTGTTGAACCTTTCCTGGGGAGGACCTACAAAATCGCCTCCTGTCAGTCCAAACGGTTTGTTTCTCTCCCTCCCTCCAACCCTCTCTCTCTCCTTCCTCACGCTGTCATTTCTCTTTGTGTCTCTTGTCTGTCACCCCAAAACAATAATGCAAGACCCCTCTCAAAAAAAACAACAACACATAAACAAATATACGTACGAATGCGCATTCACACACACACGCATGAACACGTGTGCGCACAAACAAACACTCAACACACACACACACACACACACACACACACACACACACACACACACACAGACAACACACACACACACACACACACACACACACACACACACAACACACACACGCACGCACGCACGCACGCACGCACGCACGCACAACACCACACACACACACACACACACACACACACACACACACACGCACAACACACACACACGTACAACACACACATACACACACATACACACACTACACAACACTCACACAACACACACACCACACACACACACACACACACACACACACACACACACACACACACACATGCATACACACACATACCATAGCACCATATATACCAGGTCAGTTTTCCACTTGACCAGTCTGTAATACAGTTTAAGCTTTCTTGTTTATTAACACTTCTTCTGTGTTTAAAATCGGAGATTTTGGAAGTGATCGTCATGAGTGTGAGTGTGCGTGTGTGTGTGTGTGTGGGGTGTGTGTGTGTGTGTGTGTGTGTGTGTGTGTGTGTGTGTGTGTGTGTGTGCGCGCGCGCGTGCGTGGTGTGTATGTGTGTGTGTGTTGTGTGTTGTGTTGTGTGTGTGTGTGTGTGTGTGGTGTGTGTGTGTGTGTGTGTGTGTGTGTGTGTGTGTGTGTGTCTGTGTCTGTAGATGGGGTTGGTGTAGGGTGCAAACATATTCAATTCATCTTGATATTTTGACATCCATACCTCTTTTTCTCTGTTGCAGTCAGAACCAAGCCACCCGCGGTCACACCAGTAAGCATCACTGTTTCTGATGGAGAAAACATCAGTTACACCTGTAACACCACATACACTACGAAGGACAAAGTGAGCTTCAAGTGGTTCGGAATGGAACAGTTATAGCTAGTGCTACAAAACAGATCTACGCCTTCACTTCTTCTCTGGGGGACAACAGTAACAATTTCGCTTGTAGTGTTGAAACCACCCAGGGGGAGGATCTAAAAAATCAAATCCTGTCAGTCCAGATGGTTTGTATTCTCTCTGTCTGTCTGTCCGCCCGTCTGTCTCTCTATCAGTCTGTCTCTCACTGTCTCTCTCCTTGCTGTCTGTCTGTATCTCCCTCCCTCCCTCCCTCTCTCTTAGTGTTGAGAGCGCAAAAGCAGACAAACACCTGTGTGTGTGTGTGTGTGTGTGTGTGTGTGTGTGTGTGGTGTGTTGTGTGTGTGTGTGTGTTAGTACGAGTGCGTGCAAGTGTGTGCATGTGTGTGTGTATGTGTGTGTGTGTGTGTGCGTGTGTGTGTGTGTGTGTGTGTGTGGTGGTGTGTGTGGTGTGTGTGTGTGTGTGTGTGTGTGTGTGTGTGTGTGTGTGTGTGTGTGTGTGTGTGTGCGCGGGGTGTGTGTGCGCGTGTGTGTTTACATGTGCTAGTTAAGTATGCTGTTATATAACTGAGACACTTCATATCCATTCCTTTTTCTACAGTCAGACCCAAGTCACCGTCTGTAACTTCAGAGGGACACACTGCTACTGACGGCGAAAACATTACCTACACATGTAACACCTCTTATACTCGCACGAAAAAGTCATTTTCAGGTGGTTTGAGAATGGAACTGTAATACCCCAAGCTACACAGCAGACCTACTCTTTCACTTCGTCTCTTGGGAACACAATGACAAAATCTCTTGTAGTGTTGAAACCACTCCTGGTGGAGGATCT
>CM031609.1:31281037-31288781 GCA_018398815.1 Conus ventricosus | reverse complement strand
TTGGGCAGGGTTTAGGGCACCCAGACAACGACATCAACCATGCTACAAAAAACTGAAGCGAATTAGTCCTGATGATCAGCAATGTCAATCATGTTACATAATCTGAAGCAGTATTAGTCATAATGGACACCCAGACAACAGCGTGAACAGTGCTACACGTAATTTGTAGCAGTGACAGTGGCGATGGAGACGCATCCAGCAACATCTTCCTTACTACACGTGTAAGTCCACAAAGTCACCCGTGATAGACACTCGGTCTTTAATCGCCGTTGCTGACCACAGTTGAGGATAGAGTTAGCCGTGGTGGACAAGTCAGTCAGCAACATAAACCCAAATCCTTTACAGGACTGAGGACGGAGTTGGTCGTATTGGACACACTGTCACGGCAACATCGACTTAGCTTCACACAAATGGGGGCAATATCTATAATAATAATAATAATAATATAATAATAATAATAATAATAATAATAATAATAATGATGATGATGATGAATGATGATGATAAATACAGCATTTTCAAAGCGCTTTGCCAAAGGTTCTAGGTGCTGACAATCCACACACTCGTGCACACAACGGCTGCCTACCTGGGTAGTGCCGACTGAAGAGCTGCCTACCGGCGTTTCATTCAGTCGTTTCCCGTGTCATCCAGTCATTATCGTTCACTCAGTTTCCTCATTATCTTCATTCTTTCAATTCTCACGCAGGGTGCATGCTGTGTGTAACGTGTCATCCATACTAAGGGCCAACTGGCCTTCGCTTCCGAAAGCGGGTGATGGATTTTACGTGTGTGCAAGATATGCATGCGTTCACACACGGAACCTCGGTTTATAGTCTCATTCGAAGACAATCATCTGTGAAGATGGAGTTAACAGCATCAACTCCGCTATACCCAGCTGCTGAGACTGTCGTGACGGTCAGCAACATCAAGCATACTTACTATACACAAAACATAACTGACATGAATGTCCACGGAAAACTGACACCCGACCGCTGCACATCATGGAATGACAACATGGTTTGCACTAGACACTCAGTCAGTATCACCACCCCTGTTCCGTACACTTGACCCAGAACAGAGCCTGAACTACGCCCTAGTGACCACGGTCATGGGATTAAGATAAACTATCATGATCAGTATCTCTCTTACCATCGCACGCGGTTTTCCTCAGTCTGAACTGCAGACTCTGCAATGCGCCGAAGTCTGTGACGCCAAACCACGTTGTCCCATCCGTTTCCAATCACCTTCAGCTCAGTTTGATTCACTTTGTCTCCTATCCCAACAGCAAGGACGGTCACGCTGGGCTTGTGCAGCTCGCGTGCCTCGTACTCCGTTTCATTCTTTCTCTGCGACTGTCCGTCAGTGATCACGATCAGGATGTTGGGGGCGTTGTCACGGGCTCCGTGTTCCTGAGGTAAGGAACAGAGTGAAAAGAAGCAGTACATTACTAACGTTCCAAGTAGACAGCCAATGCCAGTTTGACTTCCGTGTGACAGATACACGGCACAAGAAGATAAAGGGGGGTGTTTCAAAATGAGGTGACCACAGGCGGAAATTGAAACAAACTTTGAGAATGATTTTCTTGCACCGAACACGAGAAGAAAAGTGATAGTTCGTTCTTCGTCTTCATTGTCCTTAATGTTGTTTATCTCGCCTAAAGAAGACCTAAGACGTCAAAATACGTCGTGTTGTCCTTAATGTTGTTTATCTCGCCTGAAGAAGACCTAAGACGTCAAAATACGTCGTGTTTTGTCTTGTGATTTGTTGTTGTTTTTGGCGGACTCGCTAAGAATTATTCTTGAAATTTGGTATAAGGCGTGGTTGGACAAACCTGGAAAGCTTTATAAATTATGTTCCTAAAAACCAGGCCTTGGGGGTGGTCACATTGAATTCTGATGAAACCCACTTAAAAGAATGCCGATAAGCGAAAGAAGCAAACAAATTACAAGACCAACAACTCTCAAGACGATGAAAACAAAGCACAAATAGTCACTTATCTCCTCAAATTTGTTGCAAAATGGATGCGGAGTGAAAACGAGGATCCTGGAAAGAGTGGCAATGTGGGTTAAGATAAGATGAAGAAGAAGAACGATGATGATGATGATGATGATGATGATGATGATGATGATGATGAATGATGATGATGATGATGATGAAAAGTATTTCAAAAACTAGTAGGGAGAGGATTAGTATCATTGCTTTTAGCAATAATATGATGACAATAATTTTAGTAATTATAGTATCTGTACTGACAGAAGGGAAGAAAGGAGAGAAATTAGAGGCTAGTTGAACAACATGGTTACAGTGACGACAGTGAAAGTGGCGATGATGATGATGATAATAACGATAATCATGATGACGATGATGATGATAAGGAGGAGGAGGAGGAAAAGGAGGAGAGAAGAGAGGAAGAGGAAGGAGAAGGAGGAGAGCGAGGACAAGAAAAAACAAAGAGAAGAAGAAGGGGATATTATCATTGAAAAGACAGAACGATTGAATATATATAAGAAATATATTACCACCTATAATGATAATCAGGGTTATAACCAAGAAATTATGATTGCAATGATATTGGAAATTAGAAAGATGGTAGTTTGAAATGTATGAATCTACTCATCTATAAAGATGTTATTAGTAATGATAGAAAGTATAATATTTGTGACAGTTATAATGGTAATAGCTACTGTGATAGCTACCACAATAGTCAAAATATTAATATTATTCATACGAATAATAGTAACCACATTAGTAATGATGATGATAATTGTAATGTTGATACTAATTATGCTAATAAGAATGATAATGTGTGGGGGGTTGCTTTTTTATTATTATTATTATAGTACTACTACCACACTTCTAAAGATGGTGGCAGGATTAATAATAATGGGACAAAAGTATTTATAAACATGTTGTTAGTGATACTAATGTTAGTAATGGCAACAACAACGACGATAGTGATGAGGAGGAGGAGGAGGGGAGAAGGGGGGAGGGGAGGAGGAGGATAGTAATAGAAATAATGATGGTGTTGACAATAACAGCGATAGTAAAAATGATGGAAATGATATTAGTAATAATAAGAGTTGATGGAATGAAACAGAAATGATCAACGAGTAAATATCTAACAGTTCCATTGGAACAGGGAAAGGACGATAATGACAGAGAGCTTTCTGCAGTGTTGGGGTACCTGCTCTCAGTCTGCGGGGCTGGTAGAACTTCAGAAGTCTACACGTTTTTAAAAAAAAATTACCGAGTAGCGCAGCTTCTGCGCGGTTGTCGTCTTTAGGTCGAGGAAATTCAAACAGAATAGCCCTTCAGACAAAACAAACCATCCTTGTTTATCTCTCTGAAATGCTTTCTCTTTATGATAACTCATGGCAGCCAGGCTGACAAACTATCTGACAGAAAATGGGTACTTAGATTATCAGTTTCGATCTAGAGCAGGGTGACCATCCCCGGATGGCGGATAGGGGGATGCCCCCAGATGTGAGGGTTAGCTGCGATATTAGTCAGGCTTGCTTGGTCGAATAAACGGTCCTGGACCAAAATGGCGATGTTCTAGCAGGATGGGCCGGATAACAGGTGACACATTTATCTCCACAGAGAACCATTTTCCTATGACAGGAGCATATCTTAGTCTGGAAAAAGACACAAGACACTTTTATCTCCACAGAAGAACCCATATTTCCTATGACAGGAGCATCTCTTAGTCCTGGAAAAAGACACCGCAGTGAACAAACCACCCCCCCGTGCTCACAGCAGGACTTTTTAGTCTTGCCCCCCCCCTTCTCCCCCCCCTCCCCCCCCCCCCCCCCTCCACCAGAAGAATTTATCCAACCTGTCAAATTCGGAATGTGCCAGCATTCGCTGCAGGTTTCGGGGATTAATCAGGACACACACGCGTCAACGTTTATAAAATCGACTGTAGAAGAAAAAGAAGAAGTCAGTCCAGAAAGAGGCATTAGCCCAGGCGTGTCTGACTGTGTTGAACATGCCACTAAAATTTGAGAAGCAGAGAAACGGGACCTTGAAGTGGTGTGGCTCGATCTGGCATGGATATGAATCAGTTCCACACCAGTTAATTCAACAGGCTCTCAAGATATATTATGTCCCAAAGAACATCCGAGAAATGCCAAAATATTACTTCCATGGCATCTAAATGAGGTCCTCCACAAAGGAACATTCAAAGGACCGGATCAGTCTGGAAGCTGGCATAGCAATAGGTTGAAAAATTTCTTCCAGTTCTGATAGTGATGGTAGTGGAGGTCATCGTGGAAGCTGCCATGAGCTGCGCAGGTCCAGCAGATCTGGGAATGGACAAGTCCTCTCTAAAAGTCTTCATGGATTACACAACAGTGTTTTCCACCAAGACACATGGGACACACAAAATACTGAAACAATTAGTTAAGTTAATTACTTCGTCAGGATGAATAACAAAGCAAAGAACCACGAAATCTCTCTCTCTCCCTCTCTCTCTCTCTCCCCTCTCTCTCTCTCTCTCTCTTCTCTCTCTCTCCTCTTTCTCTCTCTCTCTCTCTCTCTCTCTCTCTTCTCTTTAAAAGGAAAAGTAGCTGAAATTGTCATATTTTCTGTAGTCAACCAAGCCATTGCAACAGTAACACAAAAACCAGTCAAGAAGCTTGGGAGGTGGTATGACTCCTTGAAAGATACAAAAGTGGAAAGGAAACCGCGCAAATGGCGGAGGACAGCCTGCAGATGACAGACCAGAGTGGCATCCCTGGCAAATACATGATCTGGGGTCTGCAGTTCCAGCTTATCCAAAGCTTCTCTGGCCTCTTATATCATTAGCACTAGAACAGTGGAATCAATGGAAGCCAAAATCAACAAATACACAAAGAAATGGCGAGGGATACCACCCGGACTCACTGGGATTGCACTCTGCTGCCGCCAAGCAAAGCTGAAATATCCTTCTTAGATTCGTCCGTGATGAGTATAAAGTGGGCAAAGAAAGTTTCTAACCACGCTTTAGGATTCCGGGGACAAGACTGTGACATCAATCCTACCCAAGCTAAAGACTGCTAGAAATTAGAAAGTTCAGGATGCAGTGGACAGGGCAACGGAAGCCCCTCAGGGTCAGGAAATAACAGCACACACACACACACACACACACACACACACACACACACACACACAACACACACACACACATACATACACAACACACCATACATACACACACACACGCGCGCACGCACGCACGCACGCACACACATGCACACACACACACACACACACAACACACACACACACACACACACACACACAACACACACACACACACACACACACACACACCACACACACACACACACACACACACACCACACACACACGCACAAAGGCTGGGGTCAATAGAAATGAACTGGGTTCAAAGGCATAAGGGAAAGCAAAGACAGACATGGTAATAGAGGAGTTGAAGAAATAGGAATATGTAAAGAGAATCCGGAAGGCAACACAGCTACCCCAACAGGGGCTGTTGACTGCGTGGAAAAAACACACTCAAAAGAGGTCTGGGCTAGAATGGCAAACGGCACACGGCACCTCTCAGAATCAGCTTCCTCTTCAGCTCTGTGTGTGAACTCCAACACTCGAATTCAAACCAGGTGAAATTGTGAAAAATCACATGACCCTGTGTGTCCATTCTGTCACGGCAAACAAAAGAGTGGAGCATGTCATGAGTTCATGTAAAGCAGCGCCAAAGCAGAAAGGTACACATGGAGGCACAACCAGGTGCTTAAGGAGATTACACACGGGCTCAGGACTG
Source organism: Conus ventricosus (assembly GCA_018398815.1). Lineage (NCBI taxonomy): Eukaryota > Metazoa > Mollusca > Gastropoda > Neogastropoda > Conidae > Conus > Conus ventricosus. The sequence continues at coordinate 31,282,999 of CM031609.1, read as the reverse complement.
CCGGAGGAAACAATATGCCACCAGGAGCTTCAGTGGCAATGGTCTAAGTGGCGGGAAGCCATTAAACCATGGTCTGGATTGGCTGTGATATTAGGACATGGAAGCAGAGTTGACTGAATGGAGCAGGTAACTGAGAATGAACAGCAGACCTTCCGAAATAGAAAAACCATCCCGAGATCATCAGGAAGAATGGCCTGAGATCGGAAAATTGTTTTCCACTAAAGTTCATTAAAACAAAGGACTCTGGTCGAACTCACTATGCCACACGAAAGCAGAAAACAGCAAGCTCACTTCTACAAGACTGAGAAGTATGTCGTTCAGTTAGCGGCCTGAGGGATTCTGGTTTTCAGGCCAAAGTCCTCGCCATGGAGGTTGGAGCATGGAGGTTTATAAGTTCATCAGTCAATGATCTCATGAAACAGTTCGGGATTTATGCTGAGAAGAGGACCACAACCCTGAAGGTAATGGCAGAAGCAGTTGAAAAGAGTACCAGGTGGGTCTGGTCGAGATGGAACAAAAATGAACTTCACAAGACTTTAAAAATCTCCTGACTTGGAGCAGGTGTCCGACAGCGAAGAGAGTAAGACATCCGTCTAAAAAGGCACACCTTGAGACGCCCACCATCCAAAAGTTACAGCCGGGAAAAAGGGGCAGCAAAGAGCATCTGGGAATCATGACCTAGACGCGGTCCGGTCCTCTGCGAGTCTGAAGTGTACGACCGAAAGACTTGTCGGAGAGAAGAGGCTGTCTTCTCTGAAGACCTTCTGCTGTCCAGTTGTCCCCAAAATTTCTTCTTACTCGAGGAAGCTCGTTTTGAGCGCATTTTGTAAACGTTCCTGAAACTTAAACAGGTTGTTTCAGGGGAATCAACTGAATATAATGGCCCTAGTTGAAAATGAGAGTGAGTTTGGGGCTCATGAAAAGTGTGATGATGAAAAAAAAATGATTGTGTAATTTCTGTGCATAGTTTTGTGTAGTGCAAACTAACTTGTCTGCAGCGTTCATTTGGATGCAAGGGAGTGTAGTGTAAATTTGTCTTCGAAATCTCCTTCTTGTCAGACATGGTGTTTATTTACAAGCACCAAGATACTCTATCCATGACAAATACAGCAATCGTATACAGTTTACATTTCCAAAATGATACTATCAGTAAATGTTCGTGTATCTATTGACAATCAATACCAACTTGTACATTGCTTAGCTGACGAGTCAAATCATTATATATATATATATATATATATATATATATATATATATATATATATATATTATATATATATATATATATATCACACAAAACACCTACAGATACGTGCAATCTATCCATGATTAGAATGATACAAAAACAATTATTATTATTATTCTTTTTCTTGTTCTTTTAAAGGGAACCCGTTGTATGTTAAATGACAACTCCAAAGAACAAGCATATAATCACTGGCTCACACTAAAGTCAGTTATCACTCTGATAGCCGACTGAAACAATTAAGAAAAATGTCTGTCACCAGTGACACATTTGTATTTTGAATATTGTACAGTGATTACTTCCGTTTCACTTTAAAACATTCTTCCTCGGGTTGGGAGAAAGTTTGCAATTGCTAGCCCGGTTCAAAGCGCGCGCGTGCGTGCGTGCGTTGTGTGTGTGTGTGTGTGTGTGTGTGTGTGTGTGTGTGTGTGTGTGTGGTGTGTGTGTGTTCTTCTTCTTCAGTTTAACGTCCTTCCACTAAAAGTGATATCAGACGATGTGTTGAAGTATATGAGATGTGCGTATTAACTGCGTGATTGTTTCTTGTAAATGTGATGCATGGATGAACATTTCGTATGATATGAGTTGAGATTGGAGATGGCCAGATTGAGGGACAAAGCGAGGATGTGTGTGTGTGTGTGTGTGTGTGTGTGTGTGTGTGTGTGTGTGTGTGTGTGTGTGTTGTGTGTGTGTTGCATGTATGTGTGTGTGTGTGCGTG
>CM031609.1:31253537-31273537 GCA_018398815.1 Conus ventricosus | reverse complement strand
AATACGATCAAACCACACCGTGTGCGCAAGAAGGAATTCATTTCAACCTTTACCAGCATCCATCTCAGGAAGAAGACAGAGAGAGTGAGAGGGGGAGGGGGAGGGGAGTGTAGATGTGGTCGAAGGAACAGGCGAGAGGGGCAAGAGGGGGAGGAGAGAGGAGAGAGAAAAGGGGGTGATGAGTGAGGGTGAGGGTAAGGGGCAAAAAGGGAAGACAGAGGCAGGAGCTCTTACATGGACTGAGACGACACAAAGCCGGAATGCTGCAAAAAAGGGCGTTCATTCAGTGCCTTTCTCACCTCACGCTGAACATGACAACGTAGCTAATTTCACAGGGCTCTCTCTCTCTCTCTCTCTTTCTCCCCCCTCTCTCTCTCTCCCCCTCTCGGTGTGGCGCGGATGTGCACTGTGTATCCGTTTATGTCCCTGTCTGTCATCGGGTCTGTCTGTCTGTCTGAATTACTAGGGTAAATGCTAATCAAATCTACATACTGTTTCAAACATGTGCATTTGAGCGGCGGATTGAAGGTAACCTTGTTGGTTGCTCTTTGTAATTACGTACACTGGCAGGCGTTTCTCGATTATTTGTGATGCCTACGGCTTGTTTCATTTTTAGGTCATTTTTTTTCATTTTCTGTACCACTTCAGAGGCAAAAAACCATGGCGCTATTTCCGGCCCCCCAGTCACAGCCACACAGGATTGCCCCCCTTGCAGCCCTGGCACAGGCAATCGCCCAGACAGCAGTCCATGTCGAGTCATCATGAAACAACCACCACCACCCCTCCCGCCCCACCTCCTCCCTTGCCAAGTCATTTTGTCGATACAGGGGTTTGCCTGTTCCGATCCGACATGTGCAGGATACCACCTACAGACGACATTGCTCAATTGCAAAATACCACCTACTAGCCCCCTACAGACGACATTGCTCAATCGCAGGATACCCCCTACTAGCCCCCTACAGACGGCATTGCTCAATCGCAGGATACCACCAAACTAGCCCCCTACAGACGACATTGCTCAATCGCAGGATACCACCTACTAGCCCTCTACAGACGGCATTGCCAATCGCGGGATACCATCTACTAGCCCCCTACAAAACGACATTGCTCAATCGCAGGATACCACCTCCCAGCCCTCTACAGACGGCATTGCTCAATCGCAGGATACCACCTACTACCCTCTAACAGACGACATTGCTCAACTGCAGGATACCATCTACTAGCCCCCTACAGACGACTTTGCTCAATGGGAGGATACCACCTACTAGCCCTCTACAGACGGCATTGCTCAATCGCAGGTACCACCTACTAGCCCCCTACAGACACACTGCTCAGTCGCAGAATACCACCTACTAGCCCCCTACAGACGACATTGCTCAGTCGCAGGATACCACCTACTAGCCCCTACAGACGACACTGCTCGGGTCGCAGAATACCACCTACTAGCCCCCTACAGACGACATTGCTCAGTCACAGGATACCAACCTACCAGCCCCTACAGACGACACTGCTCATCGCAGGATACCACCAAACCAGCCCCCTACAGACGACACTGCTCAGTCGCAGAAAACCACCTACTAGCCCTCTACAGACGACACTGCTCAGTGCAGGATACCACCAAACCAGCCCCCTACAGACGACACTGCTCAGTCGCAGGATACCACCTACAGCCCTCTACAGACGACATTGCTCAGTCGCAGGATACCACCTACCACCCCTACAGACGACACTGCTCAGCCCGCGGGATACCACCTACTAGCCCTCTACAGACACATTGCTCATCGCAGAGCCACCCTGAGTAGGTGTCCCCTCTGTTCAGGGCACCGCCACGTGATTTTTATTTGATATAAAAGACGGTCGACGTCTGCTGGATTGGTAAGGGAGTTGCTCTTCTGTCCCTCTCCTAGGTGCTCTCAACTTGGGCTTCTGGGATTTACGAATTTTCCCAAAAATCCACCTGGCCCATGTTGTTAATGATTTTGTACATCAGGTGAGCCTTGCGATCTTACGTGGGTTTTAGTATGGATGTCCACCCGAGGTGGTGTAACATGTTGGAGACGCTAGCGGTTCTTTTGTAGCAATTTAAAACGAAACGTGCTGATCTTCGTTGCACAGCCTCAATTTTTGTGATCTGTCCCTCTTTGTACGGGTCTCACACAGTACTTGCGTATTCGAGAACAGGCCGTACCATTGCCTTATAGGCTATCGCTTTGAGTCTGATGTTACTGACTCTGAGGTTTCTTCACAAAAATTCTAATGTTTTGTTGGCTTTGTTCGTGATATTATGAACATGGAGGTCCCAATCTAGGTCTTGCGCGATCGTGACCCCCAAATACTTTGCCGAGGTGACATTGGCGAGAGTCGGGTTTTGTGCAGCTGGCACGATGGTGTCCAGTCTTCTTCTTTCTCTTGGGACTGAAAACCCGGGGAGGGGGGTACATTTCCCGGGGTGGAATGACATATCCCAACTTCTCTCCCATTCTCTAGCTGTTGGAGGTTTTGTTTTTTAGTTGGGCCTGGTCTTGGCCTGCTGTTATTGGCCTGTAGACGGCAGTGTCATCTGCAAAAAATCGTGTGGATGAGGTGACAGTTCCGGCAGGTCGTTTATGTAAACCAAGAACAAGCTTGGCCCAAGAACAGAGCCCTGGAGACTCCAGATTTCACGGAAACCGGGTCTGACTTCACACCGTCAACCACCACAGCCTGCTTCCGGTCTTGCAGAAAGCTTCCAATCCATCTGTTAACATGGCCTCGAACTCCAAAATGGTGATTTTATGCAAGAAGAGGGAATGATTAACCTTGCCCAAAGGCTTTCGCAAGCCCCATTCCCAAACGATGTCAGTTTGTTGGCAGGCTTCCATATTCTCGGTCAGCTCCTCCATGAACTCCAGCAGCGGGGTTTCGCAAGATTTTTTACGATGAAAGCCGCGCTGTCTGGGAGAAAGGATGTTTTTTCTTCTCTAGATGGTTCATGAGTGAGCTGATGATGACATGTTCCATGATCTTACATGGGATGCGGGTCAATGATACAGGGCGATAATTAGCTGGATCGTAACGTTCGCCCTTTTCAAAGACTGGGGCGATTTGGCTGATCTCCAGTCTTCTGGTACGATGCCCTGTCCATGAAGGGTTCTGAACAGCAGTGTCAGGATGGGAGCGACTTCTTTGCGCAAGCTCTTTAAGCACCCCCTGTGAGATGCCGTCAATTATGGTAAGGTGCAATGTGGTATGCAGTGATAGTGTGTGTGGCAAGAGATAGCATAATGCAGTCTACTATGGTTGGGATAATGTGGGATGCAGTGATGGGATGGTGTGTGGCATGAGGTAGCATAGTGCATCTACTATGGTGGGTATAACGTGGTATGCAGTGATGGTGTGGTGTGTGGCATGAGGTAGCATAATGCAGTCTACTATGGTGTGGTATGATGTGGTGGTGAAGTGGCGTGAGCAATATGGTGTGTATAGTGTGGCGTCGTGGCTAGGGGGGTTTGTGTGCATCGGGGTGATTTCAAGTTTCTTTGTGGGACATTGGCGTGGTCCAGTGTAGCATAATGTGCTGCATTTTTGGGTTTGGGTGGTATGTGTGCATGGATATTCAGTCCTACATTTTCGAGTGATCCCACGCCCATGTGTAAAGTATGTTTTGAATGGAGTCGGTTGTGTAATCCCTTGGTGTGTGTTCCCTGATGCGCGCAATTCTGCGATATTTCGTGTCTTGTGTCTCACCTGTGTGTGGGATCTGCTCTTGTGCGTGTTTGCGCAGGGGTGAGTACACAACTTTTTGGGGGCGAGCATGGTTGGATAAAGAATGTTTGATTTTGACAGCAGCCAATTTGGGCGCCTCTAATGCGACTCCCAAAGGATTGGCTCCAGCCTGCAGGGCCCCAAAAAATCCTGATTTCCCTAATTTCACGCATGAACGTCCGCACTGTTTTATACTGCTGATGTTTTGCTGTTTCCTTGCTCACGCTCCTCCGATTGCAGGGGCGGAAGATAGAAAATGGAGGGAAGACAGACGGGGGGGGGGCACAGAGAGGAGGGGAAGGAAAGAGGGGGGGGGGTTGCAGGAAGGGGACGGGAAGGATTCAGGATGTAGAATCGTGAGGTACCGTTTCGCCCTTTTTCGTTTTGCCCTGCAGGGCCCAACTGGGACTTCCACACACGATCCTGGCAGTACTTTCCCTCGCCCTTTTTCATTTTGCGTGTGGCACGACTTTGGGCCCAACGGCCTCGCATTCGTCCCTCGGCCCTCTCGGGCTTCGCCCCACTCAATAAAAGAAACCCTCGGGGTTTGCTTGGAGTAGACTGGAACACTGGTTACCCCAGGGGGAGCCTTGCATTTTGGTCATTTGGAAATGGAGTAGACAAAAATGGAGTAGACCAAATGGATGTCACCATAAAGTTACAGGGCGTAATGACACTCAAAGGAACTTTAGGGCGAAATAAAAGGCGAAAAAGGGAACAGGCCGAATGGAAAGGCGAAATGAAAAAGGGCGAAAGGGATGACACCGTAGAATCAGCCCGTGTCTCATAAGACTGTTGCATGTCGCCCTTTGATCCGAAACACCACCCAATTGTTTCGAGACAAACAATCGCGGAGCAAACAAGTGCAGGTAACAAGTCTTCCCTTTTGTTGTGGAAAAAAGACAGGCAAAAATTTAATAAAAAGGGGATAAAGAAAAGGAAAGAGTGGGCAGCATGAATGGAGAGGGAGGTAAAAGACGAAGTTGTTTTGAGGCAAATATTTAGCCATTTTTGCCAAAACGATGGGGTCCCCCAAGCTCATCTTACGGCAGGCACAATACACTACTGCCACTGTATTTGGTTCAGCTGGGGTGATTTTCCGAGTTTAATCAATATCTGATACGCAGGGTTTCTCTGAGCTTAAATCTTTAAAAAAAGGGAATCAATTTTGCACTGTGTAAATAACTTGCTGTTATTTCTCCATTTTTTAAACTTTTAATGTCTGGTTTTTGTGTTTCTTTGGGTTCATTTTTTAAAATTTAGGCTTCCTTACTTGGTTGTCTATTTTGCATGTGGCTTTTCCCTTTTAGTTATAAATTTGAATTAACAGCCGCAGATATAACATTTGCTTGTAACACTAAAAAAACGGGGTTCATTGATTTTTTAACTCTTTCCCTTTAGATTACATTTTTATCTTTTATGAGCAAATCTGAACATTTTAAAAAATCACAAAAACCCTTGCCTTCCACGCTTGCTTTGTTATTATGAATATCAACGATTGGTCCATTTTTTTTAATATAAAAGTAATGAAATGATAAGATAACGAGATGACGTTGATGATGGTGATAATGATGATGAAGGTGATGATGATGATGATGAGAAGAGATGAGGTAACAATAATCATGCAAGAATATTCAGGGTGCTCTATTGTAAATGAACTCAATCGTGCTTACAGATAACAATTAATCGTGAAAAAAAAACTTTGACAGTTACATACAACAACAAAAACCACATACAACTTGAAAAGCTAAGCTCATGCACCTGCTGGTGCATGTATTCACATGGACAACCTCTGCCCAGCGATAACAGAGAACTGAGTGGTTCTATTTTTCCTGCAGAATACAGATTCAAAGTGGGGTTTTTTTCGCAAACTATGCTTCACAGCCTTAAAGTCCATGGCCGATATGAGTAACAGGGATACGAGGAGAAAACTTGAAGTTGTTTGAATTTCTGACGAACTTTGGTACAACAAACTTGAGTCATCTGCTCCAGCAATTAACAAAAATAATCATTTCAACCCCCTACACAAATGGCCGTTGATTAGCAATCTGTTGCCGGTGTTTATTTGTGTCTGGCTTGTGATTTTGAGTGTCAAATGCCAGTGATGTCAGTTTAAGAAGGCTTCTATACAATACGAAGGCTGGTATAAACAATGTTATATGCTGAATATTTCAGGTTGGGCACAAGCCCGTTCTCCCATCATGAACAACTTAACACTTATCTCTAGTCATCGGGATAACAATACGTTCAACCTCGGCTTTTTGTGTCATCTATTCAAATCTTTAAATTTCCCAAATGAAAGGACACTCTACAGTAAAACCGTAAAGGAAAAAAAAGTACAGGCAATCAAAAATGTTTGCATTGGTTTGTACTGTATACATTTATCAGCACAAAATGTCTGTCTTTGTGACATACCAACAAGTCTCAGTTCTCCCCAACTTCAGAGCTGAGATCTGTGCATTCCTTCCTGCTGCTCAGCTCCCTGATTGCAAGAAAACGGTCTGGGATCCCACACGGACTTCTTCAGTGATGGCTAAGCCCTTTTTCCAGAGACTGCAAGCCTGGCAGATCCTTGAGGACTTTCCAGAAGAGAGCTTCAAACACTAGGATGCAAAAACCAAACTGGTGTTTCAGTGGATCTCTCTCCTTTTTTGTGGGGGTAAACTAATGTGGACCCCCCGAGGGTAAGCTGACCGAGATTGGTCTCCCAAGCCCTACAGACGACACTGCTCAGTCGCGATACCACCTACTAGCCCTCTACAGACGACACTGCTCAGTGCAGGATACCACTACAGCCCCCTACAGACGACACTGCTCAGTCGCAGGATACCACCTACTAGCCCTCTACAGACGACATTGCTCAGTCGCAGGATACCACCTACCAGCCCCCTACAGACGACACTGCTCAGTCGCAGGATACCACCTACTAGCCCTCTACAGACGACATTGCTCAGTCGCAGAGCCACCCTGAGTAGGTGTCCCTCTGTTCAGGGCACCGCCACGTGATGTTTATTTGAATATGAAGACGGTCGACCGTCATGCTTGGATTGGTAAGGGAGTTGCTCTTCTGTCCCTCTCCTTAGGTGCTCTCAACTTTGGCTTCTGGGATTTACGATTTTGCCAAAATCCACCTGGACCATGTTGTTAATGATTTTGTACATCATGGTGAGCCTTGCGATCTTACGTCGGTTTAGTATGGATGTCCATCCGAGGTGGTGTAACATGTTGGAGACGCTAGCGGTTCTTTTGTAGCAATTTAAAACGAAACGTGCTGATCTTCGTTGCACAGCCTCATTTTTGTGATCTGTCCCTCTTTGTACGGGTCTCACACAGTACTTGCGTATTCGAGAACAGGCCGTACCATTGCCTTATAGGCTATCGCTTTGAGTCTGATGTTACTGACTCTGAGGTTTCTTCACAAAAATTCTAATGTTTTGTTGGCTTTGTTCGTGATATTATGAACATGGAGGTCCCAATCTAGGTCTTGCGCGATCGTGACCCCAAATACTTTGCCGAGGTGACATTGGCGAGAGTCTGGTTGTGCAGCTGGCACGATGGTGTCAGCAGCTTCTTCTTTCTCTTGGGACTGATAACCGGGGAGGGTGGTACATTTCCCGGGGTGGAATGACATATCCCAACTTCTCTCCCATTTCTACTAGCTGTTGGAGGTCTGTTTGTAGTTGGGCCTGGTCTTGGCCTGCTGTTATTGGCCTGTAGACGGCGTGTCTTTCTGCAAAAATCGTGTGGATGAGGTGACCAGTTCGGCAGGTCGTTTATGTAAACAGAACAAGCTTGGTCCCAAGACAGAGCCTGGAGTACTCCAGATTTCACGGAAACGGGTCTGACTTCACACCGTCAACCACCAGGCCAGCTTCCGGTCTTGCAGAAAGTTCATCCATGTGTTAATGGCCTCGAAACTCCATAATGGTGCAGTTTATGCAAGAAGAGGGAATGATTAACCTGTCGAAGCTTTCGCAAAGTCCATTACCACGATGTCAGTTTGTTGGCAGGTCTTCCATATTCTCGGTAGCTCCTCCATGAACTCCAGCAGCTGGGGTTTTCGCAAGATCTTTTACGATGAAAGCCGCGCTGTCTGGAGAAAGGTGTTGTGCTTCATATAGTATGGTGCATGAGGAGCTGATGATTACATGTTCCATGACTTACATGGGTGCTGGTTCAATGATACAGGCGATAATTAGCTGGATCGTAACGTCGCTTTTCAAAGATGGGGCGTGTTGGCTGACTGCAGTCTCTGGTTACGATGCCTCGTGTCATGAAGGTTCGTGAACAGCAGGTCAGATGGGAGCGACTTGTGCGCAAGTCTATTAGGCACCTCTGTGAGATGCCGTCATATTTGGTAAGGTGCAATGTGGTATGCAGTGATGTGTGATGTGTGGCAAGAGATAGCATAATGCAGTCTACTATGGTGTGGTATAATGTGGTATGCAGTGATGGTATGGTGTGTGGCATGAGGTAGCATAGTGCAGTCTACTATGGTGTGGTATAACGTGGTATGCAGTGATGGTGTGGTGTGTGGCATGAGGTAGCATAATGCAGTCTACTATGGTGTGGTATGATGTGGTGTGAAGTGGTCGTGAGCAATATGTGTGTATAGTGTGGCGTCGTGGCGTAGTGCGTGGTATTGTGTGCATCGGGTGATACAGAGTTTCACTTTTGTGGGACATTGGCGTGGTCCAGTGTAGCATAATGTGCTGCGGAATTTTGTTGGGTGGTATGCTGTGCATGGATATGTCAGTGCCTACATTTTCCGAGTGATCCCACGCCGATGTGTATGTATGTTTTGATGGAGTCGTTTGTGTAAATCCGCTTGTGTGTGTTTCCCTGTATGCGCGCATTGCGTGCGAGTATGTTCGTGTCTTGTGTCTACACCTGTGTCTGTGCATCTGCTCTTGTGCGTGTTAGCGCAGTGTGAGTACACGAACATTTGAGGCTGCGAGCATGTTTGGATAAGAGAAGATGTTTGATGTGACAGCAGCCAATTTGACGCCATCTGAATGCGACTCCAATGGATTGCTCCAGCCTGCAGGACCCAACAAATCATGATCCGTAATTGCACGCATGAACGTCCGCACTGTTGATACTGCTGATGTTTTGCTGCTTTCCTCTGCTCACGCTCCTCCGATTGCAGGGGCGGGAAGATGAGAAGAATGGAGGGAAGACAGACGGTGGGGCACAGAGAGGAGGGGAAGGAAAGAGGCGGGGGGTTGCGAGGAAGGGGGACGGGAAAGGATTCAGGATGTAGAATCGGTGAGGTCCGTTTCGCCCTTTTCGTTTGCCTGCATGGCGAACTGGGATTCCACAACACATCTGCAGTACCGTTCGCCCTTTTTCATTTTGCGTGTGAGCAACTTGCCCAACGGCTTCGCATACGTCCCTTCGTCCTCTCTAGGGCTAGCCTACTAATCTAAAGACCACGGGGTGCTGCTTTGGAGGTAGATGGACACTGGTTACGCAGGGGGAGACCTTGACAGTATGTGTCAGTAGGAAATGGGAGCATCGACGAAATGGGAGTACAACCAATGGGATGTCACCATAAAGTTACAGGGCGTAATGACACTCAAAGGACGGGTTTGCGAATAGGAAGGGTCGAAAAGGGAAAGCGAATGGGAAAGGCGAAATGAAAAAGGCGAAACGGATACACCGTTGAATCAGCCCTTTTCATTGAAAGACTGTGTGCTGTCGCTTCGATCCGACCACTCATTATTGTTTTCGGAGACAAACACATCGCGGGATGAAAACAAGTGCAGGTAAACATTGGTCTTCCTTCGTTTGTGATAATGACCAGGCAAAAATTTAATAAAAAGGTGAGTGAAAGAAGAAGGAAAAGAGTGACAAGCATGAAGTGGAGAGGAATAAAAAGACAAGTTTTTTTGATTGTGCATAATTTAGCCATTCGCCAAAACGATGGATCCACCAGAACTTCTCTTAGGCAGGCTCCAAACATAACTGCCCCTGTATTTGTCAGCTGGGGTGATTTCGAGAGTCAATGATCATGATACGCAGTTGCTCTGAGCTTAATGCCTTCAAACAAATGAAATTCATTTGCACTGTGTACAATAACTTGCTGTTATTGCACCATTTTTTCAAACTTGTAGATGTTGCTGGTTTTTGTGTTCTTTGGGTTCATTTTTTTTATATTAGGCTTCTTATTTGTGTGTCTAATTTTCATTTGCTTGTTCTCTTTAGTTATAAATCGAATTCAACAGCCGCAGATATAACTTTGCTTGTACATAAGAAATGCGTTCATTGGATTTTTTAAACTCTTTCTTCAGGATTACATGTTTATCTTTTCATGAGGGAAATCTGAACATATATACGAAGTCACAAAACCCTTGCTTCACTGCTTGCTTTGTTTATATGAATAATCTCGATTGTCATTTGTTTAAAAATAGTAATGAAAAAGATAAAGATAAACGATATGACGATGATGATGGTGATAATGATGATGAAGGTGATGATGATGATGTGAGAATAGATAAAGTGTGTCCAATATCATTCAAGAATATTCAGGTGCTCTATTGGTAAATGAATCTAATCGTTGATTACAGAGAACATTATCGTGAAAAAAAAACTTGACAGTTACATACAACAACAAAAACCAATACAACTTGAAAAGCTAAGTCATGCACCTGCTGGTGATGTTGATTCACATGGACAGACCTCTGCTAGCGATAAAAGAGAACTGTGTGGTTCGTATATTTCCTGCAGAATACAGTTCAAATGGGGTTTTTTCGCAAACTTTGCTATCTACAGCCTTAAGCCATGGCCGTATAGTAACGGGATAACGAGATAAACTTGAAGTTGTTTGAATTTCTGACGAACTTAGGTACAACAAACTTGAGTCATCTGCTCCAGCAATTAACAAAAATAATCATTTCAACCCCCTACACAAATGGCCGTTGATTAGCAATCTGTTGCCGGTGTTTATTTGTGTCTGGCTTGTGATTTTGAGTGTCAAATGCCAGTGATGATCAGTAATGAATGGCTTCTATACAATACGAAGGCCTGGTATAAACAATGTATATGCTGAATATTTCAGTGTTGGGCACAAGCCCGTTCTCCTATCATGAACAACTTAACAACTTATCTCTAGTCAGTCGGGATAACAATACTGTTCAACCTCGGCTTTTTGTGTCATCTATTCAAATCTTAATTCCAACTGAAAAGGACACTCTACAGTAAACCGTAAAGGAAAACAAGTACAGGCAATCAAAAATTGTTTGCATTGGTTTGTACTGTATACATTTATCAGCACAAAATGTCTGTCTTTTGACATACCAACAAGTCTCAGTTCTCCAACTTCAGAGCTGAGATCTGTGCATTCCTTCCTGCTGCTCAGACCCTGATTGCAAGAAACGGTCTGGCATCCCACACGGACTTCTTCAGTGATGGCTAAGCCCTTCTCCAGAGACTGCAAGCCTGGCAGATCCTTGAGGACTCCAGAAGAGAGCTTCAAACACTAGGATGCAAAACAAACATGGTGTTTCAGTGGATCTCTCTCCTCTGTGGTACTATGTGGACTGAGGAAGCTGACGAAGTCTCCAAGCTACGCAGCAAGTAGGCACAGTCAAGACACACACCCCTCCCTCTTTAAGGCCATTTAAAACAACACAAGGAGATATATTCTGCAGATAGGACCAGAGGATGTTGGCATCAACTGGCTGGGCTTGGTTTAAACAAGTCACCATCTTCACACTGAGAACAGGACAATGTCTGCTCCTCCTGCACCTCTGCTGGCTGCGAATTTTTCAAATAGATGAGCGCCCATGTGGCACTGGTCCACAGACGCCAGCCCGTACTCCCCGATGCTGTCCCACCTGTGACACCCTACGACAGGAACAGTGGCCCTGTGCAGTGGACCTGAAAAAGAAACTGTGGTGTCAGGCAACGTCATTGAGGCAGATGGCAGATTTAACCCACAACCCCAAACCACCAAGAAGAAGATGAACTGTTCTCCACAGGATAACGTGTTATCTACAGCCACACCTTTTCTTTTTAATGTGCCTGCGTGTGGTTTTAATTATCCATCAAAGTGGATTTTCTACAGAATTTCACCGGGGTTCACATCCGTTTGTGTCGTGGTTCTTTTAACGTGTCACACAAGTTCATGGTACACATAGGACCCCGGTTAACTGTCTTATCCAAACACAACGATCACCCAGACCACCACTTAAGAATGAGTGGAAAGAGGAAGAAAACGAAACCTGCGGATGTGAGTCTCGAACCTCCAGCCACGCATTCTTTCGCTTCCTTAATGAGTGCTTTTTCCGCTGGACCACGAGTCCACTTTTCAAGGACGAGTTCACAACGTTTGGAGAAACACAAACAGGTGCTATACGACATGTGTTACCCGAGTTGTCTGTTTCCAGGCATAGGGCTGGCCGGACTTTGCCTGATTTTTTTCCCATGACAGCCTCTATGCACACATCATCAGCAATATCATCAACAGATGCAATCAGTACCAGACACGATGGCGAGGGGAGAACGTGCTCGTTCAGTCAGACGGCATGGTTATCTTTTCGTTTACATCCCGTGTCTCACTATGCCTTCAGATTTCTCGACAACAAAGCCATGAACTGTTCACAGTCTTCTCTGCACACTATAATCCCTACATTTCCGAATCGAAGTTACTGTAACGAGGCTTTAACTAACATTTCTTTAACTGTGTCAAATCACATTAGGGAACAGTTTCGGTTTGGGTTTCAATTTTGTAAAGCTACATTAACAGCAAGCGGACTATTTCATATACTCTGCACTTTGTTAGACCATGAGGCACACAACGCAAGGTAAGAGAAAAAAGGAAAAACAACATAAAGATAGTAGTATTGGGTCCTTGATGTTGTGGTATTGGGCTCTTAATACTGCTTTGTATGCATGCAGTGCATGTCTATTTGAGTATGTTATTGAAGTCTATAATATACTATTCCTATTGCATACCGCGAGTGCATTGCGTATTTGAGCAAACACACACACACACACACACACACACACACACACACAACACACACACACACCACACCGTGCATGCACACATGTGAATCTAAATGTACGTTAGTGTTCATGTGTGTGAATGCAGATAATTATGTGCACGTGGGTATGTAGAAGTAGGAGGGCGAATACGTGTATGGATGTTCTTAGGCGATGTCAAACTAAAACACACACACACACACACACACACACACACACACACACACACACACACACACACACACACACACACACACAATACAAAACAAAACAAAATCCCTCACTAGGTAGGCAAATCCTTCTGCATAATAACTTGAGTACGCTTTTCTCCCAACCCAATATATCTCCCACAAGCCTTAATAGTGGTTGACTCTCAAACGCTAATGGATTTCCATTGTGTTTCTACCGTTCTCTGACACTCAGATACTCACACACTTCTTTTAACAAAAACCACACCGATTTTATTCCCATCACAACCTTGTCCCAGTGAAGAGCTCGCACGAAGCAGACCATTCCGCTGAGCCTAAATACCTCTGATGGTTCCATAAAGCGCGGCGTCTGTGATTTCATGCCAGTGGACACGGCATTAGAGCTTGGCGTGAGCCCTTTCTATTACACTCCCGTCCCTGCCATCAACAGTGCTTGCGCGGCAAAGAGCTGGTTGGAAGGCCACACCGCCCTCGGGCTTTGCAGGGCTTACACTTCACGAGCAGCATGGAGAGGCCCTTCCTGCAAACGCTGCCATCGTCCAGGTCTTGGTAAAGCAGTCCCTATAACGGATGGTGATTGGGTGGGAGAAAATGACATGAGAGGGGGTAGGGAGTATGGGGGACAACACTTTCCATGGAACAGGTCTGATGCGGCTGTTCCTGGTTCGCGTACTCTTTGAGAGTTTGTCTCTTCCTCCCATTTTGCTTGCCGCTGTTACTGTTTCACCTGTTTATTGCATGCCTTGTCGTTCACGACCGGTCTTGAAGCAGGCCAAAATAGCCATGGCTGAAGGGATTCTCCAACAAGTGAAGTACATTTTAGTTCAGTTCTCTCTCTCTCTCTCTCTCTCTCCCTCTCTCTCTCTCCTCTCTCTCTCTCCTCTCTCTCTCTCTCTCTCTCTCTCTCTCAATACACACACATACGCACTACATGCGCATGCGCGAGCACACACACACACACACACACACACACACACACACACACACACACACACCATGAGTTTCTGTGAACACTTTCAATTCCTAGCTGGTCTTGAGTCAGAAGATATACTCTGCTGTTAACTTCACTTGAATGTTTTTAAAGAAGTTTTAGACATGCTGGCACATGGACATAAATTGAATAGAATATGTTTGTGTGTGCGTGCATGTGTGTTTGGATGTGTCATGGCGTGGTTTTATGACTGTCTGCTATCACGACTTGCCTGAGATGTTTCTTAAACTTCTACACACATGGTGCCATACAAATATAAACCGAACAGAATATATGTATCTGTATGTAATACGTGTTCGTGTTTGCGTGCACAGCCTGCTTTCAAGAGGTTTTTATCATTATACTGTTATATTATATATATATCAGTAAGTTTTAAAAGCCTAAAATAATTCTACAAGTGCTCAACCCCTTGGGGAGCAACATTAGATAAAACAAGTATTAAGAGGAATATTTAAAAATATCTACAAATTTGTTTCTAACGCTTGGCTATCGTCAGGATGGAGTTTGGAGTTTTCAAAATCTTTCCAAGAACTGTCCCTCAGCACTTGTGTCTTAAGATGTTATCTTTTTATATTTCTACTTTTTACAAGAAAATGTAGCTTATTTTGCTCTTTCATGATTTTCTTTTGCTTCTTAGGTGGCACCTTGGTTGTTGTTGTTTTTTTTTAACTCAACAGACATACTACGGTAATGCACACCAGCGTTTTTCTGGATAGCATTCTTCTTAAAACTGAAAAGGCAGAGGAGTCAAGTTACCACTTTCCGCGGTCACTGAGGAGAAACAATCAAGTTTGGAAATACCGGATCTGACCAGGAGTTATATGTTAGTGAGTTTCCTCCCCATTGGAGATTGTCTCCCCCTTTGGGAGACTATAAGCTTGCTGAAGGCTCACTTGAGAAGCATTTATTATTCCCCATTCGCCCTTTCAAGCACGTACTGTTAGTTAGGCAGAATAATCTGCCACTGCAGATATGAATGCTTATCTCCCCCTATTTCTTCAATCCAAGACATAAGAGCAAGTTTGTTTATAATTCAATATTTCTTGCAGTCATTGCAACACCAAGCTGTTCTGCAAGTTGCTGGAATGGTGCTCGGTTACTTATCCTTAGAATTTATTAGTTTATTGTAATTTAGTCCCTTGTGGATTCATTCCAAGAACTGGCCCTCAGCACTTGTGTCTTAAGATGTTATCTTTTTGTATGTTCTACTTTTCACAAGAAAATGTAGCTTATTTTGCTCTTTCATGATTTTCTTTTGCTTCTTGGGTGGCACCTTTGGTTGGTTTTTTGAAAACTCAACAGACATACTACGGTATTGCACACCACTTTTTCTTGGATAGCATTCTTCTTAAAACTGAAAAGGCAGAGGAGTCAAGTTACCACTTTCCGCGGCCCACTGAGGAGAAACAGTCAGGTTTCGAAATACCGGTATCTGACCAGGAGTTATATGTTAGTGAATTTCCTCCACACTGGAGATTGTTTCTCCTTTGGAGACTATAAGTTAGTTAGGCAGAATAATCTGCCACTGCAGATATGAATGCTTATCTCACCCTATTTCTTCAATCCAAGACATAAGAGCAAGCTTTGTTTATAATTGAATATATATATATATATATTATATATATATATATATATATAATATATATATAGGGTTTTATATATATCTCTCATATATATAGAGAGAGATGAATTGTGTGTGTAACAGAGCAACAGATTTCTTATCAAATACAAAATGAACTGTGAATCGGGATCACCAGCGTGTGTGTAGTCGAGCCAGACGTAGGCAAACCGGGAACGGGCGACCCATGACCAAGCCCTCTCCATGTTCACCTGTACCGCTGCGTTCAACAGCCAAGCAGTGCCTTTGCCCTCAGTGCAGCTGTCACTATACAGGATGTTGTGGACACCGGTTTCTGTTGGTTGAGAATTTTTGCCCATGGGGTGTTGTCTCTGTGTTGTGAACACTGATTTGAACAGTTCCGGTGGTATGTTTGCCCTGGGGCGCTGTCTCTGTACAAGACTCTGTGAACACTGGTTCCAGATGGTCAAATTGCATGCCTCGCGACCAGCCGCCGTGGCGAAGTGGTTAGCATCGCGGACTCCGGCTGGGGAGGTCGCGGTTCGATTCCCATCAGAGTCATGTGGGATTTGTCTGCCCCGACCGGCTCCTGCCCAGAGTTGAGTTTGCTACGGGCTCAGTTGAGAAGACTGGGACCACACAGTCGAGTTTCATCCACTAAATGGATGCGTCTCTGAAAGTGTTGTTTAAATTTCCTGACCAACACTGCAGGTGTCTGTATCTCTGGGCCTGGTTGACGCCGGGATATATTATGAAAGGAAGCGTAGAGTACAGCCCTGTCACGCAGTCTCAGACCGAAATGGACATCCGTGCATCATCTTTATCATCCTCATTCTCATCGATCAGCATCAAAGAAAGCCTCAAGTTCTGTGGCCCTTCATGCCCTGCTCTCAGTTCTGTCTACCGTCCACTCGCTTGACATCCAAACTCAACAGCTCTGCACCCTACCTCCCTCGTGTACGCTCGCAAACATGCCCCAGAAACACTATCCCTACCCTTCACCATCTCCTAGCGCCATCTGCTCCCCTCTCCCCTCTCCCCTCTCCACTGTCACGTCACCCCATCTTTCCCACCTTCCAACAGATCACCACAGGCTCTTCCGGTTTAATTCTACTGTCAAAATGATGTATGTGGCCAGATTCATTCTTAATGGATGGTTCGCTGTCAAAGAGGACGCCACAGTCTACGCCGATTCCTCTCGTTGGACTTCCGGACTTTAGTGATCGTAAACCTCTTACACATTGTTTGTGGCATAAAATTTAGATGTTCGCCTTCTCTACCAGTCCCGGAGAGAGAGAGAGAGAGAGAGAGAGAGAGAGAGAGAGAGAGAGAGAGAGAGAGAGAGAGAGAGAGAGAGAGAGAGAGAGAGAGAGAGGAATGACAATGATTCTTTATTTTATAACGGTAAAAGTATTGGCTTAGTTACCCGTTTTCATACTTGCCGTTACTATTTTAAGAGACAGACAGACAAACCGACAGACAGAGAGAGAGAAAGAGAGAGAGAAACAGACAGACAGACAGACAGACACCCGACAGACAGAGCCAAAGGAGGCGCAGAGAGACATACAAAGAGAGAGAGAGAGGGAGAGAGAGAGACGGGTAAATGTTTTATTTCTGTGGTTTTTGGGCTGTTGCGTCACAGAAATAGGGACTGCCAAGGAAAGAATTTAGACCGAGCGAAACTGTAGAAAGATATCAAAGATAAAAAAAAAAACAGAGAGAGACAGAGAGACAGAGACAGAAAGACAGAGAGACAGAGACAGAGAGAGAAAGACAGAGACAGAGACAGACAGACAGACACAGAGAGAGAGAGAGAGAAGAGAGAGAGAGAGAGAGAGAGAGAGAGAGAGAGAGAGAACGAAAGGAACACAGAGACAAAAAGACAGACAGAAAGACAGACACAGAGAGAGGGGACAAAGAGAGACGGAGAGAGAGAGAAGGACAAGAAAGGCAGACAGACTGACAGAGAAGGGGGGGAGGAGAGGCAGGCAGAAAGACAGACAGACAGACAGACAGACAGAGGGACATACAGGCAGACAGACAGACAGGCAGAAATGGACAAATGGAAAACAATCTCTTATCTATCAACATATCTAGGTTAAATCGAGCCGACCACGCACCAGCCCCAACAATGTCCTGAAACTATTTGCTCCCCCATCCCCCCCTTCTCTCTCTCTCTCTCTCTCTCTCTCTCTCTCTCTCTCTCTCTCTCTCTCTCTCTCTCTCTCCAGTCAGGAAATAAATTGATGAATATCGTCTCGTTCAGTTCCTGGTGACAGCGGCAGCGACAGCCTGCCGATAGACCAGACAGTTACGCGCATGCGCGGTAATATTCATCAGCGAGCATCTGCTGCGCGCAGACAGAGAGGAAATCCAGGAGAATTCGTCGTTGTTTTTGGTGTGCCGTTTGGTGTTTGTGGGGGGGGGGGGGGGTTGCTTTCTTGTCGTCGTCATCATCACAAAAAGAGAGAGAGAGAGAGAGAGAGAGAGAGAGAGAGAGAGAGAGAGAGAGAGAGAGAGAGAGAGAGAGAGACAAGACAAGACAAGACAAAATTCTTTATTTACGAGGATAATAGATAAGCACTAACGTGCTTTTTTACATCCAGTCCTCGCCATGAGTAGGGACTACAACATGTAGTGAAATCAATTAATGTAAGAAATCAAAGAAGCAAGCAAAGCGGTCATGTAATCATAGAGGAACATCAAATGAAAATAGAAGATAAATGAAAGCAAAATAAAAAATAAGAATAATAATAAACAAAACAACAACAAAAAATAATAATAACAAAAAATAAAATAAAATAAAAATGAGAATAACAATGATGAAGAGGAAAGAGAGAGCGGGGTAGGGAGTGAGGTGGGCTGGGGAAACATATGTAAGTGTACTACAACGTACAATATTGGCATGTATGAAAACAGACAGTGAAGTGAATATGACAAAGTGCGTACATATTTTTGAACACACAAATACACGCACGTTCGCACGCAGAGAGAGAGAGAGAGAGAGAGAGAGAGAGAGAGAGAGAGAGAGAGAGAGAGAGAGAGAGAGAGAGGAGAGAGAGAGAGAGAGAGAGAGAAGGCACCACATGCATTCATTTTTTGCAAGGCATGAAAATACGTAGAAGGTATTAAGCAAAGTGAGATGACATTGGGGGAGGGGGGGGGGGAGGAGAAAAAGAGAGAGAGAGAGGATGGACGGGAGAGGGGGAACAGCATGAGATGTAATGATTTGAAATGAACTGTACTAAAACGTACAATAATTAGCCTGTATAAAATCAGACAGTAAAATGAACATGACAAAATATGTACGGAATTCGGAACATACACACGCACGCATGCACAGACAGAGAGAGAAAGAGAGAGAAGAGGAGAGGAGAGAGAGAGAGAGAGGAGAGAGAGAGAGAGAGAGAGAGAGAGAGAAAATGAGAGAGGCAGAGAGAGAGAGAGAGGGGGGGAGAGAGAGGAGAGAGAGAGAGAGAGAGAGAGAGAGAGAGAGAAAGAGTGAAAAAGGGGACAACATATAATCATTTTTCATAAGATTATATCCATATGCACACATATATATACCACACACACATATATGCATATATACACACACATAATATATATATATATATATATATATATATATCCATATATATACATATACACATACATACATATATATATATATACATATATATGTATATACATATATATATACATTTATATATATATATATATATATATATATATATACATGTACATACATACACACACGCACACACATACACATACAAGCGCACACGTACATATATATATATATATATAATATATATTGTCATGAGTCGGCCGAATGTTCTCGAGCATTTAGGCAAATTAAGGTAGTTTTGCTGTTGTTGAGAGCAAGTTCCTTGGGTTGTTCAAGTGTGCGAACTCAGGCATCACCAGAGGGGAATACCCCGAGTCGTATACTGAAGGAGGGAGAGTTACTGGGAAGTGTTTCGCATGTCCGAGGGATAGTGACAAGGAGTTGGCGACCTGCCCGTCCTGGGTAGAGGAGTGTCCAGTCCGACCACTGGCTGGCTATTCACTGGGTTCTCCAGTAGGCCTGAAGGGAAGGCGATCGTGTCAGGTGACCGTCACGGGTAGGTGACCGTCAGCCTGCAGGCAGAGTACAGCGACCATTCAGTCGTCCTTGTTCTGGGAATGAATGGAAGGCTTCGGCCTATTGAGTGGTTTGCACCTTGTTGTCTATAGAGGTAGTAACTACTCGAAGCATCAGTCCTGGCTGGTAGAGAAGTCCAGGCTGTTAGTACAATGGGTAGCTTTGGGGAATCGAACACGAGTTTGAATAGGAGGTTATGCATTAACCACTTGGTACCCGAGTCTTGTTGGAGCTAACAGCTGGGTGTGTGTGTATGTGTAGGTGACTAGTGATTCTATTGGTGGAATAAAAATAACTTGGGAATTTATTGGTACAAATCGTGTGATGTGTGGTGCCCGTGAT
>CM031609.1:31237568-31247568 GCA_018398815.1 Conus ventricosus | reverse complement strand
TCTAACTCTTGTTTCTTCTAGATCTGGCACCAATTTTGTAAATGGGATTCTTTAGATGATAGCCTTAATGGGTGACCATATTCCTGTTATTACTAGCTTTGAACTCTCTAGCACAAAAAACAGGATCAAACAGAAGATAAAAATCCCAAAGTATAATTACAAACATGCTAACGGGGGACAAGTTTTCAGAACTTTTTATAAACATTTCATGTTGAAGACGTCAATGATAAAGATATCATGAATTGTATTCTGTATTTACTAATGAAAGTCCTAAGTGCTGCTAATCAATCAATTCCTATGTCTGAACAAAGAAATCATATAAACATTCTGGTAATGTTGGTGGAAACGATGATTGTGAAAAGGCTAAATCTGAAAAATGGATAAAATTTGAAAATTACTTAAAGGATAATTCGATTCCTAATCACCTAGAATCCAAAAAGCAAAAAACAAAGCAAATAGAGTTAACGCACAAAGCCAAAAAGACAGTATTGGTCATCATTTGTGCTAATAAAAGTATATAACTATAAAGAATATGCAAAAGGTATGGGGAAAAATGAAAACGATGAAGAATGGGATAAACTTACCTCAATGCCCAATCAAACTGGAGAGTTCAGATATCCCCTAATCAAGAAAAAGCGGAAGCATTTGCTGATTTGTATGCAAATTGCAGTAGAATTACTGGACTATCAACTGAAAGTAGACAATACGAAAAATGAGGAGGAAAGTAACATCATATCAGATCATAGTTTTGATAAACCTCAGTTAAAAAGCTATGTAAAATCAAAAATAACACTCGATGAAGTAATTGAATGTGTTTCACATATGGGTAAAAATAAGACGTCTGTTTGACTAGATGGTATCTTATGAATTGTTAAAGCATTTATCCACAAAATGTAGTTCAATTTTTACATTCTTTGATAACAAAAATCTGGCTAATGTGAATGCCTCTTATCTGAAACACCCAATTTGTTGTCCCTATACACAAGCAGGGGAAAACCTCGGACTGATAAAAAATAGCAACGACCCATCTCCTTAACATCTCATGTATGCAATTAATGGAAAAAATAGTCTCAAGTAGAACTAGTTCATTTCTGTGAAAAACAAAACATTATTCCAAAAAATCAAGCCGTTTTTTTGCAAAGGTCGCTCCACTACTGAACATTTAGCCAAACTTACGACACAAATTAAACAGCATTTTGGGCAGACGGGAAAAATATTCTAGCAACCTTTTTTGATGTGAAAAAAGCTTACGATCAAGTATGGGCTTTACCGATTACCCAAAAACTTCAAAACTACAATAAAAATAGTAATATGTATAACATATACAAAATTTTTTATTCACAACGTTTTTATACAGGTAAGAGTTTGGAAGCACATATTCTAAGTCCAGAGAACTTTAGATGGGTCTTCCACAAGGCTCTTATTTCACCTATTTTATTCAATATACTTATAGCAGATCTTCCAAATAATCTATCAAAAGATACAGTTTTAGCCCAGTATTTCAGATATATTGCATGTGGATGAAGGTGACAATGAAGCGTAAAACTCCAATTTAAACACTTAACTATACCAAAAAAGTGTACCAACGCGAACTAAATAAAATTGATATATTTATGAAGGAAAATGGACTTTTTTTATCATTAGAAAAAACACATATGGTACTTTTTTAATTCGGGGCATAACCCAGAAAAACGCCTGATTTCACTATTGGGGGCAGTGTCATTAATTATTCGCAAGCGTAAGGTTTCTAGGTGTATAATTTTATCATCCAAACTTACGTGGAATCAACATATAGACTATATATTAAATAAAGCCAGAAAAGCTTTAAAAATTTTTTCAAAATTATTAGTAAACAGCGATGGGGGCAAGACACAAAAGCGCTTTTAATGTCTTGCTAATTCTTAGTTCGTTCGCGTTTAACCTACGGCCAGGAATCTTTCTTTAGTGCCCCCAAAACATTTGTTAAACAAACTACAAAGATAGATTGTAAAGCCTTTAAAACTGGCACTAGGAGTGCCCACTCATGCTTTTAATCTTGGTCATATAAAGAAGCAGGAGTTCTGCCTCTTGGGTGACCCTAGGAAAATCCTGCAGCTAAGTTGTATTAAAATCCTTTGCACATAACTCATTCTGTAATGAAGAAACAAAGATAAATTCTAAGCATGACTTTGTTAACAGGCTAAGACAATACACTGTTTTTCAACCAATTAATTCGTTTGTCTCCGACATGATTTAATTCTACAGAATTAAAAAGTGAAAAAAAATAGCAATTAAACCATCTTTTTACCTGTACCATCTTGGGAACAAATTAAACCTTTTTGATATTGATTTATACAGAACTGAGCAAAAGTCCCAAACTCCAAACGTTCTGAAAATTTAGTTAATGATCACATGGAAAATTACTATAGTGATTACATTAAAATATTCACAGATGGATCTGTACTTGATAATGGCAATGCAGGTTCAGCATTTGTAATTCCTACTATGAAAACAGTCAAACGATATCTATAGGTAATCACTATTCAGTTTTTACTGCAGAGTTGTTAGCCATTTTAATGGGTTTACAGCATATTGAGGAGTTACCTATGAATAGTTGTAAAATATTACTCTTGTAGATTCTAAATCGGCATTACAAGCAATCAAAGATCCAAAATACCAAAAAACGTCTTGAAATGAATAGAAATCAGGACCCTGTAAAATTTATCAATTGGCATTTAAAGACATTAGTGTGACTTTTTACTGGTTCCTTTTTCCCATTGCGGAATATATTTCCAAGAACTGGGTTTACAGAGCAGCTAAAAATGCAGGACGTAATACTGAAGGGGCAATTCTAATTAACATAAATCTAGATCTGCACGAGTATTTTAATCACATTGAAAAACTAGCGAAAGATAAGTTTGATAACATGCTGAAGACATCAGATAGCCAATAT
The DNA here is from genome assembly GCA_018398815.1 of Conus ventricosus. NCBI lineage: Eukaryota > Metazoa > Mollusca > Gastropoda > Neogastropoda > Conidae > Conus > Conus ventricosus. The sequence goes on along the minus strand of CM031609.1, from coordinate 31,244,636 downwards.
TCACAAAAATTGTATAAAAAGCGTCAGCACAATAAATTCCAAATTAATTTTAAATCACATATCTGATACAAGTTCAAGACATATTAGTTTCTCTGATGTTCAAAATTCGTTTAAATGCTTTTAAAAAAAAAAATTTTTTTAAAAATATTAAATGTGTATGTGGAAATCAAATTTCCATTAGCCATCTGAAATTTTTCACTGTCCTAGTATCAAAGAATTTTAAAGACGAAAACTACAGGGATTTTACTGACTCGTCAAATACCATTAACTGTTCAGAAGTGTTAAATGACTTCCATCTTTTTAAATGTTTTTCAGAAGTTTTTTCACCTTAGTCCCATTGGCCTTTTCCTTTGAATTTGAATAATTTTATGTTTGGGTTCAATTGTTGTTATACTAATCTTCTGTTAATTGTTAAGTTACGTTTGATATAGATGGTAAAAACCCCACTTCCTTTCTACTAATTTTTGTCATTTTCAACAATTCATATCCCATATAAAGCTTGATCATTATATAGAATTTTAGGTGTAGGTATGTAGGAAAAACACATAATCTTTACTACTACCACACACTCTCTAAACAATATCAATGCGTGCATGAACAATCTCTTCTTTCCCTACCTTTATTTCTCCCATTTCCTCCCCCCCCCTTTCCCGTCTAATATCACTTAAGGGTGAACAGACGTAAAAATTAAAGAAACTACACACACCCACACCACACCACAACACACACACACACACACACACTCACCACACCACACACAACACACACACACACTCACACACACACACACACATTACACACACACACACACACCACACACACACACACCCACACACACACCACACAACACACACACACATGCACCACTCACACCACGGCGCACACACACGATCACACACACTCACACACAGCACATATACACACACACCACACACACAGCCACGATCACGCAAACGCACGACACACACACGCGCGCCAACACACAACACACACACACACACACACACAACACACACACACACACACACACACGACGACACTACACACCGACACACACAAACACACACACACACACACACAACACACACACCCACACACACACACATCACCCACTCACACACATACACACACACAACCACACACACACACTCACAGGCACACACATCACACACACCACACCACACACACACACACACACACACACACACGCTACCCATACCCACATCCCCCACAACAAACCACACTCACTATCACACAACACACACCCACACACACACACACACACACACATACACACACACACCGCTCACATCACACAACACAACACACACACACACACACACACACAACACACACACCCACACACACACACACACACACACACACACACACACACCCACAAACACACACACACACACACACCCACATAAAACACACGCTAACACAACACACGCACACACACACACACACTACTACCCACGCACACACACACAACACACACACTACACACACAGCACACACACACACTCACACACACCACACACACACACACACACACACAGCACACGTCACACACACAGGCACACACACACATCACACAAATATGAAAGAATCAGTAATATACCGATTCACAAGGAAGGTAAACTGAAAGAAAGAATAGATAGTTACAGACCTATTTTCATTAACTTCTCATGTCTGTACAACTCTATGAAACTATTGTTTTGAATAGGCTAAACTACTTTTTGTGAAAGAACAGAGTTATCCCAATTCAAACCAAGCAGGTTTTCCGAAAGGGAAGAAGTGCGATTGAACACTGTCCAACTACCACTCAAATTAAACCTCAGTTTTTCCCAGAAGAAAATGTTTACTAGCAACCTTTTTTGATATCACTAAAGCTTACGTACGATCAGTATGGCACTCTCGTTTGCTTTATAACCTTAAAGAATAGGATTATCAGGAAAACATTTATGAGATTCTTAAAGCATCTTAGAAAACCGATATGATTAACCGAAGTGGAACGTCCCCCCCCCCCCCCTAGTCTACAAGAAGGAAATTACACATGGCATTCCTCATGGTTCTGTTATTGCCGCCCTAGTTAATTTTTAGTATTCTTTATGTACGATTTACCCACAAAAATTACAAAAAATATAGAAAACTAGCCCCAAAATGCAGATTGACATATGCATATGGATGAAAGTGGACATTATACAAATGTACAAACTGTCAGATCACAAAACTATATAAAAAAGTTATATCAAAAAAATTAAACCACCTTTTTCTGCTTACATGACTGAAATGGATTGAAATATCATCAGAAAAAACACACAGATGTTATTAAACTGGATCTGATCCCTTATAATGCCTTCCCCATTACAAGTCAACAGCATCCCCCATACAAATACCAAAAAAGTGAAATTCCTTGGAGTAAATTTAACATCAAAGTAGTCATGGAATTTTCATATAAGGCAAATTCTAACAAAAGCTCGAAAAAGATAAATCTATTAAAGATTATTAGCAATCATGCTTTGCTCAGGACACAGTTGCTCTTTTGCAACAACCTTTCTACAGCACTTGGTTAGATCCAAATTAACGTATGCACAAGAGGTTGTTGCTTCAGTGCACCCAAATACTTACTGAAAAAAAACATCAAAGTATGATTCCAAAGCATAGAAGAAAAGCCAAGGGACTAACAGTCCATTGCCTCTTGTACAAAAGCATACAGTGCTGCCTGGGATATTACCACTAAGAATATAGGAATCTTGCCTCGCAACCAAATTTGTTATAAGAAGTTCTACTATAGACAATATAGGCCCTAAATATATATTAAATCGACATTGATTTTCCCGAAAAGGGCTAAATAATATATCATCTCAACACTCTAATACATATACTTCCTCGATTTTAGAATCCGCAGATATAAAACGAACATCTTAATGCAAAAAGAGCTATTGTGTCTCCTATCCCCCCCATGGAAACTAATACGAGCAATTATGATATTGACCAACAGATTTAACAAAGGCTGAAAATACTCATTTGTTGTTATCCCATATCTAAATGCATTTGCATGATCACATTCCAACCATTTTAAGATATACACAGATGGATCATTAATCAGTGAAACATGCAGGTGCAGCATACATTATCCCAGGTCTAAACGAAGAAAAAGTCCGATTATCTTGGAAAAAACCAAATCTATATTCACTGCTGATTTAACTGCTATAATATGGCTTTAAAGTGGTTTGTTGATTACCCCACAACATTATTTAATAGTTGTTTTAATGCGTAGATTTCCAAGTAGTTCTTACTGCAATGAAGAATTTTAGATTAAAAGTTCGACCTGAGATATCACTGAAATAAATAATTTAGTACATTTCCTCTCATCCCGAGAACATGAAATTTCATTTCATTTGGGTGCCCTGCCCACTGTGGGTTAAACTATTAATGAAAAGGTTGATGTTCTGCAAAGAGAAGGAGCAAAGCGATAATCAGATTCGCAATTTTTGAACTCTCTATGTCAATGCAAGAGTGGCTATACTTTGGCAGAGAAATACATTTTCTAATTTTTTCAATTTGATAGAAAGAGAAACTGGGTGTTTTGGTTTTACAACGATAAATGAGAAGTAATCATGAAATGTTAAGTAAGTACGATCAAAACATTTATCGTAGACGACAGATAAGTTCCTAGATCCTGTAAATGGAAATTGAGTGTTTTAAAACAAAGTCTGTCAAAAATGTACATTTGTATATGTGTCATAGCAATATCAACGATCACATTCCTTTTGTGTAACTAATAAAAAATTCATTCCAAATACGTCTATAACAGCCTAGTCAAAATGTTTCCGGTCACTGTCAGCAAGTGAAACGTATCTTTTCTTTTTGCACTTAGCTAAAAAGTCCCAATTGGCAAATATTTATAACATATAACAGTCAGTGGCGATGAAGACAGAAGAGTTACATATTTCGGTTTTTTTTGGTGTGGGTTTTTTTCTTATTTTTTTTCAGTCTTGATAAGTGGTTTTCTTACTTTTGTGTTATTGCTGTAGATAAGTTAGTTATTTTACCTCATAGTGTTAACCTTTTTTTTACCCCCCCGCTTTTTTTTTTTTTCGGGGGGCTAATTATCACGTAATGTTGGAAAGACGGAAAACAGAACAACAACAACAAACAACAACAACAACACACACACACACACACCACACACACACACACACCACACACACACACACACACAAACACACACACTCACACAACACACACACACACACAACTCGATCCCAAACACACACACAGATCTACTCACATTATACACACACACACACTCACAACACACACAACACACACACACACACACCCACACACACACACACACACACATACCAGCACATCACACATCACACACACACACATCATAACACAACTGTCAGAAACATCGCGCACATGCACATCAGCCCCTTTTTTTCCAGCACAACCAGGATGAGTGCTCGGCCCTAGCACTCACACACACGCACACACTCACTCACACACACACACACCCCACACACACACACACACACACACACACACACACACACGACTCACAGCACACACCCACACACAACACCGCACCACACACACGCGCGCACACAACACACGCACGCACGCACACACACAAACACACACACAACATACACATTCACATACAGACATGCACACTACGTATATCAGAAACACGGAACGAACACACTCAGATACAGAACACACAGAGAAAGACAGACACAGGACTAATAGACACATGCTCTATCTCCTCTCTCTCTCTCACCGTCTCTCTCCTCTCTCCTCTCTCTCGCTCTCGTTCGCTGATGCACAAATTCACCACAGCATCAGGTAGATGTGTGTGTGTGTGTGTTTGTGTGTGTGTGGGTGCGTGTGTGAGTGTGGTGTGTGGATGTTGTGTGTGTGGTGTGAAAGTGCGTTTGTGTGTGCTCGCGCACTTGCCTCAAATTTATTCATTCTGTATGAATGCCTTAGAATTAAGACTTCTTTTCTTCTGCTTTTTTTTTACAGTCAGACCCTGAGACAATAACCTCGGTCACACCAGAAAGCATCACTGTTCCTGATGGAGAAAAAATCAACTACACCTGTAACACCTCATATACCTGCAAAGGTCAAAGTGAGCTTCAAGTGGTTCCGGAATGGGGCAGCTATACCAATGCTACACAGCAATAGATCCACTCCTTCACTTCTGCACTGGGGACAACAGTAACAATTTCTCTTGGCAGTGTTGAGACTTTTCCTGGTGGCGGATCTGCAAAATCGTCCTCCTGTCAGTCCACATGGTTGTGTCCTTCTCTCTCTCACTCACTCTCTCTCTCGTCTCTCTCTCTCTCTCCTCTCTCTCTCTCTTCTCTCTCACCATGTACAAAAAGCACAGAGAAGAAATATACACAACACACAGACCACGCGACAAACACACACACACCAACACACACACCACCACACACACACACCCACACACACACACTCACCACACACACACACAGCACACGACACACACACACACACACACACACACACACAGATACTTAATCTCACTCAGCATGAGCTCAAGTTTTCCACTTGATGAGAGTGCAATATACTTTGCGGTATCTTATGTACAGACTATTCTCTCAGTGAATTTGCTGATGTTCGTGGCAATACAGTCATGTGTATGCATGTTAGTGTGTGTATGTGTGGTGTGTGTGTGTGTGTGTGTGTGTGTGTGTGTGTGTGTGTGTGTGTGTGTGTGTGTGTGGTGTGTGGCGCGCGTGCGTTCGTGTGTGTGTGCGCGCGTGCGTTCGTGTGTGTGTGTGTGTGTGTGTGTGTGTGTGTGTTGTGTGTGTGTGTGTGTGTGTGTGTGTGTGTTGTTGTGTGTGGTGTTACGCGCGCACGTTCGTGCACGTGTGTACATGTTTGTCTGTGTGTATGTTGTATGTGTGCGTGTTTGTCTATGTGTCTGTGTTCTGTCTGTCTGTGTTTTGTTCTTGCAGACACTCGAGCATGCACTTAACCATGTATATTCAATCGACCGTTTTGCGCGTAACATGTCTTTTTCCTGTATTTTTTTTTTTTTTTCTTTTTCACAGTTATACCCAAGTCACCTATCACTCCGACAGAGAACATCACTGTTACTGATGGAGAACAAGTGAACTACACCTGTAGGACCTCTTACACTGTAAAGGACAAAGTGAGCTTCAAGTGGTTCCGGAATGGGGCAGCTATAGCCAATGCTACACAGCAGGTTTACTCCTTCACTTCTTCTCTGGGGGACAACAGTAACAATTTCTCTTTGCAGTGTTGAACCACCCCTGGTGGAGGATCCCCAAATCGACTCCTGTCAGTCCCAGAGGTTTGTTACTCTCTCTCTCTCTCTCTGACTGTCTCTCTGTCTGTCTCTTTCTGGCAGTACAAAGTGATAGTGTGTGTGTGTGTGTGTGTGTGTTGTGTGTGTGTGTGTGTGTGTGTGTGTGTGTGTGTGTGTTGTGTGCTGGTGGCGTGAACATGTATCTATGTGTGTGTGTTGTGTGTTTGTGTGGAGAAACGTACTCATTTATTATATAGACCTGAGATTAAGACATCTTTTTCTCTGCATTCATTTTTTACAGTCATACCCGAGTCACCGTCTGTCACACCAGAAAGTACCACTGTTACTGATGGAGGAAAACGTCGTTTACACGTGTAACACCTCATACACCGCAAAGGACAAAGTGAGCTTCAAGTGGTATAGGAATAGGACCGCAATGTCCCACGCCACAGAGCGGATCTTCTCTTTCACATCTTCTTTGGCGGACAACTATAACAATATATCTTGCAGCATTGAAACCAGTTACTGGTGAAGAATCTGAAATATCAACGCCTGTCAGTCCAAATGGTTTGTTCTCTGTTTGTCTGTCTCTCTGTCTGTCTGCATGTCTGTCTCTCTCTTCATGCTTCTTTTTCACCCTCATACAATAATACACGCACATAATGCATGGATACACAGAGACACAGACACAGACACCACACACACACACACACACACACACACACACACACACACACACACACACACAC
>CM031609.1:31225068-31227568 GCA_018398815.1 Conus ventricosus | reverse complement strand
GCATAACACCATTGCTCCAACACGTACTAAATAATTTATGAAGAAACTCTACAAAATGTTCAGGCAAATTTCTTAACATTTGATTAGATATTGCATCTAAACCAATAGATGATTTTCTTAATGGTATGGATCTAATGGCTTCTTTTACTTCTTGGATAGTTATAGGAGCATTGATATTGTTACTATTGTCTGCTGTACATTCATCATGTGCTTTACTACCTTCTTCTTTCTCTCTGTATATTTGGTGAGTACTTGTTAGACCTTCAGAGCGGCTTACCTTAGCAAATATGTTTACAAAGGCTTCTGCTTTCTCATCAGCACTAGGAAGACTGTTGTTATCTATTGTTATGGGGTACTGTGTCGATGTTAATCCATTTTTCATAGCTTTCAGTTCCTCCCACACTTTACCAATATCTTTATGATTTTTAACTTCAGAGTTACAAAATTCATTCCAATGCTGCAGCTTTGCGTCATCTATGGCATCTTTACTTTCTTTATCTGCCTTTTTCATTTCTTTATGACTACTTGCTGATCTCTTTTTACAATAAATCTTGAATCTTTCTTTTTTCTTTTCATTGGCAGTTTCACATTTTGTGTTCCACCATACATTTCCATTATGTTTTTTTGACTTTGTGTTTTTTTATCTTCGGAATCGACTTGTCAGCTGCTGCTAAAATATATTTACAAAATGCAGTGTATTGGTCATCTACGTTTTCATTAGCTGAGAACACTATGTCTATGTTGTTAAGATTGGTTTGAAAACAAGACCAATCTGCTTTTTTGTAAATATATTTTGGAATAATATCTTCTGAGATTTCCTGTTCTAATATGTCATTCAACGATATTATTATTGGAATATGATCTGATCCCAGTGGATATCTCCTGTTTCCCACATTGAGTTTACTACAAGTGATGGAGATGTAAAGGTTAAATCAATGGCTGAGGGGTTATGTGTGGCTATATCTGGAATGCGAGTAATATTTCCATTATTTAGCAAATACAGATTAGAATCAGCTATGTTATCTAATAATCTATTACTTGTAACATAAGAGCAGCCATGGTCCCAAAAAGGAGCATGTGCATTAAAACTCCTCCAATGACCCATTTGTCTCTTTGGTCTTGGAACCCTTTTAGCCATTCTGTATTCGCATCATCAGGTCCTTTTGGAAGGTAAACTGAAGCAATGTTTAATATCAAAGAAGAAGTAAATTTGACCATTGCTGCACAGCATGAAGCAGAAGGGATGTTACTGGATACTGGTGGAGTTCTTTCGCAAAAATCCAGGCCTTCACGCACATAGATAGCTGTTTGTATTCGGTCCGCACATTGTTCACAAACTGGGGGGTGATAGAACCCTGGTAAATGTGGTAGATTATCGCTGTTGACATTTAGTGATTGTAATAATAAAACATGAAACTTATTTATTCCAAGATATTGATTCAAGTATGATAAATTTTTTGTTATGGAGCGACAGTTCCATTGGAGAAGCTTAATAGTTGGTCTCTTTTTTGTTGTCATGGTAAAGATGTATATAATAAGTGAAGTGACTGAGAAATTCCCTTCTAATGTATATAAACAGGTAAGGATATGCACGATACCCGTAAGACGTAAAATAAGAATTACGAAACAGAAATGCAAAGTAATAAACTTAAATAGTCTTCAGTAATAAAATTCAAATTGTCACGTTAACAAGTGAGGTGGAGGTATGTAACTGGGCTCCACTACATGACTAGATTTCAGTCATATAGAGTCTTGAGGGAGATGCTCCCGAACATCTAGAGCATTTCATAGCAGTTCCACCAAGGTCTCCTGTCGTCCTGATACAGCATCTGAGGGCCCCAACGCCCTGGATGGGGAGGTAGGCGGCGAGATGGCTTCTTGGGCTTTTCCCAAAGGAGGTCTCGTAGATGCCGGCCAAGGTTAGCTGCCAGGATCGATGATCCCCTGGTGGTTGGATGCATCCCGTCTCTCCGTAGTCATGGAAGTTATTGTGTGGTACGAAGAAATAATTTTGTCAGCCAGCAGTTCTGTTCTTACAAGGGCATTGAACAATTGACGTTTAGCATCCAATTCAGCATCTTCTACTGCAGTTGCCTGACTCACAACAATGTGTGATGATGGGTGTTTCACTTTGATTTGTTTGACTGCTTTTGTGAAATCTTTGCTGACTGTTTCTGCGTCTTGCGTTTTCAAATCATTGATACCACAGTGAATTACTATAGCGTCTGGTATTTCTGAGTCGTTTGTTGAATCAAGTTGTTGAAGACTCAGTTTTTGTGTGGCATATGTTTTCTGTCGTTTGGAAGAAAACCCATAGGAACGGCCTAGTCTTTTCATTTGTACACCTTTCAGTATGGAATCAGAGAGTACGATAACTGAAGGAAAGTCATTGTTCTTTTTCGTGTTGGAGTCTTTGGATGACGTTTTGCTTTTCGCGTCATTTGCCTTTATGACGTCAGATTTTCTTTTCTTGTCTTCCAACGTTCCTTTTTTATTTGTT
>CM031609.1:31195866-31207231 GCA_018398815.1 Conus ventricosus | reverse complement strand
AAATCAAAGTGGTCATTGATCTCACATGATATAAGCCATCACGAGTTCTTAGAATAGTATCATTCCGTGATGGCTGACTTTTGTGGGTAATCAAAAAGTACCTAGAATCTTCTAGCTTCTTTCAAAAGTGTTTCCAACACGCATTTTGTAATCATGCATATCCTTCCATAAAAATGCAAAAGTTGTCCTTCTGTGGGTCCCCGCCCACTGTGGGATCCATGGAAATGAGGAGGCGGACAGACTGGCCAAGGAAGGGGAACAGCTGAAACAAAATGACACAGAGGTCTCCTACCCTGAGGAGAAGACATTCATTAGAACATCCCACAGGAGGAAATGGAAACAGCAGCACACAACTTTCAACCAGGCTGACTGCTACTTCCATCTAAGCAAGAAGATCAAGTGCCACTGTTCAGTGCCACTGTTTAGACTTAGGACTGGCCATACCAGACTGAATGCACACATGTACAAAAAATACAAGATTGGCGAGTCTGCGATGTGCCCATGCAGAGAGGCCGAAACGGACACCGAGCACATACTACAAGACTGTCACCTCCATGCTACTGCCAGACAGGACACAGGGCCGGAGCCAGTGGCTCTGAGGGCCAAGCTCTACGGGGATCTGGCGGACCTTCGGAGGACAGCCAACTTCGCGCGGGCAGCTGGCATCACCATCTGAGTGTTGGAAAAGAAGATATCTCTCCAGAAGAGGCTCAGGAATATTTAAGCGCCTTACATTGTCAGCACGTTTTGCTCCTCTTTTAGCCAGTCTGTCAATTCTTTCATTACAATGGTTTCCACAATGCGAGAGTACCCAACAGAATGTAATACAACCACCCCTCATTAGTAGGAGATGTAGCAAATAATTGATTTCAAGAATGACAATTGTTTAACTGTGGAATTTGGTTTACTTAGCGCATATAACACTGACTTTGAATCAACACTGAAAAGAATTTGAAAAACATGTTCAGGAAAATCAAGTTAACAATACAGGGCAGTAAAAATGGCCGTGGGCTCTGCCGTGTAAATGGATCTCTTTCTTCCAACTTAAAAAGATCTTTCCACTTTTAAACAAGGAATTATGAAAGCTGCTCCGGTTTTATGGTTGTCCAATAGATATCCATCCCTATAAACTTTTAAATGATCAGGGTAGTGACTGCTTATACTTATGATCTTTTACTAGTGCACCAGGAAATAATTATTATCAATCTCATCTGTTCGTAAAAAGAATGACTGATGTCAAAATTAGCCACTTGAAGTCCCCATGGTGGGCAAGGAAGAAATTTTGTATCCGACTTTATCATTTCCTTGAAATCCATTTTTGATCGTTGGGATAAATTAGAAGTATGAGTTCCAATCGTAGTAAGGAAAACTATTTTTTTTGCCCGTTTGGGAAAATCTGTATCAGATCTTAAGGTAAGTTCATTTTCAACATTATTGTTGTTAATTGTGCTACGTAGAACATATTTTGCAAGAGCAAGCTGACGATATTTATCCAAAGGTAGAACTCCTACTTCCCAAAATGTACCCATAGTTGTTGCATGAAAGGATACACCCAGTACAAGTCGGAATGCCTTACAATCTAAACTTCGCATCTTTTTCAATCAATATTTTGGAGCACTAAAAATACCTCTTGGCCATAAGTCAGCCCGGAGCGTGCATGACAAAACGAAAGTCGTTTCAGTACTTGAACATCTTGACTCCGATGTAGTTTACTTATTACTTTAAAAAAATCAAACTTTTTCTCGTTTTCGTCAGTAAATATTCAATATGATAATTCCAGTTCAATTTTGATTGTAAAGAATATAGCCAAAAATGCTACATGTGTGTGTGTGTGTGTGTGTGTGTGTGTGTGTGTGTGTGTGTGTGTGTGTGTGTGTGTGTGTGTGTGTGTGTGTGTGTGTGCGCGCGCGCGCGACCGTGTGTGTGTGTGTGTGTGTGTGTGTGTGTGTGTGTGTGTGTGTGTGTGTGTGTGTGTGTGTGTCAATGACAATGACAAGAATTTATTGGCAATAGCTCTTTCGGCTCTAATGCCAAGGAAGCGCAATCATAAATCAAAATGCAAAATTACAACTGGCGATAACCGAAGATAAATGCAAAATCAAACAGCTTTGTAAAAAACATCCATTAGTACTGGGTCGTAATCTTCGACCAACCGACCTATGAATCAACAGTTAGTGACAGCTATTATCTTTTCCTTTCAGCACAACAATAACACACAATAGATAACTAGCAGAGTTACATTTCATGATAAATAATCTGATAACTAACAATCTAATTTTTTCTTCCTAATATTATTTGCTTTCGCAATGAACGCAGCAAGTGATCTAATAATGTCTTCATTTTCTGATGTCAGTATTTTTCTTATGTTATGCCTTTGCGCGTAGTATTTGGTAAACAGACTACTTGTGTTTCGTAATTCATTATATTCACAACAATCGAATAAGAAATGCATCTCATCTTCGAAACCATTCGAACATAACGGGCATACCGAACTCATGGTCGAATCTGATGTAAACCACCTTTTGTGTGAATATAAACCTAAGGTTCTTGTTCTAAATCTGACAAGTGAGTCCCTATGCCATTTATTAGTTATTACACCAAGATATTTTTCAGGATATAATGAATCTTTGAAGGAGTAGTACCAGCAGTATTTATCATTTTCAACCACAGTGGAGTGCCAATTTTGCTTAAAACAATCAATCAGTCGCTGCTTAAATTCAAACAAAAACATTTTCTCACTACCTACCCCTTGTGCAATCCAAACAATGCCAAATCCATTTTCTGTTAAAACCTTTTTAACGTCCGACACCCAATTGTACACTCCTATTTCCATTTGTCTGAAAAGCATTTCATATGCCTGTCTGCATATACGTTTTACTGGAAGTCGAGTTAGTTTTAGCCAGTATCTCACACATTTAATATAATTTCTAATAAATAAAGGATATCGGCCTGATCGCCGTAACACATTTTATTTGATGAGTGTAAAGGTATGTTTAGAAATCTTTTTAATGCAAATGTGTGAATATTCTCCATTTGTTTATTTTCATTAAGTCCCCAAACTTCAGCACCGTATGATAACATGGGTTCTATTTGTGAATCAAACATTTTCCAGAATAAATTAGAATCAATCGAATTCAATCTTCTCATGGTGCGAAGAATTTCAAAAACCCCTTTTCTACCCCTTCTAGCGACTTCTGTCCAGCCAGACGTCAAGCTTAATTTAGTTGTAAAAACGATGCCTAAATATCTATATTTATTTGTTACCTTTATCTCCTCATCTCCATACCACCATATTTCATTTGCAGAGAGATACCCTCCTTACGGAAAACTATAATATTAGTTTTGTCTAGATTTACAACCAATTGCATTCTATCAGCTTCAGATTTAAGTACATTAATTTGATTTTGCAACCCTATAACAGTGTCTGACAGCAATATCACATCATCGGCAAATAACAACAGAAACATTTCAATTCCTCCAGAGATTAGCTGAATGCCATGTCTTCCACGTTTTGATAACTCCACAGCAAGTTCGTTGATGAAAAATGAAAATAGTAGGGGGCTTAGCACACAACCTTGCTTGACACCTCTTGGACAATTGAAATATTGTGATAATAGGCATTTATCACGTACACAGGCTTGAACGGTATTATAGATTCCTCTCAGCGCATTATATAATTTACCATCCACACCAGATTTCCTCAGGCACTCCCATAATAGGTTTCTGTTAACTGAGTCAAAGGCCTTCCGGAAGTCAACAAAAGCCACGTATAATTTTGAATTTCTGGAGAGATATTTTTGAACTAAACAATACAAAGTGAAAATATGGTCAATGGTGCTATATCCACTTCTAAAACCCGCCTGCTCTTCAATAATTTGTTCTTCTCTTTCCGCCCATTTAGTAAGTCTTGAATTCAAAATACTGGTATAGATCTTGCCTAATACACTGGACAGACTTACGCCTCGATAATTATCTGGGTTATTGATGTCACCTTTTTTATGCAATGGTATTATGATGGATTTCGACCACTGAGTTGGAAATGTCCCAGACTCGAAAAGTTTGTTAAAAAGACGCACCAGAAAACTCAATAACCGAATTATTTGCGTTTTTTAGCATTTCATTTACAATTCCGTCTGGGCCAGCACTTTTACCGCTTTTTAATCTTTTAATGCTTTCTTCTACTTCACTTTTTGTGATTGGGTCATTAAACAGGGGTTCTTGCATATTTTCATTATTGGGGTCAGTATGACTATCCTCATCGTAAGTATTATCATGAGAGTTTAAAACACCGTAAAAATGATCATGCCATTGTTTTATTGAAATTTCATTATATACTAGTGACTTTCTGTTAATCGTTCTAAGAGTTGACCAAAACGTTTTCGGGTCTCTAACTGAATCTTTTAATTTTTCTAGTCTGGAACGATCAAAATATTCCCTTTTTCTCTCTTTAGCTTGCTATATTCTTTCCGTGCGTTTACATAAATTTGCCTTCGATAATTAACGTCAGTCTTAGAACGCTGATAATTTCTCAGAAGGCCCTTAACTCGTCTTTCCATTACTTCACATTCCCCATCAAACCAGTCATCTTTTTGTTTTTTCTTCTTCCCACTGTACGCACCATACATGCAGCAGCACCATACATCGCACCGGTAAACACATCTAGACATTCATCAACATCACCATCCAATCCATCATTCGCTTGCTTCAAGCATTCCTTAAACATGTCAGATTCCAATTCATCCCTGTAAGTCTGAGCATTCTCATCATTCCATACAATCTTCTCTTCTCCACCCTCATTCATTTTCCTTTCTTTCTCTTCCGTCATTCCTTTCTTCCATCTCAGTTCAACCGGTAGGTGCCAAGAGTGTAGATTATCACTAACACACAAATCAAAATCAAATTGCAATTCTTCAGACACAATAAAATAATCAATTACACTACTACCGTGTGGTGATACATATGTAAAATCGCCGCGTGGATCACCCTCACAAAATCCATTCAATATGACTAAGTCAAACATGAAACAGAAATCTAAAAGCGTTTGACCAAAATCATTCACATTTCCATCTTTTGAATGTCTTATATACATCTCTTCATTTTCTCTGTCATCCAGTGGATTTAAATTACTTATCAGGTTTTCAATGGTGGGCTGCTCACATCCTGTTCTGGCGTTCAAATCACCACATAAGATTATGTTAACATTTCCATTCTGGATTAGATGCTGCAATTTTTCTTCTAAATAAGAATACCATTTTTCACATCAGTGTAGTTATAAAAAGGACTACCTTCAGGGGGAATATAACTTGCAATCAATAATACATCTTTATCCATATCAAATATACTTTTCTCAATTTTCAAAACAACCAAGTTGTCACATGTAAGTTCAATTCGTTTAACCAAGTGAGAATAATAGTTTTTAACAAGTAATAAAACTCCACCCGAGTTTCTACCAAATAATGACAACTTTTTTGCTGGAGAGCTAAATTTTACATAGTCATGAAAAATATAACTGAAGTCAAAAGCCTGATTAGCAAAGGTTTCAGTTAGACACACGAAATCAAATGAACACACATAATTTACAAAAGATGCATCATTTAATTTACTACACAGGTTTTCAACATTATAATTAAGGAACGATAACTGCGTCGGTTGATCAAGCCTGTCCTATTTATTGGAGGTTGACCCAGAACGCAAAGAACGCCTGTCGCTGTCACTGTCACTGGTCGCGCGCCGTGTGTTGCCACTCCTTGACAAGAAACTCGACAACCCACTTTGCTGTGTCCCTCTACCCGCACTGCCCCCAGTTTCACGTGTTGCAGGCCGCCCACTCTGACCCTCTCCCTTCCCTTGCACAGTCCCTCTCTCCCCCTGCGAAGGTGTTTTTACCCCACCTCTACCACCCCCACGAACGTCACTGGCCCGCTTTGAACTGGTTGGCTTGAGAGGGGCTTGTCTCGGGGATTCCCCGCGGTGATCCACTGGTGTGTTGACCCGGTGACCTTGACCTGACTGCCGATCAGCTGTTGTGTTGCTGCTCTCCGCCATCGGCACCGGGCTGTCTGCTGTTCCGCCTGATGATGGAGGTGACGAAGTGTCCACATCGTGATCGGCCCTCACTGCTGCGGCGTACGACCTCGGTGCTCGTCTCGGTCCGATCTTCATCGTGTGTGTGTGTGTGTGTGTGTGTGTGTGTTCGCAAACGTGTTTTGTAACTCCACTGTTCTATCATCGAGATTTCTTTTCCTCTGTATACGTGTTTTTACAGTCAGACGACCGACCCCGTTCCTCGTGCCAGGTGACATCACTGTGACTGATGGTGAAAGCATCACGTTCACCTGTCACTCACCCAATTCTTCTGTTGTCCACGTCAAATTCAAGTGGTACAAGAATGGAAATGCAATGCCTTCGGTTAAGGAACAGAACCACACATTCAAGTCTTCTCTGAAGGACAACAACATCAATTTTTCTTGCAGTATTGAAAGCCCTCATGGCGGAGAATCTGATAAATCTGATCCCGTCAGTCCAAACGGTTCGTTATATATCTCTCTCTGCCCACACTTGTTCTCTCTCTCCCCGTCTGTGTTTGTCGCTCTGTCTCTGTCTTTTTTTTTGTCGCTGACTCTCTGCCTTTTTGTCTTTCTGTCTAACTCTCTCTGTCTCTGTCTGCCTGTATGTCTGTCTGCCTCTCTCTCTCTCTCTCTCTCTCTCTCTCTCTCTCTCTCTCTCTCTCTCTCTCTCTCTCTCTCTCTCTCTCTTTCTTTCTCTTTTCGTTCCCACCCACCCCTCTGTCACTCTCTCTGCTTGTCTGTCTGAGTCTCGTTTCTCCTTTTTCTGTGTTTGTCTCTCTTGTTTGTCTCCGTCTTTCTTTATCTTTGTATTTCTGCCACACCCCCCTTCTCTGTCAGTCTGTCTGCCTGTATGTGTCTGTGTCCCTCTATGCATTTGTAAGTGTGTCTTTGTCTCCCCAGCTATCTGTCTCGCTCATTCACTCACGCTTGCAAATCAAATTTGGTAACTGATTTTTTTTCTCGTTAATTTGTTGCTGTCTGTTTGACAGTGTTGTATACCTTGAAATCTGACACGAGTCGATTGTTTTGCCACAATATGCAAACGTTGATATTGCAGTTTACACAACTACATTAGAGTCTTGCTATGTAACATACGGTGGAACTGTATAAACGCAATAATTAATAGAAGTCTGGATGCTTGGGTTGTGGATAAATACACTACAGAAGAATTTCGAGATGTTTTTAGACAAGAATTATTCCTACACAGGTCAATGTTCACATTGCTGGTTTTTGTTTAAAAACACTTTGTATGGACCGTAAGTTGTATGTTTGCTTTTTATCGAGTTTGAGAAAGTGTTTGACTCTAAACGATCGGTATTCGTAGAATGCAGTATAAATGCATTGTTTACAAACTATTGGTATTCGCGGAATGCTGTATAAATACACAATGAATCTGTATAACTGTGTAAAGGCAAGAGTACTTTGTGATGCTACTTTAACTGATTAAGTGAATGCGCATCTGGTGTTAAAAAGGGCGATGTCTACAGCCTAATTTGTTTTCTTTCTTGAAATGTTTTACGGTAACATACTCCGAAAGTCACGTTGTACACATCATAAGCGATGCTGTGGACATATGTACTCTACATGTAACTGATGATGTTGCATTACTGTTAGAGATGGTAACGGGGCCTACAATCTCAACTGAAAGTAAACATGCGTAAAAGTGACGTAGTCGCTTTGGAAAACAAACGAACAAACAAAGAAACTCGGCATGCACGAAAGGAAGAAGTGCTGTTACGACAAAAGAATCACCAGTGTTTGACGTTTTGATGGCTGATGACACTGCAAAGGTGATCGAATACTAAAGAACCATAGGTTTGATGGACCCAGTGTGTATGTATTTTCCCCATTTTATTTTTTTTGAATTGCTATTGGATACAGACACATGTCTGTTTTCTGGGTTGATCAGATTTTTTTCATACATGGGCTGCCTGATACATTTATGCGCGCACTGGTATGCAACAGTAAAACACTTTAAGGACGGGATATAGACAACAAATGTAGAGAGAAAAAGGCTTGTATGAGAGCATGCGTGTGTGCGAGTGTTCAAGCGTGTAAATGAGGCTGTGTGTGTGTGTGTGTGGTGTGTGTTGTGTGTGTGTGTGTGTGTGTGGTGTGTGTGTGTGTGTGTGTGTGCGCGCGCATGTGTATACGTGCGTGCGTCTGTGTGTGTGTGTGTGTGTGTGTGTGTGTGTGTGTGTGTGTGTGTGTGTGTGTGTGTGGTGCGTGCGTGCGTGCGTGCGTGTGTGTGCGTGTTTTGCGCGCGCGCCCGTGTATGTGCCTCCTTGTCGACTCCGATCCAGCAGACGAAAGGGCTAGGAGCAAGCAATATAAATAGTTCTGTTTTTCAGATGCGTTCCGATGGTCTCCATGGGCATTTAGAGAAGGATCTTGTGTCTATGATATATTTCCCTGGCTTTATATTATTACTTTCGTTATCCCCCCCTCCTTTCCCTCCCCCTTCGAATCTTTGCTGAATCATTAATATAATGATGGAAGAATTGTTAGCCTGCACTTGTTTTTTCCCATTATTAAACTGTTATATAATTCTATCTATCTATCTATCTATCTATCTCTAGGGCTTATATATACATATACATAGAGAGAAGAGAAGAGAGAGAGAGAGAGAGGGGGGGAGGAGGTGAGGAGGTGAAAAGCATACTACAGGAGAACAGAGAGAGAGAGAGAAGTGAGAAATAAATTATACTTTAGGAGGAATAGGGTGGGCTCAGCCCTGGAGGGAAATGGAGGAAAAGAGGTAGCAGACGGCGCAAGAAAGACGGACGGGATAGATAAGGGGGAGGTGCACGAAAGATTGTTAAAGAACAGGTGTGGAGGTGCGGGATCATTGGTCCAGAACAGGTATTGTCGATACCGTATTTAGCACTACGTAAACCCAAAACGGAATTGAACCGTATCACATCTGTAAGAGAACTGATGCTTAAGAGAAGTCTGTTACGAATGTGTAAAAACACGGCAGCTACGTAAACCAAAAACGGAATTGAACCGTATCACATCTGTAAGAGAACTGATGCTTAAGAGAAGTCTGTTACGAATGTGTAAAAACACGGCAGCTACGTAAACCAAAACGGAATTGAACTGTATCACATCTGTAAGAGAACTGATGTTTAAGAGAAGTCTGTTAGGAATGTGTAAAAACACGGCAGCTTGGAATGCAAAATATTAGAACAATGTTAAATGGGTATAATGATAAGGTGAAACGTTTTAACACATACCACACCCCACACCATCTCCACCACCACGTCTTGACCCTCCAAATTTCCCACCACCAAACAACCGTCTCCCCTCCTCGCCATTTCACCCTACCCTCACCTTCGCCTTCACCAAGTCTTACTGAGCCAAGGGGAGGAAGAAAGGGGAAGAAAGAAGGGTCGTGGGGGACAGGGAAAGGAGATCAGGGGCTTACAGAAGTGAAGGGATAGAGGCGAGGAGAGGGGAGGCAGATCCATTGAAGAGAAACCGGGCAGGAAATGAGTTAAGAGAAAGAAGAAATGAGAGAGAGGAGAGAGAGAGAGAGAGAGAGAGAGAGAGAGAGAGAGAGAGAGAGAGAAAGAAGGAGAGAGAGAGAGAGAGAGAGAGAGAGAGAGGAGAGAGAGAGAGAGAGGAACGTTTATTTTTCGTGCTATACTTCACGTGCCGTACTTGTCTGATCAATATTGGCAGAATGCATATAAAATGCGTGTATGTTGTGTGTGTGTTGTGTGTGTGTGTGTGTGTGTGTGTGTGTGTGTGTGTGTCCTGCAGAGGTACGAATAAATTAAGTTCAGTACAGTGTCTTTTGATGTTAACAATCCATCTTTAGTTTCTGCACTTCTGTCCTGCAGTGAGATCCCAGCCACCTACCGTCACTCCAGAATTTGTGACGTTAGTGTGTGTGTGTTGGTGAGTCTTTATGTGTGTGTGTGTGTGTGTGTGTGTGTGTGTGTGTGTGTGTGTGGTGTGTGTGTGTGTTGTGAATCCAAATAAGTTCAGTCCAGTGTCTTTGATGTTAACAATCCATCTTTAGTTTCTGCATTTCTGTCCTGCAGTGAGACCCCAGCCACCCACCGTCACTCCAGAACTTGTGACGGTTGTCGATGGAGAAAATGTCACTTACACCTGTAACACATCGTATACTGGGAATGACAACGTCACATTCAAGTGGTTCATAATGGAGCTGAAATATCTGATGCAAAAGAACAGAAGTACACCTTCGTCTCCTCTTTGAAAGACAACAAAAACAATTTCTCTTGCATGATTGAAACTACTCCTGGTGGGGAATCAGAGAAATCAGATAACGTCAGTCCAAAAGGTGTGTTCTCCCCTCTATCTCTCTCGTTCACTCTCGTCTTCTGTCACTCTCTCGCTCTCACTCTGCCTATTTATTGCATGCACAAACACACAAAAAACAGGCACACACACACACACACACACACACACACACACACACACACACACACCACCACACACACGCACGCACGCACGCACGCACGCACGCACGCACGCACGCAGCACGCACGCACGCACGCACGCACGCACGCACACCACACACACACACACACACACACACACACACACACACACACATACACACATGCTCGCACGCATGCAGATATAGCATTTTGATTTTGCGACGAATATGAGGAGATAAGCGGTTTCTGGTTCGTTTTCACTGTCCTAAATGTTATTTGTTTTCCCTGAAGAAGACCCAAGTGGTCAAAATGCATTATGTTTTGTCCTGTACTTTGTTTGTCTTTGTCCATGGCGGTATCTAACTCCTGTCTTTCTAAATTTTGTTCCGAAAGGTATAATAATATGTATGTGTGTGTGTGTGTGTGTGTGTGTGTGTGTTGTTGTGTGCATATATATATATATATATCTATACTAATCTATATCTACTATCTATCTATATCTATATATATATATAATATATATATATATATATAGATATATATATATATATTACAGTAGGCATCCTTCAGTCTCGGAAGACTATGGGTTGCGCTGTAGGTGTCTATTCCGGTACAGCGATGGGTGTGGCTGGCCAGTCCGACGCGGGGAATAACAGTCCCTGTGGCAGAGGGCACAGATGAAGTCTGACGCTGGTCTGTCTGCCTGGGCTGCAGCCTTTCTTCTCATTCTCTTTTCCCCATGTTGCTGAGCGAGTGTCTCTTCGAACTTGGAGAGACTTTTCTGCACAGTCTGTCTCCAGGCTGACCGTTCGAGGGCTGTTGCTTCCCAGTTGTTCTGGTCGATGTTCAAGGCTTTTAGGTCCCTCTTGCACACATCTTTGAATC
>CM031609.1:31163872-31187366 GCA_018398815.1 Conus ventricosus | reverse complement strand
ACACACACATACACACCACACACACACACACACACACACACAACACACACACACACACCACACACACACACCCGCACCACGCACGTACTCACATACACACTCATCCATCACGACGGTTGTGTGTTTGAACAATTAGGTGTAAGTTTTTCTTAATCAGTTGTTGTTCAGGGTCTGTGTATATACATTTTTATGCAGCCTTCATACATAAATATGTGTGGTGTGTGTGTGTGTGTGTGTGTGTTGTGTGTGTGTGTTCGCAAACGTGTTTTGTAACTGCACTGTTCTATCATCGAGATTTCTTTTCCTCTGTATACGTGTTTTTACAGTCAGACGACCGACCCCGTTCCTCGTGCCAGGTGACATCACTGTGACTGATGGTGAAAACATCACGTTCACCTGTCACTCACCCAATTCTTCTGTTGTCCACGTCAAATTCAAGTGGTACAAGAATGGAAATGCAATGCCTTTGGTTAAGGAACAGAACTACACATTCAAGTCTTCTCTGAAGGACAACAACATCAATTTTTCTTGCAGTATTGAAAGCCCTCATGGTGAAGAATCTGATAAATCTGATCCCGTCAGTCCAAATGGTTTGTTATATATCTCTCTCTGCCCACACTTGTTCTCTCTCTCCCCCCGTCTGTGTTTGTCGCTCTGTCTCTGTCCCCTTTTTTGTCTCCAACTCTCAGCCTTTTGTCTTTCTGTCTAACTCTCTCTGTCTCTGTCTGCCTGTATGTCTGTCTGCCTCTCTCTCTCTCTCTCTCTCTCTCTCTCTCTCTCTCTCTTCCCTCTCTCTCTCTCCTCTCCTCCCCTCTCTCTCTCTCTCCCCTCTCTCTCTCTCTCTCTCTCTCTCTCTCTGTCTCTTTCTTTCACTTTTCGTTCCCACCCACCCTCTGTCACTCTCTCTGCTTGTCTGTCTGAGTCTCGTTTCTCCTTTTTCTGTGTTGGCTCTCTTGTTTGTCTCCGTCTCTCTTTATCTTTGTATTTCTGCCTCCCCCCCTTTCTTTGTCAGTCTGTCTGCCTGTATGTGCTGTGTCTCTCTAGCATTTGTAAGTGTGTCTTTGTTTCCCCAGCTATCTGTCTCGCCCCATTCACTCACGCTTGCAAATCAAATTTGGGAACTGATTTTTTTCTCGTTAATTTGTTGCTGTTTGCTTGACAGTGTCGTATACCTTGAAATCTGACATGAGTCGATGTTTTGCCACAATATGCAAACGTATATATTTGCAGTTTACACAACTACATTAGAGTCTTGCTATGTAACGTATGGTGGAACTGTATAACGCAATCATTAAAAGAAGTCTGGATGCTTGGGTTGAGGATTTAATACACTACAGACGAATTTCGAGATATTTTTACAAAAGAATTATTCCTCGATATGTCAATGTTCATGTTGCTGGTTTTTGTTTAAAAACACTTTTGTATGGACCGTAAGTTGTATGCTGCTTTCTATCGAGTTTGAGAAAGTGTTTGACTCTAAACGATCGGTATTCGTGGAATGCAGTATAAATGCATTGTTAACAAACTATTGGTATTCGCGGAATGCTGTATAAATACACAATGAATATGTATAACTGTATAACGGCAAGAGTGCGATGTGATACTACTTTAACCGATTACCGTTAATGCGCATCTGGTGCAAAAAGGGCGATGTCTGCAGGCTGATTTGTTTTTTTCCTTGAAATGTTTTACGGTAACATACTCCGAAAGTGACGTTGTACACATCATAAGCGATGCTGTGGACATATGTACTCTACATGTAACTGATGATGTTGCATTACTGTTAGAGATGGTAACGGGCCTACAATCTCAACTGAAAGTAAACATGCGTAAAAGTGACGTAGTCGCTTTGGAAAACAAACGAACAAACAAAGAAACTCGGCATGCACGAAAGGAAGAAGTGCTGTTACGACAAAAGAATCAAAGTCCAGTGTTTGACGTTTTGATGGGTTGATGACACTGCACAAGGGGATCGAATATTAAAGAACCATAGGTTTGATGGACCCAGTGTGTATGTATTTTTCTATTTTATTATTTTTTTTGAATTGCTATTGGATACAGATACATTCTGTTTTCCAGAGTTGATCGTATTTTTTCATACATTGCTGCCCGATACATTTTATGCGCACACTGTATGCAACAGTAAAACACATAACGAACGTGAAATATCCAGACAAAAGAATAGAGAAAAGGCTTGTATTAGAGAGCATCTGTGTGTGAGTAAGTATTGTTTTCTAGGATTCTCATGCCCTAAACCATGGAGCAGGGAGTAGCAGGGAACAAGACAACCCTCAGGGGCAAATCAATTAAGATAGAGGTAGGCCGCTGATTAAATCGGAACGAACGATGAGAGGTCCCTATTGCTAGACCCTACGGGCGATTCATCGCGC
Source organism: Conus ventricosus (assembly GCA_018398815.1). Lineage (NCBI taxonomy): Eukaryota > Metazoa > Mollusca > Gastropoda > Neogastropoda > Conidae > Conus > Conus ventricosus. Next base: position 31,184,976 of record CM031609.1, on the reverse strand, counting down.
TGATGCAATCACTGAAAAGAAACAATTAAACAAAAACCAAAAAATGACAGACCTGTTAAGCTTTCTTTTTTTTTTTTTTTTTTTTTTTTTTGCCCCTATCCCAATTATGACAAAAAACAAATAAACAAAAAAAAAATGCAGTCAGCTCCTAAATACAACGACCTTAGGGGCAATCCATATGACACCAGGATGTTCGTGAACGCATCGGAGATCGAAATGTGCTCACTATTAAAGACCTTAAGGGCGATGAAAACGCAGCCGTAATTAATACGTCCGTCTGACACCTAATACAAAAAAAATCTGCATCATTTTTTTAATCCAACGAACTCTGTAATCCGAATCTGTAAGGCTATATTTAACGTGTCAAAAAAGCAAGAAAAAAACAGTTGCCTCAGAAGGCATCATGATATTACTGTAAATGACATTTTTCCCCCGACCGCTTAATCATTCGAGCTATAAAACGGCCTAAAGTTTGAAGCAAAAAGTAATGTTAACTTTAGTCAGTCTTTACAGAACAAAGACCACCCAAAACACCACGAGGAGGTGGGGGATTGTTTCCCAAAAAATATGGATTAACAGCACACTCTGATACAAGAAAAAAAAGAAAAGAATATTAGTACACTCATCAAGACCACAATCACGTTGGAACGCTATCATCAAAAAAAAAAATTACTGGGGAGGGGTCAATGAAACAAAATCTATACAGGCGTAGTAAAAGCTGTGAGACACCGTCAAACGAGAAACTCATTTAATAAACAAAAAGGAAAGAGAATTGCGGGTTTTGAGCGTACGAAATATACATTTTCCGTCCGTTCTGAAACCCTATGTTTTATTTCCACACCCACTCTCTTGCGTTTGAAGAACCTTTTGGTAGCTTTCATTGTGAAAGCGTTGTGTTTTTTTACTCCAACCCTTTACAGCTAGTTTGGTTTGTTCTGATCCCAGAACATAAATAGGTTTAGAACAGAGCCCCACGAAAGAAATCACCCCGTGAATTCGACTTTGAACAAGCCGGTTTCCGTTGACATAATTTGGCAACGGGCCAGGCAACGGACACAGTTGGGTCCCACGCCAACTCCTGTATATCCAGTTTTGAAAGAGTCAAACTGTCGTTTGACAAGCATTTACTCGGAAAACCACTCGATTGTACTCCCGAAAAACTGCTGACGCATGAGGGACGTACGACTCTTGTCCAACCTTCGACGACAGAGTGCCATGTACACGCGAATCCGAATCCATCTCTAAAAGTTGAAAATCTGATCTTGTCAACAACTTTTGTCCAAACAACGTAATAAAACTGCAACATACGCACATGTCAGTATTGGTAGACGAAAAACCAATCGATCGAGGAGTGCCAGTTGATCTTTTTTTTATGTTCATTTCCACTTCTACAACGACCGCCACCTAGCTCGTCATCAGTTTTTGAAAACGACTTTCATTGACGATTTTGGGGTCTTTTGATTCCACGTAACAAAATGAATGTCTCGTGTTTGGCACTGTTAGTCCAGCGTTTTTCCATAGGCACTTGTTGCCCTAACAATTTGAAAGTTTACAGCCCAAAATAGTCTGCGATGATCCTTATCACCTGTCTGCTTGCGTCAGACACTCCGTTTCACCAAATTCCAATGAAACAAACGGGTGGGTGTGTAACAATGCCTATGCGATGTTGTTCACAACAAGACCATTTCCAAGTACCACTTGAGTAAGTGGTACACAACCAACAGTTTTTTTGGCAAAGAACTCCGACCAAAGTACTACGTGGTGACTGAAAGGTTGAGTTTTTAACCGTAAAATATAAAATATTCTGCGCATGTACTGTCCTATATGTAACTCTATCCAACCAAGGCGTTTTTTGAAGATAGGTAGCAGTTCAGAAAAGAGTTCCTTTAGATGGTCTGGTACATAGATATTCAAAATCAATAAAGACCCCACAGACGCTCGTCCCTTTGGACAGTCCTCAAAATAGCTTTTTTGCGTAATGGGTGATACGCCTTGAAACGGTGTATTGTAGGAAAAACGAATTTGTACAAAGCGTGTAATCAGTGGGTTCTGTTGTTTTGTTTTTGCCATTCACACACCCACATTTCAACCCACAGTACACTCCGCACCAACATCACGGAGATAGTTGGTAATGTTTTGTGTGTTTTCCCGCTGAGTACTGTCAAGGTTTTCCTCGTTGAGGGGGAGGGTCTGTTGCCTCGAGTGAGCTCACAGTCATGACTCGTGAAACAGACAGCCGTGAAACAGTTAGACATTGTGGTTTTGCACATCCCAACCCATCGGAACTCGAACTTCATTTGTCCTAAACTGTGTTTCTTTGTGTTGTACTTGTGTTGGATATGAATGATGTTTTGTGTGCATTAGCCACTCAAACCATTCCTCTGCGCATGACGACCATACCACGTCATTTTTACCGCCGGAAACCTGTCACGCAACTACTTCTGATCTGTGGGCTTTCTGTGGGCATGGCTGCCAAGATAGCCCATAGGAACAGCGCGTTGGCGTCATATCCTTGCACCAACTGATCCGGTTTGTCTGCCCTTACCACGAATAAAGGTCTTGTCTTGTACATGCATCTGTGAAAATGAAGAAGGCCCACCACAATGTTTGTTACGCAGCAGCGTGTGTATGTCTTTTGCCTTCGCTAAAGAGAGAAAATACATCGTCAGTGGATATTTCTGAAACAAATAATTCAAATAATACCTGGAACAGAGACCCGGGGGCCCTCCTTGGAGAAGAATTCGATACATAAGCTGAATACAGATCAATCTAGCTTGAGATCCTGCAGAAAGGTAAACCCACATCTTTTTGTTGTACCACCCAAGAAAATCTTGTAAAGTGGTCATCATGTTTTGTTCCGCACAACCTTTTTGACAGAACGCTATTGTTCGACCGTGATGTTTTCGTTTTTTGAGTCGCTGAAGAAAGCAGAATGTGGTGGGAGACAACTGTCGTTCATTTGACCCAAACTTGACATGTACTCGTAACAAAAGACCCTTAAGGTTCCTCTACTCCCAAACGCATCAATATGTAAATAGCCTAATCCAGGAGCACCAAAAAATGCAATGACAAAAAACTTGAGCTTGTAGTGCAATGCACATGTAATGATAGTTGCGTTTTATACGTACTTAAACGCTCTAGATCGGGGAGGTCTTTTTTTTTGGAGCCAAACACTACATTCAACATCCTCAATCACAACATCATTGTCAGCACGATCAAACCATCGGACATAGATGAATGCCTCAGACAGGTTTATAAACATCCTAATCAAGTAAGGTTTTGATGATTTTGAGGTCATAGTTGGAAGAATTGAACCCTACCACAGGAGTTCATGCAGAAAGACAACTAATATGTCTTTAAGCGCTTTTGCGGGAATGTGACCTGTTTGTAGAAGTCGTCCATGGTCGCGCGTAGGTTTAATGAGACATCAAAGATCGCACACATTTATCGCAATGTGTCATGAAGGAGACAATAAGAGGCGTCTGAAACGCGCTGTAGATAGACAATCATGCGAATGACCAGTTGTTTTGGTCACCAACACGACGAAAACAACAGCGGCATTAAAACCAGGTACATTATAAGCGACAGACACGGAAAGGGAACGTGTCTGGCCGTGTATGATGTGCTAGAGTGTGCTTGTTTCGATTGTGGAAAACAATCTCGTCTCAAAAAACGCCTCAAAGTCAAAAGTAGCCTTAAGGAAACACAAAATCAGGTGACGATCGAAATACCGTACCACAGAGTTCTGTAACACTGATTCAGGAGGTGTGTATACTCCCCTTACCCCCGATGTACGTGTGTTTTGGACAGACCGCCCTGACACGTGCTTTCGTGTTTCTTTAGTGTCCATTCCGAATCCAGAGTTTTTTGGCATTTGGAGCAACCAGAGCGTTCCTAACTTTACAATAACACTGATATGCTTAAAATTTGTTTTACTGAACTCACTGATTGTAGTCCGCGTGTTAGTAGTCACTGCGAGCGAACCGGGGCCAGAAAAGGGGTGACTGCGTTCTCATATTGAAACACATCCACATTGACCCGCAAGGCGTTTTCAACCGACTCTACTCAGACAGGGTGACCCCGTCAAATAACGGGGGTAAAACGACCCCCCACTGGTGAAAGAGAACTTTGTAAGACTTTTGAGAGAGTGTATAGATGCACCTCTGTGAAGACGAACAAGAAACAAAAAAACCCCGCCCTTTTAAAAAACGAAACCGTTGTGGGGGGTTTTTGAACGTGTGTAGAAAAGGGTTTTTGGGGCGATGAAAGGGGCAAACTTCGAAACCACAGCCGATGGGAAAAATCGGGTGATGATACACAAAAAAGACGTAGACGCGATCGTTGGACAGAGTGCGGGTTGGGCGTTTTTTTTGGAACGTGTTCCAAAAAATGTCATGATCTTTAACTCTGAAAAAAAAGTAAAAAATCCTTTTCGATTGATGGTCGGGTTTCTCCGGGGCGCATGGTTGTTATGAAAAGCGTGAAAAAAAGGAAAAGTCCCCCCTCTCTTTGTGTTTCGAAAAAAAAATTGAGAAAATTGATTTTAAAAACGCTTTTTTTTGTTTGAAAAAAGATTAAGAGCTGGTCATCCCACTCGGGGACCCCCGAAAAGGGCCCCAAAACAAGTATAGCGACTAAATTTTTTTCCGGGGCCCTTATGAGTTTTGATAGCGTTCCAATGCTTTTTTAGACCCTTTTTTACTTCAGGAGATAAATGGTCAACATCTTTTTTTTCATTCGAGCGGGTTTAATTTTTTTTTGGGGGGGGAGTGAAAAGACACACGGCCTCACTCGCGCGTTTGCGTTTCTTGTATGGAGCTTGAGACCAGTCTGTGTTGACTTTGGGACGGCGTTTTGACTGCCCAAATGTCGTGAGTTTTAGGTTTTTGCGCAATCCTTGGGTAAAAAAACCGCTTTTGCACACAGGAAGAAGGGGTAATTGCCCCTCATGTGACTCCGGACATGAGGGGTGGGTTGAATTGCGGAAAATACTTTACCGCAAACGTGACGGGGGAAAGGAATCCTTTTTTTGTTTGGTTTTTATGTGCGCACTAATTGTCCTTGCGATAAAGCAGGGGCATTTTGGGCAAAAATGGGGTGCTGACCCATTTTTTTCGAAAAAAAAAAAAAAAACTTTTGAAAAAAAAAAGTAACCATATTGATCAAAATTAAAAAAACCTTATAACGCGTTAAAAAAAATAGCAAATTTTTTACTGATGACTGGGGTATGCTGTGTCTATTTTGGGAATGTTTGTGTGTGTTTTTTTTTCAACTTTCCCATGATTGTGTTTGGGATTACTCCCGTTGCAGGGACCATTACCTTGGTGGTACCACCAACCACCACCCAACCCCAACCACCACCCCCCGCCCCCCACCCTCCCCGCGCCAAAAAAACAAGTTGTAGTAATGGTTTAAAAAATTTAAAAAAAAAAATTTAATTTAAAAAAAATTAAATAAATAAAAACGGTTGTGGGTTTTTTGTTTCAACCCTTTTTTACGGGAGGGGACCCCCTAAAATTTTTGAATTTAAAAAAAAAGCGGTAAAAGAAATTCAAGTCCAACGGGATGTGCGAGTGATTATTCTGTGGGGTTTTTTAAAGAGATTCACTTTTTTTTTAAGACCCAGTAAAAAGGGGGGTTTTTTTTAAGGGACGGGGGGGGGTTTGGAAAAAAGGGGGGTTTTAAAAAAAAAAAGATTTTTTTTCGCAAATTTAAAAAGAATTTGGGGAAAAAAAAGAGGTAAAAAAGCAAAATCTCAAAAAAAAAAGTCAAATTTCTTCCCCCCCCCTAAAATGGGAAAAACCTTTTAAACCGGGGGGAAGGAGGGAAAAAACCCCAAAACGGAAGGGAAATTTTTCCCCCCCCAAAAAACCCCAGACCAAAAAAAATTTTTCACCATTTTACACCCCAAAAAAAAAATTTAAAAAAGCCGGAAAAAAAAAATTTCAAAAAAAACCCAAAAAAACCCCCCGCCCCTCCCAACCCTTTCCCGTCATTCTTCCTTTTTTTTTGGGGCGGAAAAAAGGGCCTGGGTAGAGGACCCGGGAAAGGTGTGAAAAGGAAACGTTTTTCTTTTTTTTTAAGGGACCCACGTCCTTAATTCCCCGGGGGGTTTTTCCTTTTTAAAAATTTTAAAAAATTTTAAAAAAAATTTTTTGGGGGTTTTTTAAGAACCGAAAAGTTTTTAACGTTTTTTCCCTGGGGAAAAGTTTGGGGGATATAATTTAAAAAAAATTTTTTGTTTAAAGTTTACAATCTTTAAAAAAAAGGTTAATAAAAAAAAACCCCCCCCCCAAAAAATTTGGGTTTCCCCGGGGGGGGGGGGGGGGGGAGAAATTTAAAAAAAAATTTTTTTTTTTGGGGGGGGTTTCAAAAAAAAAAAAGGGGGGGCAGGGTTTTGGAGGCCATTTAAACCCTGGTTTTGCCCCACCAAAATTTAAAATAAAAAGGGGGTTACGGGGGGGAAACTTAAAAAAGAACCCCCTTTTTTAAAAAAAAAAAAAGGGGTTGGGACAAATTTAAAAAAACATTTTTAAAAAAAATAAATAAAGGGCCCCCCTTTAAACCCCGAAAAAAAAAAAAACAAAAAAAAAAAAAACAAAAAAAAAGGGCCCCAAAAAATAAAAAAAAAACAAAAAAAAAAAGGGGGTTAAATTAACCCCAAAAAAATTTTTTTTTTTTTCCACCAAACCTTTTTCTTTCCCCGGTCTCCCTCCAATTTAAGGGGGGGTTTTTTTGAAGTGCGGTTTCCCCTTTTTTTTTTTCGAAACGTCTGTGGGTCTCGTGTTTCTCCCCCTTCCACTGGGGAGGGGCGGAACGTTTTCCCATCCCTTTGGGGGGCCTCCCCGGGAAAAAAAGGGGGGGGAAAAAAAAGCTTTGGATTCCTTTTTGTTTTGGCTGACGCCTTGAAATTTTTCTTGAAAATTTGGATTTAAAGGGCCCCTTTTTTATTGTAACTGTTTAAAAAGGGTATCTTTGGGGGCCACCTGGGTTTTTTCGAAAGTTTTCCCTAAAAAAATTTTTTTGCCTTCACCCATGTTTTTCATTTTTTCCCTTCAAAATCTTAAAAAAAATTTTTTTTTTTGGACCCTTCCAGTTTTGGGGTAAAAATGTTTTAAGATAATTTCCTTCCTGGAAACATTCAAAACAATGCTAGCCCCCGGGAAACCATGACATACCAACAAAAACAAACAACCGTTATCAAAGGCCATAACCCCCTAAAGCTCAGTGAAAAAAAAAAAAGATGACACAGTTATTAACAAAAACCCCACATGCCAAAACTAATACTCCCTCACGACCCAATTCCACCAAACACAAGGTGATGACAAGGTAGAAGACATTAAAATAATTGAAAGCCACCTCGTTTACACTTACATCAAACACAAAACCACCAACAGTTATAAAAGGCCAATTAACCCGTAAAGCCTCAGGAAAAAAAATAAAAAAAAAAAAAAGTTGACACATGATCTGAAAGACATAAAATCATTCAAAAAACATTTTTCCATGTCCTCATACTGATAAACAACTTTTTTTTTTCCTTACCATTCACCACACATAATATTTCAATAATTCACACAACACTTATCAATGGCGCCCATCCTGAAGGGCGTTCAGAGTGATTGTTTCTGACGGTGCGAGCCTCTCGCTTTCTTTTCTTTTCAGAAAGGCGCCTGTGGCTTGCACATCATCGGTCAGCATCCCACCATTCATCACTGGGGCGAGAAGCAGCGTCCACGTACCCTCCCGGGGTCCGCATAGAGTCGACTTCATCTCACAGGGTACAACACCACTGGGAGGCTTGGGTACGTAATCCGGACAGTCAGGTTCATGAACTTGCCTCTTCTCCAAACGTTGTACTCTGTATCCCAGCCAATGAAACTGCTTGATGTCCATTGAAACGCCTCTCTGTGATATTCACCAAGCGGCCACCCTTAGTGTAGATAGGACGTAGTATTGAAAAATGTGTATCTTTACGCTCCAAGCGCTGTTTCACTGTACGAAGGAGGTTTTGCCCAAAGGATACATCATAACGTCCTTCGCCCTGTTCAAGTTTTTTCCCACTGACTGTATCCAAAATGATCTTACATTCATACAAGTATGTCTTTTTATACGCGTCACCAGTCTCATCCGGTTTGGTTTTGACGCACTCCACACCAATCAGGTTATTCAAGATCATCATCTCGCAGCTGGTCAACGAACTAACGTATGACGCTCATTTGAAACTGCAGCGTTTCCGTGGTTTTCCAGGCCTTCGCTTTTAACAGCCAGCCAAATTGATGAGTTAGAAATGTTCGGAGACACGTTTAGTAACCACACTCCAGGCTTTTGAAGTCGTCTTTCTATCCAGATAATCCACAAACTTTCTTCTCCCACAAGTCTGAATGAAACAAAGCTGTGCATCCCCCCTTTCCAAATCTTTTTTTTTTCGTGACCAGCTTCTGGAACAATGGGGAGTCACTTCGATAGCAAACAGTTCCACCAAGGCTTCCTGAATGATTTTTTTAAGTTTTGATGATAACGTCATTCAACCTCGTCCCAAACACGCTTCATGGTCAAAGGAGGGTGAACACTTGATGGAGGGAAGTCGGATGTCTTGTTGTCTATACCGGCTCATTCTATCGTCGCGTCATCCAACCACAATTCCGAAATCACTCTTTGGTCGTTTTGTCTCGAGGTGATGAGGATGAAAGCGAGATAGCATAGACGACGTAAAACTGACTCCTCTTGCTTTTTTTAACAGGAAATAAAGCTCGTAATAACAACAGTTGGGCAGAAGTCCATTCCTTGAATCCATTGGGGTTTAAAATTATAATGCAAACTATGTCTAACAATAAAAAATCAATAACTGGGTAAAGGCTCGTTGGAAATCCGAAACTGTCAAAATATTCGGCATGTCCTTTTATGTCCAACCACACGGCCCACCCATGCTCACCCAGGTCCCACACTGTGATCCGTGATAATCACAAAGCCAATCGGGCGACGTAAGGATCCAGGTATTTGTTTCTGTGAAAACACACCACCCGAACGTCCGTCTGGCATAGACTCCTCTTTCCAATACAGAGGCGATCTGACTGCTGTTCATTTTTTTTTTTAGTCTTTCCGGATTTGACAGAGGGTACGGTCATCTCCAAGCACACAGGGGCGCGGGGGGCTGTGGCGCGGGGGTGGGCCATTGTAGTCGAGTTCCGCATATTACAACCAACCATGCACGGGGTGCGCAAAGCCTACTAAACTTCTCTCCAGACGCAGGCTCCGACTGAATCAGTTTCAAACTGATGGTCTCCATCCAGCAGGCCGTATGGGCTCAGAATCAAAAGCGAAAAGGTGTAGCCCCTGTCGTAACTCTCGTAGGAAAATACCATTACCAGCGTCCTCGGTGGGTCATTCCAGTCTATCATGGTGTGTAAAAGGCTCGATACATATTTACTGTTTCTCAAAGTCAGGAGTCAGGGCCTTGGACGGGATCTGCTTTCCGTTCAGATACAGAACACAAAAATTCATGTGTAGTGGGATAAGTTAAGGGTTTTAGGTTTAGAATTCCGATGAACGCTTCTGTGTCCACCACGCGATACGATCTTGGTTGGCGTCCTGACAGAGGAACAGTTGTCCTTGGATGGTACTTAAATTTTCCCTGGGGAATAGCAAAAGTCTTAATTTGATTTGCACTTTCTTCATGGGATATTTGCACTTCCACGTTCAAGGGCCTTCATCGGGAGCCAGGGCCCACAGACAGACGGACGGGTTTTCACTTTCCTCACAAACAATACGCGTGGGTGATGACGGACTTAAAGGATGAACCATTCCCCCCGGCCCTGCCATTAGGTTAAAGGCGCTTTTGGAAGGAGTTAGTTTAATTTTGACATCTACGCCGTGATGAATAACGATCCTGGGTCTTAATGTCAGTGTGCAGTCGACCTATCCATGTCAACTTCTTTTTCTACGCTCCTGGCGTCACCCGCGTCGATTCTAAACCCCGTTTTTGTCCCAGTCCCTTCATGTCGTTCTTATGCCCTGGTGAGTCCCGGTAAAAGAAGCACCACCGGTAAGAGGTCCAGACTTCGCATTCCCTGCTGCCCGTAGTTGACGTCGTCTCAAGATCGGCTCTGTAGGCGTAGGATGTTTTTCACATGGGGATATCAGCACGTTGTTCAAAGACACATCCACCGACTGAAGAGACTAGCAACCAGTTATTTACAGGAGGCAACGATCGGTATTGGCGTCCAGGCAGTTCATCTAACTTGGTTACTTTGGCTTTTAAGATGAAGGAGGTGTTGCTTAGATCCAGATAGTCCGCAGTGCCTCCGCTAATATGAAAATCGATGGGTGCGATGGGAGACAAAGTAGACAAGTGGGTGTATTCTACAAAAGCCCCCCGCTCAATCATACTTTGTGTTGAAAATGAACGCAATAGATCCAATCCGCTATCAGCACCTTCACAGGACGTTTCATGAATCAAAGACATGACGAAAAACACTATCCAAAAATTTTCCATTACAGCTGTGAAGTCTTTCTTCTTTTTTTCTCCTTCCACACTGGCCCGGTCCCCGCTCGATGTCGCTGGATTTATACGCTACGGGCGCGTGTCCAGGGGGCGGTAGTGGTGCCAGTCCTCCTAGAAGTCTTTGAGTAGCCTGGGACATCATTAACGTTTACCGGCTTCTTACTTCTCTTTTTCAGGCTGAAGATAATTTTGCCCGGACATGACGTGCCTGACGCCAATCTGTAAACCCGTTTTGGCCTCTCTCTTTAAAGAACGCTTTTGGCTCCGGATTTGAGCATAGGCACGAGACCTCTGGCAAGCTCCCCCAGAGATTTTACCCAGACCTCTTCCTCGGTAATTTTTACCCCCCACAAAGACATAAGGCATGACCCACCTGTATTAAACACAATGTAATATTTTCCATAGGCTTTATAGCTGGGCTAAAAGGGACGAATCATGGCAGGCTCAATAGTCATCGAGTTCGTCGGCGACGAAAGTGAAGCTCCACGATGGTCCTTCCCTTCGGCGAAGAAATGGTTTGCCCGTGTCGTTAGTAAAAGGATCTCCACTGTGTTAACTGAAACGACTTAAGGGACCGTATTGGATATGTCAAAGATGTGGTGAACCCACGTCCCTTTTCGGTCTCCAATAGGGTACGATTCTCAACAAGGGCAAAGCCCCCCATCACATCGCCCACGGGTCTAAGAATGGACGAGGTCCGCAGTAATATAGATGGCATCCTGTCCTTTAATGAAGTTGCACGGGTGAGTACTTTGGAGCCAGCCTCTTCTAAAATGGTATCACGTCCAAAATACACATTTCCTGTAGTTTCTCTCCTAATGTTACGCCCACCTCGTATTGTACACTTAATGTTGAACGTCCTGAGACACGAGAAATACGCCCACCATGATTCATTCTGTTTCCTTTTTTCCCACTGCTTGGCGTATCTGACTGTTCATCCTGCCACCAAGCTCTTCCATAGACGTTGTAGCAGACCTCCTGAACGAGTAATGTTTTTTATCGAGTTTGCCATCACAATTCTAATCTCAAACCATCCCTGCCGGTGTCTCCTAAATTTGAAAAATACGTGTTACTAAAACAAAATCTCACATAATCCTACCTCGTAGTCCGCACTCAAGTCAATGGTTGTGGCAATTTGGTCAAAAAATGACTAGGAAGATGTCTGGATAATACTGCAAGGAGCTATTGCTGGGAAAGGGTAAGGTAAAACATCATTTAGAGCGTAGTCGATGCTTGGAGTGGGTTAACGTAACCGAGACAGCTGCCTAAAAGCGCCACCCACAAATTTTTCTGCGCCGTACCCCCCGCTGTCAAATATGCAGAGACACTCCAACAACTACATACACCAGAACAGAATCAGACAGCCAAAGACTATTTCACTGCGGGTACACTCGAATGACCAAACAACCGCCATAAAAAGATTGTCCCGAGTGTCCCTTTGGTCTCATAATCACATCCTCCTCCTCCCCCTCCTCTTGTGGTACATGGAGTATGGGTGACGCCGTCCTGCGGAATCCATGATTTTAAATGACATCCATAATACCCGTACCACTTTACTAAATACACTCCGTTCGCCCATCGGGAGCTTCTTCCGATGTTTAAAGATGGTTTCAATGCGAAACACATCTTTTTTCACCCACTTTGTAGCTCCTACTGTAAAGGTCCCTGTCAGTTCATCACCCGTGGTCATCCTTCAGTAGTAGGTCACAGGTACTGTGCGTTCACTCGTTCACTGTGAAGAGTTCTTCCGTCCGTCGAAGATGGGCATGTAGCCCTTCTTAAAACATTCATCCACGCTTTACTAAGACGAACACGGTCACTCCATCCTCAATTTAGGGGGGTTTAAGCTCCTTCAATGGATGATTGTAGAGAGTGTTTCCACCTTTCTCGGTTGTCTCTGGTTTACGGCGATTGAGCCATTTTAATGCTGCGATAAGGCTGTGATTGGTAACTCTCCACCACAATGGGTAAGACATCCACAAACTTAAGGTGTTGTGCTTAGCAAAAGTACCGCCACAACTTTTCATGAGAGTCCGATTGAACCGTCAACTACGGAGGCTTTTATGTCTACATTTTCGTAGCTAAAATGTACACTTTCCGCCTTTTTAAAAAGGCTTGAAAAGAGTTTTATACGAATTCGGACCTCTTAACCGTTTGGAGTTTCATTGGTTCTCACCCTGATCAAAATAAATCTAAAAGGCTGCAATCAAGGTGTTTGCGGTCTTGTTTTTCAGGTTAAAAACGACTCCACGCAATCTTACTGAAGACGTCACTACTTTAAGAATATACACAAAACGTCATTGTCTTCTTTATAGTGTGCAAATCAAATGAATCACCTGCGCATTGGTTGATCAATACCACCACGATAATGCGACGTCGAGGAAAGTGGTAACGTACTGTTTGTGAAGAGTGTATGCATCTTCAACGGACAAACCAATTTTCCAAGACGCGAGCCGTTTTACTACACGGATCTTTTTAATGCATTCACTCCTCCATATGAGCTGGACGTGACGAAATGTAAGTATGCCTGGACAGGATCTGAGATAGAGGACGCCCCTTTACGTTTCAGCCTTTTTTCAGTATGGTTCCCAACCTTATGCGATGATAGGTGCGCGTGTTGATTTTACTCTTCTTCCTGAAGCACTTGATGTAGCCAAGGGTGTTTTGCTTACAGGACGCTCTGGGCGGCGGTTGATCATAAATTCCCTAACGTTAGGATGACCAACAAGATCTTGGGACATTTGATTCTCGGAGACTCTGGCAAACCATTCCCATCCTTTCGGAGCGAAACTTCGCTCTTTTCTCATATGTCCATTTACTATAGTCCACCACGTTCGTTTCGAATCACCGGACCTGATACTCTATCTCACCTCCGTGGCGTCCAACCCAGGTTGGGGTCTTTTTGAATATATGCAATAGTCCGCTCAGCTTTCTTTTTAAAACGTTTTGCACACTCTCCATCACATCTCTTGCAAACACCGACTCCTTTTGAGAAAAATATCTGCTGTTGTTCCGTGTTTACAGATTTGACGTGTCTTCATCTCTATCGGTTTCCCAGAGGTCGTTGTTTGAACTGTTCTATTCTCTCATTTTCAGTACTTCATCAAAGCTATGTTGGTACATTCTGGCTTTGTCATCCGATTCCGATCTCCTACATCCAATATTCACGCCATAAATCCGCAGGCAATTTGACGTAGCTCTCCGTCGCAGTCGCATCAGTTACAGGAGGACCTCTCTCCGGCAAGTTTTTTCAAATTTTCGAGCAATCGTGGATCCATTAACACCATATTCTTTACATGCTCCATACTTTCAGCAAGCTTTGAAATCTTCCTTCAAAACAGACTATTAGCAAGGAGCCCACAGTACCCACGATTGCCCAACAAAGACCCCAAAACATCCTTTCTGATACAATCTGGTTGCGTCTCTTCACGGAGATCCCCTTCTTGGCCAGAGCACGAAGAATAGTCTTTATCGACACAGTTTTTTCTCTGGTGGGGGTCTAGGAAAACAGCTCCTTTTAAAATATTCAGAGAACATTCGCTTAAATCTGTTTTTCATCAGGTCCGGAGAGGCTCCTTAATACTGGCTTTCACCACAGGCGTGGTTTGCATCACTCAGCAATCGGGAAGCATGGGTGCGTTTCTCTTCAGTCGCGCGACATGTACCCTGTTTCACTTTTGATGACATATACCACCTGATTTCCAAATGGAAACACGCTCTCTCTAAGCGTCCAGGTGATCCGGCTTGTAGGCGAAAGGGTCAAAGACCAAATAACCGAGAGGTTGGGAGGTGGGCGTCTTTAAAGCCTCCTGAACGTATTTCAGTTGCCAGGTAATCTGCTTGCCTAGATTGCGTAATCTGGAACATACGGCGTGATATTTTAAACACCACCAGATAATGACGTATTTAAACGGATGGTACGCTGTTTCTTTTGTTCTTCCCCAAACAAAATTGTGAACATATACATGACACTCAAGTCTCTATGAGACTACCTCTTAATAAACAACTTGGTCCACTCGTATCGTCAGTCTCACTCATTTAGGTCATCCAGAATCACGAGACGTCGTTTACGACCATCCAGTTTGTTCTACGTTTGGTAATCCTTCATTAAAAGACCACTGCAGGTAACAGAGAGGTAGTGTTGCGCCATTCTCCATAACACCAAAAATCAACACTCTTCAGGTATGCGTCAACAAGTCCTTATAAAGTTCAAAAACTGCGTGACCCATAACTGTCGTACACAATCCTGTAGACCGACATACGCAGGTAAAAGGATGTTTCCACCTTGGATCCATTTGGATCATGTAACCATCTTCAACATTAACCTAGAAATAAATTACTTAAAAAAACACAACAGCTACTAATCCCCGAACTGTCAATCCGTCCACTTAGTAATACACGCAGTCTAAGAGTCAGTCATGCTCAGTGTAAAGTGCAACGGTACGCGTTTCGGCCCTTTCAAAGGGAGTATGACGTTTTTTTTTTTTTGTTTTTTTTTTTTCCATGTGTTGTGGCCCTTAGTAAAACGGCCAAATCAAAAACAAAGAGTCCGCTTAACACAGTCGGTCAATTTTTTTGTTTATGTTTACATTTTTCTTTACAGCTGATTTCATCCCTCGTAATGGCAATCGCCCGTAGTTCTTATCATTAGGGAAGTCGCAATCGATCTCGCGATGTCATACAGCGAGCATCCTCGGGTCAAGTGATTTGAGCCTAAGGCCTGACGACATCCTCCTGCACTGCACCTGCTCTGCTTTTAGGGTGAGAATCCTCACTTACTAATGATATGTTTGTGTGTGTGCGCGTGTGTTAGTGTGATTTGTGGTGTGTGTGTGTGAGTGTGTGTGTGTGTGAGTGTATGTGTGAGAGTGTGTATGTGTGTGGTGTGTGTGTGTGTGTGTGTGTGTGTGTGTGTAAGAGCGGTGTATAGGCAATGGGAGTTATAAAATGTCGCCAATACAAAAGTAACAAACTCACATTTACTACGCACAATTGCACGCACTAGCTCAACCAGCGCGCGCAACAACACAGTGACACATCACATCACCGTGACACACACACACACACACACACCCACACACACACACACACACACTGCTGCGCGCGGCGCGCGCGCACGCACGCACGCACGCACGCACCGCACTACACACACACACACACACATACACACACAGCTTATTAACTCTCTCCTTGGTGCTTCAAAATATTCTCTGGTGGGATACTGAGTAAGTAACCCGAAGCAACAAGACAAGATTAGAACATCAGTCATGTCCTGGATTGTCAAAAAGTACATGCCAAAAATCCAGTTCCCGAGCTTTTTTCTACAAGTTATTTCTATTTTCCTTCAAGAGAGTTTCGATGGAAAGAGAACACCGATAATTTATAGGCATGTATCCATAGTGCGAACCGTCACAATCTTCAAATGGCAGCTTTTTTCCTTAATCGTTGGCTAAAAAATCACTGCCAATTTAGTTCCTCGATTATCCGTTTATTATTTCTTTATTCAGTTCATTTCATCTTTGGGGGGAATACCAGTATACATTATTAATTCGAGGAAACGAATTCATCTGCACAGAGACTAAAGCAACATCTTTGTGTTAATATTTTAAAGCATTAACGAAAATCTCTGCTGAAGCCATCACACTTCCTTGGGGGACACCAATATTGCAAGATGCAGAACTTGATAATACTCCTTCTAGGTTGGTTTGGATGGTTCTATCCGATGAGAATGGTTTTTGACTCTAGGAATTAAATAATTAAATCTCGTATTCCAATTTTATGCTTTTTTTTTTTCAAAATGAAAATTTAGACTGTTTATACATTCTGTGAATAAACAAAATTTGAGGACTGAGTGTCGCATGACTAATTTTTTTTAAACATGCAATATTTGAATAAGCAATATTATCAGTAGCTCCTCTACCTCTCACAAAACAAAACTGAAATAAAGACAAAACTTCATTTTCCTCAAGGAAATGTTCCATTCTCTTTTTTTTTTTAATCATTCTTTCGACAATTTTTATTTCGAAAGTTGAAATATTAGAGAAATGGGTCAGAAACCAGTGGGATCAGTTTTATGTTTACCTTATCTGAGGAAACGATTGTAAAAGAACAAAACAACAACAACAACAACAACCCAACAACCAAAAAAACAACAACAACAAACCCCACAAAAACCCGTTTTCCTCTTCACAATTGCAAGGAGCATCAATGCACTTTTCACTACACTTTAAAGAACTCAGGGTGGATTAAAGGTGCTCCGGAAAATGCTTTATCCTGCTACAGGAGACCAAGGCAATCTGACCTGATTTTATTCATTTAGCGGGGAAAATTGGTTCTTCCATCATTAATGTATAAAGCATGTCTTCATGTATAAAGAATTATTTTTCATACAGCAATATCAAATCAAGATCGAATAGAGAATTCATGTTCAAAGTTTAGATACCTATTCTCAAAATGCTTTCTTCGAAACTGCTCAGACTGAGGCACGATGCTCGATTTGACCAGTTGCTGTGGCGAAGCGGTTAGCGTCGTGCACATCCGCTGGGTGTCCTGGGTTCGATTCTCATCAGAGTAATTTACTTGTGGGATTTTTCTGCCCCGACCGACTTCTCAGAGTTGTGCTTGCCATAGCTCAGTTGGAAAGACTGGGACCATACAGTCGAGTTTCATCCACATAATGGACACGTGTGGGCGCTTTACGCTCACAGCTGGCCGTAAGCTGACAGCAATGCACACTCCCTGGCGGGTGTAGCCTGCTTCTTTCCCACCGCCGCGTGCATGGCACGTGTTGTGCATCACAAGGCCAGTTTCAGCTAGCGCGCGCTTTCAGCAAAATTCCCACGCACGGAAAGACGCTGTTTACCGTACTTACCGGCATGCAGAGTCTTATCATATTTCAATCTAAAAGACAATTGGAGTGTTTTACCCCAACAGCCTCCTTTCCGTTCTCCTCCACTGGCAACCCGTGAACAGCAGCACAGAAAAACAACACCAACAAAGGTGCAGCCCCCACCATGCCATAATGGACTTGACCAGTGATAGCGCGGACTGAGGCGCTGACCCAGTTCTGACTGCACGCGCGAAAAGCAGACGATACTATGGTATGAATTCATTCATTGGTCAGGGGTGAGTGCGTTGCTGTATTTGATTATAAACATCTTATTTTGTTTCTAAATATCCTTTCTTTGCGGTGGATTCCGTAATTACTGCATTAAATACAACACACATGTTTGTGCTTAATCGACACCCCCCCCCCCCCCCCCCAAAAAAAAAAAAAAAAAAAAAAGCCGAAAACAAACGAAAAGTGCTCTATTTGGGACCTCTGTGGGGACAAGGCTCTGTTATGAGCGTAGGGTGGTCAAATTTCCTGACCAACACTGCACGTGTCTGTATCTCTCGAGCCTGGATGATAATGCTAGTATATTTTACAAAATTTAGCGTAGAGAACAGCCTTTCATGCAGCCTCGGACCAAACGAAAATCCATAGCATCGTCATCCTCAACCTCCTCGATTAAAGTAACAAAAATGTCTACATCTTCTGTGACATTTCACGACCTTTTCTCAGTTTTTATTTACCTCTCCACGTCTGTGTCAGCGATTTGATTCTGTCGGGGTCGCCGGTATTGGCGAACTTATGGCGACTGTCGTTGGACTGAAGCAGAACTCGCTCACGTCGGCCATGACTGTCGTCATTAGAGGGCTTAGTAAATGGTGTCATGCGACTGTTGAATCAGAACAGGCGCCACTGAACACCGACGGGTTGCCTCATGGTGTCTTGACATTGAGTGCTCCCTCTGTGGTGGACGGGGGACCGGAATGAGCGGCGGGGGAGCAATGCCACTGAGGTGGCACGGACAATGAGACAGAAGGAAAGCTCGGTTTGGCTCAGTGAAGGGAAAATATCAGCAAATAACTCGCTTTTTTTTAACATATATATATATATATTTTTTTTTAGTTCTGTGCGTTTTACTGTTTATATGTAAAGCACGATGCCCGGAGATGCATTACACGTGTATTTAAATAAAAATTCCTTCCAATAGTCTAGAAGAGTCATCTTAATTTTTTGAACAAATTTTAAATGTAATTAATAGCGAACCGCCAAGAAACATAGACAAACAAATCACAAGACAAAACACGACGCGTTTCGACCTCTTAGGTCTTCTGCAGGCAACTCAAGACAACGAAAAAAAAAAGTGCGTGTGTGTGGATGAGGGGGGGTGGGGGGTGGGGGGGGGGGGGGGGGGGGGGGGGGCGGCGGCGGTCCCGTCACTTGACACAAAGGTAAATCATCAAAGAAGGTAGACTAAATCATGACATAACGAAGCCGGGATGGAGTTACGAAGGGGAGGGCGGAGGATACAATGAGATAACTTCTGATTTTCAGCCCATTTACCTTCTGGTAAACAGGCAATTTGAAGACCCAAGTTGGCAGGAGATGCCAGCCACTATGTCAGTTAACACCGCTAAATCTCACCGGAATCAAGGGAGAGAGAGAGAGAGAGAGAGAGAGAGAGAGAGAGAGAGAGAGAGAGAGAGAGAAGAGAGAACAGACAGACAGACAGGAACTGATAGAGAGATACGGAGACAGACAGAGAGACAAGAGAGAGAGAGAGAGACGAGGGAGAGAGAGAGAGAGAGAGAGAGAGAGAGAGAGAGAGAGAGAGAGAGAGAGAGAAATATTGTGTGCCCATGCGTGCGTGCATGCGTGCGTGTGTGTGAGCGCGTAAGAAAGTGCACGCGCGCATGAGTGCGCGCCTGTAGGGGTGGATATGCGTGCGTACGGGAGTGTATGTATCTGTGTGCGTGTGGGCGCGCACGTAAGGCCATACGTGTGCATCTTGTCCACGCGTCTACGCCGTGCAAACCGCGTTAAAAAAAAAAATCGTTAATCTCCACGTCACGTCACTTTGGATCGGCTGCACTTCGAAGACGTCTCAGCGTGGGACAAGCAGAACAAGATATGGCAAACCACTGGAGTCAATAAATTAGAACACGGCCAGGGAGCTTCGCGCCATTTTTATCTTGCGCTGTGCTGACCGCGCTGGCGTTCCTGACGCGGTTTAAATGATAGGAATATATGTGGATGTTAGTGTGTGACCTGTTAACCTGATCAGGCTCTCTCACGTCCCTTCTGCTTCCCTCCAGCCCCTCTCCATCCCCCCCCCCCCCCCCCCCCACCTCCTTCTTCCTTCCCGTCCCCTCAAACTGGTTACTCACTCCTCTCATTTTAAGGAAACAGAAGCATAGAAACACTAAAGAGAATTAGAGGTGATGACGCATCATGGCAAGTAGTGGCAGCAAGTACCAAAATGACGTAAAACACGAGTGACGTCAAAAAAAAACCCGACAGAGAACACCCACGTAAAAAAGGTCATCTTTGCAGTAAAAAGACAGTCTAAGTACCGTCAGTGGGGAAAAATGTATCTTATCCAGCGAAATTGTGCACACGTGTTGACAAGATCTAAAATGTATATAGAAATATGGTTTCTCTTTAAAAAAAAAAAAAAAAAAAAAAGAAAGTGTGAGGTTCTTCGGGTACTTTTATTTCATCAGTAAACAAATCGTTTGTAAACAGATCGATAATTCGACACACAGAATTTTTTTTTTTATGACAATGATTTGTCGAATACTTCACCAAACCAAGGCTAATACGCTGAAACAATCCCGAAAACAATTTATGTATATCTGTAAGGCTTATTATAGTAAGTATACTTTTGTTTTTGCAAGTTTCATTAATGCGCTATGTGCTTAGGAATACCCGGCTTAATCTATTATATGAGAGGGGAGTACTTCTTTATTAAAAAGAAAAAAAGAAATAGTAGGATAATTGTGTAATTTACCGACAACTTATTACATTGTTGTATTTCTGTACAAAGAATATCAATCGATGGTCTCTCATGAGATGCAGGATATGTCCTGAATGTGTGTGTGTGTGTGTGTGTGTGTGTGTGTGTGTGTGTGTGTGTGTGTGTGTGTGTGTGTGTGTGCGCGCGCGTGCGCGCGCGCGTTGGTTGCATATGTGTGTGGTGTGTGTGTGTGTGTGTGTGTGTGTGTGTGTGTGTGTGTGTGTGTGTGTGTGTGTGTGTATGTATGCGTGCGTGTGTGTGTTTGTGTGTGTATGTATGTATGCGTGGGTGTGTGTGTGTTTGTGTGCGCATGCGTGCGTGCGAGAGAGAGAGAGAGAGAGAGAGAGAGAGAGAGAGAGAGAGAGAGAGAGAGAGAGAGAGAGAGAGGGGAGGTAGGGAGAGAAGGAGGTAGAGAATTAACTACCAAAACATAATTCCTGAAAAAGACTTGGCTATTGAAATCATACAGTAAACGTTCTTAACCTGGTACTGACAGTAAAGTGTTTCCTAACAAATTTGCAGCAAAGAAGGCAAACGACTTTTAGGAAGAGAAGAAGAAAACGGACAGCAAGGAGGTGAAAAAATCTGGTCGAAAGAAGACAAAAATGTTTGGTAGCCGGAGAAAACAAAACAACTTGCAAGAATGGAAAACACATGTGAGCAAAAAGACAAATATTTGATAGCGAGACCCTAAACGATTTGCTAAAAAGAGGGAAAGAAATGTTTGGTTGAAAAAGGGGGAACCACGTTTTTAGTAA
>CM031609.1:31152668-31157872 GCA_018398815.1 Conus ventricosus | reverse complement strand
GCAGCTACGTAAACCAAAAACGGAATTTGACCGTATAATACGTAGAGAACTGATGTTTAAGAGGAAGCTGTACGAATGTGTAAAACACGGCAGCTTGGAACGGCAAAATATAGAACATTGGTAAATGGGTATTAATGATGTTAGGTAAACGTTTTAACACATACCACAGACCCTCACACCATCTCCACCACCACGTCTTGACCCCCCAATTTCCCACACCAAACAAACCGATCTCCCCTCCGCGCCATTTCACCCTACCCCTCACCTTCGCCTTCCAAGTCTTTACTGACCGAGGGGGGAGGAAGAAAGGGGAAGAAAGAAGGGTCGTGGGGGCAGGGAAAGGAGCTCAGGGGCCTTACAGAAGTGAAGGGATTCAAGGTGGGGAGAGCGGGAGGCAGCATCCATTGAAGAGAAACGGGGCAGGAAATGAGTCAAGAGAAAGAAGAATGATAAGAGAGAGAGAGCAGAGATGAGAGAGAGAGAGAGAGAGATGAGAGAGATGCAGAGAGACCGAGTAGAGAGAGAGAAGAGAGAGGGGAACTTTATTTTCGTCTTACATTAGTGCCGTACTTGGTATGATCAACTTGGCGGAATGCCATTATAAAAATGCGTGCGCGCGACGTGTTTGTTGTGTGTGTTGTGTGTGTGTGTGCAAAATAAGCCCAGTACAATATGTGTTGTTTATCTATCCATCTTGTGTTCTGCATTTCTATCCTGCAGACAGGACCCCCGGTCAACACCGACACCACTCCAGAATTGTGGACGTTTGTTTGGAGACAATGTGTGTGTGCGTTCCCCCCCCAATGTGTGTGCGTGCGTGCTGCGTGTCGTGCGTTGTGTGTGTGCTGTGTGTGTGTGTGACTGTGTGTGTGTTAGTGTGTGTGTGTGTGTGTGTGTGTGCGTGTGTGTGTGTGTGTGTGGTGTGTTGTGTGTGTGTGTTTGTGTGTGTGTGTGTGTGCCTGCACGCATTTGTGGGTTTGCGTGCATGTGTGTTGTGTTTGTGGTGTGTGTGTGAGTGTGTGTGTTTGTGTTGTGTGTGTGTGTGTGTGTGTGTTGTGCGCGCCCCTTAGTGTGTGTGGGGTGTTGGTGAGTTTTATGTGTGTGTCGTGTGAGCTGTGTTGTGTGTGTGTGTGTGTGTGTGTGTGTGTGTGTGTGTGTGTGTGTGAATAAAATTTAAGATTAGTCCAGTTGTATTTGGATATGTTAACAATCCATCTTTAGTTTCTGCATTTCTGTCCTGCTGTGAGGAACCCCAGCACCACCGTCACTCCAGAACTTGTGACAATTGTCGATGGAGGAAAAAGTCACTGACACCTGCTAACACATCGTATACTGGGAAAATGCCAAAGTCACATTCAAGTGGTTCAATAGCGGGAGGCTGAAATATATGATGCAAAGAACAGTAGTTACACCTTCGTCTCCTCTGTGAAAGACAACCAAACAAGTTCTCTTGCATGATTGAAACTACTCCAGGTGGTGAATCGAGAAATCAGATAAACGTCAGTCCAAAGCGTGTGTGCTCCCCTCTATCTCTCTCGTTACCTCTCGTCTTCTGTCACCTCTCTCGCGTCACTCTGCCTATTTATTGCAAGAGCAAAGACACAAAACCACACACACAACCACAACACACACACACACACACACACACACACACACACACCACACCACACACACACACAACACAAAACATACACACACGCACCGCACGCACTGGCTTGGCCCAAAGATATAGCATTTTGATTTTGCGCGAATATGAGAAGATAAGCGGTTTCAGGTTCGTTTTCACTGTCTAAATGTTATTTGTTTTTGCCTGAAGAAGACCAAAAAGAGGTCTTCGAAATGCATTAGGTTTTGTCTTGTACTTGGTTTGTCTTTGATCCATTTCAGTATCTTAACTCCTCTCTTTCTAAATTTTGTTCGAAAGGTATATTAATGGGTATGTGTGTTGAACGTGTGTGTGTGTGTGTGTGTCGCTTTGGGTGTGTGTGTGTAGTGTGTGTGGGTGTAGTGTGTGTGTGTGTGTGCGTGTATATATTATATATGAATATATATATATTTTTATTATATTGATATATAATATATATATGCATTTTTATACTGTTTGCAGTAATGTTTTTAGCTTTCCAGCAACTTTTTCTTCCTCTCCACACTTTCGTTTTTTTTATTTACTACCTTTGCTGGCTGCTTTAGTGGGTGGTGTCTGGATTCTTTTTTGAACCCTTGGTGTGGTGAGAAACACCACAGAATTATGGACTGTGGTGTGTCTCTATTGACGCCAAGGAACAGACACAATCAGCATTTGTCTCCCTGATGAGTCCGTTCCAACGGACGAAAGGGCCTCGGAGCAGCAATACATATAAATCTGTCTTCGATGAGGATTACGATTCTGCGCTCCTCCGCAGCTATAGCGAAGAGTTTTCATATTGTTAATATATATTTTCTTCATTTCGATTTTTTTCGCATAGCATTTGCCAATCATTACTATGATGATGGAAGGAATTTTTACCTGCATTTGTTTACCCCACTACTTAATTGTTTCTTCAGCATTATATTGTTTGGTCAATCAGTGGGCGATTTGCATCTCTTAGGAGATCCAAATAAAGTTGTTCTGGCACAATTCGTATCCGCTGACAAAACTTGGGCTTAGAACAGCAGAGCTGACACTCAGACTGTTCTTATCTTTTGATCTCCTTTGCATCCTTAAATGGATCCTCAAGCATAGCTCAACGATTGGTACTTACATTTTTAGACCTTGCCTGTCCATAGACCCCCATCCCCCCCTTGGTAGGGGAATTTGTGAGTGAAATTTTTATGATACTTTGTTCATTTTGAAATTTTATGGCATATGTTACCCCGCTGTAACAGGTATTTAAGGATATACGGCATTAAAATTAGTAACCTACGAATTGCGATTATTCAGGGGGTGGGTTACTTTAAGTCTCTTAAAAATCAAATTTCTTCTTAAATATTTATATTAAATTTGGCTACCAAACTAAAGAATATGAAAAAGGCTATCTGGGCCCATGTACAGTTTTCAACTTACAAGGTTGCGGATACATGTTATTACAAACAAAGTCTAAAAATGCATATGAAAACACAGTCGATACAAAAAAACAACTTGTCAGGAGTTTGCCACTGCATTCTGCACTTCTTGAAGTTCTTCAGCTTCACCTGTAGCCAGAAATTTGATAAGCAGTTGCCTCTCCAATGCTTCAAGGACTAGTTTGTGTACTCGAAGAGCACGATTGTAGTGCTTGCCAGCAAACACTTGCTCAATTGACCCACTTGCACAGATAGCAGACTGAATGACTATTTCAGCAAGACCAGTCCCTCTCATCAGTTTGCCAACAGCGCCAAGGAAAGAGCAGATTGTGTGGAAGCTTCCCAGTCTGACAAAGATGTCTTGGAAGAGATTGTTCTGCCACACCAAGTTGTATGCTTTCCTCGCTACTGCTAAGTCAAATGTAACCAATGTTATATCTTGCCCCACTTGCTTTGTTGCTGCCTGTGACACTTTGAGGACATGCTGGACTGTGGAATTTTCCGTGATGGGGTGATGGATGGGTGGCATGTAGTCAACAGTAGACTTCATCTTTTCTATCCTTCTTCTCCTGTGAGAGACACCACCCTCCCATCCAGGCACCAGTTGATTTCCGTCTTTGGCCTCAAATCTGGAGAAAATCCACCAAAAGTCAGCAAGTTTAGCTTTGTACACAGCCTCTGGGTTTGAGAAATGAGTGTCGACAACATTCAACTTGGGTCCTGCCTTTTCTTTTGCAAAGCAGGGTGGTACGTTTCTTGGTTCATACTGCACGGAGCATTGCTGGTTTTGAGGAGCAGGGGGTAGTTCTGTTTGAGAAGGAACTGTGTCATGCACTGTGTCTCCTGTAACCTCTTGAATAACTATGCCATGAGTGGAGTGGGTGGTGTCAGCTCCTGAAAGGGTTTCTTCGTTGAGGTCAAAGTTATCCCAGCAGAAATGAATCACCTTGTCTGCCCCAAACTCACCGTTGAAGGCAGAAGACTAGCACACTGATGTACAGAGTTGGCCATAGCAGTCTCAAGTCGTACAACTGTTTTGTATCCAGCAACGTGCCCAAAACGATTCAAGTGACTTAGAACTTCAGAGCTACCAGTAACATGTTGATAGACATTCCAAGTAGAAGATGTTTGGGCATTTTCCACTTTCCCCCTGTCAAAGAGTAGCATATGTCCTGGCCAATGGAGGATGCCAATCTGGTGGTTTTGTTTTGCTCCACAGTACTACTCTTTCCAGATAACAGATTTTGGAGAAAGTCTGCGGGAATAGCTGGAGGATTGACAGCATCAGACTGAAGGTACTCTGCAGATGGAGGCCATGGCATGTCAGGTGCAGCTCTAAAAGCATCCATGATGTGCCGACGAAGGACATATGCAGACTCAAGTCGCCTTTCTTCTGAAGCTGCTGACACAAACGCTGTCTCAACTGCTGACCTCTGGCAAGTTCGTCACAATAAACAAGTTCACTGCGATGGTTTGGAGCCCAAAATTTTATTCTGAAGCCAAAACGTTTCATTATCTTTTCTTTCAGTTTGTAAGTCTTGTATCTTGGGTTGTAGAAGTCAGGGGAATGTTGTTGCATGTATCCACAGTACTTCTTTCTCAGCATGGTCATTCTCTCCACCTGTGCACCTCTGATCAAGGCATTTTCAATGTAGTCACATATGTACTCAAATGCCCCTCATGTGCCTGTTGCTGCTCAGCAGATATCTGGCCTGTGGATGTTTCAGCATGCCTGCCTTCAGATCTTACATAGTCTTTCCTGCAACCCTCATGATAGTGAGCTTCACGTGCTACCAGATCTACATCTTGATAATGAGTGAAAATGTCATCTTGCTTAGTTTGTGCTGCATCCTTTATGGATGCTCTGCCGTCTTGGTGACACATTGTACAAGTTTATCAAACATGCAACTCCTTTTGAAGCTTTCTTCTTGAATTTTTTGTTGCAAAAAATGCATCTGTCGTTTGGAAGCAATGGGCCTGATGTAGCAACAGCAGTCCTCTTTGGTTTAGATGGTCCCGCAACTTCTTCACTCTCTGTCTCATGTTTCCTTTTCCTGGCAAATTTCACATTGGTAAACCGTGCATAACAGCTTCTGTGATAACCATGGCGAGTAAAGTCCATGTCTTCTGGAATACAATCACAAATCTGATCTAGTCTATGA
>CM031609.1:31140168-31142668 GCA_018398815.1 Conus ventricosus | reverse complement strand
ACTGACGTAATCAAATTCAGACAGATTAGTTCGCTATCTTACAGGATAAAACTTAATGCGTTCATCACAAAATACAGCAAAAATGTTAGATGTTTATGTGGTGAACAAATTTCTAGCAAACACATCATTTTTGAATGTCAGAGGTTAAGACCTATCTTACCAGTGATTTCTGAAAATTGTATTGAAGGCGTTTTCAAAAATGCTTCTAGTTTGTTTAATATTGCGAAATGTTTACTTCATAGTCCTGTAGGACATTTGTTATAGACTAGTTGACTGTTATTGTTGTTAGTGCTCTTTTATTTTTCCTTAGCCAAGATACATAAATACATACACACACAATACGGTCCCTCTCTTCCTCCTCCTCCGATCCCTCCCTCCCCCTCCCCCCCCCCCCCCCCCCGTCTAATATCACTATGTGGATAGACGTTAAATTGAAGACAACAACAACACACACGCCCATCCCACTCACAGTACAGACACACACACACACGCACACACATTCACTCACGCACGTGCACTCACCACACAGACAGAGATACAGACGCAGAGACAGACAGCACGACTGACAGACAGATAGACGTGCACATTGCACGCACACACAATACACATACCACACACACTCACACAACACCACACACACACACACACAGACACACAACACACTCTCAACACACACAACCCACCACACCAACACACATAACACTCACCAACACACACAAACACACCACACAACACACACACACACACTCAACACACACACACACCACACACACACACACAAACACACACACACACTCCCCACCCAACCCCGGCCGCATTCACATCACACTCATCCTCACGACGGTTGTGGTTTGATACCAAATTTGGTTGTAAGTTTTCTTTGTCAGGTTGTGTTCTGGGTCTGTGTATATACATGTTTTTGCAGGCCTTCATACATAAAATGTGTGTGTGTGTGTGGTGTGTGTGTGTGGGGTGTGTGTGTGTGTGTGTGTGTGTGTGTGGGTGTGTGTTGATTTGTGTGTGCGTGTGTGTGTGTGTGTGTTGTGTGTGTGTGGGTGTGTTGTGTGTGTGGATGTGTGTGTGTGTGTGTTTGTGTGTGTGTGTGTGTGTGTGTGTGATGTGTGTGTGTTGTGTGGTGTGTGTGTGTGTGTGGGTTTGTGTGTGTGCGTGCGGCGTGAGGGGGTTTTTTTGTTTTGTTTGTGTGTGTGTGTGTGTGGTGTGTGTGTGTGTGTGTTGTGTGTGTGTGTGTGTGTGGTGTGTGTGGAGCGGGATTTGGCGGGAATGGGGGTGGGGAGTTGGGAGTTGTGGATGTTTTGTGGGATGAGGGTGTTTTTGTAAGTGTGGAATTAATGTTTGTGGCGACTATTCAATGAGTATTTAACTGACGAGATGTTATTTAAAGTTCAAATTAAATGTATCTACTTGTGGCTTTTCAAAGTAGCATAAATGTGAACGGAGATGTTTTTTAAAAGTTTCATATAAATGTATCAAACTTGTGGGATGTAATTCCTATAGAATAGTTTACTAATATCTATTGGTGCCTACAAGCAAGCATGTGGGATAACATAACAAAAATGATACATGAAGAAGACAATAATCAAGGAAAGATATCAAATGGAAGGGTATTTAAATTTTAGAGAATTCATTATAGTAACTGATTATTATTTACATGCCCTTTGTGGACAATGAATTTTCATAACGTAGTTTGATCAACTAATGTTTGAGGAAACTAACTCATTTATTTCGGGGCACTGAAAAAAGGAAAATAGGTTTACAGTATTTGTTTCCTACATGTGCATAGTAAATTATTTTTGGATATTTTGTGCAAAAATGCATTTTCACCGTAACCTGTTCATTAATCTTAGTGTCCGTGTGTGTGTGTGTGTGTGTGTGTGTGTGTGTGTGTGTGTGTGTGTGTGTGTGTGGGTGTGGTGTGTGTGTGTGTGTGGGAGTGTGTAGATGGGTGCTATATATATATATATATACTATATATATATTATATTTATATATATATATATATATATTATTATTTATTTTTTATATATATATATTTAAATTTATATGTGTGTGTGTGTGTGTGTGTGTGTGTGTGTTGTGTGCTTATTTATATATTTACTGAGAGGCAAAGAAAAACGTTATTTTTCCATTGTCAACGACAATTTTATTGAATGAAACAAACACACATCAAGCAAAATACGGTTTTGTGACAAAAGTTGCGACTACCCACTGTACATAGTTTGCCTTAACTGGTGCACATTCGCCTGAAGTGGAAGCCCATTTAGGCGGACAGACGGAATTCACTGTCAATATCTAGGTGTGTTCCACCTTGAGCACGAACACATGCTTGACAACGTCGGGGGCCATTGAAGCGCACAAACGACGGATGATACGGATCGGTATCACGTTCCAGTGATGCTGCAATGCTTGGGTGAGTCAGCAACGGTAGTTGGGGGGATTCGTGCTGACCTAGCACACGTCGTCCCAAGTTCGTCCACAAATG
>CM031609.1:31086594-31124094 GCA_018398815.1 Conus ventricosus | reverse complement strand
ATTTGCCCCGATGCACGCTTCGCAGCGCCTCCTCATGGAGTAGACAAGGTTGTGCAAGAATGCCTGTGGCAGTCCATCCACTCCTCGGTCAGTGCGCGCCTCAAATGATCGAGAGTCTGTGGACGTCTTCCACGGGCCACAAGACGCCCCAGCTCATCCCAGACGGTGTTCAATGGAGCCATGTCAGGGGACAGAGATGGCCAGGGCAACACAGCAATGTTGTTCGCCTGGAGAAACGCAGTGGTGGCTCTTGCGGTGTGGGGTCGTGCATTATCATGCTGGAAGAACTGCAGCTCCAGGTGCTGGCCAAACAGTGGGACGACGTGGTTCTGCAGCACCTGCTGGTACGTGTTGGCATTCACATGGTTGTCAAAAAGTACAGAGGTGTCCGGTAGTCATGACTGAATGCCCCCCAAACCATCAGACTGCCCCCTCCCCATCTATCGGCTTCAAACACGCAGCAGTTGGCGTAGCGTTCCCAGACACGCCTCCAGACTCTCATTCTCCCGTCAGCATGAGATAACGCGAAGCGACTTTCGTCAGAGAACAGCACAGCTCTCCACTGACGTCGTGTCCATGGCAGATGCTGGTTGGCCCACTGCAGGCGTTGCTGACGGTGTCTACGGGTGAGGACTGGGCCAACATGAGGGCGTCTTGCATTGAGCCCTGATTCTTGCAATCGGCGTCGAACGGTTTGTCCAGACACTGGACCCCGTCGACCAACCACCTGGCGACATGTTTCTGCTGCTGTAAGGAATCGATTACGAAGATGAAGCTGTCGAATGTATCGATCTTGCGCTGGTGTGGTAACACGAGGTTGGCCCGTTCGGCGCCGATCAGTGGTGGAACCAGTTGCTGCCAAACGTTGTGATAGCCTTACAATTGTAGAGTGACTGCAGTTCAGTTGTCTGGCTGTCTCTCTCATGACATGCCGACCATTAACATTCCAATGGCTCGCTCACGTTCTTGCATAGACAGTCGTGGCATTGTTTTCGGACCACTTCGCCTGGTCGAATGACAACTGATACCGTTTTCCAGTCGGCATGACTTCAAACTCACCATTTGAGACAAAGAAACAGATGAGCTACGTTCAGTCTCGGCCCCAGTGGCAAAAAAAGTGTTTTGGGCGAGGTGCACGTGGGCGTCACACGAACGTTGGCAAGCAAAGAGAAACCGAGGCATGTGTGAATCTGTGTCCCTTAAAAATTGTGTTAATTACCAAATCCAAATACACATTTTTTCCAAATGGGAAATCGGCAAATCAAAACGGTGCGTTTTTAATGTTGTTCAGTATAGATATATAGATATATAATAATGCTGAACAATTAAGTGGGGGAAAACAAATGCAGGTTAACAATCCTTCCATCATTATAGTAATGACTTGGCAAAGATTTGGGGGAAAAAATCGAAAATGAGAAAATAGTAGAAAGAAACTCGTGGAGAGCGTGGCAGCAGAGAGTCCTCAGAAGAGAAGCCCCTTCAAGCAAGTGTTTCGGCCCTTATCTCCTGACACTCTAGGGGGTTGGGCCACACCCGTTCATGACTCCGGATGTCCCTCTGCTGCCCCTTTTTTTTTGTTTCCCCATCTTGGGACGAGCCATGGCTGGATTCGAACCCATGACCCTCTGGAGATGCTCCATTTTCCACTTAATGACTCGCGCTTTAACCACTGAGCCACAGGGACACCTGATATTTGTAGGGAAGTTAAGCCTTATGAAGTTCACTTTTGTTCCTCCTTGACCAATCCAGCTTGAACACCTCTCTGCCGCTTCTGCATTGCTTTCAGGGCTCTGGTTTTTTCCTTCCCTGCAACTGAGAGCTGTTTCATGAGGCTGTATGCAGACGTTCCTACAAATCCCCTAGCTCCAATTTCTGCAGTGAGGACTTTGGCCTGATTAGCCTTCTCTCCTCAGGCTGTTGCCAGATCAGCATACTTTTCAGTCTGTAGATTTGAGCTGCCTCCATTCTGTTTTCATAGGGCACCGTGAGCTCGATCATGATCAGCTGCTTGGTTGACTTAGAGTGGACTACTATGTCTGGTCTCATGCCACTCTTGCTGATGATTTCTGGTGACTCTTCCATTCTGGGAAGTCTGCAGTGCACTCCCAGTCATCTGCCCCGTCCAGCAGACTCTGCCTGCATTTCGAGTGGCACTGTTGTTTTTGGGCCATGATTTGCTGCCTCCTGCCGTGAAGAATGTTGCGGGTGCTTTTGGAGCCCTGATTCTCCTTTTGTGGTGTTGGTACTGGCCCGACTACTTGTACAATCTCTTTGAGCACTTGGTTGTGCCTCCATGTGTCCCTTTCCCTTGAGCCGGGGCTACTTTACATGAGCTTAGAACATGCTCCACTGTTTGTTTTTCATGGCAGAGGGGGCATGCAGGATCGTCTGTTTTCCCCCCACTTCACCAGGTTTGCATTTGAGGGCCAGAAGGTCATATGCAGATCTGAGAATGAAGCTGATCCTGAGAGGGGCCATGTGCCAAATGTCTTTCCAAGTGAGACTTCTTTGGAGTGCATTCTCCCACGTTGTCCATTGCCCTTGCTGGCTCTGCTGGACTGTTTTTTGGGAGTTTTTTGGTCTTCTCTTTTCTCATCCCTGAATCACATGTCTCTTTTGACTTTTCCTTTGGCCTTTGACCACCATTCAGTTTTGGTCACCCCCAGTCCTTGTCTGTTGGTCTGTGTGTGTCCTGTTATTTCTCTGATCTTGAGACTTTCTTTTCCCAAAATCCATCGCCTCCTTGAACTTTCCATTTTCTGCTGTCTTCAGCTGGGGCTGATTGCTTCTCCCACCTTGTCTCCTGAGTCTTCCAGCATGCTTTGAAGTCTGTTTCTTCCTGCTTTGTATTCTCCGGGATGGATTTCAGTGGTAGTTTCAGCTTTGCTTGGCGACGTACAGCGCGATGTCAGTCAGACAGGGGGGGACACCAAGCCTTTTCCTTGTGAAACTTGTTGATTTGGCTTCCATTGCCTCGACTGTGCTGGTGCAGATGTCGTATATCTCAGAGGCCATAGGAGCTTTGGTATCAGCATGAACTGCAGACACCAGACCTTGTATT
The DNA here is from genome assembly GCA_018398815.1 of Conus ventricosus. Classification (NCBI taxonomy): domain Eukaryota; kingdom Metazoa; phylum Mollusca; class Gastropoda; order Neogastropoda; family Conidae; genus Conus; species Conus ventricosus. Next base: position 31,121,033 of record CM031609.1, on the reverse strand, counting down.
TCCCAGGAGCCCACACTGGTCAATGGTCTCCAAGCCTTCTTCCGCCATCTGCTTGGTTTCTTTTGCTCTTTGTGTGTCTTTCAGCGTATCATCTTTCCCATCTCCAAGGCCTGACTGGTTCTTCTGTGACTGTTGGAATGGCCGGGTTTGGCAACACTGAAGACCACAGATTCGGCCACTTTTCCTTTCTCAGTGAGAGACTCCGGGGATTTCTTTGGCTTGAACTGCATTCTGGAGAGGCAACTATGTCGTCCAGCCTCTCCGCACATGACGTGTCTCGTCTTCTCTGGATGAAAACACTGTAGTGTCATCCTGAAGGCCTTGAGAGGAGGCATCTTGTATCCATCGCCAAGGTCTGTTTGTCTCGCGTTGTTTGTTTGCTGCTTTCAAGATGAGTTCCATTGCCAGCACGAACAGTATTGGGAAATTGCACAGCCCATTGCAATGCCCACTTCCAAGTTGATCCAATCTGTTGTGTACTCCTTGGGAGAGAACCGCATTGAGAAGCCATTGAAGTACTTCTTTAGCATGTCGCGGATGTTCTTTGGCACATGGTACATCTCAAGAGCCAACTGTATCATCTCATGGGGCACAGATCCATATGCGTTTGCCAGATCAAGCCACACTACGTCCAAATCTCTCTTTTCTGTTTTTGCTTTTTGGATTGCGTCCCAGATCATTGTGGCGTGTTCTACACAGCCAGCCACGCCTGGGATGCCACCTTTCTGGACTGACACATCCAATACTTGTTTTCCATCAGGTACTTGGTCAGCCTTGCTGCCATGACAGAGAAGAAGATTTTCCCTTCGACGTTCAGTAGTGATATTGGCCTGAATGGCTGATGTCACTTGAGTTTTGCTCTTTGGGGATGTACCACCATCTGCCGTCATTCCACTGGCCGCGATCTTCTGGTTTCTCCAAGCCCATCGCAGCAGCCTGTGGAGCCACTCCAGCACCTTGGGACATTTCTTGTAAAGTGTAAGGTATTCCGTTTGGCCCTGGTGATGATTTGGCTCTGGCTTTGTCGACCACCTTCTTGATTTCCGCAACGTTGGAGGCTTGCCATTGAACTGTTCCTCAGGGTTGGTTGGCCACACCAGACCTTGAATGTCGAGTGGTGCTTTGCTCTGTGAGTCAGAGTATGTTTTCCTCAGATGCTGCTCAAAAACTCCTTTGTCCACACTTAGGGTCCCAGATTTTGGCTGCTCAAACAGTGTTCTGGCAAACTGGAAGGGGGCTCTGAAGAAGCGCTCTTGTGTCTTCTTCTTTTTGCTCTTTTCCTCTTTCTCGCAGATTCCGCTTTGCTGAGGGCGCCCGTGTTTTTCTTTCAGGTCTTCCCACAGTTTTTCCAAGCCTTGTTTTTCAGTGGCATGCGGGCTTCATTTGCTTCTTGAGGTTGTTCTTTTGGACTCTGATCTTTTCCATCTTTTCTTGGCGTCCCGGATTTCTTTGGAGGTGTTTCTCTTTGGGTTTTTAACCCATAGGCGTCTCTACATGTGGCATACACAATGTCCCCCTATGTGGCATAGTTTGTGTTCAAGGGTGCTTTTCCCTATCAGTGCATCGAGTCTTTGGACGATTTTTGCATTCCAGTTCTCCCAATCTTCGTTTCGTTTGTGTGGCAGGTTTAGTTTCAGGCGCCTGGCATCGAGGGCCTGTGCAAATTCCTCATCCGAACCAACAGCGTGGATGTCCTTGGCACTGTGGTTTAAATCCTGGCCTTGGTCTTCCGACGTTTTATCTGCTGATGCAGTGCGCTGCTGCTCATTCAGAGAGTCTTCACACATCCCATCTTTGTTCGGTGGATCTTCATGCCACGGGTGGGACGAAACGCTTTCCACAGACACATGGATATTCCATTGGTCCATGGGTTTATAGTCCGTTTGGGGTTTGCAGTCGTGATTTGGGTTTTCACCGATGGATTCATCATTCTCTCCCCCTTTCGGTGAATCCTGGGACATCTTTTTTCCCTTTTTTTCTTCGTAGAAAATATATATTATAAATATAAAAAACCCTTCGCTAGCTGCATGAGGGCCATCGTAATCCCTCTCGAAGACAGATTTATATGTATTGCCTGCTCCGGGCCTTTCGTCCATTTTGGGTCGGAATCATCAGGGGGGACAAGGCTGATTGTGTCTGTGCTCTTGGGGTCAAATAGAGACACACCACATTCCATAATTCTGTGTGTTTCACCACCAAGGGTTTTTAAAAAAAAATCCACAGCACCCCCAAAGCAGCCAGCGATAGGTGTAAAAAAAAGAAAACGAAAGTGCGGAGAGGAAAAAAGTAAGCTGAAAAAAATAAAAACATTATGCAAACAGAATAAAATGCATATGCATATATATATATATATATTATATATATATATATATATATATATAAAATTATTATATATATATATATATATAGAATGTGAACAATTAAGTATTGGGGAAAACAAGTGCAGGTTAACAATTCTTCAGTCGTTATAGTAATGACTTGGCAAAGATTTGAACTTATATATAAAAAAAATTAAAAAATAAAAAAATAAAAAAACGAAGAAAATGGGGAATAAATATAATAGGAGAAGCCCTTCCCAGCTGCTGAGGGAACCTCATAATCTCTCTTGAAGGCACATTATTTGTTTGCCTGCTCCAGGCTTTGTCGCTGGTCGGACTTCAGGGGGACCGGTGATTTTGTCTGTGCTCTTGGTGCAAATGAGAAACCCCCAGTCCATAATTTGTGGGGTTTAAAACCCAAAGGGGCAAAAAAAGAATCCAACAACCCCCCAAAACAGCCAGCGAAGGGGAGTAAAATGGAACAAAAAAAAGGTGTGAGGGAAAAAAAATTGCTGAAAAAATAAAAAACATTTTCAAAAAGTATAAAATGGGGGGGGACAATCTTTGAGCCTATCTTTAGGATCCCAACAAGGTGCAGGGAGGTAAAAAAATTTTGGGAACAGTGTGAGTTTGGGCAGCTCTCTGTTAAAAAACCCAAGCTTGTGAGTGGCTAAAAAATTTTTTCAGCAACCTTACTTTGGATTTTAAGATGCAAATTCCCCCTGATTTACCAAAAAAATAGAATGCTGAAAAATTAAGTGTGGGGGAAAACAAGTGCAGGTTAAAATTCTTAGTCGTTATAGTAAGCTTAGCAAAAAATTTTGAACTTTATATATAAAAAAAAAAAAAAAAAACGAAGAAAATGGGGGGGAAAATTTTTTAAAATATAGAAGCCCTTACCGCTGTGAGGGGAAACCCTATAATCTCTCTTTAAAGGGAATTTTTTTGTTTGCCGTCTAGGGCCCTTTTGTCCGCTGGGTCGGATCACAGGGGACCGGCTGATTGTGTCTTGCTCTTGGGTCAAATAGAGAACCCCCCACATCCCTAATTTTGTGGGGTTTCCCCCACCAAGGGTTCAAAAAAAGAAAACCAAAGCACCCCCCCAAAACACCAGCGAAAGGGTTTTGTAAAATGGGAAAAAAACAAATTGGGGGAAGGAAAAAAGTTGCAAAAAAAAAAAAGATTATTCAAACAGTAAAAATGTAGGGGGCAATCTTTGAGCTAGCTTGAGGGGTCCCTCAAGGATCAAGGGAGGTCAAAAGATATGGAACATGTGAGTGGTCGCTTTGTGTTAATAACCCCAAACATTGTGGGGCTAAGAATTGTACAGAAAACCTTTACTTTGGGTTCTTAAGAGATGCAATCTCCACTGATTGACCCAAACAAAGAAAAGCTGAACAATTTTATGGGGGGAAAACAAATGCGGGTTAAAAATTCTTCAGTCGTTATAGTAATGACTTGGCAAAATTTGAACTTTATATAAAAAAAAAAAAAAAAAAAAAAAAAAAAAAAAAAAAAAAGAAAAAATGGGGGGGAATATATTTTAACTATGAGAAGCCCTTCACCCCGCTGCCTAGGGAACCATTAATCTTCTTAAGGACATTTTTTTGATTGCCGCTCCTAGGTTTTGTTTGGGGTCGGATCATCGGGGGAACGGTGATTTGTTGGCTCTTGGTGTAAATAGAGACCCCCAGTCCCTAATTTTGTGGTGTTTTCACCCCCAAGGGTTTAAAAAAAAACCAACAGCACCCCCAAAGCAGCCAGCGAAAGGGGGGTAAAAAAGGAACAAAACAAGGTGTGGGGAGGAAAAAAAATTCAAAAAAATAAAAGCATTATTCCAAAAAATATAAAATGTTTGGGGAAAATCTTTGAGCCTTGCTTGAGGACCAATCGGTGCAAGGGGGGTCAAAAGAATGGAACAGTGTGAGTGGTGCCGCGTTTAAAAACCCAAGCATTTTGAGTGGCAAAAAATTGTACAGAACAACCTTTATTGGATCTCTTAAAAGGATGCAAATCTCCCCCTGATTGACCAAACGATTGAATGCTGAACAATTAAGTAGTGGGGGAAAACAAATGCGGTTAAAAATTCTTCAGTGTTAAGTAATGACTTGGCGATTTGAACTTTATAAAAAAAAAAAAAAAAAAAAAAAAAAAAAAAAAAAAAAAAAAAAAAAAAAAAGGGGGAATATTTATAAAAAGGGGCCCCCCTGGGGCCCAAAAACCCCCATAACTCCTTTGAGGCACATTTATTTGTATTTTTGCCTGTCCAGGCTTTCGTCCCCTGGGCGGATCAACAGGGAGCCGGCGATTGTGCTGTGCTCTTGGTGCAAATAAAAGGACACCACAGTCCATAAAACTGTGGTGTTTCACCACCCGGGTTCAAAAAAAAAATCCAAAAGCACCCCCCAAGCACCCGCGAAGGGTAGTAAAAAGGGAAAAAAACAAAAAGGTTGGGGGAGGAAAAAGTTTTTGAAAAAATAAAAAAAAAATTTTTTCAAAACTAAAAATGTGGGGAAAAATTTGAGCCTTGCTTGAGGGCCAAAAAGGAGCAAGGGAAATAAAAGATATGGAACAGGTGAGTGGCCTCTGCGTTTAATAACCCCAAACTTTTGGGTGGCTAAAAATTGTACAGAACAAACCCCTTCTTGGATTTAAGAGATCAATCTCCCATGATTGGGCCAAACAATGAAGCTAAAAAATTAAGTGTGGGGAAAACAAGTGCGGTAACAATTTTTCGTCGTTTTTTTAAGACTTGGCAAAGATTTGAACTTTTTAAAAAAAAAAAAAAAAAAAAAAAAAAAAAAAAAAACGAAAAAAATGGGGGAAAATATTTTAAAATATGAGAAGCCCTTCCCCAGCTGCCTGAGGGGAACCATCATAAATTTTTGGGCCATTTATTTGTATTCCCGTCCTAGGCCTTTTGTCCGCGGATCGGGGTCATAGGGAGAACGGGGATTGTGTCTGTGCTCTTGGTGTCAAATAGAGACACACCACAGTCCATAATTCTGTGGTGTTCTCACCACCAAGGTTTCAAAAAAAGAATCCACAGCACCCCCAAAGCAGCCAGCGAAAATAAGGGTAGTAAAATGGAACAAAACAAAGGTGTGGAGAGGAAATAATGTTGCTGAAAAAATAAAAGCATTATTCAACAGTATACAATGTAGGGACAAATCTTTGAGCCATGCTTGAGGATCCAACTCAAAGGATGCAAGGGAGTCAAAGATAATGGACAGTGTTGAGTGGTACAGCTCTGCTGTTCAATAACCCAAGCATTGTGAGTGGCTAAGAATTGTTCAGAACAACCTTTACTTGGATCTTAAAGAAGCAAATCCCACTGATTGACCACACACACACACACACCACACACACACAACACACACACACACACACACATGTTCACACACATACATATTATTATACCTTTCGTAACAAAATTAGAAAGACAGGAGTTAGATACCGCCAGGACAAAGACAAACAAAGCGCAGGACAAAATATAATGCATTTCGTACACTCTTGGGTCTTCTTCATGCAAAAACAAATAAACATTATGGACAGTGATAAAACGAACTGAAACCGCAAATCTTCATCATATTCGGCGCAAAACATCAAAATGCTATATCTGCAAGCGTGCGTGCGTGCGTGTGTGTATGTGTGTGTATGTGTGTGTGTGTGTGTGTGTGTGTGTGTGTGTGTGTGTGTGTGTGTGTGTGTGTGGTGTGTGTGTGTGTGTCTGTCTGTTTTTGTTGTGTTTGTGCTTGTAATAAATGCACAGAGTGACAGCGAGAGAGTGACAGATGACGAGAGGGAACTAGAGAGATTGAGGGGAGAACACACCTTTTGGACTGACGTTATCTGATTTCTCAGATTCACCACCTGGAGTAGTTTCAATCATGCAAGAGAACTTGTTTTTGTTGTCTTTCAAGTGGAGACGAAGGTGTACTTCTGTTCTTTTGCATCAGATATTTCAGCTCCGTTATTGAACCACTTGAATGTGACTTTGTCATTCCCAGTATACGATGTGTTATCAGGTTAATGATATTTTCCATCGACAACCATCACAAGTTCTGGAAAGACGGTGGGTGGCTGGGGTCTCACTGCAGGACAAAATGGAAAAAAAGATGGTGATTGTTAAATCAAAAGAACTGACATTTTAAATTTATTCACACACACACAACACACACACACACACACACACACACACACACACACACACAAACCATAAAGACACAACAACACACACACTAACGCGCACACACACACACACACACACACACACACAAGAGGCAGCCACACACACACTAATGCGTGCATGCGTGAGCGCACACACACAACACACACACACACACACACACACACACAACACACACCACCACACAACTGCACCACTGTCACTTTTGCACACATATCATGACAGCATTTACTCCATACGACACACGCAATCTTTCCAATCAACAAAAGGCGCACTACCGAATGTTTTTCTTCTCCCCCCTCCTCAGGAAACTTACAAAATGAAGAAGAAAAAATTAAACACATTTACTTTAACAATACAATTATAAAATTTTTACAATCATGCACCTTCATAACACTTTTCCCAGACCATCAATACCGTTTTTATAAAGTCTGGCCTACATACACTGGCTCAAGATCAGACCGAAATAAATACTTCTTTCACCTGTAGCCTGCATCAGAATTCAGACTCTTCATCGTCATAAATTTCCCTCTCTCTCTCCGGAACGCCCCTTTGTCCCGGTCATGGAGATAGAGTTCCCACTCCTCCCCTGAGTTCCTGTCACTGGAGACGGTGCGAGTTCCACTCCGCCCCCCGATTTCCCTTTCACTGGTGATACGTTCCGACCCATCCATGGGCCTATTTGCTGGGTGAATACGGTGTGTTCCCCACACCATGGCAATTAACACCTCACGGGTTGAAGTGAGGGTGAAGGTGAAGGGTGAACACGATAAGGTTCGTGTAATGTAAATGTCCAATTTAATTATGAATTCCCTTCTTTCCTTTCTTTAGGTTTCCCTGTAGCTTTCCCAATATTAGGCTCACTGGGAATGATGGTCAGCAGGAGGCCAGCGTCTGAAGGTTGAGTCTCTAGGCCATCTGCTGGGCTAAAACTGATTCTTTCCTCCCTCCTCCTAGTGAGTGGCATACTCAGTGTTCCAAAAACACATGACCAGCAGAGAACTAATAAATGCCGCTTCTAACTCCCTTTCGCCCTCAAAACCAGTTCGGCGAAAGTGACCTATAAGCGGCATTATAAGTACCTGACAAGTAAGACATCAAAAACCAAAAAAATAAACGATTATCTACAAACAAACATACTGTGTAGGGTTATCCGTTTTTAATACTAATTTACTAAACTATTTCAATAAAAAAAATGCAAAACCACTTCGCATCTAGCTCATTACTATCACAGCCATGGGTCTAACTTGAGACCCTAAATTGCGCCCTAGGGCCCCAAGCCAGAATCCAGAGGATCACAATAATGTGGCTAGATGCGAAGAGTTTTGGGAATATGCCTTAATAGTGGTAATTTCTACACTTGTTGCCTACTATTCGGTTGTCTAGTTTGGGGGGGCAATTCACTTACCCCCCCTTTCAGCTGGCCCCTTCCTAGGACACTAACACATTGTGGGTTTTTTGCGGGCGTTTATAGCCACGCCATGACCCAGAAACAACACATTGTGGTTTGCGGCGTTTATAGCCGCGCCAGTGACCTAGACGAAACACGAAAATTGGAAGGGTCGCACTCAGTGGCAGAGAAGAGGGCCAAATTTAGAACGTTTCAGAAACCCCACAAACAAGTCACAAAACCACCGCAGGCATATCCCCAACTTTACACACTTTTTAGGATTAATATATATGCCTGTACAAACTGAAAGCTTTCATAATTTTATGGTGTTTATGCATAATTGGGGGTGTTTATTCAAATTTTTTTATCAAGCAGAATAGTTTTAAAGGTTAAAACCAACAACTGTGCTTTAAAGTACTTTTAAGTAGCAACTTTGTACCATATTTATATTAAACTTAGCAAATTAAACACAAATACACAACTTTTAATAATCAATTCTCTCTCACAGATCTAAAAATAGATAATTTATTCAGGGAGGTATCATATTTTTTGCATAATTAAAGGGAGGATAAAAAAAATTTTTAAGTTACATTAAGCCACCTTAAGTTCTTAGTTAAGTTTTTAATCAATCACTTCTAAGTTCTTTGCTCATGTTGTTCTCAAGTTCATCCTCAAGTCACTTCTAAGTATCTTACTTAAGTCAATCCACAAGTTGTCCTCAAAGTCTCCTCAAGTCATCCTTAAGTCACCCCCCCAAGTCACTCCTATCTAATTTCCTACTTAAGTCACTTCTAAGTTCTTACTCAAGTCATTTCTCAAGTCATCCTCAAGTCATCCTCAAGTCTTCCTCAAGTACAACCAAGTTCTTTTAAGTTATCTTAAATATCAAAAAAATACAATCTATGTTTTTAATCTTAAATAGTAGATGTCTAATATAGTACACACACCCTCAAAAAAACTCGTCATGTTGAAGGTGTCTGCTTAACGGCCCTTGGCGTGAGATTGGTTAGCAAAGATCTTAATGAAGTTCCTTACCATCCTAAGCAACCGCATTGATTACAATTCTGGTCCTATGGAAATGTCATTTATAGACTCCATGTCTTTATTAATTGACACCAACATTTTATAAATACGCCATGTTCTATATTTTAATCAAAAAAATTTAAATTTTACGTCTTAAAAATATTAATTGCATTTTTAAATGGATCAAAATGATTTTTTGATATTGCGGTTGCTCTGGCGTGCTGTTGTCTTCTCTGTATTTAGTGGTTCAGATTTTTTTGGCTGCTTTGTTTTTGTTGCCATCTTATATATTTATAACCGTAATAACTGGCCGCCAGCAGCAGCAAGTGGTGCCAAAAATGGCAACAGTATTTTAAGTTCAATATTCCAATGAAGACTTTTGGTGCCCTTGAAATTAACTTGTCTTGTTCTTGGAGCTGCCATTGGATCAACTGTTGGCGTTGGCGGTGTTATAGTTTTCATTATTGAGTTATATTCTGTGATTGTAACTTTAATTTTTCTTGCCTTTTAAAACTCTGCAACTCTTTCCTGCTGCAACACGACGCCCAGGATGCTTTAGCTTTTCACCATCGTCACTATCTCTACCTGATTCAGTGTATTCTGATTCAAGTGTTCCTGATTTCCGCTGATTTTTCCGACTCCGTTCATTTTGAAGGGAAATAAAATCTATATGATAAAAGTAATTAATCCCATGATTAACGGCGATAACAAGTTCCAAATCTGTAATTATAAAACACAGCTCAGAGACACTAATGACTTTGTTAAAACTGGATCTTTGCGTTAAATCAACCTAAGATCGTGTTCAGAATCAATGGGAGCAAATCGACTGACTAGTTTAGTGTACAAACTAAAAGAACCGTTTGTCCTACTACACTTTTAACCCAATCTCGACCCCAGCCTGCGCTCATACCTGTTATGAACTTTATAATTCTTTGCTTGCGGCGACATCTGTTGAATCTGTTCTATGCTGAAATCAAGTTCCGAGGAACAGTTTGTTTATCCCCACATGCTTGCCAAAGAATACAACCTTTCCTTTTTGGGCAAAATAGCTTGGACACCAACAACTTCATTTGTAAGTTCAAGACAGTGTAGGGGCCGCTTATGTAGCTCTATCAGTCAACGCTGTTCATTGATTTTTATAAATTATAATTATTTTATTTTTAAAAATGATCACCGAAAAAACTATTGCCAACTGTAATAACCAATCTGCAGTTATTGGAGGTCTAGTGTGAGGATACTCATGCTTGGTAAAAGCCTGTTAAAAATAAAACCGGCAGATCTTGTCAAACTAGATTAGAGGATTCACAAAGCTAATCGCTATTTATTTACAAGCTTCATTGCTACGAAAGATTTTTTAGTTAAGCAAGGAATAAATCCAGAGAATATAAATATTGTAAAAACATATAACATTTATAAAAAATGGCTTCACCCGTAAAGAAGATAGTGTTGCGCTGTGGTTGAATGGCGCTTGCTTTTAGCGTAATTAAATTACGCGTTTAGAAAACTGCTGGATGACGACGAGCGAAAAAGACATAACAAAGACTGATTGAGCAACTAGCCGCAGCGACAAGATCGCTATGAAAAGCAGAGAATTGGAGCAGTTAGATTTTATTAATAACACACTGACAAAACAGGGTCATGCAGCATAAACAACATTTAAAGATGATGATCAAGCAATAAAAGAGTATTATCTAGTAACGGGCAAACCCATCCAGAACATGCCCCCACCAAAATTCAGCAACTTTATCCAACCATCAGAAAAACAAAAACCAAGAACTCGCGTTTATTATTTGTCGTTGGTATGACAGTCTGTATTTTTGTTGCGCAGTAATATCAGCTGAAAAAAAACTGAACAAAAACTATTAAATCACCAAAGGAAATTGGACGGGAATCACAGCAATTAGAAAGCTAAGGCGAAGCACTGGTGACAGTGAACAAAAAGCAAAATAATGGTAATCTAAACAAGCGATTTGCAAATTATTTACCTCGCCTAACGAATACAGAGGCCACACTTTGTCAATACAACTCCAAACGACACCCATCAAATGGACCTACTATATTTACCCTCTGATACGATTATACGAAAAAGATTTAAGACGCACTTACAGTCATAGACTACATAAGCTTCAAGATACCAAGATGCGGAAACCATTAACTAACAAGAGAGTGCTTCTTCTGCAGTTGCTGTCGCTATAACACAGATATACCAGCGAGGTCCTTTAACGTATCCTCGCATGATTCAAGTTGATGATGTGAAAAGAATTTAAAGGGCAAGTGAAACAATTATTGTTAAAACATAGAGTTACCAATAAAAGAGGCATTCCAGAGTTCACAGATCACAGGGCTTTAGTCGAAAACTTTAACAAACAGTTAGCTGAAAGACCATTTCCTCTCCTACCAGTATCACAGGTTCGCTAATTGACAATTTCACGTAACACATAATGGGTTAGAAGACTGCCCTCAGTTTTGCGTCGCAACGAATAAAGAAGAATTTAAAAGGCCTAAAACCATTAAAAGCAATCAAAAGAAAACCAATAAATGTTGTATGGAAGAAGTCTTCACCAAAACTATTACCATTTTGGTTTGGAAAGTACGGTCCCTTTATTTACCGTGGGAGCAGAAGGGGACACACGCATCAGTGCACCGATCCAGTTTGGAGTGTTGATCCTATGAAAAAAAAAAGAATTGTAAAAATGAATCCGCCCGTGGTAATATTTTTCGAGAAACTGACACGACAAAACAACCACTCTCCCTCAAATATCTATTGTGAAAGAAGAACTGCAAGATAATCCCGCCAGACACGTTCCGCTTTAATTATTATACGGTTCTATAATGTCCATATTCATATAAAACTCTGGATAAACAAATAACTCGTTTTGAGTTTTGTTACTTTCTAATGACTTCTTTGTTTACAACCGTTGTGTTGATTTCATGTAGATTAGATCGTAGTTTTTACGTTGTCATGTTGACACAAGTCTTTATTTGCTTACAATGCTTCTTTGTAGTTTTGTCCATGCGATATGTTTGACTGCCCAACACTGCGGGGATATTCCTTTTCTTCCCCCCCCTTTATTAATTGTTTTCTCCCTGGCTCGAAATAACTGTACATTTTTGACCTTAATCCAACCAACTCTTTAATCACCTTTCAGATAATTTCAACATCCTTCATCTTTCCTAAACCTTCTTGTTAGTACTTGAATGCAAAGGCGCATCTATAGGGTAAATCGGAGTGTCATACCATCCTGCGTGCCCTTTCGCTACTGTCTATAACCAAGTCCCCCCCCCCCCCTTTAATAGATGTCTTCATAGGGATACTAGTAACAAAACTGTCTGTATCAGTGTAAAGTACACTGGACACAGGATAGGAAGGCTAAAAGAGTCATAAAGAAATTCTAACATCAAAACGTTTAATTATTTTTACGGTTCATGCTTTGATAATTCTAAAACATAAACCCAATAAATACAGTTTTTTCCAATTTGACTTTCGATTTTTTTCATCATTAATGCCAAAAAGAAGCTGATCAAGAAATTTTACAGGAAGTCCTGATAATTAGTTTTTGAAGTCCAGCTTATATGCATCGTTCTCACTGGTGACCAATCTGACATCATTGCGCTTGAGCGGATTCTCCATAGTCAATCCAAAACAGTTTGTTCATCACTTTAAAAAGGTCTTTTTCTGAAGCATCTGTGATTTAGTTCTGAATCAGTGTTCTATCATGATGTATGGTTTATTCATAAACTGTTCTTGAATCAAAAGCAATTATACATGAACAGCATGTCCAACTTCACCCGTGTCTAAATAAAATTGTATAAATCCTGTAATGACAGAGAAAATTTTTTTTGCCTCGAAGATTAGGCACAAGTTTAGGCGGCTCTCTGGATTCATCTTTAGGCTTTCTGCGCTAATGGATATTCATTATATGCGTGTCATGGAGTTCAGTAGAAAAAACTAAGTCAACTTCTAGAATGTAATCCACGCTTGCAGATCAGTCTTAAACTGCTCAACCACTTTTAATGCTTTTTTTGAATAATATTTGTACTGGCCGCCTAGTGTACATTTTAAAGTACGTAATGGAGTGATTTGCGCCATTGCCCAACCATACAGATTGTTTGCATCTAAATACATGAATAGTTTGACCTTTTTACTTGGATCATAATCATCTAAGTATTTGTTGTATGCTTTAACAGTAAATGAATGCGACGCCATACTAATTCCCCCACGCAATCCGTTTTCAATCATCTGAATCATTGGTAGTCAGACACTAAATCAATCTGTACACCAGTAAACATTACGAAAGCGTCTCCACCTCATCCCCCGGAGCAGAAATATAATGCGCGGGAACCAGGCTATAATTTTCATGCAGGTCTTCTATAATTTTTTTTTTCAAAGACCGACGCCAAACAAACAAACAACTATCAGCCAACAAGTAGATCATGATAGTCTCCGTCCCAGTACGTTTTACACACCTAACTTTTGACCACGCCATCTTGTACATGCTGTAAATTCGAAATCACTGATGTCCCTTCCTCCTCAAAAACAAGAAAAGAACGCGCCTTTAGAGAAGTGTATCTTCTCAAACCTTTCCGCAACTGTTTCATGTAATTCATAAGGGTAAACGCCCATACTAACAAGAGTTGGTCAAAATATTCATCCGTTATTGGTGGCAGGATTTTAAGGAACCAAGCTAGTGACTCTAATACCCCATCATGTGCCGCAAAGAGTCCATAAAAAGAACAATGTTAAAATAAAGTGAAACACATGTACTTTTCTGATGACTGTGCAATGCATGTTTTACACTAAAGGCATCGCCCACTGCTTCATAATAACAAGATATTTGGGGGTGTAACCCGCAAGTTATGAAAGAATACAGGCAGCTTCCATGTCTTTGTCAAACTTAGATTGAATATTGCATTTACGGTGCTGCTCCTCTGACATTCCCACTAATTGATCATGGACTCTTACTTTTGGAATTTGTGCTTCTTCACTGAGATCTAAACACAAATCCAACAATGTGTGGCTGAGTCATACTGTTGTTGGCTTCAGGCGACATCATGATTTCAGATAAATTCAGATATTAGAACAGTCATTACGCACTTGGTTTGCTGCAATGCGTTTAAAGAAGTATTCTGCAGCATTAGGCCCTCTATATAATTCTGGTAGCTGAATAAGACGCCATCCCCCGACCTGACATAATGAAGGCAAAATTAACAAATCTGATGTTACACATTAGACTGTTTTTCGAAGTTTTTGTGTCGCTGGACCCTCCATAAGGAACAAGAAAGCGATTCGAATCTGCGTAAAACAACATATGGAGAATTTTGCCATCCGTTCCAGTTTCTTTAAAACTAACTTTAGATCCGGTGGGGGCGTAATTAGTTCTGTATTACAGTCAACTTGGCCGATACAATGTTTTCTTAGTGTTCCGCCTTATTTCTCCGGCGGACTTGAACAGATGGTAATCCTTTCTTGTTAAACATTTCTGCAGAATTCTGTTTATGGGTAAAGCTTTTGAAGTATGCCGCAATAATCTACTCAATGTTCGTATCAATGAGTAATTCGGTAGCCCTGCTTGTGAAAACATAAGTAGTAAGTCAACATGATTTTTTGTTCTGGCTCGCCTATTGTTTGACTGTTCTTGGACACTTTAATAGGCAGTAGATTTTGTTTCCCACATCCCAATGTAGATATTAACATTATGGGTTTGTTTTGTTCTTCAAACTGATTAATGGAATCCACGCTAAACAGGAAAGGATAATCCACAAAAGTTAAGATCCTAATGTCATGGTGATTGTTAGACACTCACTCTGCGTTTTTTTTATTGCGACGTGATGCAGCCTTGCGAGAACCAACCTCATGAAACATTTGTAGTCTGAATTTCCTTATGTTTAGAACAGCTCTTTGGTGTTCAACAGAATGCCTGGAGGTAGTGAATGTAAGACCCTCCTACAATCGGCGCATACTGAGCCATTTTTATAATCTTATCTCAAAGACTTTCGCCCCTGAACAACAAGCCTCTCATTTTAGCATCTTCAGCGCTAAATCAAACTGTGGTAAGCAGCTGGTCGCCCAACCGGTGTTAGAGGTCATTATGAGAAAGAATAGTCTGTTGTTTCGTCGAGACCCAAACTTCTAGATTTTTCTCATTTTTTGTTAAAAATCGATTAAAACAGCTACATACTTTAAATGGCGGTTCTCTTGTTAGTTTACCCGGAACTGAGAAATAGCAAGAGCACACTTGCCCGTACGTTTGCAGGATCAATGACTTCTAAATCAATAACATTCAGAGCAACTTAATAATCTTCTTGCATTGCTTCAAACAATTCGTCTGGACCTTCAATATCTTATCCAAGATTTCTTTCTAACTCAAAATAATTAATAAATCAAAAAAATAATTAATACAATATCGATGGACTTTTTGCTGCTTGGACTCATAATACTACAGTAATAAACACCCTTTGGCGTTGTTAATGTTAGCTGTTTAGTAGCAGAAGTTTAATGTTTCGTTGACTTTTTTAAGGCCTTCCCTTTTTTATCCTGCACGGGGTCCCGGGCTGTTGAGAAAAACTTTGTCCTCGCGTTTCTTTGAATGATCCAACTTTTGTCTTTTGTCGTCAACAAAATCGGCCTGTAAACGATTTAAATTCTTCATTCCGTGGATGTTGAGTCAGCTAGTGCTTTATTTATACTCAGCTATGAAGAAACTAAGTTAGGCTGTGATTAGTTGAAAAACCATAGCTTTGTGCTTTTTGGATTTAGTTTTTTTTTTTTTGCTGGCAGCACCTACGGCTAATGAGCACAGGCCGAAGCTAAAGACCAAAAAAACCGCCGTGAGGGTATAGCTGCGGGTGCGCCTATGCCTGATGCTAAGAGACCTACACTCGTTCGTTTACAGCTGAAGCAGCGCTTATATCGATGCTCCAGTATTAACATAGGTAACAGCATTAAAGGCAGCAGAATACCTTCGTTTGGTCTTTGCTGTATTTGAAAGGGTCCAGCTCTTGTTTTTGTAGCATTTGTTTAATGTTGGTTAATCTAAAGGTTTTTATTCCGTGGGGATTCTACTACTCTTCTCTTGGTGGCGACTCTGGGCGCTTGTATAGGCACATTTGATAAACTTGCACAGACATGCTTTTTTTAAATGAAAAATAATTTAGTATTCTACAAAAGTCTAATCTGGTTTCTTTGCAATATTCAGCAGTGTATCAATAAAAAAAACCAAAGTACATTAAGTGGTTTATCGCTTCTTTTCTTTCTCAATTTGAATGTTTACGTCTTTAACCGTTACTCAAACCACTTCCATGCAACTGATTATCCCTGTGGACCATAGTTCAAGTCATAAACCGTAATTTGATGTTAAATAATCGTCAAGCCTAAACTGTGAAGGTGTAGATCTTAAGACGCAAGGTCTGCAGTTTGGACTTCAACCCCCCCTCCCACCCCAAAAACAAATTTCTATTTCGTCCAAAGATGAAGAATAAGGTCTAATTCCGCTAGCATAGATTTGTTAGGACTAACCATCAATTGTAACATTGCACATTCGTTATTGTGTGATTAAAAAACTTTTCACTTTTGCTCTTGCAAATGGTTCTTCATCTTCACACAGCAATAAAATACCTTTAAGTTAAGCGATTTTGCTGCGACACTAGATAATAATTCCATATCGCTTCTGCCCTGCATTAGGATATGGTGAATGATGACGCACGTTTTTCCGTAATATATTACTAATTGTGGACTCATATTGTTGCCCAATCAGCCTTGCTAAATTAGATTTGCTAACAACCTCAAACTCTAACGAGATGTCAAAATGCAGTAATTTGTGCTTCGGTGACCGTGATCGTGATAACACTTTGTAGTCATTAAAAGTAATGATCGTATGACAAATCTGTCTTTAATGTGCCCCTTAGAAGGTATGGGGCATGCGCCTTTTAACAAACCAAAATCTAAAGGAAATGGAATAGCGATTCCAAACGCATAACTTACAGCTAAAGCCTTGTTTTGCGCCTTTAGCACCTGAGGGAGTACGTCGGCGCCTATTCTTAGTTTAGTGCTCTTATTACCATTCCTTGAAACGAAGATCTTCCCTTTCATTCGCGTAAGCCAAAGATCAATAGGTTAAAATATGTCTGCATTGTGTAAAGAAAATACTTCTTTCCCCTCAAGTTTTTATAGAAATTTTCTTAACGATTGCCCCGTCCCCAATTCTGGACAACTGTTCCTGGTTGGGTCGTTGTTGAAGCTAAGTTCTATTTTGAAAGTAAGAGCCGTGCAGGTAGCAGTGCACAATCAAATCATCCGCTCCTAGGTCTGGAAATTGACAGAAAGAATTTTGATACCGCAACAATAGTATCTGGATATTGGAACATTAATATCCGTTATTTCCCTTCACGCCATGCCCGGTTCTTTCACTTTTCTTATTCGGTTCAAGGAAAAACAAAATTCGAGCCAAATACTTGTGACATTTTTTATAAAACAAATAAAAAGTTAATTAATTAAAACATGGCGGAATTGGGGTGAAGATTTTTGGATATTCGTGATCTGGGGCGCCAACATGGATGAAAGAACTTACCTTTGACACAGCATTCGCTCGTAGATCTCATTGGAGGCTGAAATAGACTTGAAGGGGAGCAAAGGCGAGAATTAACAGAAAGTAAATTCAGATCATTATACCAAAGTTTTAGAACTAGAAACCTCCTGAAACTATATACCCTGAATGATTTTGAACTAAAATATAACCATTTGTATTTTAGAAACGACAAAGGAGACCGTGATCCGCTTACGAATAAACAAACTCATCAAAGATTGTAAGCATGGTACAATAAATTCAAAAGCTTAGTCGGCAGCGAGCGGGATCGCCTTGGCTTTACCAAACCAAAATTAGCGATGTGGAAGCAGATGCTGGACTTCAAAACATAACAACAAGAACTCCCAACAGAAAAACCAAATGCAAAACAGGAACTTAAAGATTTAAATCAAACAGCAACGAAATATAAATGCAATAAGTAGCAAAACCCAGTTATACGAAGAAAACAGCATTACACACTATACATTATTCGCCGCTGCCTATAAGTAGAATTAGAAGCCCTTAGTCGTACTTTAAACAAAACATCAAAGGCGAAATAAAACAATGTAGCAAAACACGGTGAACTAAATATGGGCAATAAAAAGAGAAAAAGAAAAACACGCTGAGACTTTGGGTAGGGTACCCCCCGACCCCGCAATCGTAGTGCGTAATTTAAAAAGAATAGCCCGAAACAAAAAAAGGAACTAAAAAAACTTGAGCAAGAAAGGATCAGCAAGACTAGAAGTGCTGACTACGAACCGAGACCTATTACGAACTCAATGAATAAATAAAGAAACTAATCGAAAGAAAATTTAATTAAGAAGACACAACGCTAGCAGAACGCATAAAAACACCTGTTTATAGAGCAAGGAGTCCACCTTATGCGATCGATACAACATCCTAGATTTGCAATAAGTACGTTGTGTGATGGCATTTAAAGGCGGTGGTGGGAGGCAAAGTTCAGTGCCCCATGCCATCGCCTGATAAATCATGGGTAAAAAAACACTTGATCATCTTGCGATTTATTAAAACAATTAGCTGGTAAAGCTTAAAGAACTCTTGCCAGTATATTAGCGGATGTTAAATTTAGCTGGCTTTAGTCAAGCTGCAGCAAAGTTAGTGCTTTAGGCTGAAGCACTTTATGGGCATTAGTTCACATAAAAAAGTGGGGATACATTTTAAGTAATATAAAGACCAAGTAATCCTAGGGGGCATTAAATCCAATAACAAATTGCAGTCTCCCCTTTTCATATTCATGTTCATCGCGAACAAAGTCCAATCTTCAACAGTCTTTGGGCTTTGAACCTCGGGATTGGATATACTTAAATCTTGGATGTTTTTTAATTGCTTGTATATTACTGGAGCTCAGAATTTAAGCGTTTTTTTTCCGACCTTCTGTTCATTGCCTGCCACAAGATTTCATTGTTGTAGTTTATTAATGTCCTAACCTGGAGTCTGAGGTCAGAAGGTAGCATGTAAATAACACCAGTGCCAACAGCAAAGTCACTTACGGATCTATGCGTATTGTAAAAACATTTTGGTACCTTTTTAAAACTTGGAAGGTAAATCCACTGTAGAATTATTGGCGTCCTCTAAATTGCTAAGTATTGTTTTTGTGCATCTAGGCCTATAGAAAATCATTATGCTCGATCTCGCAAGTGCTTGCGACCAAGCAAACAACCAAAAACGTAAGAACGAATAGAGTCGTTTATTTCGTTCTATTCCCCGCTCTATTTAGGCCCTAGAGTGTCCAAGATAAATTTTGTCCAGCTGCTTTATGCTCTTGCACTATGGACCCTAGTTGAACACCTGTACCTGAAGAGAAAATGTTAAAGGAAGGATTCCATTCATACTTATACTTTCTGTGCACGCCCCAAAAAAAAAGGGTGCCTAACCATGATTAAGTCCGACTTTTTGTTCTAAGGTCTGTCCTAACATTATTAATGAATTCGTTACAGATCCTTTCAAGCCTTCATGTGTCTATTCGGTTGCGAATGATTAAAACGGTTTGGTGTACAAAAGGAATGCGCTTGCAGTTCATGATTCACAATATACGTCTGCCGGTGAATAAAATAAATCTATAACACTGACCACACCAAAGGATCAGGATGATTTAGATGATTAGCATACACACTCCAACCCAGATGTTGCCACAAAACCCAGCAAAGTTTAACTGTTTCTGATAACACTGCAACGGTGACTAAATAACCACACTTTTGCGATGTAATCTTTTATTTTAATGAGGCGGGATAAAGAAATCGCTAATGGGAGTACTTCACCTTTTTTATGAAAATTGACAGTCTTGGTCACATGCAATGTCAAGAGTATCAGTAGCTATAATTATTATAAGATTTGTAGTGCGGCCAACAGAATATTTTGCATCTTTAGTAAATTAGAACGCACTCCTTTTTATTTTGTTTAAAAAAAAAGTTATGTAACAATAACACAACTCAAGACAGTTCTCCGTCTTTAGTACATCTATTGGATTAACGATTGCGGAACCAAAGGTCGCACACCATGAAAAATTATAACAAAGTCGTAGGGTTAATATAAGGCGAAACCATAGACAATAATAAGTTATAAAAAGTTGTAAGGCACAAAGCTATCCAGATAACAAACCTGATGTTATTTACGGTTTGCTCAATAAAAGAAGCAATGATTAACTTCGGCATAACTCTCAAACTTAACAATGCAAATCCTAAAAACAATATTACACATCCAAACCTGAAGAAGCAGATTACTTATTTATAAAGAGCTAGCTAAAATGTTAGGCCTTTGAATCTACACTCAGGACACTAAAAAAGATTTTGTTGTTACACCATATGAAACTACGTTTGAGGGGGAAAGTCCCTCAATCATGAATACACATTCATACACCTATTGTTCATTTAATGAGCTGAGCACTGAAGAAAACTTATAGAAGGACGCCCTCAACTGTTTTAAGAGCTCTTTCCATCAGGAAAGCAGCATATTGCGATTATAAAATATACAATTCCCTAAATTACAGTTTAAAAAATTATACTTGTGGGGGGTCGGATCATTTAATATAAAGATCACAGACAAAGCGGGAAAGGTTTGTGAATGTGATAACCTACACAAAGATTTGAAAATAAAATAATAAACTGTACTAAAAAATAGTTCGCGGGGGCCAGAAGAACCTGGAGTTACATTAACGCCTGTAAGGTGATACCTTAGAAAATAAAAGACCTTGCAGACGTAAACAGACATTGAACAGAATGGTAGTATAGGCACTTTGAATGGTTTTATGTACACTATAGATGGTGATAATAAACGCAAAGAGGTTGGCGACAACAAAAAAGTTTCCTAATCTAGACCAGCTGCGCAATCTAGAACAAATAATGTTGGCCAGTATGAAAAATAGAAATAGTCGAAAACCTGAACCTCAAATGGCACTTGGAACCATTATAAGAATGGAAGTAAAATTTTGAAGTTCATAAGCCCATTTACATTTTTTAGCCGTCAAAAAAGTTTCAGAAAGCATTTAACTCTGGCCCTTTTACCATTAAGTCTTATGCCGACGACAAAATTCGAAAGAGATTGAAATAATCGCCGAATGAGAAAAAACAGTAACATCCACCACAGAAGAGAAAACGGTTTTTAAAGAAAGCTTCTACAAAATTACAGTTCTTCTTTCCAAGCAGAAAATTAATTAGGGACACGTTCACAATGATATTTGAAATTTCTGTCTTTAAAGATTTGGGAGAGGGATAGGGGTTTGTGGCGTTAGTGACGTCCTTATAAAAGGAATTAATAATAGCTGCAAAACTTAGCGACGTTAAACGCCATTAAATGTTAACGATCTGTCGTTCTTCACATGGGGTAGAGGATATTAAGGTCATAACAACAAGCATGCAAACCCATGTTTGACTTAAATAGAACAATCGATACATAACTGAATTGATTAATCTTACACATTAAGGCCTCCATAGGAATGTTATTATACTGAACAAGTTCTAACAGAGATTAATATGATAAACATAAGACTGGAATAGATAAAAATCTGGTTTCTAAAACTATGAGCAGTTAAACTTAATGCCAAAAACCGCCACATTGGTTCATTAATTTTTTGACAAACTGGTTGTGGAAAAACAAATATATATCCTCAACCTGTTACACAGTTTAACGTTATAAATTTATGATCATATTGTGATATCTGCCCAACACTTAATGGAACAAAGCAAATCATGATAGAAGGTTTATATGGACCTGATGATAACATATTATTATAGGTTAATCCTAGCAATAAACTGAGTGCGTGTCCCTAGAATCGCTTTTTTATATAGTTGAGTGGAACGCAGACACTCTTACTATAGATGACTGAACAGCAGAAAGTAGAACATAGTAAAAAAGAGAAACACTTTGTCGAAACTCGCTTTCAGTGGAAGACTTCTGGGCTAAGTGGGTGGATTTTATGCCCAACAATATAACTCGGTTTTAAAAAGCCTTTTATAGAACATAAAGACAGGTAGTTTTATTTCACAAGAAAGACAAATGCTTTTATTTGATGAATGTTTGCGTGAAAATGATGTTATTGAAAATGACGCAGGAAAAAACACAGGATTAACAAAAACTAAAATCTGAAAAGTTTAGTAAAATAGAATAAAAACGGATAATCATACACAGTATGTTTTGTTTGTAGATAATCGAATATTTTTTTTGGTTATTGAAGTCTTAACCATGTCAAGAACTAATAAATGCCGCTTCCTAGTCCCTTTCGCCCGAAACTGGTGAGGGCGTAAAGTGAGGTTAGAAGCGGCATTATTAGTGTCTCATCCAGACCTTACCATCCCTTGTTAAACTATCACTCAGTGGTCACTTTCACCCAATGACCACCCGTTGTTTATTTTAATGAGTCATTCCTCACAATTTATTTGGGGACGCTCTCTAACACTCAGTCAAGCCACAGAATATTCTTCCATTATTAGTAGTGCATGGTAATGAATCATATCACTAACTACATGAGATGGATCGTCACCTGCCTTGAAGTGGAGGCTACGTCACATGACACCCCCCCCCCAACCTGGTAATAAAAAAATATTCTCCAGAAAATTTTTTTTAAAGGATCTACAACTTCACTTAAAACACAACTTCAGCCATGAATCCTCAAAATTGAGTAACCCAATCAGCACATGTTCACCAAATTAGGCAATCAACGTAATAGAATAAATCATCGTAACCACCATAAATAGCATATTTCCAAAACTTTCAGTCTTTCTAAAAAAACGAACTTCATAATTGATCACCCATCTCACAAAATACATTTCACAAAAATACATTGAAAAAAACAATCAGGGAATTAAAACAATTCAAATTACAAAATGTCTACATATATTAAGAATGTGAAGCACATATTGTTCCCTTGATCTTTGTCTCCCTTCATATTTTACAAAAACCCTCATGAAAATGAGATATTAAAAAAGTGTAAATGTTTCTCAATAGCCATGTAAACAACAATAAACATAGTTAAACATAGTTAATTTTTTCACAAGTAAAGTTAAAGTCCATTGAAAATGAAACATATTTTCCGATTGTTGACAATTAACTAATAAAACAAAAGGTTTTTAAGTCCCTCACGTGCACAATCAAAACAAAGTTTATATACATTTCTAAAGAGTTATTTGCTCAACACACAATACATATATATTTCATCAGTCACAAGCAAGTTATGACATCAACTAGTACATGAATCTTTCATTGTTTACGAAAGAGTAAAGCAAAGAATTAATTATGAATTTAACATCAACATCAAGTAGTTGTTGCTTGTAAAACCAAATAGACACTTCAACAAGCAAATTACGCATAAATACCACATTGATTTAAATATTCAGATTAGCCTACAATGCACTGACAAATGTGAGCACACGTAATCAAAAAAGAAAGACAAAAAACAGGAATATCTTTCC
This sequence comes from Conus ventricosus, assembly GCA_018398815.1. Lineage (NCBI taxonomy): Eukaryota > Metazoa > Mollusca > Gastropoda > Neogastropoda > Conidae > Conus > Conus ventricosus. Next base: position 31,097,628 of record CM031609.1, on the reverse strand, counting down.
CTTGAAGACAGTTACATTTGTCCATGAAATTCATGAAGGCGTGACAATAATTCTCCATGACAATTTTGTGTTCCACAGGCATCTGGGTTCAATGGTAAATATGAAATTCCTTTAGTCCAAGTATACTGTTCACAAAAAATTCCTTCTGAGAGCTGACACAGAATTTTTATTTTTTTTTTTATTCTCAATGCTGGGGATGGGCTTGCATCTGAACACAGTGTATCTTATTAAATTTCCTGTAATCGATCCTAAAACGCCCCAAAAAACCGAACCATCAGGTTTTGTACCAACAATACAACAGGTGAAGCTGTATGGAGATGTAGAAGGTTCTATGACCTTTAATCCAGCATTTACTTTGATTTCTCTCCTCGAAACCCTCTTTTTTGCAAACGGGAGGGGGTATGGACCCCTGGTTCTCACTGGTATTTCAAGTAGTAACCTAAATACTATGGGGTTTCAATACCAGTCACTGTACCTGGGGTATCCGTCACACATCCTGAAAGTCTTTCAAAATTCTTTGTAGAGCTGTTCTGTTTTGACCTTGTCAGACAAATCAATCGACAGAACCACATCATCATATGTTTCACCTTGATAGACCAAAAGGAAAAAGGGTAGGAAGGGGTACAACATCATCTGCACTGTAGAATTGTTTAACACACCTACCATTTGCTGTTTATTCCACAACCTTTGACGCTGTCCCTGTACGTGACATAGGGTAACAAAAACATCACTGATAATATCTGTCATTGGGGTTTTACATCAGTTTCTGACATTAGTGACATATCCATTCAACTGACTGGTTGATGGCAACATTTGTACGTTCAACAATACTTACTTCAACCAAGTTCACATGGAATACCTTCTCAGAGTTTGCCATTTGAGCTATAATTAACTGCAGAAAGTTTTTCGGACCACCTGAAAAGGAACCCTTCCACATAACAACGAAAGCTTGATATGTTCATCAGTGGAGTATACAAGACTCTAACCCCTACACTGAGGGAGACGGTACCTTTGCTTTTCTGTCTGCAAAGAACCCTTGAACCATCTGTATTTTCTATCAGCTGACTGTTGAATCAAGCTCACATCATCCTTCAAACGGTTATTGCAGTTCATAAACGTATTGTAACAGTTTACTGTCCAGGGATGTCCCGTCTTTTCCGTCCATGGTTCATCATAGATCCCAAGGACCACCTTGGAGAGTGGTCCGAAAAGAGGCTCGAATGGTGATAAACCAGCGTTCGTCGGCATTTCCCTGTATTCGAAAAGCAAAGCCGGTAAGGAAACGATCCAATTCAAGTGTACCGTTGCTTGCAAACCTTTTCGTCAACATGACTTTAACGTTCCATTGAAACGTTCAACCATGCCAATTGATTGGGGAATGATAGGCTAGGTATGAAATGTGAAAGAGGATTGACAACAGTCCTGTAAATATTCATCTCTTGAGATCGGAAATGAATTGCGTTCACAATCCGAAGAATTATCGTCTGGAAGACCCACTCTGGGAAAAAAACGCAATTAAGTCTTCAGCAACAGACACTGAATTCAATTTTCTTCAGTGGAATCGCTTCTGGATCCTGTCGCAGGTATCCACCCAAGTAAATATAGTGCGATATTCCGGTATAGAAGACAGTGGGTAAATGGCCCAACATGATCAATATCCTAACATCCGAAATGGAACGAAATGAAAGCAATTTGTGCAAATTTGCACAAGGGACGCGACCTATCTGAATGTTCTTTTGGCAATGACACAAGAGCGGAGAATACTGAACATCCTTTGTGACCCCTGGCCAATAAAAAGAATCAAGAACTCTCTTTAATGTTCTATTGATCCCCACAGTGACCAAGCGAACAATCATCAATGAGCAGTGTGTAGTACAGTCTTTTCTAAGTGGCCTTGAACTACAACTAGAGGGAGTGTTGTCCTTGTCCAGTACACACCTGTAGAGAATGACAGAGACCTTATGTTACGTTGGTTGTCCCGATGGTATGTCAGTGACAGTCCTGTTTAGCAGACAGAAAGTAATGTCGACAGCGTCTCGTCTTTATCCTTCATTTCTTTTAGATCATCTGGGTAATCTGTAGTTCATATCCAGTTTAGAGACTTATTTAGCGGTCTTTTAAACCTTTCCCTGCTCAAACGATGACCTGATCTGGTACTCACAAAACAAGGAATGAACGATCCTCCCGCACCACCAAGTTCTGTAGCGAACACCTGGAAATTGTCCCAAGATCAAGTCCAGACTGGGATATCGATAACACAGGCGTTAAGAAATCCGGAGTAGTACGGTGTAACGACCGAAATTTTCGCCAGCGAAACGTTTCAAATCTTGCCTCCAAACTACCTACACCTTTGGACAGTGTTGATTACAGTATTGAAGCACGAAAGATTTTCTTACACCAGCGTGGTGCACCCAGTGTCCTCGCAAAACCAAAGCCTGCAATCCGTTATGGCTCCGTATATCTAAACCATAGTCCCAATCAACCGATTGATCTTGGTTGCCAAACCAAGCCTTCTTCACAATCAGTGGAGATTAATGCGGATTTTGATCATTTGGTTTGAAAGGGCAAATTCATTTTCAAATGAGAACATACCCTCACAACAGAAACAACGCATTGTCCTGATCGGCAGCTGGACTGAATTTGTGAACGTCTGATAATGTCCACTAACTGGCCCAAAAGGACCTACGCGGCGGTCGTTGTCCCGACCTCGGAAACGTTTGCTGAGGAGCAACGTGTTTTTCGGCGGTGAGTACTGTTACGACGAAAGACACTCGAACCGCGGAAAGATCCCTGGTCCGATCCCTAGGATAGGCCATATCCCTTGAGGCTCAGAAATGACCCAACTATTTCCTTTCCTGTAACTTCCCTGTCCCGATGGATATACATGACGCATGAGACACAAAAGATGGAAAATACTCCTTTCCAACCAGCCCTTATATGGGTGAGCGATATCAATAAATGATCAGCCATCAGACACATTTCGCTCAACTATCAAATTGCCTTTCTTTAAGGACAGAGGCCAATCTTTGCTCCCGAAGCTCTTGGAAAAAGTAGTTTCTCTAAGAAGGCGATCTCGCAGTGATTGAAAAGTTTTGTTCGGTTTGATAAATCTAATTCCATCGATCCAAACAATGACTCCATACGGATTAGAAAACGAACGGAATGATTCTCTACTTTGTCCAGGCGCACAGAAACGGAAAGCTCGTGAAAACGAACATAGAAACATTGAAATTTCTGAGGAGTTCTTCATTCAAACTGATCCCAAGTTAAATTTTTTGTTTCGCCCGAGTGTTGGTACAGAGTCAAAGCGCTATACCTTAAACAACGACGCAATAATACAATGTCCACTTTCCCTTTGGCCAACCAAAAGACGATGCTGCTGACTTTCAAATCGGAAAAGAAAACTATCAATGTCATCCGTTTTTTTTCCTCGAAAGGCGGTAAACTTTTGGACTATATGCAGTTTATGGTTGAGGCGCACTTGCGGAACCGACTGGTGGATTTCTCTCGATCCCTGTAATCTTTTAATTATCCGCATCATCTCTAGTTCTAACTGCCTCAACATATATTGGACGTTTCTTTATCTCAGCTACCCTCAGTAGCCTTTTTCTACATCTTCCCTCTGTAATTCTTTTTTCTTCAACTTCAGCTTCCCTCAGTAATCTTCTTTCTTCAACTTCAACTTCCCCTCTGTAGTCTATTTTCTTCAGCTCAGCTTCCTCGGTAGTCTATTTTCCTTCTCTCTCTCTCTTAGCCTGTCTTGCCCTATCTATGCATTGTTGTACATAGTTAGTAAGTTTCTCTCCCACAAAAACCCAATCGATCGCTAGTTGAACATAATTTACAAAATCACCAAAATGAACCGGCAACAGATATAAACACAAAACAATTTCTAAGTAGAATAAAAAAAAAGGCGATATATGATGGCGCTTTAATGTTGTTCACAACAAAATGTAATTATAGTATATACAAATAAAGAATTCAATTTTCCGGTGTAACAGAACACAAGCTAACTAAAAACAAGGTAGATATGAAACACAAGGATGTATTTCTCCAAAGTAAATTGATTCACAAAAAACATTGTATCAATTTGTACTTTTAAAAAATAATGCAACCTGTTTTTTTCCTAAGAAAAGAAAAAAAACACAAGAAAGTTTTCTGAAACTAATTCTTTATAAAGTTTTAGTTCTTAAATGTTCTTGTTGGTCAGTCTTTCTTACTTACTTTTCAAATGAATTTTTCAAAACAAATGTATCGAGCCTTACTACTAAAAATAATATAAACTTACAAAACAAATTGAAGCACAAACAATTAAAAAGAGGGGAGAAACACAAACTAGCGGAAATCCCTAACCTAAAAGATGAAAATGGTAGAAAGAAAACTAGATAGGAGCTTAATGAGGAGAAGGTTTAACAGGTTTTGAAAAAAGGGGGTGAAAAGGAAATGTATGGATACACAGGATCGAGATAGTAAAAGAAAATCAAGAAAGCAAAAGAAGCCCTCAGACAGCAACCCTAGTTGTCACTGTCTCCCGTGAAACTGGAGACGGAAAACAAATCACTCACAAAATACACAACACTACAGTAATAATGCAAAATGATAAACAAACAATTAATAAATGGCACATTCACGCCAAAACGCAAAGAAAATCTCGCACCACACACAGAAAAAAAATAATCAAAAATAAAGAAGTTTATTTGGGCTTGAGCGGTAATCAACTCCACCACCTAACACGAGTTGCGTGACGGAGGTGAGTCGAACCCACAACTCTGAGGGGCAAGGGGAAAAAATCAAAAAGAAACAATAGGAAAGGAAAGAAATAGATATTGATGAGAAGGGAAGGACTACCCGACTTCCCCCAACGCCATGCCCCCCCCTGCTAACGCAGAAGAGGTTGGGGCTATCAGTCCTGGGGAAGTGGGACAAAAACAAAATCTAATACTCTAGGGGAAGGACAAAGCGACTCCTCAACGCCCTGCCCCGCTTGCTGCCAGGCACGAGCAAGAGAGGTGATGCTATCGGTCCTGAGTGTGGGGAAGGGTCAAAAAGAAATCCAAACCAAAAAAAAAACCTTAACAGGAAAAGCAACCAAAAGAGAAATGTCAACCACCCGAACACATATAGTATAGAAAAAAAAACACAAATGCAAATATTATATACAATTAAAATCAACTAATTTCTTTTACTTTTTTTTTTCCTTTCCCCTCAAACCCTTAGGTAACACACAAAATCTTTTTCTTTTTTTTTCTTCTCAAACCCTTGAGGGTACAAATCAAAATCTTTTTTTTTTTTTTTCTCCCTTCCCTCCCAAACCCTTAGGTACAAACAAAATCTTTTTCTTTTAATGTAAAATATCTTCTTCTTCTTCCAGGGGAAACAAATCGGCACTGACGGTCGGGTCACCACTGTCACACTGTCACTTTGCACACATCATTCATGACATCATTTACTCCATACTCACACGCAATCTTTCCATCAACCAAAAGGCGCACTAAACCGAATGTTTTCTTCTCCGCCCCTCTCCTTCAGGGAAAAACACTTTACTAAATCACATCAAACAATTTATAAACAGATATAACACATGCATCCTTGTAACCAATTTTCCCAGTTACATCAATACCTGCCCTTTTTGTAAAGTCATGGCCTTCACATAACACTGGCTCAAGATCCATACCAGGAGAATAAAAACTTCTTACAACTCCTTGATGCAATGCCTGCATCAGAATTCAGACAACGTTCCATACAGTCATAAATTCCCTGTCTCTCTCAGACAGCGTAACGCCCCCTTTGATTCCTCCTCACTGTGAGATATGAGTTCCCACACCCACTCCCTTGAGTTCATCCTGTCACAGGAGAGGTGACGAGTTCCCACTCCGCACCCCCGACTTCACTTGTCCACTGAGAAACAGTTCCGACTCCTCTCCCTGGAGTCCAGATTTGCTGGGGCTGAACTACCCGGTGGAGTTCCCCACACCATGGCCACTTTAACCCCCTCACTGGTGAAAGGTGAAGGGTGAAGGGTGAAGGGCTGAAAACACGAATAAGTTCGTGTTAGTAACCTGCTTCCGCCCAATTTAATTGTGAAATTCTTTTCTTTCTGCTTTTCTTTAGGTTTTCCCCTGTAGCTTTCCCCACTATCTATGGCTCACTTGGTAATGACTGGTCAGCAGCGAGGACCAGCGTCCTGACATGTTCGAGTCTCTAGGCCATCTGCAGGGCAAAACTGATTCTTTCTCTCCCTCCTCCAAGAGAGTGCATACTCACTCAGCTTGTTCAAAACACATGTACCAGCACCTTACCCAGGCCCTTGTTAAACTATCACTCAGTGTCACTTCCACCCAATGACCACCGTTGTTTATTTTAATGAACATCTCTCACAATTTTTAGGGACGCCGCTACACAAGTCAAGCCACATGAATAATTCTTCCTTTTTAGTAGTGCATGGGGAAAATTGATTCATATCACTAACTACAGGTGATGGAGCGTCACATGCTTGATGTGAGGCTACGTCACATGACACTAACACACACACACACACACGCGCACAGCACGCACGCACGTACTCACACACGCACGGGCCGCACGCACTCAGCATGCTCGCACGCATGCACGCACGCACGCACGCACGCACGCACGCACGCAGCGCACGCACCCAACACCACACACACACCACACACACACACACACACACACACACACACACACACACACACACACACACCATTGTCTCCCATCAACAACGTCAAAGTTTTTCTGGAGTGATGCAGTGGGTGGCCGTGGTCTGTCCAGCAGATAGAAATGCAGAACACAAAGATGGATAGATAACAACACAATATTGTACTTGGGGCGGTTCGCGGCACTTCAACCTCCTGGACAATGACATCAAAGACCTCACAAACAGCTTCATGAGGCAGTCCTGCGAAAACAGCAGAGGGGAAACTTTTGGGCGACAGAGAAGAAACACCAAGCATGGATCTCAAACGACATCCTTGACCATGCACAAAAGAAGATCACTTAAGAAAACGAAAAATTCCAGCCCGAACCAAGCTGCACAGTATCGATAAACCAACAAACCTTGTAAAAGGAAATGATTGAATCCAAAGAACAATGATCAATAAAACATTGCGAGAACTCGAGAAAGGCATGGAAAAGGAAACATCAAACATGCCTTTCAACCACACTGAAAAACCTCACCAAGACGCAAGCAAAACAATCGTCATCATCGAGGTTACCTCAGGCGAGCTGCTGACAGAAAGCTTTCGCTGTTTTGAACAGATGGACACAGTACTTGCCAAGAACTTTACAACCTACCCTATACAGCCAGACCACAGTCTGATTGAGGGGGACCAACAAACACCATCAAGGGAATCCTCAACACTACCAGTGATGAGAGAAAAGTGGAAGAAGCCATCGGCAGCCCTTCCGGCAGGGAAATCACCTGGAGCAGACAATATTCCAGCAGGAGCTGCTACAAGACATGGAGGGAAGGAATTGGTCACTCTAGTAACATCCGATTTGACAGAAGATTCTGGGAGACAAAACAGTGGACCACAAATGGACTCAATCACTCATCATCCCCCTGCCCAAAAAGGGAAATCTACGCCAATACCAGAACTAACAGAACAATAAATCTCATTAGCCAACCAGTAAATACATTCTCAGAGTCATCTTGAATCGCTGAAGAAGAGGCGAAGAACACCTGGCGGAAGAACAAGCTGGATACAGGGCAGGCAGAAGCCACAGTAGAACAAGATCTTCACCAACCTGCCCGGATATGATGGAGAAAACATTGCAACATCAGATGAGACCTTTCCACAACTTCATTGACTTTAGGAAAAAGCGTTTGACCAGGTGTGGCACAAGGGTTTGTGGCAGGAGCTCAGAAAGTTAGGGCATAGAGGAGGGTCTCGTCCAAACCCTCCAGGCGCTGTATAACACCGCCAGCAGCGCAGTCCCTCCTCAACAACCCAGATAGTGGGGACAACTTCCAGACCCATTGAGTCCATCAAGGCTGCCTGCTATCTCCACCGTACTGTCAATCTCTTCCTGGAAAACAACCTGCGTGAAACCCTCCATGACTTTCCACTCCACTTGTCTCCCATCGGATGAAGAACCATCATAATCTGAGGTTCGCAGATGACATCAGACCTGAATTGGAGGCAGCAACGAAGAACGAAACAAGACCTGACAATAGAGACTGGAAGAAAGGGCAGTGCTATGGCAATGGAAGAGAAGCACAGAAAAAGCAAAGTCCCTGGACAACAGCACAACCAACACCCATGCTGAAATCTACATGAAACGACAACAGCTTGAAAAGAGTGGCGCTTACAAATACCGTGGCCCAATACTCTCACCAAAAGACGGTCCGCTCTCAACAGAAATCAAGACCAACTAGCGATCGCAACAGCAGCAATGGCAAAGCTAAACAAGATTCTGGAAGAGCAGTGGAGATCAGCTTTCCTATCAAAGAGAAGCTGTACAATCCCTGGTGCATGTCCATCCTGCTGTATGGCTGCGAAAGCTGGACCATGACTCACAGACCACCAAGAGAATCCAGACGTTTGAAAAAACTAAAATGCCATCAGGCGCTTGCTCGAAAAAAACTTCTCTGGCAAGACCGAAACCACACGACCTTGTAGGAGCCAAATAGCATCACTTGCAGGCCCCCAAGAACCCCTCGTTGGCAACAGTCAAGAAGAGGAAGCTGACGTGGTTTCGGGGCATTTCATACGCCCAATTCACTAGCCCAAACAGTCATCCAGGGCACGCTGGAAGGTGGCAAGACGAAGGGACGACAAAGCCAAATGCAGGATGACCAATCATCAAGAATGACCAGGGATGGATGCCCTACGCCTGAATGCTGAACAGGCCAAGGACAGTGCGGATGTGCGGTGCCTTGCGTTCGCGAGTTTCTCCGATCACTCTCCTCTACGGGCCCCATCATGGGCAAGAGAATGATGAAGATGATTGTACTGGGCTATATTTTGTCACACACACACAACACACTATATATATAATATATATACATATTATATATATATGATATATATATAAGAGTCAAAGCGGTATATATATAAAAAAATATATAATACCACGCATTTTATATGCATTTTGCCAATGATGATCAACAAGTTACGGCATCGTGAAGTAAAGCACGAAAAATAACGTTGCCACTCTCACTCTCTTTTTTTTTTTTTTTTCTCTCTCTCCTCTCTCTCCTCTCTCGATCTCTCCTCGTCTCTCTCTCCCTCTTCTACTCTCTCAATCTCTCTCTCCACTTCTCTCATACCTTCTCTCTCTCACTCTCTCTCACCTCATTTCTCTTCTTTCTCTTGACTCATTTCCCTGCCTCGTTTCTCTTCAATGGATCTGCCTCCCCTCTCCCTCGCCTTTAATCCCTTCACTTCTGTAAAGACCCTGATCTCCTCTCCCTGTCCCCCACTGATCCTTCTTTCTTCCCCCTTTTCTTTCCTCCCCCTCGGCCAGTAAGACTTGGTGTAAGGCGAAGTTGATGGTAGGTGAAATGGCGAGGGAGGGAGACGGTTTGTTATTGGTGTTGGGAAATTTGGAGGGTCAAGACGTGTGGTGGAGAAGGTGTGAGGGTGTGGGTATGATGACTAAAATATTTCACCTTATCATTATACCCCATTTAACATAGTTCTAATATATTGTGTATCAAGCTGGGCCATGTTTTTACACATTTGTAACGAGACATCTCTAAACATCAGTTTTCTTTTGCAGAATGTGAAACTGTTCAATTCCGTTTTTGGTTTTACGTCGTGCAAAATCGGTATCGCGACAAAAACCTTTGTTCAGGACCCATGAATCCCGCACCCTCCACACCTGTTTCTTTAACAATCTTTCGTGCACCGCCCCCTTATCTATCCAATCTGTCTTCCTTGCACCGTCTGCTACCTCTTTTCCCTCCATTACCAATCCCGGTGCCCAGAGCCCACCCTAATTCCTTCTAAAGTTATAATATATATTAATAACTTCCCTACCATATGTTCTCCAATAGTATGCTTTTTCACCTCCACACCGCCCCCTCTCCTCTCTCTCTTCTCTTCTCTCTCACTCTCTCTATGTATATATGTATATAAGCCCTATACGAAAAGATCGATAGACATATAGAATATAGATAGATAGATAGATCGATAGATCGATAGATAGAAATAAAGATCGATCGAAAGATAGATAAAACAATTTAATAAAGGGGAAAAAACAAGTGCAGGCTATCAAATCTTCAATCATTATATTCATGATTCAGCAAAGTTTCGAAGGAGAAGGGAAAGGGAGGGGGGGGGTAGACGAAAGTAAGAATAATAAAGCCAGGACATATATCATAGACACCAATAATCCATCTCTAACAGCCATTAGACCATCGGAACGCATCTGGAAGACAGAAGTATATATAAGCTTGTCCTAGCCCCCTTCGCAGCTGGGATCGGAGTCGACAAGGAGCACAAACACACACATGCGCGCGCGCGTGCAAAGCACGTACACACTCACGCACGCACACACCCATCCACACACACACACAACACACACACACACACACCCTCACACAACACACACACACACACACACGACACACTCACACACACACACACACACACACCATTAATACGCGTGCGCTACACACACACACACACACACACACACACACACAACACACTACTCACACACACACACACACATACACACAACACACACAGCCCATATACACGCTTAGAACACTTGTACAAAACACGGCATGCTCCCATACAAGAAGCCTTATTCTCTCTACATTGTTGTCTATATCCCGTACTTAATAGTGTTTTACGTTGCAATACCAGCGCGCAGCATAAAGTATCAGGCAGCCCATGTATGAAAATAAAAAACGATCAACCCAGAAAGACAGACAACTATCTTTATACAAAGCATAATTTTTTTATGGGAAAATACGTAAGACACTGGGTCCCATCAAACCTATGGATCTTTAGTATTCGAACACCTTGTTCAGTGTCATCAACCCCATCAAAACGTCACACTGGA
>CM031609.1:31048709-31051209 GCA_018398815.1 Conus ventricosus | reverse complement strand
GTGTGTGTGTGTGTGTGTGTGCGTGTGCGTGCGTGCGTGCATGCGTTTATGCTGTGTGTGTGTGTTGTATGTGTGTGTGTGTGTATATATGTGTGTGTGTGTGTGTGTGTGTGTGTGTGTGTGTGTGTGGTGTGTGTGTGTGGTGCGTGTGTGTGTGTGTGTGTGTGTGTGTGTGTGTGTGTGTGTGTGTGTGTGTGTGTGTGTGCGCGCATGTATGTGTAGGTGAGAGAGAGAGAGAGAGAGAGAGAGAGAGAGGAGAGAGAGAGAGAGAGAGAGAGAGAGAGAGAGAGAGAGAGAGAGAGAGAGAGAGAGAGAGAGAGAGAGAGAGAGGTTAAACTGACCTGCTTAAGTACCAAATATTTTATTAATGTCACATCATTTTGTGTTGTTGAAAACTCGCTCTTTTTCTTAAGGATTCCTATCCTGGTGACTTGAAATCTTAGCATTACTATCAACACCACTGATACTTTTTTCTTTTCATATCCCACACATCCCTCTCTGTCTGTCTGTCTGTCTGTCTGTCTGTCTGTCTGTCTGTTCGTTCGTCCATCGGTCTGTCTGTCTGTCTGTCACTCTCTCTCTCTCTCTCACGCTCATTTTTTGTCCCACTTCTCTCGTATTTCTTGTTGTAATTGGTTCAGAGGAGCTTTTAATTGGCAATGATGTTGTTAATATTTGACAGAAACAAAGGCAATCGAATACAGTTGAAAACAGCGGATTTAATATATTCCTGAAGACCTTTGTTGGGTTCAAATAGGTCAGAGGTCAAAGCATGTCCAGAGAAGATGAAATGTACTGTTTTGTGACAGTAAATCATTTTTAAAGAGAGAGAGAGAGAAGAGAGAGAGAGAGAGAGAGAGAGAGAGAGAGAGAGAGAGAGAGAGAGAGAGAGAGAGAGAGAGAGAGAGCGAGAGAGAGTATGCTTACATATTCACGTTCAAACCTACCAATAAAGCACTAAATGTTTGATTCATGTCGTATCAGCTTTTTTTTTTAACTCACTGTTTGTTTTTCTCAGGGACCCCTGTTACTCCCACTCTGAACATCACTATCACACCCACTGGTAAAGTTCTCTTTTCATATCCTGGACATCTCTCTCTCTCTCTCTCTCTCTCTCTCTCTCTCTCTCTCTCTCTCTCCTCTCTCTCTCTCTCTCTCTCTCTCTCTTCTCTCTCTCTCTCTCTCTCTCTCTCTCTCTCTCTCTCTCTCTCTCTCTCTCTCTCTCCCTCTCTCCCTCTGTGGCTCAATCTCTGTTGTAACTTCTCTTTTTTCTCTCTAAATCCCTGTCTGTCAGCCTGCATTGCCTATGTGTCTGTCTGTTTGTCTGTATGTCAGTCTGTTCGACTGTCTGTCTATCTGTGTGTCTGTTCCCCCCTCTCTGTCTCTCTCCATCTCTGTCTCAACAGATCTATCATTCTCTGTCCCTGTCTGCCTGTTTGTCTATCTGTCTCTCTATCTCACTCTCATTGTTTGTCTATCTGTCTGTCTGTCTGTCTGTCGTCCTCTCTCTCTCTGTTTTTGTGTGTCCCTTATCTTTCTGTTTATGTTATGTTTTCTCTGACCAGTATCTATCTTTCCCTCTCAATAAGCCCACAAATAAAAAGCAATTGAAAGCAACCATGACTACACATTCAAGCAGGCCTGCAGTCTGTTCCAATAGCTTACAACCCGTACTCAGTGTGTGTGTGTGTGTGTGTGTGTGTGTGTGTGTGTGTGTGTGTGTGTGTGTGTGTGTGTGTGTGTGCGTGCGTGGTGCGTGCGTGCGTGCGTGCGCGCGCGCGCGCGCGTGCGCCGCGTGTGTGTGTGTGTGTGTGTGTGTGTGTGTGTGTGTGTGTGTGTGTGTGTGTGTGTGTGTGTGTGTGTGTGTGTGTGTGTGTGTGTGTGTGTGATTCAAGATTCAAGATTCAAGATTCAATAGTTTAATGCCTTTGAAAACCATAACAGGTTTTATATGACACAAATAAATAGAGAAAAGATAAACGAAACCAAATGACGAAATACACATTTATGCTTGTTGTTGTACCCAACTATCATCATGTTATATCAAGTTGTCCTTGTCATACATTTTACCTTATCGACACTTTGAAATAGCATGCACATATTTTGAGATCTCGCTGATAAGCATGTCATTTGATATTAAGATAGATGGCAGCGCATTTTGTATATTATATTTGTCTTTGATGTGTTCTAAAAACTGCCGCCTTATATCGTTATATTTAGTACATTTATCTAAGAAATGAATTTCGTCTTCTACTTCATTACATTCCAAACACAGTCTTCTTTCTCTTGGTGTCTTAGTATATCTACCTTTTTCTATTTTAAGATCGTGACAAGAAATCCTTAATTTACATAGTGCTTGTTTTTGATTGAAGCTTATGAAAGAGTTTGCTAAATATGGTTCCATTCTGTAATCTGTAGTAATATTGTCATAAAAGTTTAGTTTTGATTCTGTTTCTGATTTTTTTCTTTCCAAAATAATACATATTCATTTTAGTTTTCT
>CM031609.1:31043413-31048609 GCA_018398815.1 Conus ventricosus | reverse complement strand
TGAAAAATATCTTTGTTCACGATCACCAAATCTTATTTTGCACGTAAGCCCCCCATTTTGAAATAACGATTACGTCGATTTTTAGAGTTTTTGCGTGTTAATTTTAGTTGTAAAAAAGGTTTAATTTTGGCCAAAAGTGACATGAGAAGGACGTGATTTGTATGTGAAAAGGGGGGTTTTCGTGCAAAATAAGATATGGTGAGCTTGAACGAAGAATTTACTTTCTCTTGGGCTCTCGTCAGGATGAATACTTGGGTCACCAACCGCCAGTGTTTTATAGCGTGTGGGCCCAGTTATTGTTTTTTTCACGTGCAGGTAGATTGCACGTGTTTTTGTTTTTTTTCCCATTTTTATTTCAGGTTATGCTTGGGGTGTGTTCACCAACAACGATTTCCACTTGTGCCTGCAGTTGTTTACTATTTCTGTTTTAGTGTTTACAGTTGCTAAGTGTGGTTTGCATAGTATTAACCATTTTTCAGTTATACATAAATTGCATCTTTTTTAAATGTTGGTTGTATGGTGATGCTCTTTTTATGATTTTCCAGGATATATTATAGTTTGTTTTGCATCTTTGAGTTTCCAATATATATATATATATATATATATATATATTATATATATATATATATATATATATATATATATATATATGTGTGTGTGTGTGTGTGTGTGTGTGTGTGTGTGTGTGTGTGTGTGTGTGTGCTCAGTACTTATCCTTGGAATTTATTAGTTTTTTGTAATTTAGTCCCTTGCGGATTCATTCCAAGAACTGGCCCTCAGCACTTGTGTCTAAGAGGTTATCTTTTTATATTTTCTACTTTTCACAAGAAAATGTAGCTTGTTTTGCTCTTTCATGATTTTCTTTGCGTCTTAGGTGGCACCTTTGGTTGGTTTTTTGAAACCTCAACAAACATACTACGGTATTGCACACCAGCCTTTTCTGGGATAGCATTCTTCTTAAAACCGAAACGGCAGAGGAGTCAAATTACCACTTTCCGCGGTCACTGAGGAAAACAATCGGGTTTCGAAATATCTGTATATGACCAGGAGTTATGTGTTAGTGAGTTTCCTCCTATTGGAGATCATAAGCTTGATGAAGGCTCATTTGAGAAGCATTTATTTTATTTTTCCCCATCCACCCACTTGAGCACATACTGTTAGTTAGGCAGTATTAACTGCACTGCAGATTCGAATGGTTATCTCCCCCTATTTCTTCAATCTAAGACATATGAGCAAGCTTTGTTTATAATTCAATATTCTCTCTCTCTATATATATGTGTATATAAAACATAGAATTTAAAAACCACAACAGACAAGATATAAAAGATTTCCAAAATTTTCGTCTTAATGCCTTCCTCAGTGGTGAGTTGACTGTCAGGCCGGCGAGTCGCACAACATTTGTACATGCATAAAAAGAACGTGAATAAAATTCACTGTCTTAAAACAAGAAGCTAAAAAGGAAAAGGATTGCACGTACCAGGCAAATCTTCAAATGGAAGGGGAGCAAAGGGACGTTATAGTAAGAGGAAGAGGGGCTGAGTAAGTGTGTGTAAAAGCGTGCGCGCGTCACGCACGTGTGGGAGTGTGTGCGTATATGAGAGTGTGTTAGTGTGAGTGAGTGAGTGTGTTTGTGTGTGTGTGTGTGTGTGTGTGTGTGTGTGTGGTGTTGTGTGTAGGGGGGGGGGGGGATGTCAGTAGAGGGAGGCAAAAGGAGTCAAGCGGCGTTAGAACATGAACAGTTATTGTAGTGAGTTGAGTCCGAAAGGATGGAGAGTTTTCATTTGCTTATCCAGAATTTTTCCCTACAAATTCTGTGCGTGTGGCTGTCTGAAAAAACTTTTTCTATCACCATGCATTTCATGTTAGCTAGGGTGTGGTTGGGCAGGTTGAAATGTTGCGTGACTAGAGTCCCGATGTTGTTTCTTGATGTGAGATCTATGCAGATAGAAACGTTTTCTGAGTGAATTTTTTGTTTCACCATTGTATTGAGAATTCTGACAGAGTTCGCAGAACAAGAGATAAATGATGTTATTGGTTTGACAGTCAATATGGTGTCTTACAGTAAATGTTTCTTTGGTCCGGTGGCTAATGAAATTGGTGGATTCCAAGGCGTGCTCTCTACAAATATACATGTTGTTGGAACATTTGAAAAAACCATTAGGGTCTTTAGGATTTCATTTGATAGGGAGGGCTGAGGGCATAAGCAAGTCTTTGAGAGAACGGCTGTTTCTTTCTCCTAGGATTGGTGGGTGAGGTATGGCCTGTTTAAGTTTGTCACTGGTGAAAACTGATATAATTCTTTAAACCAAGGACGGAGAGGGGGGTTGCTAGGGTTATGAGTGACGATAACGGGTGTTCTAGGGTTGGACAGCTTAGGTTTGTAAATAAGAGTATCATGTCTGGGTGTCTTTTTAGCCTTTTCAAGAGCAGTGCGTAAAGTTTGGGGTTTGTAGCCTCTTAGTCTGAGAAATTCGAACATCTGCTCTGAGCGGGTGATGAAATCTTCTGGTTTAGAGCATATACGTCTGATTCTCAAAAACTGACTGTAGGGTAAATTCCTTTTGCAGTGAGGGGGGTGGCTAGACTTGTAGTGTAAATAAGCATGTGCATCAGTGGGTTTAGTGTACAGATCTGTTTGGATAAAGCCATTCTCTAAGTATAATAAAACATCAAGGAAAGGAAGTTGGTCAACAGAGGTATTGTGAGTGAATTTAATGTGGGATGAACTGTATTGATATACGCCAGGAATGTTTGTAGGTCAGTCTGAGTCCCTGTCCAGAGTAGCAGTATGTCGTCTATAAATTCTTTTCCAGAAGTGCTGAACAACAGGAACGGGGCTGTTAGAAAGAAGTTCTGTTTCAAACCTCCCCATAAACAGATTGGCCACAGTGGGAGCCATGGGAGTCCCCATGGCTGTTCCTGAAATTTGGTGATATATACGGTTTTCAAAGATAAAGTAATTTATTTTCCAAAACATGATTCATAATTTCTAGAAGCGTGTCAGTGGGAGGTATGCTGGGATCAGGTTTTAGATTAAGAAAATACTCAACTGCATTTTTTTATTGCTCATTCTGGGGTATGTTGGAATAAAGTCCCACTACATCTATTGTTACCAAAATCAGGTTGGGAAAGGGTCCAAATTTTAAATTCCATTCTTCGACGGTGTTTAACAGATGAGTGGTGTCTTGGATGTAACTGGGAGAGAAGCAACGATATCACGTAGCCAGTGGTCTACTAATGCTGAGAGTTTTTTCCGTAGTGCCCCCCACCCCTGAAACAATGGGTCTACCTGGGGGCTGCTGTAAGGACTTGTGAATCTTGGGAAGGTGATAAAATAGAGGGGTGCGAACGGATTTCATGTCATTGATTGCCCATTTAGAGGTGTTCGTATCACCCTGTATCTAGTAATTTATTGACAAAATAATTGGAAGTTTTCGCTATCTGGGTGGTAGGGTCTTTGTCTACTACACAGTAATGGTCAGCATTGTTTAAAAGTCTCTAAGCTTCATTTATATAGTCATCTGTATTTTGCACAACGACTGTCCCACCCTTGTCTGCCATATTTATACGGATAGTTCTATTCATCACAGTTGGCGGAGTTCTTTCACTGCTAGACGTTCACTAAAGGCCAGATTGTCAAATTTGGGTTAGGTGTTTTGAAGTTTTTCAACGCGGCTAAGTACAGTATCACAAAAAATGTCCAGTTCTTTTTCCCTTCCTTTGGGTGGCAAGAATCCTGTAGGCTTGTAGATTTCGGATGGGGTAAAGAGTCTGAAGGGGCGTCGGGGTCATAGAAAAGTTCCTTCAAGCGAAGTTTTCTGCAGCCTTCAGCCACGTCGTCACACAGTTGGCCGTGGTCCAGGGATCGAGGGTGGGGCAGAACTTGGGACCCAGGGCAGGACACTCATCTGTTCGTCCGTCAGCTTTTCGTTGGAAAGGTTAACGACTAACTTTCTGTCTAACACTTTGTTATCATCAGACACTCCCTATATATATATATATATATATATATATAATATATATAATATATATATATTAATTATATAATATATTTATATATATATATATATGTATATATATATATATATATATGTCAACGTGTTAAAAAGGAAGGTTAAAACTCAAGGTTAAAACTCGACAAATTTGTTTCTAGCGACGTTGCGCGTCATCAGGATGGTTTTTGTTTGCCCACCGCCGATGTTATATAGCGTGTGGGCTCACGTTTGCGGTTGTTTGCACGTGCGGGTTGGCTGCACGTGTTTTTTGGGGCTTTCAGGTTTTTGTTTTGGATGTGTTCACTAACAACGATTTCCATTTATGCCTGCAGTTGTTTACTATTTCTGTTTTGGTGTTTAAAGTTGCTAAGTGTGGTTTGCATAGTATTAACCATTTTTCAGTTAAACATAGGTTGCACCTTTTTGAAACATTGCTGTATGGTGATGCTCTTTTTATGATTTTCCAGGATATATTGTAGCTTGTTTTTGCGTCTTTAAGTTTCCAGATATATTTGCTCAGTTCTGTTTGGTTTTTATATTTTCTTTATGAATGACTGTTTGTGGTTTGCATATCTGGTTTTGAAGTGGTTTTCAGTGATCCCTATGTATGTTTCTTTTTCATTTTCTGATGTTACAGTAGCCTGGTATACATGTTTGTTGTGGAGACATTTATTGTTTAGTGGGCACTGCTCCTTTCTCGTGCAATTGCAAGATTTCCTTTCTTCACCCTTCTTTGCTGTGTTTGATTTTTTTTTTGTTGGATGCGTCAATCAGGTTTTTGAGGTTGGGCATACATGAGTACGATAGTTTGACAGTGTTTTTGTTAAATATTTTGGACAGTTTGTGCTCTTTTGGAAATGAAGTTGCTAGGATTTTGAGAATTCTTTCCCTATGTTTGTTTTGAGTTTCCCCGTCGTATGGGGGGTTATACCATATGATTTTTCTTTTCCTATTTTTCTTGCTTTTATTTGTGTTGTTGTCCGGGTTGTATTGTAGTTTGTAAATTTTATCCACTTGTTTGTAGTGCCTCCTGGTATTCCAATGCAGCAGTGGAATACCAGGAGGCACTACAAACAAGTGGATACAATTACAAACTACAATACAACCCGGACAACAACACAAATAAAAGCAAGAAAAATAGGAAAAGAAAAATCATATGGTATAACCCCCCAATACGACGGGAAACTCAAAACAAACATAG
>CM031609.1:31030913-31035913 GCA_018398815.1 Conus ventricosus | reverse complement strand
AAATAAATGTGCCTTTGAGAGGATCACGATGGTTTCCCCAGGCAGCTAGTGAAGGGCTTCTCATAGTTAAAATATTTCCCCCCATTTTCTTCATCTTAAATTTATTATTATTTTTTTTTTTTTTTTTTTTTAAAGTTCAAATCGTTGCCAAGTCATTATACAACGACTGAAGAATTTGTTAACCTGCCTTGTTTTCCCCCACTACTTACTTGTTCAGCATTCTATTGTTTGGTCAATCTGTGGGAGATTGCATCTCCTTAGGAGATCCAAGTAAAGGTTGTTCTGTACAATTCTTAGCCCTCACAATGCTTGGTTATTGAACAGCAGAGCTGCCACTCAGACTGTTCCATATCTTTTGATCTCCCTTGCCATCCTAAATGGATCCTCAAGCATAGGCTCAAAGATTGTCCCCTACATTTTATACTGTTTGAATAATGCTTTTAGTTTTTCAGCAATTTTTTTCCTCTCCACACCTTTGTTTTGTTCCATTTATTACCCTTCACTGGCTGCTTTGGGGGTGCTGTTGGATTCTTTTTTGAACCCTTGGTGTGAGAACACCACAGAATTATGGACTGTGGTGTGTCTCTATTTGACACCAAGAGCACGACACAATCAGCCGTGTCTCCCTAAATGAGTCCGATCCAACGGGAAAAGGCCTAGGAGCAGGCAATACAAATAATGTGCCTTGAGAGGGATCACGATGGTTCTCTCAGGCAGCTAGTGAAGGGCTTCTCATAGTTAAAATATATTCCCCCCATTTTCTTCATCTTCAATTATTATTATTTTTTATTTTTTTTTTTTAAAGTTCAAATCGTTGCCAAGTCATTACTACAACGACTGAAGAATGTTAACCTGCACTTGTTTTCCCCACTATTTTATTTGTTCAGCATTCTATATAATATATATATATATATTCCAATTATAAACAAAGCTTGCTCTTATGTCTTGATTGATGAAATAGGGGAGATAAGCATTCAAAACTGCAGTGGTAGAAAATTTCTGCCTAACTAACAGTAGTGCTTGAGTGGGTGAATGGGGAAAAAAAAATATATGCTTTCTCAAAATGAGCCTTCGCAAGCTTATAGTCCCCAAAGGGGGGAAACAATCTCCAAGGGGGAGGAAACTCACTAACATATAACTCCTGGTCGATACCGATATTTCGAAACCTGATTGTTTTTTCCTCAGTGACCGCGGAAGTGGTAATTTGGACTCCTCTTTGGGTTTTTAAGAAGAATGCTATCCCAAAAAAGGCTGGTGTGCAATACCGTAGTATGTTTGTTGAGTTTTAAAAAAAAACAACCAAAGCTGCCACCTAAGAAGCAAAAGAAAATCATGAAAGAGCAAAAAAAAGCTACATTTTCTTGTGAAAAGTAGAAAATAAAAAAAGATAACCTCTTAGACAAAAGTGGAGAGGGCCAGTTCTTGAAATAATCCGAAAGGGGACACATTACAATAAAATTCCCCAAAGGGATAAGTCCCGAGCACCATCCAGCAACTTACAGAGCAGTTTGGGTTTGTGCAATGACTGCAAGAAATATTCAATTTTAACAAAGCTGCTCTTAGTCTTTGATTGAATAAATAGGGGGGGATAACATTCATATCTGCAGTGGGAGATAATTCTGCCTAACTAACAGTATGTGCTTGAGTGGGTGAATGGGGAAAAATAAAATATATGCTTCTCAAAATGACCTTCAGCAAGCTTATAGTGTGTGTGTGGTGGGTGTGTGTGTGTGTGTGTGTGTGTGTGTGTTGTGTAAAAGCGGAAAAATTAAGTAGTGGCAGAAAACAAGTGCAGGCTAACAATTCTTCAGTCATTATAGTAATGACTTGCAAAGATTTGAATTTGAAAAAAAATTTGAAGATGAAGAAAAGGGGGAATAATTTTTAAAAAAAGAAAACCCTTCACTAGCTGCCTAGGGAACATTGTAAATCCCCCTGAAGGCAGATCTATTTGTATTGCCTGCTCCTAGGCCTTTCGTCCGCTGGATCAGACTCATATATATATATATACGGAAACACACACACACACACACACACACACTCACACGCATGCACGCACACACCGCATGCACTGGTACTCACACACACGAACTCGTGCCTACCCATCCATGCACATGCACATAGGGGATTCACGTACACACATTCAAGCACACAAAAAAAATGAAGATAATGGCAAAGACAACGAAGATAGGTGCCCAAAAACTGACCAACTTGTTGGTTGTAATGTGGGTCAGTCTTTTATTAAGTCGACCATGGGACCTTCGTCATAATCCTTCTGTCTTCGTCATTAATGTATGCATTCGTCAGCTGTAATCCTGTGCAGTGTGATCTTGAAAATTAACAGACATGGGGTAGTGTATATGGAGTAGTCCGTACGCAGTGATACCTTTTTGATGAAACTGAATCTCTCTCTCTCTCTCTCTTTCTCTCTCTCTCTCTCTCTCCTCTCTCCCCTCTTTTCTCTCTCTCTCTCTCTCTCTCTCTATCCCCTCTTTTCTCCCCCTCTCTCTCTCTCTCTCTCTCCCGAGTGAGTGAGTGCGTGCTTGCGTGTGTGTGTAATGTGTGTGTGTGTGTGTGTGTGTGTGAGTGTGTGTGTGTGTGTGTGGTGTGTGTGTGTGTGGGGTGTGTGTGTGTCTGTGTGTGTGTGTGTGTGACTGGCTATGCATACTTATACACATATCTATAATTATAAGGATTTGATTGTTTTTCTACGTGCCTATGCTTAGGATGCGGAATACTACCAGCTGACATTGCCTTCTTTTTGGACACCTCGGCTAGCATCCATGAAGGCAACTTCGAAAAGGTCAGTTTCCTGGATAATCTAAAAGACATAATTATATACAATTTAAATTTAAAAGAAAGTATCACTTTTAGCGTAATTAAATTTTCATGGCAGTCTCATTTACAGGTTGAAGTGTGTTAAAAAAATGACAACAATTACATTGTTTATGTACTGGCTAGTATTGGTTCGTGTTCTGTCACTAGTATTTTAACAAAATCATTTTAAAACACACACTGTAAACTTGAATATATCGTTTGCAAGTTATACATTATATAGATTCAAGAAACCCCAAAAAGCAGACATAAAGAATTTTTACAAATATATGAAAGCAATAATCTGAATGACTTATTGCAGTTTATTGTTACTAAAAAACTTGCCAGTGTCAGAATAAATTACAGTTTTATACGAACCCC
The DNA here is from genome assembly GCA_018398815.1 of Conus ventricosus. Taxonomy (NCBI): domain Eukaryota; kingdom Metazoa; phylum Mollusca; class Gastropoda; order Neogastropoda; family Conidae; genus Conus; species Conus ventricosus. Next base: position 31,032,718 of record CM031609.1, on the reverse strand, counting down.
GGGGATCAATACCATTCGTAATTTCCTTACAGCGTTTTTCCCATGCACAAACAAACAACAGCCATTTGCGCCGAATATGAGAAGACAAATGGTTTCTCGTTCTTTGCTTTCATTGTCCTAAAAGTTGTTGTTTTTTTCTTGAAGAAGACCCAAGAGGTCGAAATGCATCGTGTTTTGTCCTGTGATCTGTTTGTCTGTATCTGTAGCGGTAACTAACCGTTTCGTTTTAAAAATTTTTCTTCAGTTTCCGCCCTCAGTCACCTCGTTTTGAGACTAACAAAAACAAATAGTTTCAACGAAACACGCCCTTTGAACAAAGGTTAATGTTGGGTTATAAGAACAGAGACAGCGATGGGTTGAAAGAGTGTGATACATTAAGCCCTTAGAAGCAATATGAATGCTTCTGTTTTCAAAATGGACTTCGGTAGTCCCCATATGTAGTCGGGGAAGGATTTTACAATCTTATGCCCTTATTTTCCATTATTGTTGTCTTCTTTTTTCCCCTCTTTTTTCCTGTTTATTCTGCCACGTCATTCTTATAATGATGAAGAAATTGTTAGCCTGCACTTGTTTCTCCTTACTACTAGTCTGTTCAAACATATTGTTTGCTCAATCAGTGGGAGATTGCATCTCTTAGAGATCCCAGTAAACGCTAATCTGCCAATTTTTAGCTGCTGTCAGCACTTATGTAACTGATAATACTTGGTTTATTTAAAAAGTAGAGGTGACTACTCTTGCCGTTGACACCATTTGACCTATTTGTATAGGGTTTAAAAGGATCCGTAAGCGTAGGGTCAAAGATTTCCCCCTACATTTGATACCATTTGAATAGTGATTTTGATTTTCCAGCAACTTTTTTCTATTGGGGCACTTTCCTCTTTTGTTACATTTTTACCTGTCAAAGGGGGGTTTGGGTTTTGGGTGCCATTGGGTTTTTTTAACCCTTGGTGGTGAGAATACCATAGAATCATTTTAGACTGTGATATATCTTCGTTTGAATGTGAAGGAAACACAGTTAGCTGTGTAAATATTTACAAGTCCAAATCACACAAAAAGCCACTGGGGAAGCGATATGAATGGTTCTGTTTCAAGATGGACTTCAAAGGTCCCCATATGCTGCTTGGAAGGATTTGGTAATTTTTATAATCCGGTTTCCCTTTATTTTCATTCCGTTTTTTTTTCTCTCAACCCCACCCCTCTCTCCCCACTTTTTAAATCTCTGTCAAGTCATTATTTTAAGGGCGGATGAAAATTTGTATCCTGTACCTATTTTTCCCCCAACCCACGATTTGTTGAAGATATAATGTTTGGTCAATCGGCAGAAATTGGCATCTCTTGGAGATCCAATAAAGGCTCTCTGATTAATTGTTAGCTGATGGCAGCACTTATGGTGACAGACATGTTTCGTCTACAACACGGCAGAGCTGACCACTCTGACTGTTGAACACCTTTTGACCTCCCTGGCGAAATTAAAACGGGTCTGCAATATAGGCTCAAAGGCAACGTCAACGTGCCATATAATCTGCCGTTGTGGGACTGTTCATGACGAAGGAATTTATGGAAGCCAAGACAGACGACTGAGTAGTCAGGAAACATCTCGGGCCTCTTTCCCTCATTATCAGCAGGAGCGTAGAGATGTTTGATCAGTCATTTCGTTACGCTTTCGGGCCCCAAACAACCCGCCTTACCATCGGGATCACTGCCACCACTGGCTTCTGTGAGGGTCTTGGACAGGCACGTTGTTACAGTACATGTCCGTGACATATGCGTTTACATCACTTAGTGAGCGCTAAGACCAGCTACAT
>CM031609.1:31005913-31025913 GCA_018398815.1 Conus ventricosus | reverse complement strand
CCACCCCCCCAGCATACTTGTACTAAGTGGACTTTGGTGCCCTTTTTGAAAAAAAGAAAACTTTTGCTGTCCAACCTTTTGTGCCACCTCAGTGACTTTGCTTCCACCTACTCATTCTGACACCGTGTCCACAGCCACAGCCCAGCTTGTCCTGCCGCAGCGCCAGCACTGGGATTTCACAAGGAGCACTGTCAGGTCGTCAAGAGGCAACCCACAAGGGGAGGCACTGTACTGCTACCGAGTCACATCAGTGGGTGTTCAGTGGTGCCTCTTCTGATTCGATACACACAGGACACCACCTACTAAGCCCCCAACTGACGACAATAGTTGCTTAGTCGCCGAACCGGCGTGAGTGACCTCTCCCTCCAGTCCCCATGAAATCGCCGATACCGGTGACCCGATGGAATCAAAGCAAAGCCATAGACGTGGAGAGGACATCGAAACTGAGGTCACTTTGAGAGCAGGGCATGAAGGGCCACAGAACTGAGATTTTTTTTTATCAACATACTGATCGATGAGAATGAAGATGATGCTATGGGTTTCCTTTCTGATCTAGGACAGGATGTCAGGGCTGTACTCTAAGCTAATCTCTCTCTTTCTCTCTCTCTCTCTCTCTCTCTCTCTCTCTCTCTAATATATAATATATATATATATATATATATATATATATTAATAATATATTTAGTTAAAACAAGTTAAAAGAGGAATCTTAAAACTATCTACAAATTTGTTTCAAGCGTGTTGCGCTGTCATCAGGATGGTTTTTTGTTTGCCCACCGCCGATGTTATATAGCGTGTGGGCTCCCGTTTGCGGTTGTTTGCACGTGCGGGTTGGCTGCGCGTGTTTTTTGGGGGCTTTCAGGTTTTTGTTTTGGGTGTGTTCACTAACAAACGATTTCCATTTATGCCTGCAGTTGTTTACTATTTCTGTTTTGGTGTTTAAAGTTGCTAAGTGTGGTTTGCATAGTATTAACCTTTTTCAGTTAAACATAGGTTGCACCTTTTTGAAACATTGCTGTATGGTGATGCTCTTTTTATGATTTTCCAGGATATATTGTAGCTTGTTTTTGCGTCTTTAAGTTTCCAGATATATTTGCTCAGTCTGTTTGGTTTTTTATATTTTTCTTTATTAAATGACTGTTTGTGGTTTGCATATCTGGTTTTGAAGTGATTTTCAGTGATCCCTATGCATGTTTCTTTTTCATTTTCTGATGTCACAGTAGCCTGGTATACAATGTTGTTGTGAAGGCATTTATTGTTTAGTGGGCACTGCTCCTTTCTGGTGCAATTGCAAGATTTCCTTTCTTCACCTTCTTTGCTGTGTTGATTTTCATTTTGTTGATGCGTCAATTAGGTTTTTGAGGTTGGGCATACATGAGTACGATAGTTTGACAGTGTTTTTGTTAAATATTTTGGACAGTTTGTGTTCTTTTGGAAATGAAGTTGTTAGGATTTTGAAGAATTCTTTCCCTATGTTTGTTTTGAGTTTCCCGTCGTATGGGGGGTTATACCATATGATTTTTCTTTTCCTATTTTTCTTGCTTTTATTTGTGTTGTTGTCTGGGTTGTATTGTAATTTGTAATTGTATCCACTTGTTTGTAGTGCCTCCTGGTATTCTACTGCTGCATTGTTGAACACTCTCTCACTGCATGACAGGTTTGATAGTCTCTTGTTTATGCCATGGGGTATGATCTTTAATATAGATGGTGGATGGTTACTTTTGGTGTGTACATAAAGAGGTGTATCGTTGGGTTTCTTGTATGGTTTATATATGTGATTGTTGAGATCCAGTGTTTTGTCTAAGTAGTTCTGTCATGTGACGTAGCCTCACATCAAGGCATGTGACGCTCTATCACATGTAGTTAGTGATATGAATCCTTCCCCCTGCCACAACTAAAGGAAGAATAATCCTGTGGCTTGACTAGTGTAGCGGCGTCCCCAAAAACATTGTGAGTATGACTCATTCACGGAACACATGTGACATGTTGGACATGGGGTGAAGGTGACCACTGAAGTTGAACGTTACCACGGGCTGGTAAGGTAGAGGTGCTGGTCATGAAGTTTTGAACACTGAGTAATGCACTCACAAGGCGAAGAGGGAAAAGAGTCAGTTTTAATAACCCAGCAGATGGCCTAGAGACTCGAACCTGTCAGACGGTGTCCACTTTGCTGACCAGATAATACCAGGTGAGCGATTCGAAATTGGGGACAAGCTACAGGTGGGGAAAACTATACAGACAAAGAAAGAATTCATGAAGTTTAGAATTTAGGAAGCAGGTTACTTACACGAACCAATAATCGTGTTTCAGCCCAATAACCCTTCGCCCTCACCCTTCATCTTTTCGCCCCGTGACGGGTGGTTGAAGATGGCCATGGTGTGGGGAACATTGACGGTAGTTTCAGCCCCCAACAAGTGCCAACACAGGGAGATAGTTTGAAGCCGTCGTTTCTCAAGAGGACAGAGAAGTCGCGGAAGAGAAGTCGAGACTCGTATCACCAGGACAGGAGAATACGAGGGGGCAGTCTAATGTCCCTTCGGAGAGACAGGAATTGAGAAATCAGGGGAGCTTTTTTCTTTGAGGCTGCAGGTCCTCAGTGATTACGGGAGTAATGATTCTCCTGGTTCGGATTTTTTGGATAACCGTAATGTGAGAGGCCATAGCTTTAAAGAAGGTCGGGAACTAGGGTTAATTTATCTCCTCGGTGTGAGGAGAGATACATGTGTGAAGATTTGATTTGTCTCTCGTGTGAGGAGAGCAACATGTGTGGACAGATGATTTGATCTCTCGGTGTGAGAAGATACCTGTTGTGCAATTTATCTTTGTCTCACAGTGTGGAGAGAGATACAGTTAGTAAATCTGTTTACAAGTGTTGATGCAAATATATATAATTGTTTTCCCCTGACGGAGAGGGGGAGAAGAAAACCATTCGGTATTGCGCCGTTGGTTGATTGAAAGATTTGCGAGTGCGAATGGCGTATCAATTGGCTGGCATGAATCGGGATGCAAAAGTGAAGGGGTGACAGTGGTGCCCCGACTTCCAGTTTCACCGGCGTAGCTGCCGTTTTGGTTTCCCCGGAAAAAAACAAAAAAAAGACAGTTTTCTAATTGTGCCCTTGGGGTTTAAAAAAAAAGGTTTATATTTGTACCCTCCAGGGTTTGAGGGAAAGGAACAACAAAGTGATTCTATTGTGCCCCTCCAGGGTTTGAGGACGGACAAAACCGAACTTATTTGATTATTGCAGGTGAATTCTCATATGCATTTGTTGTTGTTTTGCTATTTCAATGTGTGGATTAAGGTGTTTGAGAAATCTTTTGTGTTGCTCTACTCTCCGTTAAGGTTTTTGTTTTTGGTAGGAATTTCTTTTTGACGCTTCCCCAACCACAGGACCGATCGCCTCTACCACCACCTCTTCTCGAACCTGGCAGCGCAGCGGGCAGTGCGTTGAGGAGTTGTTGTCCTCCCCTTAGAAGATTAGAATTTTTGTCACCCTTTCCCCCGGACTGATCGCCCCAACCCTCTTCAGCCTTAGCAGGGGACCAAGGCGTTGGGGAGTCACTAGTCATTCCCTCTCATAAATATCTAATTCTTTCGCTATCCTATTGTTTCAGTTTGATTTTTTCTTCCCCTTGCCCCTCAGAGTGTGGGATCAACTCCTCCTCCGTCACGCTAAATAGTGTAGGTGGTGAGTTGATTACCGCTCTGCCCAAAAAACATCTTCTTTATCTTTCTCTGATCAATTTTTTTTTTGGGTGTGGAGGCGAGGATTTTCTTGAGTTTTGGGTTGAATGTGCCTTTATTGATTGATTGTTTAGTCATTGTATTATTCCTGTAGTGTGGTGTATATTGTGCAGTGAATTGTTTTTCCCGTCTCAGTTTCACACGGGAGAACAGAGACCACATGGTTGCTGTCTGAGGGCTTCTTTTTCCTTTTTCTTTGATTTCTGCACAACTATCTCGGTCCAGTGTATCCTTCATTTCCTTTTCCACCCCCTTTTTCAAATCTCTTAAACCTTCACCCAATAAGGCGCCTATCAAGGTTGCTTTCTACAATTTTCATCTTTTAGTAAGATTTCCGGTCAGTTTGTGTTTTCTTCCCCTCTTTTTAATTGTTTGTGAATTCCATTTGTTTTGTAAATTTTATATTCATATTTTGTATAAGGCGGTACATTTTTTATTGTAAATTCGTTTTTGAAATTAAGTAAGAACGAAAGACTGACAACAAAACATTTAAGAACTCTCCATAAACTTTATAAAGAATTTATTTTCAGAAAACTTTATTGTGTTAATTATTTTTTTATCTTAGGGAAAACAGTTATTGTAATTAAACTTCATTTTGTTTTCTAAATCCCAATTGCTAGCAGAAGCAAATATTTTTGGAAAAATCCATTCCTTGATTTCATATCAAACCCTGTATTAGATAAGCGGTTTTCTGTTTACACCGTAAATTGAATTCTGTATTTGTATATATACTATAATTACGGTTTTGTGAAACATAACATTATCAGATAATCGCCTTATTTTTATCATACTTCGAGATTGTTTGGTGTATTTAAATCTGACGTTCATTATGGAGGATTTTGATAGCTATGTTAAAACAAGCGGAAAACGCTTGTTTTGATGGCGAAAAACTACTAACTATGTGCAACAATGCTACAGATAGGGCAGACATCTAAGACAGAGGGAAGCTGAAGAAAATAGACTACAGCGGGAAGCTGAAAGAAAATAAATTAACAGAGAGGGAAGCCGCATGAAGAAAAAGATTACAGAGGGAACTGAAGCAAATAGACTACAGAGGGCCGCTGAAGAAGCTAATTAACCGAGGGAAGCTGACGCTGAAGAAACTTCCAATTTCACGTTGAGGCAGTTTAGAACTAGAGACTGCTCTGAAATTACCAAGATCCAGGCATCCGCGAGAACCTCCCCCAGTCGGTCCGCAGCCCTGTCCTCAACCACAAGCGGCATATAATCCAAAGTTCCGCCATTAATGAGGAAAAAACGGATGACATTGATAGTTTTCTTTTTCCGATATTGAAAGCTCGCAACTTCTAGTGGTTGGCCACAGGAAACGTGGACATAGTATATTTGCGAATCCGTGTTTAAGGGTAGCGCTTTGACATTGATAACAACCTCACTTGCAGCGAAAACAAAATTTAACTTATGGGATCAGTTGAAAGAAGAACTCCTCAAGAAATTTCAATTTCTGCTGCTCGATTCACGAACGTTTCCGTTCTGTGCGCCCATGAAAACGGAGAATCTTTCCCGTCTTTTCTGATCGTAATGAGTCCTTGTTGGATCATGGATCGCTTATCTCAAACGAACACGGACTTTTCAGTCACGTGGCGAGATCTACTTCTTAGAGACAACTTTTCCAGAGCGTGAGCCAAGATCTGGCCACTTACCTTAAAGAAAGGTAATTGTGAAAACGTGAGAAATGTGTCCAGATGGCTGATCATTGATTGGGTACGCTCACCAGCTAAGGCGTGGCTAGAAAGGAGAATTTTCCATCTTTGAGTCCTCATTCGTCAGTACTATCCCATCAGACAGGGAAGTATACAGGAAAGGAAATCGTGGGTCATATTGGAGGTCCTCAAGGATATACCTATCCTAGGACGGACAGGGATCTTCCGCGGTTCGAGTGAATTTCGTCAGCATAGCCAGTACTACACCTGCCGGACAGACCCGTTTACTTCTCAGCCCAACGTTTCCGAGGGTCGTGGCACAACGACCCACCACGTAGACCTTATGGGCCAGTTCGTGGCCAAACCAGAAGTCCAAAATCAGTCAGCTGCAGCTCAGACAATGCGCTGTATCTTTTGTTGATGGCAAGTTCATCTGAAACAGAACTTGCCCTTTCAGACCGGTGATTCTCAAAACCCGCATTAGTCTCCACTGAATGTGAAGAAGGCCGTCGTTTTGACACCAATCATCTGTTTGATGGACTGGATGTTATCAAACGGAGCCCTCAAGGGAGTGCTGGCATTCGTTTTCTTGCGTGACACTGGTCACCACTGCTGGTGTATACGAAATCTTTTCCGTGCATCCAGACCAGAAATCTCAACACTGTTCACTCAAAGAGTAGGTCGTTTGGAGCAAGAATGAAACGTATCCCGTTGCGAAAAATTCAGGTCGACACCAGCCGTACTACACCCGGATTTTCTTACCGCCTGTGCATTGAGAACCCATACTGCGACGTATCTAGGGCAATTTGCAGGTGTCGCCTACAGTACATGGTGGTTAGCTGAGATCGTTTGTTTCCTTGTCTTGTGAGTACTAGATTCCCAAATTACATAGAGCAGGGAAAAGGCTACAACGCCCGCTAAAAGTCTCTGAACTGATAACTCCCGGAATTACCCCAGATGATTTCAAAGAACATGCAGGTAAACGACGCGGACGCTGACGACAATACTTTCTGCTGCAAAACAGACTGTCACAGACGTACAAACGGACACACCAACGTACATACTGACTCTAACATTCTCTACAGGTGATGTAACCTATGGACCAGGACAACAGACAAGTTGTTGGTTCCAAAACCACTTAGAGCCACGACAGTACATGCACGACGGCTCAAGATGCCAAAGTTCGCCTGGTCCACTGCGGAATCAAAAGACCAATAAAGAGAGTTCTTGAATCTTTTTCTTGGCCGGGTGTCACAAGGAAGTTACGAAATACTTACTGCCGCTCATGTGACATCTTGCCAAAAGACATCTCAGAAAGGGTCGCTCCCATTGCACCTTTGCACAAAATTTGCCTCTCATTCCGTTCCATTCCCGAAGGTAGCTATTGACTTGAATGGACCGCTTCCCGCTGTCTTCTCGGATATCGCTATAGATCCTTGACTTTGGATGGATACAGCAACAAGGTATCCAGAACGAATCCACTGAAGAAAATTGATACAGTATCTGTCGCTGAAGCCTTACTTGCAATTTTTTCAGAGAGGGTGGGTCTTCCAGACGAAATTCTCTCGATTGTGGCACGCAATTCATTTCTGAACTCATGAAGAAATTACAAACTGTTGTCAATCCTCTTCCATTTCAAACCACGCCATATCATCCCCAATATCGAATGGCATGGTTGGAACTTTCAATGGAACGTTGAAGTCCATGTAGAGAAAGGTTGCAAGGCACAGCCCCAGGAATGGATCGTTTCGTACCGCTTTGCTTTTTGCATACAGGGAAATGCCGATCGAAACGCTGGGGGAATTCTCACCATTTGGCTTCTTTTCGGACACTCACCAAGGGTCCTTTTGGATCTATTGAGGACACAATGGACGACAAAGACGGACATACCTGACAGTAAAACTGTTTAACCAAGACTTATGAACTGCATAAATCGTTTGAAGGATGCATGTGGAGCTTGCTCCAAACAGTCAGCTGATAGAAAAACATATGTGTACAAGGTCATTGCAGACAAGAAAGCAAAGGCACGTATCCTCAGTGTAGGGGAAAAAGTCCTTGTGCTACTAACTGATGAACATAACAAGCCGTGTTATGTGGAAGGTCCTATTTCAGGTGGTCGAAAAACTTTCTGTTCGCAGTAAATTAAAAGAATCAAAAATGCAAACACTGAGAAGTATTTCATGTGAACATGAAGAAGAAGTAGGTTGAACGTACAAATGTTGCCATCAACCAGTCGTTTGCATGGATATGTCCTGTGTCAGAAACTGATGTCAACATGACAGACATTATCAGATGAATTAGTAGCCCAATGTAACGTACAGGGACAGATCAAGGTATGAAAACAGCAAATGTAGAGTGTTCACATCTACCAATGCAGATGATGTTTGTACCCCCTCCTAAACTGTCTAACAAAGGAGAAACCTCTGAGGATGTGGTTCTGTCGAATGATTTGTCCTACAAGTCAAACAGAACAGCTCAAAGAAATTTTTTGAAAGACTTTCAGATGTGGGATGCCAGAAAACCCAGGGTCAGAGACTGGATTGAACCCATATTAATTCCAGTTAACTTCTGAAATACCAGTGTGGGGTGCGACCCAGACCCATCCCCCTGCCGTTTGCAAACACAAAAAAAAAAAAGAGGTTGTCGAGAGCAGTGCTTGGCTATGTAAGGCATGTGAGAAGTTCGCCAGGTTCTTGACTGGAAGCAAAGTTTCAGTTACCCGACTGACCACAAGGCCACTGCCGTATCTTGCACTCGTCAAAGACTAAGAACACAGTATTACGATGGTCTTTAGGCAATTGCAGGAATTCCAGTTTACTGTTGAACCATGCCTAGCCACACACAATAGTCATGGCATGATATGTTGACACGCTGCGTTGAATATTCAATGGACAAATGTAACTGTCTTCAAGTAAAGACTATTCCTGTTTTTTGTCTATCTTAATGATTACGGTGTGAATCTCTATTGACGATTGCCTTGTAAGCATCCGACGGATTTAAATCAAGTGGTATTTAGCATAATTTGCTTATTGAAGTGATATAATGTTTTGCAGCAAACAACTACTGAATGTTGATGTAATACCATATTTATTTCATAGGTAAACAAGGAAAAAATCAAGTACTAATTTAATCTCATTTGCTTGTGACGATGAATTGTCTCTGTCAGTGTGGATTGATCCATACCGACATAAGACATTCATAATATTCAAGTTAATTATGATTGTGCAATGAGACAAACCAATTTGTTTCATTTGTCATTGTCACACTGATGCAAGCATGTGACATTTCACTGGATTGAGGGGGGGGGGGGGGGGGGGGGGGGGGGGGGGGGGGGGGGGGGGGGGGGGGGGGGGGGGGGGGGGGGGGGGGGGGGGGGGGGGGTGGGGGGGGGGGGGGGGGGGGTGGGGGGGGGGGGGGTGGGGGGGGGGGGGGGGGGGGGGGGGGGGGGGGGGGGGGGGGGGGGTGGGGGGGGGGGGGGGGGGGGGGGGGGGGGGGGCTAAAACATTACATTGGGGAAAAAAGAACTATGTTTAAACTATGGTCTTATTATTGTTACATGTCATTGAGAAACATTTTACACTTGGAAATATTCTCATTTTCATGAGGGTTTTGAAACATAAAGATGTGAACAAAGATCAAGGGAAAATATGTTGCTTCACATCTTATGTTATGAGACACAATTTGTACATTGAATGTGTTGATATCCCTATTGTTATTATCCATGTAATTATGTGAAATATGCGTATCTGTGAATAAGGGAACAATTATGAATGTTTTTTTTTATATGACAAAGATTAGGAACGTTTGAAATATCAATTTATGGTGGCTCCAGGTGATTGATTCTAAAAACGTTGATTATTAATTTGGTGAACTCATGTGCGCTGTTAACCATTTTGAGATTCATGGCTTAAGATGTGTTTAAGTGAAGTTAGGTATATCCATTAAAAAATTTTCTGGAGCAAATATTAATCATCCAGATGGGGGGTGTCCAGAGACGTCGCACACCTCAAGGCATGTGATCGCTCTAACACATGTAGTTAGTGAATATGAATCATTTTCCCCATGCCACAACAAAAGGAAGATATTCATGTGGCGTGACTAGTTAGCGGGGCGTCCCCAATATAATTGTGATAGGACTCATTCATGGGAACAAATGTGGTCATTGGAGGTGAAAGTGACCACTGAGTGAAGTTTTAACAGGGCTGGTAAGGTACGGTGCTGGTCAGTGAGTTTTGAACCCGCTGCGACAGCACTCACTTGGAGAAGAGGGGAAAGATTCATTTTAACCCAGCAGATGGCCTAGTGACGCGAACCTGTCAGGACGGTTGGTCCTCTTTTGCTGACCATTTATTACCAGGTGAGGCGATAGATAGTTGGGAAAGCTACAGGGGGGAAAAACATAAAAGAAGAAAGAAAGAATCATATGTTGAATTTGGAACAGGTTACCTTCGCACGAACCTTATTCGGTTTCATCAGCCCTTCACCCTTTACCCTTCGACCCTCGCCCTTCCCCCTATCCTCTTTCGCCCCGTGAGGTGGTTGAAGATGGCCATGGGGGGGGGAACATACCGTAGTTCAGGCCCCAGCAAGTGCCAACTCCCGGGAGCTGATTGAAGCTCGTCGTTTCTCAAAGACAGAAAAGTCGCGGAACAGAAGTCGGAGTACTCGTATCTCCAGGACAGGAGAATTCGAGGGGGCAGTAATATTGTCCACGGGAGAGACAGGGATTGAGAAAGCAGGGAGCGTTTTTTTGCTTTTTGGAAAAAAGGGCCTGCAGTCCTCAGTGATTACGGGAGTTATGTATGCTCCCTGTTCGGATATTTTTGGTAACGGAATGTGAAGGCCATAGCTTTATAAAGCGGAATCTAGTTATTTTTTTTTAAGGGGGGGGGGGGGGGGGGGGGGGTGGGGGGTGGGGTATCCCCACCCCCCCCACCCTCGTGTAGGAGGAGATTACATGTTTGAAGATTGATTTGTCTCCTCGTGTGGAGGAAGATACATGTGTGAAGATTGATTTGTCTCTCGTGTGAGAGAGATTTACAAGTGTGCAGATTATTTGTCTCTCAGTGTGGAGAGAGCTACATTGTAACACACGATTTACAAGTGGTTGATGATTTAGGTAAAATTGTTTTCCCTGAAGGAGAGGGGGGAGAAGAAAAACTACGGTAGTGGCGCCTTTTGGTTGTTTGGAAAGCTGCGTCTGTGCGTATGGAGTAAATGCTGTCATGAATGCGGTATGCAAAAGTGACAGTGTGACCAGTACACTACCTTTTTGGGTTGCTTCAATGGTAAATGCGTTAAGTTGTGGCAAACAAAAAGTAGAGAACTACTTAGACATAACACTGGATCCAACAATCACATATATAAACATACAAGAAAACCAACGAATACACCTCATTATGTACACACCAAAAGTAACCAGGCGCACCATCTATAGTAAAGACCATAACCCCAAGCATAAACAAGGACTAGCAACCGTCATGCAGTGAGAGAGTGTTCTCCAATGCAGCAGTAGACATACCAGGAGGCACTACAAACAGTGATTACAATTACAAATTACAATACAACCCAGACAACAACACAAATAAAAGCAAGAAAAATAGGAAAAGAAAAATCATATGGTATAACCCCCATACGACGGAACTCAAAACAAACATAGGGAAAGAATTCTTCAAATCCTAACAACTTCATTTCCAAAAGAACATAAACTGTCCAAAATATTAACAAAAACCTGTCAAACTATCGTACCATGTATGCCCAACCTCAAAACCTAATTGACGCATCCAACAAAATGAAAATCAACACAGCAAAGAAGGGTGAAAAAGGAATCTTGCAATTGCACCAGAAAGGAGCAGTGCCCACTAAACCAATAAATGCCTTCACAACAACATTTATACCAGGCTACTGTGACATCAGAAATGCAAAGAAACATACATAGGGATCACTGAAAATCACTTCAAAACAGATATGCAAACCACAAACAGTCCATTAATAAAGAAAAATAAAAACCAAACAGAACTGAGCAAATATATCGGAAACTAAAGACGCAAAACAAGCTACAATATATCCTGGAAAATCATAAAAAAGGCATCACCATACAGCAATGTTTCAAAAAGGTGCAACCTATGTTTAACTGAAATGGATTAATACTATGCAAACCACACTTAGCAACTTTAAACCCAAAACAGAAATAGTAAACAACTGCAGCATAATGGAAATCGTTGTTAGTGAACACACCCAAAACAAAAACCTGAAAGCCCCCAAAAACACGTGCAGCCAACCCGCACGTGCAAACAACCGCAAACGGGAGCCACACGCTATATAACTCGGCGGTGGGCAAACCAAAAACCATCCTGATGACAGCGCAACACGCTTGAAACAAATTGTAGATATTTTAAGATTCCTCTTTAAGTTGTTTTAACTAATGTTGCTCCCTAAAGGGTTGAGACTTAAAAATTGTTTTAGGCATTTTAAATATACTGATCTCTCTCTCTCTCTCTCTCTCTCCTCTCTCCTCTCTCATCTCTATATATATATATATATATGTTTATAATTTATATATAATTATAATATAATATATATATATTAATTATATATATATATATATATATATATATTATTTTGTTAATAATATAAAAAAGGAATGCTAAAACTCTACAAATTTGTTTCGAACGTGTTGCGCTGTCATCAGGATGGCCCTCGGTTTGCCCACCTGCCGATGTTATAGCGTGTGGCTCCCGTTTGCGGTTGTTTGCACGTGCGGGTTGGCTGCGTGTTTTTTGGGGGCTTTCAGGTTTTTGTTTTGGATGTGTTCACTAACAACGATTTCCATTTATGCCTGCAGTTGTTTACTATTCTGTTTTGGTGTTTAAAGTTGCTAAGTGTGGTTTGCATAGTATTACCATTTTTTCAGTTAAACATAGGTTGCACCTTTTTGAAACATTGCTGTATGGTGATGCTCTTTTTATGATTTTCCAGGATATATTGTAGCTTTTTTTGCGTCTTAAGTTTCCAGATATATTTGCTCAGTTCTGTTTGGTTTTTTATTTTTTCTTTATTAAATGACTGTTTGTGTTTGCATATCTGGTTTTGAAGTGGTTTTCAGTGACCTATGTATGTTTCTTTTCATTTTCTGATGTCACAGTAGCCTGGTATACAATGTTGCTGTGAAGACATTTGTTGTTTAGTGGGCACTGCTCCTTTGGTGCAATTGCAAGATTTCTTTCTTCACCCCTTTTTTGCTGTGTTGATTTTCATTTTGTTGGATGCGTCAAAAAGGTTTTTGAGGTTGGGCATACATGCGTACGATAGTTTAACAGTGTTTTTGTTAATATTTTGGACAATTTGTGTTCTTTTGAAATGAAGTTGTTAGGATTCTAAAAAATTTTTTCCCTATGTTCGTGTTTACTTTCCCCTGTATGGGGGGTTAAACCATATGATTTTTCTTTTCCTATTTTTCTTGCTTTATTGTGTTGTTGTCTGGGTTGTATTTGTAATTTGCAAAATCTTCCAAAACCCCAACTTAAAGATTACCATTGAAGCAATCAAAAGGTAGTGAACTACTTAGACATAACATGGATCTCAACAATCATATATACAAACCATACAAGAAACCCAACGATTACACCTCTTTATGTACACACCAAAAGTAACCCTCCACCATCTGTATTGAAGACCATACCCATGGCATAAACAAGAACATCAAACCTTCATGCAGTGAGGAGTGTTCAACAATGCAGCAGTAGAATACCAGGAGGGACTACAAACAAGTGGGTACAATTACAAATTACAATACAAACCAGACAAAAACACAAATAAAAGCAAGAAAAATAGGAAAAGAAAAATCATATGGTATAACCCCCCCTACGACGGGAAAGTCCAAACGAACTAGGGAAAGAATTTTCTTTAGAATCCTAACAACTTCATTTCAAAAGAACAAAAAAATTGTCCAAAATATTTAACAAAAAAAAACTGTTAAAACTATCGTACTCATGTATGCCCAACCTCAAAAACCTGATTGACGCACCCAACAAAATGAAAATCAACACAGCAAAGAAGGGTGAAGAAAGGAAATCTTGCAAATTGCACCAGAAAGGAGCAGTGCCCACTAAACAACAAATGTTTTCACAGCAACATTGTATACCAGGCTACTGTGACATCAAATGAAAAAGAAACATACATAGGGATCACTGAAAACCACTTCAAAACAGATATGCAAACCACAAACATCATTTAATAAAGAAAAATATAAAAACCAAACAGAACTGAGCAAATATATCTGGAAATTTAAAGACGCAAAAACAAGCTACAATATATCCTGGAAATCATAAAAAGAGCATCACCATCAGCAATGTTTCAAAAAGGTGCAACCTATGTTTAACTGAAAATGGTTAATACTATGCAAACCACACTTTAGCAACTTTAAACACCAAAACAGAAATAGTAAACAACTGCAGCATAAAAGGAAATCGTGTTAGTGAACACATCCAAACAAAAACCTGAAAGCCCCCAAAAACACGTGCAGCCAACCCGCACGTGCAAACAACCGCAAACGGGAGCCCACACGCTAATAACATCGGCGGGGGGCAAACCGATTGCCCATCCTGATGACAGCGCAACACGTTCGAAACAAATTTGTAGAGTTTTAGCATTCCCTTTTTTAAAATTATTAACAAATGTTGCTCCCCAAGGGGTCGAGCACTTTTAAAGTCATTTAGGCTTTTTAATCATATTCATCTATATTATATTATATCCTGGCATCAGGCCTGAGAGATACAGACACTTGGGAGCGTTGATCAGGGGGATTGAGCAACACTCTCAAAGACACAATCATCTAGTGGATGAGACGTGACTGTGTAGTCAAGTTTCCCAATTTAGCCCTTAGCAAACCAAACTCTGGGTAGCGACTGGTCGAGGCAGAAAAAACCCACATGACACGATGGAACTGAACCCACGACCTCCCAGCCTGGAGTCCGTGACATGACCATTTCGCCACGGCAGTGGTGTTTAACATGAAATAGATAAAACAATGATGATGATGATGATGATGACGACATGATGAAAATAAAAAAAATGGGGAAAATAATAAAGATAATGATGATAATAATAATAACAATAAAAACAATTTAATAATAAATAGTGATAATAATGATAATAATAGCATGCTTGTGCCACATAAATTTTGATATTTGACATCTCTTTCTAATGAACCAAAGTAAAAGATACATTTTCATCTTGTCCCTGCTCTGCCGTGTAAGTACTCCATCCCACCCTGAAATGGGGGAAAATTTTCGGTTTCAAACCAGTACACAGCTCTGTGGTTAGCCAGCCGCAGTCTGCAGGTGAAGCATTCCTCTCAAAATGACCAGTCCCAGTCTTAACTGTCGAAACCACATGACCTGTACCATGCCCTTTTGACACCTCACCTCCTTTCCCTTTCTTGCTAAAATGCCTGGTAATTCGTCTCCCGTTTCCGTACCTTTCATAGGCACTTCTTGCTCCCCTTCTCTCGTGACACTCTTCAGCTGTAATGCTGGTGCTCGCTAGTTAGCAAGCCACGCCAGCTAGCCTGAACTGGGTCAAGACTAACTTTAAGACAAACAAGTTGAAGGAGTAACGTTTTCCTTACCTCAGGCACACGGGGACCGTGACGGTAAACGCCAACATCCTGATCGTGGTGACGGACGGGGATCCAGCAATCGTAATGAAACTGCTATAGAGGCAGCTAAGCTCCACAAGGCCAACGTGAGCGTTCTGGCTGTTGGCGTAGGCAGCAACGTACTTCAGTTGGAGTTGCAGCGGATTGCAAGTGGACCAGAGAACGTGTTTAACGTCACAGGTTTTGCTGCTCTAGAATTTTTGCTGGACAGGCTGAAAAAAGTACATGTGAAAGTAAGAAGGAAACATCAGAATATCTTTCTGTCTGACTGTCCTCTCTCTCTCTCTCTCTCTCTCTCCTCTCTCTCTCTCTCTCTCTCTCTCCCCTCTCTCTCTCTCTCTCTCTCGCTCGCCACCCACCCACCCACACACCACACACAGACACACACACACACACACAGACACACACACACACACACACACACACACACACACACACACACACACACACACACACACACACCACACACACACACACACACACACACATATATATTTATGCATTAGTTTCTCTCTCTCTCTCTCTCTCTCCCCTTTTTAAATCTATCTATCTATCTATCTATCTATCTATCTATCTATCTATCTATCTATCTATCTATCTATCTATGGACTACGTTAGTCATTTAGTTTGTTTGTTTGTTCCCTTGTTCATTTGTTTCTCACCGTGATAAAAATATACATAATATTCAGAAAATCAAAACGGGGCACTAATGCATCTATGTATGTCTCTAAATGTGTGCGGGCGCGCGCGCGCGTGTGTGTGTGTGTGTGTCACTGTCGCTGAACACGAGCTCCAAAACGCGTTGCTTCCCTTGCAGATTTTTCAAACATCGTCTATTGACACGAAGGGAGTCTGACTAGTAGGGCTAATTGTTGTGCATGGAGAGTTAGAAGCATTGACAATGGGTAGGGTTCAGGGACAGAAAATGGTGAAGGTTCTTTAGGTGTTCACAACAGGACAGAGAGAGAGAGAGAGAGAGAGAGAAGAGAGAGAGAGAGAGAGAGAGAGAGAGAGAGAGAGAGAGAGAGAGAGAGAGAGAACGAAAGATTTAATCAGTAAAGGCCTTGCCCCTTTCGATGGGCGTACAATATACCGATACCAATCCATACAGCAATGTAACATAGTATAGTTTGACAACAAGAAACAGACAGGTAAGCATAAGAAGTGCACACAATAAATACGACAACTGGGTTCATTTAATTGACCACAGTTGTGCACCCCTTGAAGGCCTCGTATAAATGTATACATAAGCTCTTCAATACTTTATTCAATTTTAATTGCCATAAGCAAAGCAGCTCGAAATACACACGGGTTTAAAAAAAAATTCCTAGGAATGTATTCATATAGTAAATCCTGCAGAACAGGACAACAAAGCAGAAAATGCAGTTCGTCTTCATTTCCGTTTGTGCATAAAGGCCATAGCATATCAATGATTTTAATACTTGCATATCGGTACTGATACGCTTTGATGTTTGTGATTCTTAATCTAAATCTTGCCAGATCACTTCTAATATACCTGTGAATATTAAGTGAGATTTTTTTCCATAACTACTAGATGTCTTAAAATTCTATAAAACGAATATAGCTCACTGTTCTGGATATTTTCATGTCAGTTCGCAATCCGTTATCGATCAGACTTTGCGGGAGCTGTTTCAAAAACACTTTTACATCATTTGATCTAGCCAGACAAACCCAGATACAGTATAAAAATAGAAAATCCTGAACACCTGAAACCCACGACTTTTGAAAACGTGATTCCAATCCCAGCAACATGCCTCAAGTGGTAATCTATTATCATCCATCTGTACAATCCTCAGCCAGTATCTAATGCACTGCATGGATGAATGGATATAGATAGGACAGCGGTTAGTTTCCCCATAGACATGTTCATTAAGTGTCTTCATGTGATATGAGAGGGGAGAGAGAGAGAGAGAGAGAGAGAGAGAGAGAGAGAGGAGAGAGAGAGAGAGAGCGTTTACTCTAGATTTCTGTCTTTTGTTCAGTTCAATGTGTCAGATACTTATGTAAGTGATGTAGATGGATGACGGTTGTGCTAATATTTCTGTGGTGTTGTTGCTGATAAATGTGTGTGTGTGTGTGTGTGTGTGTGTGTGTGTGTGTGTGTGTGTGTGTTTTGGGGTGTGTGTGTGTGTGTGTGTGGGGGCGCGCGCGCGCGCGTGCGCGCCCGTATGTATGTATGTTTGTATGTATGTATATGTGTGTGTGTGTGTGTGTGTGTGTGTGTGGTGTGTGTGTGTGTGGTGTGTGTGTGTGTGTGTTCTGTTGTTTGAACGTCAAATTCACGCTGGGTGATATTAGACGGAAACTGGCAGAGACAACAGGAAAAGAGAGTTGAGAGGTCAATTGGTATATGTGCATATGATTGAGCGCATGCACATGTATATATATATATTTTATATTACATGTGTCAAAGTAGTACTGACCACTTGTAATTGCAAAAAGCTCACCTCCACTTAAAGAGAAAAATAACAAAGTAGTACTGACCACTTGTAATTACAAAAAGCTTACCTCCACTTAAAAGAAAAAATAACTAACTGTCACACAGTCAAAGAAAGCGCCAGCAGCACTCTTGATTACATCTTGAATAACCTTAACCATCGAATCATTATCAGCTAGTACGTCTATAAATTATTATGTGAAGGCTTTGAGTCTGATCGCAAACATTTGGTAAATTGGTTCCAGGTTTTCACAATAAAGAAGCACATGTTTGGAGTTAAATCAGAACCACAAATGTATGTTGCTTTTTTTCCAGAAATAAAAAATGTTTTTAAAGCATCCAATCAAAATCTATAGCTTAACACGTGAAAAGTTTATATTTATGGGTGCAGTAATTTGAGTAACAGTACAGGTCTCTTGTTCTATTAAGAGAATGAGTCACCTCTTTATGTTATCAAATGAATTTTTCCAGTTGAAGATAGCCTTCTTGGAGACTAAAACGAATGTTTAATTTGGATTGTACGTCCACTATGCGTGTACAGATACATAAGGATACAACCGATCGCTTGATTATGTCTTTATCAGCAAAAATGCGGAACAACAGCAGCTGACATCGAATTTGCGTTGGATACCTCCATCAGCGTCGGCGAAGCCAACTTCGAGAAGGTCTGTTATCTGGGGATCTCAGTAGAGCTCCACAATTCTTTGAAACCTATGTAACCACATGGAGCTCCTTCTTTGCATGGTGGCCTGGTTTACGTTTACATACATGTACTTTAAAAGCTTTGGGCAGCGAGTACAGTGTTTATAATCAAGCGAAAGCTGTAGTCATCATCTGTCACCGTGTGATTTTCTAGCAGTCTGTTTTTCATGTACAGTATTTTAAAACTTGAATGAATGACAGTTTTGCACGGGCCGAATGAAAAAACAAAACAAAACACTATTGTTCATCACATCCTTTTGACTACCCTTAAACAAATACTTCCACTATGTCTCCTTTGAAGTAGTCTTCTAAACAGTGACAATGACAAAAAAAATGGTTCTTCAAATAACCATTAGCCAAAGAACAAAGAAACAAACAACGACGCAAAGTAACGCTTAACTGCTACCTAATATGAAACAGACTAATACATTTTCAACAAATTTGTCTTCTTTATGTTACATGTAACGTACATGAAAACGGCGCAAGACAGTCTTTCCCAGAAATCTATTAACAGGGTGTCAATGTAGGAGGGCTATTAACAGAGTGGCTATATAGTAGGAAAATAAGTATCAAAACACAGAAGTGGAGACAGATGCAGATCAGGGAGATGGGAAGATCAGCAGTGGAAGAGCAAAGAGGGGAGGGGAGGGGGGGGGGGGGGGGGCGCTAACAAAGGACACAGCCATCCGCTGAGTCGGAGCATTGTTGTTTTAGTTTGCTTCTTTCGTTTTCGTTTCTTTTCGTCTTTTTTTTTCTTCTTCTAGTTTTCTGCTGCTGTTTTGGCTCTAGGCCTTATCTGCCAGGTTTTCGTATTTCCCGTGATTATTGCAGAAAGAAACCTGCATTCTAATTTCATGACGAGGAGAGTCAAGAGACTAATAATCTTTTCATTAGTTTCATTGAATATAAAAAGGAGCATTTCTGAAGAATATTCTTAATTTTCTGAAGGAAGCTTCAGAGTTATGAGGAAACTGCTTTTTGCTTTTAAAAACAAAACCTGAACCTTGACACTAATTACCCTCTCTCTAGTGCTTTTTTTCTTGTTTCTCCATCTTTTCGTTCCGTCGGCTGTGTGCTAAAGCCTGTCTCGATAAGGTTTTCACTGTTCACTCTGCAATGCTGTTAGTGCCTCATTTTTCATCTGTCTCCTCCCCCCACCTCCCCTCCGTCTCCCTCCTTCAACAGTTTCCTCAAAGATAGGTTTAGCCAGACCATTTCATCTTGTTACTTCGGCCATGCTTTTGTTGTTTTCTTCTCCCCATTGATTTCAGTATATGTTTGTGCGATCCTATGTGGTAATGGTTTGGCGCACTTGTTGACTGGTGATAAGATCAATGTATCTGATGTTATCTTCGGTAACACCTGATATCTGTGGCTTGGGTTCTTCTTGTTAGATCTGGTATGAGGGTCCATGTAAAGGCATGTGGACAGGAAGATGGAACACAGCTCTTCGCACAAGGTCCTAATCTTGTGTGTCATGCAGACGGTCTTGTCCTTCCGTACAGGCTTTACTCTTGAGAGTGCTGTGGTTGTCTTTACTGACCTTGGTTTCACTGGATGCAGAGTTGAATAATTTGGAAGGAATTCTTTCTGTCTGAGCACTTACTTCAGCTGGTTTAGAATGAAAGAACAAATCTGATAATCGTAGATTATGTGCCGTGTTATGTCAAAAGTTCGAAGATTTCCAGACATATGCTTTGTCATTCCAGTATCCCGTCTCTCTCGTCATGATAACAAGGGCATAGTGAAGTGTGAATCAGTTGTTTCTTCTGCTTCCCC
>CM031609.1:30977731-30997731 GCA_018398815.1 Conus ventricosus | reverse complement strand
TGCTTCTCTCCCCATTACATCCCCAAAACACCCCTCATCTGTTAAACACCGTCGAAGAATGGAATTTAAAATTTGGACCCTTTCCCAAACCTGATTTTGGGAACAAAATGTAGGGGGACTTTTTTCAACTACCCCCAATGAGCTAAAAAAAAAGCATTTAGTATTTTCTTAATCTAAAAAACCCGACCCCAACCCCCAGACCCCCGCTTTAGAAATTTTGAACAGTTTTGGGAAAAAAATTCTTTTTCTTTGAAAACCGTAAAATCACCAATTTCAGAAAAACCTGGGACTCCCAGGCTCCCACTGTGGCCAATCTGTTTAGGGGGATTTTTAAAAAGACTTCTTTCTAACAGCCCCCTTCCTGTTTTCAGCATTCTGGGGAAAAAATTTATAGACGAAATTTCTACTCTGGGCAGGGACCAGACTGACCACAAACATTTCCCGGCTATATCAAACAGTTCATCCACCATTTAAAATTTACTCACAATACCTCTGTTTACCAACTTCCTTTTTTGAGTTTATTAAACTTGAAATGGCTTATCCAAACAGATTTTTGTACACTAAACCCACTGTGCAATGCTTTTTTACACTACAATCTGCCACCCCCCCACTGCAAAAGGGAATTTACCCTACAGTCAGTTTTTGAAATCAAAGTATTTGCTCTAAACCAGAAGATTTCTCACCCCCCTCAGGCGATGTTTTGAATTTCTCAACTAAGAGGCTACAAACCCCCCAAAATTTACGCACTGCTCTTGAAAAAGGGTAAAAAAGACCCCAACTATACCTTATTTACAAAAATAAGCTTTCCAACCCCAAACCCCGTTATCGTCCTCATAAAACCCAGCAAAACCCCCCCCTCCGTCCTTGGTTTAAAAAATTAATCAGTTTTCACCCTTACAAACTTAAAGGCCATACCCCACCCCCCAACCTAGGAGAAAGAAACACCCTTCTTCAAAGACTTGCTTTGCCCTCCCCCCCCTATAAAATGAAATCAAAAGACCCTAAGGTTTTTTTCAAATTTTTCCAACAAATGTTTTTTTGTAAGAGACCCCTTTGAATCCCCCCCAATTTTTTAGCCCCCGGGACCAAAAAAACATTTCCGTAAAACAAATGAAGAAAAACCCAATAACATCATTTATCTCTTTTTCTCGAACTCTTCAAATTCTCATACAATGGGGAAAAAAAAAAAATTTCCTCAGAAAACTTTTCACTGCATAGATCCCATCAAAACAACATGGGGATTTATCCGCAACATTTAAACCCTGCCCAACCACACCCATAACAAAAAAAAATGCATGGGATAAAATTTTTCAGACACCACACCACAGAATTTGTGGGGAAAAATTCGGGAAATAAGCAAATTGAAAACTTCCACCCTTTTTGGGGCTCAACCACTACAAAAATTTTCATGTTTACCCGCGATCCTTTTGCTCCCCAACTGAATCCCCCCCCCCCCCCCCAAAACCACACACACACCACCACACACACAACACAAACACACTCACCACTCCACAAACACACCTCATAAACCACACACTCCCACACTGCTGACGCGCGCACGCTTTTAACCACTTTCTCACCCCTCTTCCCCTACATAACGCCCCTTTTTCCCCCCCTTATTTGAAAGATTTGCCTGGTACTGAAACCCTTTTCCTTTTTAGCTTTTTTTTTAAAGCGTGAATTTTATTCCGTTTTTTTATGCGTAAAAAAGTGTGCGACCGCCGGCCTGACAGTCAACCACCACTGGGGAAAGGGCATTGACGAAAATTTAAAAACTTATATCTTGTCGTTGGGGTTTTTAAATTTATTTTTAATACAATATATAAAGAGAAGAAATTAAAATTAAACAAAACTTGCTCAAAGTCTTAGATTGAAGAATAGGGGGAGTAACCTTTTCAATCGCAGTGGCTTAAATACCCCTAATAACAGTATGTGAAAAGTGGGGGGATGGGAAAAAAAAAATAAATGCTTCTCAAAAACCTTCTAAAGCTTAGATCTCAAAGGGGAGGAAACTCACTAACACATAACCCCGGTCATATACAGATTTTTCAAAAACCCGATTTTTTCCCTCAGACCGGGGAAAGGGGAAAATTTGACCCCTCCCCGTTTCGGTTTAAGAAGAATCTACCCCAAAAAAAGGCGGGTGCAATACCGTAGTATTTTTAGGTTTAAAAAAACCCAAACCCAAAAGTCCAAACCTAGACGCAAAAAAAAATCAAAAAGAGCAAAAAAAGCACATTTTTTTTGTGAAAAGAAAAAATATAAAAGATAACCTCTTAACACAAGTCGAGGCCGTTCTTGGAATAACCGCAAGGGACAAAATTTACAAAAAACAAAAAATTTTCCAAAATAAGTACTGACACACAAACACCAACACAACACCACAAAACACACCAAACACACCACATATAAATATATATATAAAATAAATATAAAATATATATATATATATTTAAATATAATATTGGAAACCGAGCAAAAAAAAACTATAAAATATCCTGGAAAACAAAAAAAGGCATCCCCATACAACAACTTTTAAAAAAGATCTTTTAATGAATAACTAAAAAGGGTTACACAACCCCTTAAAACACTTTTAAAAAAAAAAACAGAAATAGTAAAAACTCAGGACAAGTGGAAACGTGTTGGGGGAACCACCCCAAGGGGATAACCTAAAAAAAAAAGAAAAAAAAACAAAACAGTGCAAACAACCTCACGTGAAAAAAAAAATAACTGGGCCCCACACCAAAACAGGGGGTTGGGACCCAAAAAATCATCCTGACGAGGGCCCCAAAAGAATTTAAAAATTTTTTCGTTAAGCCCCCAAATCTTATTTTGCACGAAAACCCCCCTTTTTACAAAACAAACCCGTTTCCCTTTTCATGTCACTTTTGGCCAAAATTTAAAACCTTTTTTTCAACTAAAATTAAACGCAAAAAAACTAAAAATCGACGTAACGTTATTTCAAAATGGGGGGCTTAAGTCAAAAAAAGATTGGTGATCGTGAACAAAAATTTAATTTCTCCCGGGGCATAAAAAAATTTAAAGGGGGTTTCAGTCGCCTTTACTTCCGCACTATTTAAAGTCCGCGAACTGAGACCCACACTTTTTTAAAAATGCTCTTCTACTTCCAGCACTATTTAAAAAATCAAACAACAACGGCTTTTCCGTCCTTTATTTTCTATTTTACATCCAAGAATTTAAAGAACCCCATTAATTCTTTTAAAATTCACTGTCTCCGCCCAAACCCCGTAAATGATAATCACAAAACCCCGCCTTGTGCCGCAGGCTTTAAACTTGATGGGAAACCATTAAAAATTTTCATTTTTTTTTAAAGTTTTAAAAAAGGGAAAATATAAATTGGGTTTCACGAAAAACAGAAGGTTTTAACCCCAAATTGAAAAACCTCTTTCGTACTAAATTTTTAAGATTTTCGCTACTAGAAAGCCCCAAAAATTTGAGCAGGGCCCTAGGGGAAAAGGTCCCCTTCTTTTTTCAGTCGCTACATTAGGACACCCGTTTCCTCCAAATTTGGGTTTTGGGGGTTTTTTGGGGCATTGTTTGTCTTTTAGGGTCTTAAAAGAGCCCAAACGGGTGATGTGATGTTGCAAAATAGCAGAGATAAAGCGAAAAAACACTGTGGCACAAGCAAGATTACCTATTTTTTGGAGCAACACGGAAACCCGGTTTTTAACCAACTGTGCAAAAGAGTATTAAGAAAGGAAGGGAGGTGGGCTACCCCCGTACACTTCTGATACCTTCCCCTGCGTGAAAGATAACGCAGCAGAGGAAAAAACGTCTCCCTTTCCCATTACACGTTTTATGCCTGCTCTGCCATGGGAGGGGAGAGGCTGGGAGGTCAGATAAAGGGGCGCTCACCCCCGGCTTACCACGAAGTCGTTTGCTCCAAATTATGAAGGCCCTGCGAGCAGTTTTAAAGCAAGGAAGACATTTTTTTAAATGTGTGTTTTTTTTTTTTTCTGTTTGAATACATTTGATGCGCTAACGCACTTAACATTACAACTGAACGAACCATTGGAGTTATGTGACTATAGAAACCGTGTGATTTTCCTGGCCTTTGTTTAAAAATTTCAGGGCTTTCACAAATCTGCCATTTTGGGAGATAACCGGGTCCTCGAATAGCGTAGGGGGAAAATTATAGTAATTCTGAGGTTTGCTTCGAAAATTTCCACAATACCAATTCGCAAGACCTCTTTTAAAGAACAAAATTTGTAGAGCCATCAGTATTTGTAAATGACTTACTTGATTCCCTTGTTCGCATTAATTTTAACCAATTATTTTGGTTTTTTTCAATATTTTGCCCACAAAACTTTAAAGCCAATTTCTTTAAGGGCAATCCTACAACTCCCGCGCCTTTTGGGTCAATTGGGGCTTAAGAACACACGCTCGTTTTGTTTGGGTTATATAGATTACATTTTTTTATAACATTAAAAAAACAATTAAAAAAATGGAACCTTTTAAAAAAATTGAAATGCCACTTAAAAGTAGGAGCTTTTTTAAAACCCCCAATCTTTGAATTTTAACATTTAAAACCATTGCAGTAGACGAATCATAGGGCTTCCAAGTCAGACTTTAAACCCACAAACTAAATATTTAAATCCCCCAAATAAAGAGTGACAGAGTGCCACAGCATGGCCATCCCGCCCTATGGCTTTTTTCCAAAATCATTTAAAATTTTTTGCCATTACTGCGAAACTACTGGCGCGGGTTTCAAATGCAAACCTTTTAAACCACCTAATCTTTAGTAAGGTCAGTAATAATTTTCATGTTTATTACCATACAGACGAAAACTAACTGAAACTACAATCCCCTTTCCCAAACGACAACGCATTAACCATTTAAAAACCCCTGACAATAATGCATTAAAAAAAGAATTTTGCAATGAATTAACTTAATCCTCAACTATTTTAACAAAATTTTAGCCCGCAATCAGGTTAGGCACATTGTTTTGTGGGGGTAAAAAGAGAAAAAACTTAGACTCGCCTGGCCCACCTCTTTTCAACCAACAACAATTCGTTTGGGGACCTAGAACAAAAACACCTAACCCCTTGGCAACATTTACTTAGAGAAGGAAGGCCAAAAAATGCCAGAGTGAAAGTTTTTAAACCCCATAAGGAAAAATACTTTGTCTATTAGGACCCAAAGAAAGCTAAGTCTAGCTAGTTAAAAAACTACAGGCTTTGACCCAAAAGAAAAAAATTTTCTGCAAATTTAGAAAAACAAAAAACTCCGTTATTTGCCTGCCAGCAAAAAGTTATCAAACTTCTTACACACGCAAGGTAAAAGGTTGACTTGTTTGGGTCAGGTTTTAAACAGCTGCCTTCTGACTTTAGCAACAGTTTTGGCAGTCCAAATTAAAAAAAAAGAAACCTCATAGGGGAGACCCAAACTTAGGACACAATCATTTTTTTAAAACACAAACCCTGCCCCACCTTTTTAAAAAAAGTACCTAGCCCTAAGAAAGGATCCGTTAAAAAAGCTCCACAGCCAGAAGCAGTTCAAAAGCACCCCACCTGTTGATTGCCTACACTGACATCACACTAGCGAAAAGACAGCCCTTTTGTATTTTTAAAAATTTTTACTGGATTGCCCCAAACTTTTTTCACTAAAAATTAATCCACAGCTGCACCCCCCAAACGTCCACAGATACCCCCAAATAACCCAACTTTGCCTATAGAAACAAAACCCAACTAAAAACACTGCCTATTTTGCCAGGCAGAGCATCAAGCGCTTTGGCAGCAAACTCTTTAAAAAATTTTGCAATAAAAATTTTTGTTTTCTAATCCAACTTTTACCGGGCTGGGGGTGTTGGAGCGCACGGGTCCTTTTGGCGCACTCCCCGTTAAAGCATAAACGATGTAAGAGGAAAACCCCAACAGCTTTTATAACTAACTTTTGTAATCCCCTGTTCCCAAACAGAGGCCTTATTTTTTCTCCAGCTTGTTTTCATAAAGTATTTTGTTTAATTTCTCTTTATTCCGTTTGTGAATCTCTGCGCTCGTTAGTAACACACTTCAACCGGCCCCCTTTGTAGCCTTAAATCCTTTTTTTGCTGTTTTCTGCCTTTTCTTCTCGCCCTAAAATTTTTTTTCGTCTGCATCAGCGAGCTAATTTTTTTTTTTCTTCATCTCCCCTATCCAGCCACCAAGTTTTGCCAAATTGTTTTTTATTCACCCCCCATTGCCGTAAAACCTCATTTAAACCCCCGAATTTTTACGCAAGGGAAGGAGAATCGCAATTGTTTTTAAAAGTTCTCCTCTTAAAAATCGTTTTTAATTTCTGCTATTATTCATCGCTGTTCGATTTAATTCTTTAAAGAGGTATTTTTTGTATTTCAATTGGTTGGGAACTCTTGCCCCCAAGTTTTTGTAAAAACTAAACCTCAGGGCCCTTAAAATTTTCTAAAGTTTTTTAATTGCCTTTGTCAAAAGCAGGGGGTTCTAAGAATTTTTGCCCCTGCTTAAAAACGGGTTGGGTCCGGGGGGGGGAGTAACCCACCCTTTCCTTACGGTTCTTACATACAAAAAAAATTTTTTATTCTTGAAAAATCAGAAACCCAATGTTCTGGCTGCTCTCCCCTAAATTTTAAAATGATTCATTTTTATCAGCAAACGTATTTGGCTTAAACCTACCCTTTAAACCCCTGCTGCTCCTTCAAACTCTTCTTTCAATGAAGGGCCTAGTTCTGTTTTTATCTTCTTTTTTCAACAGGGCAATCGGGGCAAATCTTCACCATATTTTTATTTATATCTTTTTTGTTTTATAAAAAAGAAATCAAGGTTTCCTACGGGAAGAAAAGGAACCCCATGGCGTAAAAGGTAAAGGCAAACCGAAAATTTGGTAAAACCCATCAACAGTTAGCCTGGACAAAAATTTAATATCAAGTTCCCTGATCTTGGCGCGGCGAGTTATAAGCCCGCACTGCAAAAATACATTCAAAATAGATATTAATCGACAGACCAATGCTACTGTGTTTTAATTTGGGGAGGGCAATCTTTTAAAAAATATCAATTAAACGGAGGGGAAGAAGTCTTTGTACTAAACGAGGCAGACATTTTTCCCTCTATTCGCCTATGGGTGCCTAAAAAAGAAAGAAAAGAAAAGTTTATCAGGAAAACAAAGCCCAAAATCCAAACCCCAGGCTTAAAGCGGGGGGTGCAAAGAAGATGTTAAAAAGAGGCATAGCAGAAGCATTTGGCAACAGATTCTGCACCCTCAGATTTTGAGTTGTTTAAAAACCATCTGCCATATTACCAAGGGCACTAAAAAAAAACTTACTTATGAACTGCATTTTTTAAACCTACGATTCTGTTTTCGTCTGAAGACCCTTTTTGCTAAATACACAGTTTGTGACATCTCTCTTGTTTGATGTTGCTACAACCCCAACTGGGCCCAAAAAATCTTAAAACCCCGTATAAAAGTAAAACGGGTTTTTTATTTTGAAAACGTAACACTCCATTACAGAAAAATAGAAAAAAGCGAACACTCTCAGAACAACTCTAAATCAAACTCGATCTTTAAAAGGAATTTTGTTCTTTTTTACGAAAGGGAAAACTCCTTTTCATAGAGAACAAACGTTTTAATTCCCCAAAAAATTTAGAAGGTTGCTGTGCAATAAAGGCAATCTGATCAGTTTATTTGGGGCGCGGACTTTTTCCTCAACCCAAAACTTTTATGAAATAAGAAAATTTTTCGCTGGAGGAGGGAAAGGGGTCCTGCAGTTGATCGGTATGTAAAAAACTTCGCCCTTTTTGAGTAAGACTCGAAAACTACTTATAACCAAATATGGGTTTTGGTTGGGTTTTGATCTACATTTGACAACAGATTTTTTTGGAAGTGGGAAAGGGGAGGGGAAAAATGGGATAAAAAAATATATTCACAAGAAACAACGAGACACCCCCAAAAAAAATGCAGTTTTTATGGTTTGTGATTTGCTTCAGGTAAAACATTGAAGAAAACAGATAAAAGACCGGCTTATTAAAATTAGAAGAATAAGCCTTATTAAAAACAGATGTGACTAGCTTGAAGTTTCTCCTAAAGATCCGCACTGTTCGCTTATTCTGCGGGATTACTGGGTGTGGGGAAAACTGTCTTCGGACTTGATTTGTTACAAACAATATGACAGTTTTTCATTATGTTTACATTTTATATGCCTGCACAACCATTAAGCACAACAAGTCCTTACAAAAGAAAGGAAGTTTATTTGGACAACGAGAATATATTTTTAGTTGATCCAGCGACAAACTGTGCGACTGTTTAGAACATTACTAAAGACTATTGAGGGAACTGAAACACTGGTTATTATTGATACTGTTCAGCTGAAACCGAGACATTGTTAAAAAAAAAGAAAAGCACTGTCAAAGCTACCTTTAGTGGCCGCCACGCATAAGTATCAGTTTGACTCTTAACTCAAAATACCAATGCTGTCTTAAAAGACTTTCGATCGCAGTTAAACTCGGTTGTATTATTTTACACTAAGTCAAAGATAGTTTTTTGAAGAATGTTTTAGTAAAAATTATATAATAAGGACAAGATGAGCTAAAAAAATAAAAGAGCATTAGAAAAACAAAGCAAACGCTAAGCATGCATACGAACTAACCCCCCAGTTCAATACTATGTTTTATGGTAATTGTTTAGTAATATTGATTGTTTATTACATTTTGTTTATTATAATTTTTATATTATAAAAAGAATGTCTCGGGGCCAAATCAACAGCGCAGCTAGCTCCTAAATGCTTCAGTTGGAGCTAAAAGACCTAGCAGAACACAACTGAGTTTGATCAATAGGAGTGCCAGGAAATTTTATGGATTTTGAGTACACAGAATATGGGGTTTACAAACGAACAGAAAATTGAAGACAAAAAACGACGCAATAATCCTACCACTATAAGAGATAAAGAAATTTAAGGGCAAACGATTTTGGCAAACATATACAACATTCATACAAGAGAGATAGCTTGGGCGTTTTGCTGCAACCTGAATACTTGGAATTTAAAGTTTGAAACTACAAGTCCTAATTATACGATGATAAGGCAAACAATTTTAGAACAAGCCTTAAAGAAGGGGCCCATTCTTGTTAGTCTAGTTCCAGGTACACAACAGAAAAAACAGATTGAATAACTAAGAACGGGTTCTTAATATATGCTACAGAGAAAGAAGTCCCTTAGCAGAAGTGGGGGTGAAAAACCGTCGGCTAGAATTTGACCCCAACACTACAGTCACTCCCTAACTAATGACGATCATTTATCGCTATTTATTACTCCCGAGGAGACGATCCTCATTTGCCAGAAACAGACGTTAATTAGAAGTAAACAAATAAAGCGAAAACTTGGATGGCCCCCTCTAAACGAGAAGAAATAAACACCCTTGTAACATCTGACCTAAGGTTACTATGAGGTTGACAAACCAAACATAACAGAACTTTGACTTTATTTCATTAGGTATTTGATTTTATGCGTTTATAACTCTGTTGATGAAGTGATTGCCAGAAGGAATGCATAAGAAGATATTAAACGAATAATTAATATAATACTCTTAATTAAAACAATGGAGTTTTCAACAGTTTAGATTAAAAGCAACTAACAGAACTTCAAAAGAAATAGAAAGCGACTTAGATAAGTAAAGAGTTACTAGAAAGAAATATGCTCAAGCTAAAATAACTCTTTCTTATGTAATTACTGCTCATCCGCTGTACTAGCGTAAGTGCTGGGTCTTGTAGTTTGCTTTTTGCTACAGGGTTGACACCCGCCTCTTAGCATTTAGGGGGCCGTGTATTTAGTTTAGCGCCATGTCTATGATGTAAGTCTTGTTTTACAAAAAATAACCCCCATTAATTCAAAAGCACACTGCCATTGGTAGCCCTAGCATCATCAAACAATGTTTCATAAGATTAAAATAACTAATCAATTACAGATTGAAAATATTACAGGCGAAGAAATTTCAGAATCTTAAGGCTGACGGTGAGGATTACCGACGACAAAAAATTGAACTTCAAAGGGAGTGGAGAAAGACTTAACCTTCAGTGAAGGGCGACATGGTAGACCACTGATGCAATTAACATAATATTGAAAAACAAATACCCATGAACAGTAAAACTCAAACATAGACAACAACAACAAAAGTTTAACAAAAAATAAGTTTTAGCAAAAAATAAATACTATTTTTTTACTCACTGTGTTAGCGGACAACTGCAGCTCATATCGGTCGAACAAAGGATCTTTTTAGGGGCGGGCTTTTTAGAAGAGAGAGTCTCTCTTAAATAATATACGGAGGGGATATTTCATGATTCTTTCAAACTTCATATACATCTACGCTCCATATGGGTCTGTGGCTCTAATTCTAAACATCACCCACTGCCCTCTCCATGAGCATACAAGTAACTTACTTTAGTCCAAAAACGGCAAGAGTTTTTGGAGACCCCTGCACATCTTTTCAGTAATGCTATTTTTCTTAATTTGATTGCGTTTTACTGGTTTAAGGCCCTGTGCTTTTAAATTCCTTCATTTTTCATGGCACTATGACTGCGCAAGCTCCTAACCCATTCTGTGGTTGCGTTCTCTGTACTTCGTATTGGTCCATAATTTCTCTGTATATTGATAGGTAAACAGGCTTTCAGCTAGATTCCTTATTAAAGTTTTCTACTAGGGCTTGTGATTCGATGGTTGCCTGGGATCCCTCTCATATTAACTGTAACATGATGTTTTAAAACAGCTGGTTTTACAGAACCTTTAAAACTCTTTTTCCATCATCAACTTGAATCATCCTAGGATACTTTAATGGACCTCGATGTATATTTGTTGTAAACCACAGCCACATCATTGAGCTTTTTTATCGTTAAAGGTTCAGCTTCTTTGTATCTTGAAGGCATGTCAACAACTGTCGAGCATACTTAAACTTTTTCTTCTAACTTTCATGTGGAAGATACAGCAAGTCCATCTGTGGGTGTCATTTGGAACTGAATTAACAAATCTAGGCCTTATAATTCTGTTCTGGGGGGGGGGCAGGCAAGATATATTTGCCAAATGCCTGTAGTTGAAATCCCGTCTTTCGCATCAGATTCAGACACTCTAGCAGCTTTACTCAGTTTTTCAATAGCAGTCTTTCATTTCCAATACCTTTAGGATAATAATATATTTTGTACATCGTATTGTCCATGAAGAAGGACTGTATTTTAATTGTATTTATAATTGTTTTTTTAGATTTTTTGTGCAAGAATATAATTGATCCCATAGCACCCACAAATAAAACCAATTTCTGCCCATTTGTCTTTCGTCTGATGGTTCATAAAAAGTGTAGACATTCTGGAGTGGTGATGTTTAGAAAACTTCTTTCCTGTCACTAAGTAAATACTCATAGTCATTGCGTCTCACGTCTGTAAATGCTTCACGCATGAGCTCCTGTTCCCTTAACATTTTATTACATAAAGTCTAAGTGACAATTCGCCTTTTTCCTCATAAGCTTCTCTTGCCATCAGCTAAATTTCCATTGCCTTGTATGCCGTGTCTCTTCTTCTTCCTCAACCATAATTTACTAAACATATAATGCTTCCAGAGAAGGCCAATGCATTAACAATAGCTCCTCCTACCATCATAGCTACTCCTGCCATCGGTTTATAAATTAATATTTTCTATTAATCTTCTATGTATTAATATTTTCTGGGATAATCCCCTGTGTAACAAGAAAGTCTTTTGAGCAATACTGCAGTAATTACAACTATAACCTTAACAACGTCCTCACTGTCTAACCTTCCTAATCTGCCGGCTTCATTTTAAACATATTTTTTTGCTCACAACGCCTTTATAACCATACTAAGACCGCGTAATTACAGCAAGAATGGTAAAGTCATATTGATAAGCTTTTTTTTCCACTAGGCTTTTTAATAACTAAAAAAATAATTAAAATAATCATAATACGAAGGCTGTCTATGTGCTTATTAATCATATAATCTTTTTTGGTGTTAAAGCTTAAAAAATAAGGTGCAACTAGTTTTTTGGCGAATCTCTATCCCCCCTTCCCAGTGGACTGGTTTTTATTCCTAACGTATACAACATTTTGCAAGGTTGAATAAACTATAACACCATCGACAGCACTGCCAATAATTCACCAGCGTTTAAACTCAATGGTTAAAAAGTAATAATTATTTTTATTGTTGTAAAAAAATGGATTGTGACGAACTATTAAAGTGTGAGGCGCAAGCATTACTGGCTCCGCAGGCTACTCAGGCAGACCACTGCCATAAAAGAACGCTGATACTCTCTGGCTGCGGTGTGTAAAAACTAAACCGGTATTTAGTAGCTGAACTAAGTATTGAAGAGATTCAGCACTGTCCTACTTCAGACTTGAATAAGCGCAGGTACGAAGCGCAGTTAGGGTCACAATGTTTAACATATCGGTTGGTCAGACAATGATTAGTTTTAGTATGCTAAGTTGGGAAGTAAGATGCGGCCGGTTGATTCAGAAGAAGATTTAAAATTAGACTTATCACAAGATCCGTTTTAAACAATCCCTAGAAACTCTCGCCTGTGACATGTATTAAAGATTTGGGACTATGTTATCCCATTCATCATGGGATAATACTTTTTAATCATATTAATTTTGATCATATTTAAATATAATCACAATAAAAAAAATGAGCGGATCAGGAGAAAGAGAGCCGCAGTCAGTCCACAGGACCCTCGTAGGAGCAGAAATGTACCACAAGGGAATGTACCTACCACAAAGGTGAGTAATGTTACTAAGACTAAAAATCCGGACTGTTTGAGGCTGGGCCGTAAACTAACTGAATGGAACAGACAGAGAAAGCAAACCAATCAGCAAAACAAAAATTGTTAGATAGTAAACAGCACCGTCAGCACCAACAACACAATTTACAACAACACAATAGCAACAACACAATTAACAACAACACAATCGCAATCAAACAATAAGATGTATCAGTATTTTATTGGTGCTGCTGTTTGGTTGCTGGGGTGTGTTTTTTGGCATAAAAATTCATAACACCATACCTACAACAAAGTCACAAGCCCCCACAGTAAAAGAAGAAAACCAACTTCTGCAAAAAAAAAAAAAGTGCAACCTCCCCTGTAACCCATTTTCCTATGGAATAGTTTTTTTAAAACAGATAAATACAAGTTAAGTACTAGATAATACAAGTTAAGTTAGTTATAGAAAAAGTGCCTTTTTTTAAGTTAAGTGCAATAAATTACAAGTTAAGTGCAAAAAAATTAAGTTCTAGTTTAAGTAACTATTTAGGTCTTAGCACAGTTCCTTGGTATGTGTTCTTAATAAGTAATAGTTTAGTTCTTAAGTAAGTACTAGTTAGGTTACTTAAGTAAGTACAAGTCCAAGATCAGTCAAGTTTAATCTTTTAAAGTTCCTCCAATGCCCTACAGCATATGAAAACTCAGGAATGACGTAAGTCTTTTTGGTATAGGTTATAGACTAG
The DNA here is from genome assembly GCA_018398815.1 of Conus ventricosus. NCBI lineage: Eukaryota > Metazoa > Mollusca > Gastropoda > Neogastropoda > Conidae > Conus > Conus ventricosus. The sequence continues at coordinate 30,984,270 of CM031609.1, read as the reverse complement.
TGATGTTTTTTTTTTTTTTTTTTTTATTTTTTGCTGTTCCCAACCTCTGCGCTACCTCAGAGGCAAGAGCAACCCACGCCGCTCATTCCGACACCCATCCACAGCCATAGCCGGCCGCCCCGCCGCACCCGGCACCAGCAATCCACAGGAGCCGTCAATGTCAGTCGTCATGAGGCAACCCCCGGAGAGACACTGCACTGCTGCTTCACTTCGATGGTGTTCAGGGCGCCTGTTCTGATCTAACATACGCAGGACACCACCTACTAAGCCCCCCTACCTACGACAATAATTGCTTAGACGCGGAGCCGGCATGGAGAGCTCTTCCCTCCGGAGGCGCCACCACGTTGGTCCAACGACAGCCACCCATGGACTTCGCCGGATACCGTGACCCCGACGGAAGCAAACCAAGGCCTCAGACGCGGAGAGGACATCGAAACTGAGGTCACCATGAGAGCAGGGCATGAAGGGCCACAGAATTTGAGACATTTTTTTTTAATGCTGATCAATGGGAATGAGGATGATTAAGATGATGCTACGGATTTCCATTTCGGTCTGAGACTACATGACAGGGCTGTACTCTACGCTTCCTTTCATAATATATCCTGGCGTCAACCAGGCCCGAGAGATACAGGCACCTGCAGTGTTGGTCAGAAAATTTGAGGAACACTCTCAGAAACGCATCCATTAAGTGGATGAAACTCAACTGTGTGGTCCCAGTCTTCCCAACTGAGTCCGCAGCAAACTCAACTCTGGGTAGGAGCCGGTCGGGGCAGAAAAAACCCACATGACTCTGATGGGATTCGAACCCACGACCTCCCAGCCGGGGGTCCGCGACGCTAACCACTTCGCCACGGCGGCTGGTGAGACTAGTGAATTTTTTGTTAACAGCAGTTGTGTTTACTTGATGAAGAGTAGAGCGCAGATTAACATTTGTGTGATAAAATACTTTGTTTTCAAAGAGAGCTTGCTTGTAGTTATCGTGAGTTTACTTATGCCCTTAGCCTTCTTTATTACAGAAGTCTGGCTGGCAACGCTATACATCTTCGACCGCAAACCAACATATTCTTTTATAACTGTCCCATTGAGTTCATCCTTCATCTTTCCAATTACTTTCTTGTTTACAGTTGAATGTAAAGGACTATCTTTAGGATAGTCACATGTGTCATACCACCCATCAACTCCTTTAGCCACTTCTGTTTTTAAGTCTTTGTAAAAGTCTTCTGTTGGGACGTCTAGAATAAAAGAGTCAGTGTCTGTGTAAAGGACTCTTGCTTCTGGGTACAGTGGTTTAAAGTAGTTATACAGAAATTCTAACATCAATAACTTTGACAACTCTAATACAGTAAAGCCAATAAACACAGGCTGTCCAACTTAACATCCTTTTTCTTCATCATAATGCCAACCAGGCTGTCGTTAAAATCTCTAAAGTCTTGATAGTTGGGTTAGAAGCCAACTTAATTGCTTGGTTTTCTTTGTAACTAATTTCACATCTTTACGTTTTGTGTGGAGTTTCCATAGTTTGCCAAACAGCTGTTGTTCATCAGTTTAAAGAAGTCTTTTTCTGAAGCGTCAGTGGCTTGGGTTCTAAGATCAGTATTCTTCTTGATGTATGGCCTCATAAAAGGCTCTTGATCACAGATAATTATTCTGTGAACAGCTGTCAGCTTTAATCCATGCTTTAAGTAAAACTGTAGGAGTCTGTAATGGCACACATATTTAGTTTTATGCCTAAGATTAGGCACAAGTTTAGGAGGTTCGATGGGACTCATCTTTAATCTTTCTGCGGCTAGGGAGTAATCGTTGTGGAGATCGTGTAATTCTTTAGAATATTCTAAGTCTACTTCCAAGATTAGCCCTGCTTGATTATCAGGCGGAAGCTGTGACAACATACCTAACACAGTATTAACATCGTGAGGTCCTTTTATCATTTTAAAGTTTCTCAGTGGAAGCGGTTGACTCATGGCCCATCCATACAGATTGTTGGCGTCTAAGTACATTAGAGAGTTGGATGGTTTAGTGGGATCATAGTCGTCTAAATACTTGTTGTTGGCTTTGCAGTAAGGATGTGAGGCCATGCTAATACCTCCCCTTAAACCATCTTCAATCATCTGAAGTGTGGGTAGATCAGAAATTAAGTCAATCTGAATGTTTGTAGACTTTAAGAATGCGTCCCAAGAAAGGCCTGGGGCAGAGATGTAATGTGATGAGTCTAAGCTGTAATGTTTCATGCAAGTAGATATGTAATTCTGAAAGACGTCTGCTAATAAACACACGTCAGCCAATAAATATTGATCGTGATAGTTGCCCATCGTTCGACATTGTAATTCTGTCCAAGCTTTCTGTGCGTATTCATATTCAGAGTCAGTTATGTCTTTGCCTCTAAGACTAGAAAAGAAAGCGCCTTTAGGAGGAAGTGAGTCTTCATCAAACTGTCCCACGAGTTCATGTATTCATAGGGGTAAACACCTTTACGCACCAAAGATGGATCAAAATATTGTTTAGTGATTGGAAAGTCTTGTAGAGATCCTGCTAACTTATCTAAACTCCCCATCAGATGCTGAGCTGAGTCATAAAAGGATAAACAGTCAAGAGTAAAAGTCATGTACTTTTCTGAAGATTGTGCAATGCAGGTAACCCTCTTATATTCAGAAGTTACTGCTTGCATGATAAAATGAGAATCGTAACCTCGTAAGTTATTAAAGAAGATAGGCAGTTTCCATTTCTTAGGATCAACCTTAAGTTGAAGATTACAATTGTTGTGCGCAGCCCCTCTGAACTTTCCAGTAATGTGATCGTGGTCTCTTACTGTCACGTCTTTACTGTTAGGTGTTAGCTCTAAGCCGCAAATCCAGCAGTGTGTAGATGTGTCATAACGTTCTTGGTCTTCAGGAGTCATAACAATGTCTGAAAGATTTAGTTCATTGGATAACTGATTGCGAAGTTGTTTCATCTGCTCTAAAAATCTACTAGCTGCATTGAGACCTCTGTAAATCTCTGGGCGTGTGTGAGCCCCATCTGACCTAACAACAACAAACGCATAAGAACAGATCTGATGGTGGGTTAATAAGGTTGTTTTTTGTTCTTGCTGTTGTGGACCATAGTATTGCGGCAAGAGCGATTCAAAGTCAGCATAAACCACGTATGGACTCATTTGCATTTTGTGTAAATTTTTAAAACTAACTTTAGACCCAGGTTTAGGTGTAAGGAGTTCGGTTTCACAGTCTACAAAACTTTTACAATGTTTCTTATGACTGGCAGCTGCTTCTATAGTTGGAATTCTAACCAAACACCTTCTACAAAGCTCTTTTATAGCATGATCCTTTGATGTAAAAGCCATAAGTCTGCTTATTGTTCTGATTAATACATAATGACTCTTTGTACTATCTGCAAACAGTATCAAGTCTACATGCTTGTCAAGTGGCTCGCCTAAAGTGGGAGCGTTGGGAGAAATCCTTAGAGGCACTAGATTGTCTTCTACAGACCATTTGTATACGCTTACAGTGATTGGTTTGTTTTGCTCTTCAAATTGAGATATACTTTCTATACTCACTGGAAAGGTTATGTTATCAAAGTTCAGCTCTTGCTTATATTGTCCATACTTAGAGACTCTGTTTCCATGATTATTGACAGGATGTAAATGTGCTAAAATACACCACATAAAACACATGTTGTCAGAATTATGTATGTTTAAGACTGCTCGTTTTAAAACTAACTCTCTTGGAAGAGGAAGGTAAGAATTGCCAACTATAGGATAGAACTTTCTTTGTCTTAACTCTTTCATCCCTGGTTGTCTGTCGGACATTACTTCCCCTTATTCCTATGTTTCTTAGTTACAAGCAGTACCCTTCATTCCTGGGTTTCCAGGAAAAAAGTAAACAAAGAATAGGGTGTGTACTTCTGATTCTTTTGTGTGACTGGTGTTTCTACCGGACTATAACATGTCATACTCCGTTGTGTACAGAAATGGTGCTGGCACATTTCGATCCGGTTTTCCGACCCCTTTGTCGCGTATTTGGTGACACACAGGTGTCAAGACTGGTGACAACTACTAATTAATTCAAACTTAAAGAAACAAAATGTTATACAGCGCTCAAAAACATGCGAGCAGCAAAAACCATGCATGTAACTCACAGTCTGATGACCTCCGTAAATCCACTTCAAAGAATGCTTCACAAGTGTCTTTGTCACAGTGTCACCATGTCCAAGGAAAAAAATTCCACAGCAATGATAAAAATGTCCCCACAGTACTCCTTCTGCACTATGGTCTTACCGAATTCAGTGGTCTTTGCACAGTATTTGTCCAAAAGTCACACTTCGAGTTAATGTCAACAAACAACACACATGTCAGTCTTAGAAAATGATGCACTGCTAGTGTCACAGTGTCAAAGTGTCACACGTGAAACCAGGTGTCACACAAAGGAAACAAAGTGTGGTACACCTTAACACAATCTTTCTGATTATTGCAACACAGGTATTCATTGCACTTTTCGCATATCATCGTTGTCTTGCCTTGCTTGAACGGATTGTCACTGTATTTCACACCAGGGTGTGTTGACTCATATTGTTTGTGTCACGCGACACATACCACACAGGTGTGATCTTTTCCAACACCTGCCATTGTTTTTTTTCTGGATCAGTATGCCGTTTAGTGTTGGCATTGTCGTTTGCAAAACTGACTACCTTTGAAAGGACTGTATCAGAACAGAACAGCTTTAAAATAATCCACTGCCTTCGTTGATATATCGAGTAAGCGCACAGGACCGGGGCGCCGTTCGAAGTTTTTCCGAGGTGTGCGTGGTTCAGTGAAACCCCACCTGTCCAGTCAAATCGTGGCTGATTGTAGTTAAGTGGAAGATTTTTATCATCCAGTTCATCACCAGTATCACTGTCATATTCGTTGATGGCATTGGCAAGTTCTGCTCTCTCTTCTTCTGTTAGATCAAGCAGATCGAAGTCATTGGCTAAACTGTTGTAAATTTCGTCGTCAGAAAACTGATCGCCGTCTGCGTTTTCTTCACCCTACATCTTCTCAGTAGGCACTAAACAGTGTGCTCTCATGGTCAAGTCAAGATAAAATTTCGGTTCCAGACACTTTCCCACGCTGAGGAAGTGAGCACGCATGACTTGTCTAAACATCCCGCGAGTCCCCGTTACAAGACGAAGGCTGCTATGATGCGCCAACCATGTGACGGGTGGGCGCGGATTTCAAGGCGTGAACCGCTGCAGCGGGTTGCCGGACGGAAAGGAGTATGTTTCCCTGAACCACTGAGGCGGTTTTCAGGAATGAAAGGAGAAGATTTGTCAAACCACTCTAGAGGTTGGCAGGGATGAAAGAGTTAATTTGATTTCAAGGACTGTCCCTTCAGACCAGCCAGAACTGCGGTATTGTGCCTCTTCACTAGCGTGGTTAAACTGTGTAAGCATGTAGGCAGCCCAGTCAGAGTTAAAGTCGTGATAGCTGATTACTTCTTTCTGTTTAGTTGAAACCCAGACTTCCATGTTACTATCATCAGGCGTTATATAATCAATCAGAACAGCCAACAGCACTTTTACTGGCGGCTCCATCTGAAGAAACTCTGGGATTTTAGAGATGGCGTGTGCTACGCTTTCATGAACGTTTGTAGGGTTAATAATGTCCATGTCTACTTCACTAAACGTATTGCTTAATTGTTTGTCACTGTCAAATATTTCTTCCATCGTATATAGTTTTCTATCCTCGAATTTACTTGTGGTCGTCATTTTTAAAGCCACAATATTTACGTAAATTAAAAAAATAAATGTAAATAAAAGTAAGTAAAACGCGCTTTTATTCTTCGCCCAAGCGTTGCAACACTTCAAGACACGTTAGCCTTACAATAACACCTGCTCATATTTTAGCTTTTACTGAATCACTACAGTCAATGTTCATCACTTTGATTGCTTCGTTAAATAGTTCACTATGATCTTTTATTATATTGTTTACATCATTCTCAAAACCAAATTCACTAAAATCAATGTTTAATGCTTTCATTGTTTCGTCAAATAGTTCATTACAATTCTTTAAATCAGATTCACTGAGTTCAGCAGCCATTTTTAAATCTAAAAAAAAATTAATTGTAAATTCCGCTGTTATTCATAGTCTTTTCTAATTGTAAAACCTGATCTTCATTAAAGCGAATAGCTACTCCTTCAGGACTGGTCGAAACAGTCAGATTAGCATCTTCAGGAGCCATATTATCAACTAAAATGGCAAACAACTTTATAACCGGTTGGGGCCAAGAATCTGGTATTTTACTGATGGCCTGCGTCACGCTTTCTCGCATGTCTATGCGCTCAAAAAGATCAGTAATTAATTCTTCAAACCTGCTCTTTAACTGATCTCTATCAACCTCCCAATCCAACTCGTAAAGTATATTAATAAGCTCTGTAGCTACTTCGGCCTTCATTTTTTAAACCAGAATATAAACGACAATTAAAAAATAAGTAAGCCGCAGCATCTCTCTCTCCCCCCCCCCTCTCTCTCCCTCATTCACTCTCCTCATCTCTCTCTCTCTGTCTGT
>CM031609.1:30955231-30970231 GCA_018398815.1 Conus ventricosus | reverse complement strand
TTGCCATTTAATGTAGAGCTTATATTGTTTGGCACTGATGAGAAAACAAAAACAGATGATATGCCAGACTTAATCATTTTAATGGGAAAATATTTCATATACAAATGTAGAATTAATAAGATGAAACCTAACCTAATAATGTTTCTAAAGGAACTATGCTATAGACATACAATTGAGAAACATATGTACTCGATGGAGATGAATTATGCAGAATACGGGAAAAAATGGTTTCCATACACAACACTAATACAAGAATAATGTTAATAATGCATAGAATATAATTCCCTTCTTTTTGCATGTTGTCCGTGACCTTGGGCATCAAATGCAACAATAAGACTCAAATATGATTATGTAACGTATTTTTCTAAATGTCATGATGTATTTATGAGGACACTATGTGACATGTTACATGACTTTGTTTGATGTTTGTAAATAATGTCGCTGTTGTCCAGCGAAATACTTTCTTTATGTGTGCCTATTAAAAAAAAAAAAGTTCTGCAAAAGCTTGACTGACTTCATCCTCTGAAGTATCCTGATTCAAGACATGGTCTGATTCCTCGAACAGATCGACTTGAATTTCACACTGCTCGTCGCTGTTATTTTCAAAAACAACGTGAAATGCTTGAACCATTCATCTAAAGTAACATTATTATCGTTTGGTTTTATTCTGTCTGCTTCCCGTTTTCCTTAAATTTCTCAAAACCTGCGTTGATTTGCTAGTTTCATTCATTAACATATCCACCTTTTTGCTTTCTGAACACTTTTATCTTCACTTTTATTAACTATTTGTACTTTTTTTTTTACCTTTATGTACGGAGTATTTGGTTTTTTCAATTGGACTTCTACTGGAAAAGTTTGATATACTCCTAATTTCCTTTTTTGTATTACAGTCTTCGTCAAATCATTCTGATTTTTTTCCATTGACCGTGTACGATTTTATAATTCACTGACGGGCATCTTTTTATCGCCTCACAAAAATGTGAAGAGCGCTGTCTATGTCAATATCTAAGGTTTGCGTAGCCAGCATTGGCCGCTAATGAATGCGATTTTTTTTTTAATATTTTCATGAAATCACCTTCACACTCTTCTTTTCACCTTCTTTCTGAAATTATATGATAGCCTGGCTGTGACTTTCAGGACTGTCTTGAATTTTATCATCCTTTTCTAACTTCATAACTGGCAGATGATCGGATTCTGTTAGGCTTTTAACATCTAGGGATGTAATATTAACGGACGAAAATATATCGTAAGACGTAATAAAATAATCGTCTGTACTTACTCCAGAAGATGCAATATGTGTACAGCTATCATCAAAGCTTTTGTCACTAAGTCCATTTAAAATGAGACATTCAAACATGTTACACAACTTACTTAACTGCTCTGCAAAAGCGTTTATTTGTTTATCTTATGACTGCCGCGGAAAAACGTTATCATTTGTAAATACTGTTTCATAAAGTCATCATCTCCGTAAAAATGGTCATTTCGAGATGAAGTTCTTGCATTCAGAGAGAGAGAGAGAGAGAGAGAGAGAGAGAGAGAGAGAGAGAGAGAGAGAGAGAGAGAGAGAGAGAGAGAGAGAGAAGATGGAGAAAATATGTGTGTCTGGGTAAGAGACAGACAGACAGACAGAGACATAGACAGACAGATAGAGAGACAGAGACAAAGACAGAGACAGAGAGAGAAGCGGAAGCAGAAGCGGCAGCGGAAGTTTATTCAGTATAGGCCATAGCCCCTTCTGAAGGGGTACAATACATGGACAATACACTTTTGCATAAACAGCGAATAGGTAGACAATTATATCAAATGACATGACAGTTGAGCATTAATCCATTCTGACTGGTAATCTAAGAATACTTTAGCTGAGTAGTATAGTACGTCTTTTAAGTGCTTTATACAAATATATGCAAACATTCTTCAATATAATTTCGTTCCGATTTGCCATGAGCAATGCAACTTTAAACAGGCATGGGCTTTTTAGATATTTAGGGGAATAAAATCATTTCGTAAATCGTGGAAGACAGGGCAGCACAGCAAAAAATGTTGTTCATCCTCTTTGGCATTCTTGCATAATGGACATATAATAGCATCTTCATCAACATTAGTATACCGATTCTTCTGTGCGGATTTATCGGCTATTCCAAATCTCATTCTTGCCATATAGGTCTTAAAATGTCTATCAATGTCCAGCAAAACATACACTTCACAATTTCTAGATGATTTAAATGTTCTATAAAAATCATACCTGTCACTATTTTGAACATGTTCCTCCCATTTTTGCCATCGGTTATCAATCAACCTTTGACGTAGTTCTTTTAAAAAGATATTGACATTTTCCACACCTTAATTGACCCAGACGAACCCGAACCCATTTTAATACAAAAAAAATATCGAATGTCTGACGCCCAATTTTTCTTACCTTTTAGTTCTAAACTAAGCAACATTTTATACGCCTTATATGGTAATCTTTTCTCATCCATACGTAGAATTTTCAACCAGTAACTAATACATCGTAAATAGGAGTTGATGTACATAGGATATCGACCTGTATCCCCATATACAAAATCATTTGGCGTTTTAGGTTGCACTCCCAAGAATCTTTTTAAAGCAAACAAGTGAACTTTTTCTATTTCAGCAACAGCTTTATCCATACCCCATAACTCTGCTCCATACTGAGCAATTGGTTGGACTTGCGCATCAAAAAGTTTAAGTAACATAACCAAAGAGTTGTTATTAAGCATATACAATTTTCTCAATATACATAGTACCGCATGTTTTGCTCTGCTCGCAAGGTCCTGACAGCAGGTGAAAAACTAAGACGGGTAGTTAAATAGATGCCAAGATATTTGTAACAATTCACAACACCCATTGCCTCGCCATTTAAAAACCATCTCTCCCTTGCTGCCAGCTATCCACCTTTTCGAAAAACTACAATGCGGCTCTTTTCCATATTTATCTTAAGTTGAAGCCTTGCAGCTGCATTATGGAGGTTATTTAACTGGGTTTGGAGTCCAACAGGAGTTTCTGATAACAAAGCAATATCATCAGCTAGTAACAAGATAAATAATTCGAAGATTTCAGGTGACAGTGTGGCTCCATGACGTCCCTTTTCAATTATTTCTGTGGCCAATTCATTTATAAATAACGAAACTAATACAGGACTACAGACATCTACCTGTTTCACACCCTGTGAGCACAAAATACAGTCTGTGAGTTCACTGCCCGCTCTTACTTTTGCTTTCACATCAGAATACATACTTTTTATACACCGAAACAGCTTCCCTTTAACACCATTCTTTTGAAGAACTGGCCATAGAAGTCTCCTTGAAATAGAATCAAAGGCCTTCTCAAAATCAATAAAAGCAACGTAGAATTTACGATTTAATGAAAACTGCTTCTGTACAATTCCTAATAATGTAAACATGTGATCCACTGTAGAGTATCCTTTCTTAAAACCAGCCCGATAATCGTCAGTGATATTATACTGTTTCTACCAATATCTGCAACCTGTAGTTTATAATAGAACTATATAACTTGCTGCCCATGTCACAAAGTGACAATCCTCTGTAGTTGTCAGGATCATTAACATTTTCTTTTTTAAAAAATGGCACTATGATTGATTCCATCCAGCCTTCAGGGTATATTCCTCTGTCAAAAAGAGCATTGATAAATTTAACAAGGAACTCAACAATAGTCTCGCCACCATTTTTTAACATTTCTCCAATTAAGCCATCTGGACCAGCAGATTTGCCGTTTTTTCACATTCTTTATAGCTACTATAACTTCCTCTTTGGAGATTGGGTCATCCAGAAAACTAATTTCATCTGTGCTTTCCGAATAATCTACCGTTTCTGTTTCTATTGTGCTGTCCACATCTTTTTCAAGGAGGTTTTTGAAATGTCTATGCCACTCGTTAACAGAAACCGCATTGTGTGTGCGAGACACCTTGAATGACACCATATGTACATTACGCCAAAAATCATTGGTATCATTCACCGAATTAACAAGATTATTTAATAAACAAGTGTTGTATTCTTTTTCCTTCTTCTGTAATAGCTTCTTATATTCTCTTTGAGATATACAATAATTCGACCTGTCAGTCACATCCAATGTTCTGCGAAATATTCTTAGAAGCTTTCTGGTAGACATTTTAGCTACTTGACATTCCAGGTCAATCCACGCATCGTTACGTGTTCTTTCATCAATTCTGATCCTTGTTTTCATACACTCTGCTTGTCTTCTCATGCAGTTGTTAAACGTATTCAATGCCAGGTTAATATCCACATCTATGAGGTCAATTGCTGCTTCAAATAAAGATTTAGTACCTTCATTGTTCATCAGTGCATGAAATAAATCAGCATTCTGTTCCCGCCATACAAATTTTTCAATAAACTTACAATTTTCAAATTTCAAAATGGAGTGACTGATGGCGGCGAACGAAGTAAAATTTAGAAATAGAGTTTATTTAGAGCTTACCGCCAATGACATTGACAAACAAAGCACATGACAAGACACGATGCATTTCAACCACTTGGGTCTTCTTCAGGCGAAAAAATAAATCACATTTAACATGTGGAACAGTACAAACAAAGAACGAAAAAAGAACGAAAAATGACTCATCCGTTGTTGTCCATGTGGTCGGGGGAATAGCCGGTAGGCGGAAATGACATGGGGGATTATGGGAGAGGAAACGGAGGGGGGGGGGGGGGGGGGGTTGCGTCAGGGGAGGTTGTGTGTGTGTGATATGATAGGGTTGTGTGTCTAGTTTATTTGGATGGTGTGATATCTTTGTGATGGTTGTGGTAATGGTGGATTGATAATAATGGTAAGGGGAAAGAAGGGGGGGGGGGGGACTGAGGGAAAAAAAAAAAGGTTTGGGTGAATAAAATAGAACATGGGTGTGGTGGAAAGTGAAAGATGAAGAAGGGTGGATAAAAAAAAAGGTAAAGTGGGGGGGGGGGGGGATTTAAGGGGAAGGATAAAACAAAATTAAGATTAAATAGATGGAGGGTTGCTGTAACTACTGTATGAAGTGAGTGAAGGGGATGTGGTGGTGGTGTATGTATGTGTGTGTGTATGCGTGTGTGTTGGTAGGGGATATTGCCAACTGATGTGGAAGTGGTGGGTATGTGTGTTTGGTTATTGTTGGATATTGATGCCTTGGGGGTGTAGTGTGCCCAGTTTGGCAATGACACCCTACACCCCCAAGGCATCAATATCCAACAATAACCAAACACACATACCCACCACTTCCACATCAGTTGGCAATATCCCCTACTAACACACACGCATACACACACACATACATACACCACCACCACATCCCCTTCACTCACTTCATACAGTAGTTACAGCAACCCTCCATCTATTTAATCTTAATTTTGTTTTATCCTTCCCCTTAAATCCCCCCCCCCCCCCCCCCCACTTTACCTTCTTTTTTTTTCTTTTTTTTTTAATCCACCCTTCTTCATCTTTCACTTTCCACCACACCCCATGTTCTATTTTATTCACCCAAACCTTTTTTTTTTTATTTCCTCAGTCCCCCCCCCCCCCCCCCCCCTCTTTCCCCTTACCATTATTATCAATCCACCATTACCACAACCATCACAAAGATATCACACCATCCCAATAAACTAGACACACAACCCTATCATATCACACACACACACCTCCCCTGACGCACCCCCCCCCCCCCCCCTCCGTTTCCTCTCCCATAATCCCCCATGTCATTTCCGCCTACCGGCTATTCCCCGACCACATGGACAACAACGGATGAGTCATTTTTCGTTCTTTTTTCGTTCTTTGTTTGTACTGTCCCACATGTTAAATGTGATTTATTTTTTCGCCTGAAGAAGACCCAAGTGGTTGAAATGCATCGTGTCTTGTCATGTGCTTTGTTTGTCAATGTCATTGGCGGTAAGCTCTAAACAAACTCTATTTCTACATTTTACAATTTTCAATCACATTATCTTGATCCCTATGAAGTTTATCGTCCTGATAAAAGTTCACATGAAACTGTAAAGGCAAGTGATCGGACTCAATGCGTTCTTGTACATACAGGGTCGAACTTTAATTAAGGACCACTTATACACAGTCTCACAAAACATAGAAAGAAAAACCGACAAACGACAGAAACTTTATAAGTGTTTAATTTCATTATCAGTGAACAACGTTTTGTCACTTTCATCAAAAAAATCATTCTTTCTGATTAGATAGGAGAGCCTGAATGAGACTTTCCCCCAAAATGACATTCACAAAAAGAGTGTTTCTTTACAGTCTGATCAAAACCGAGTGTGCCCCCCTCGTGCTGCCACACAATCCACACAGTGCTGCCTCATGGTGTTGACTGTTCTTGTAATGAGTGCCGGGGGGAGGTTTGCCCACTCCTGCTGCAGGTAGTGCAGCAGCTCCTGTCGATTTGCCGGAACAGGGTGATTTTCTTGAACTCTCCTCCCAAGCTCGCCCCAGATGTTCTCAATAGGGTTCATGTCCGGGCTGTTTGCCCGCCATGGCATCCTGGTGATGCCAGCTTGCACCACAAGAGTGTTCACAGCTCGACAACGATGTGGGTTGGCATTATCGTCCATGAACACAGCCTGAGCCCCAATCTGCTGGAGTGCTGGGACAACCAAAGGCCGTAAAATCTCCTGCAGGTAGCGTTGGCCGTTCAGGTTGCCATCCACATGGTACAGGGGAGTCTTGTGGTGACTGCTGATGCCCCCCCCCCCCCCCCCCCATACCATGACGGAGCCACCACCAAAAGCGACGACCTCCTGGATGACGTCATCTGCCAGCTGCTCCCTGGGACGCCGCCACACCCGAATGCGTCCATCTCGTGGCTTCAACTGGAACTTGGACTCATCGGTGAAAAGCACCATCCGCCACTGAGCCCGAGTCCATGTTCGATGAGCTGTGCACCAGGCCAGGCGACGTGCCCGGTGGGCCGCACTCAGTTTTGGTTTCCGGACTGGGCGCCTTGCACGAAGGTTGGCAGCATTGAGGCGCCGCCGTATGGTCATCTCACACACTGCTGTGTTAGTGGCAGCTTGGAGCCGACGCCTGATGGTGTTGGAGGTGGTGGTCCTGGTCCGAAGAGCATGTCTGTGGATGAACCTGTCATCTCTTGCAGTGGTCTTCTTTGGCTGGCCTGGACGGGGTCTCTCTTTGACAGTTCCAGTGGCTTGAAAACGTTCTCTCAGCCGAATGATGACGGAGTGGGACACTTGTAGTCTTCTGGCCACTTCCCGAATGCCAACTCGATCCTGCAGCCATGCAATCGCCCGGGTCCGGTCAAAATCAGACAGCTTGCGTCTTGGAGGCATTTTTGTGTTATGAAGAATTATGCACGTTGGCTGCTTTTAGGGGCATTCCAGTCAGTAAAATGCTCTGCAATGCATTGGTTTTTGCACGTGCATTTGAAATTTCAGTGCAAAACCGTTTGAAGCAGTGTTCACTCTTGCTTAAAAAACAAGCAATTTTGACAACAATCTGCAACTTTCAACCCCCCCCCCCCCACCCCCCCCCCCCCCCCCCCCCCCCCCCCCCTCTGCATGCCGCACGTGACAATAAGACAGCTTTCGCAAGCTTTGCGGAATACTCTGTTAACCCCTTAAACCTTCCCCAGTCGAATTCTTCGAAAAAATGCATTGCTTGTATTTTTGGCCAATTTAAAAAGAAAGGGCCTTTTTTCGGGGTGGTCCTTAATTAAAGTTCGACCCTGTACATAGAACATAATGACATAATACATACATAAAGGTCAACAGAGGCCACGAAATAATCATTAACACTATTACCTGTATCAGAAACGTATGTGAAACGACCTTGCCGGTCGCCATTACATACCCCGTTTAAAATGCATAATTCCAGAGCTGTGCACACGCTTAGTAAACACTTACCATATCTATTTAATACTTTGTCTTCAGACTCCCTTTTGATACGAAAAGAATCACATTTTTGTCTTCAGACTCCCTTTTGATACGAAAAGAATCACATTTTTGTCTTCAGACTCCCTTTTGATACGAAAAGAATCATTCTTTTAAACATGCACTATAAACATTGCTATTAGCACCTGTATCCTGACTGATATTAGAAGTTCTGCTGTTAAGGTCTCCGCTTAAAAGAATATACATATTAGGAAATTCAAAGACCTTATCTGTGAGAATATCTTCTAGTGCAAGTATACCATTATCAACATCAAAATACGAATAGTATGGTGAATTTCCGGGGTACATATGTATATACATACAAAACATCTTTGGTCAAATTAAGTAGACTTCTAGAAATTACAAACATAATAACATTGTTGTAATCAACATCAATTGCTTTCATATATTGCAAAAGTTCTTTTTTCACGAGACAAATTATTCCCCCTGATAGTCTTCCTTGATGTGTGAATTGTAAAGCAGGTTTACAGAAAATTTCATGTTTATGGAAAGAAAAAGGTTGTAAACAATCAACGAAAGTTTCCAACATGACAAACTATGTCAAACGATGTTATATAAGTGCGAAAGTTAGGATCACCAATCTTCGATAACAATCCATTGACATTCCAATGTAAAAATGACAAACTATTTCCATCCATACACACATGTTATTCCTTTCTCGCTCTCGTACGCATGCACCCTTCCTCTGCTGTGTACAATTCTCACTACCACTCTCAAAATACACATCAACACCGCTGGTGGAAGGTAACGTGTTCATACTATCCTCGCGCACGCAATCGGGAGCTGATATGGCTGCAGTGTCATCTTCTGTCACAAGGTCACGGGGAACAACGCCACTTGCACGTGAATACATTCTGTCAGAACTAGAGGAAGACGGTGACTCTAATTTTTTTGTTCCCTCTGTGTTATGCACAACTTTCGTAACAAGACATAACGATGTATACGTTTCTTTATGTATGCTAGGCCGGCCGTATTCCTATTGTATTCGCATTATCTTTTGTTGATGATCCAACACAAATTTCTTCCCGTCAATAATCAGGTGGTCAAAAACCATTGTCGCCTTCTTATTTTATTTTCTCGCTGTCTTTAGATGAGGGACAAGTTTCCGCCGAATCTCCCTAACCCGCGCGGAGAAATCTTCCCCAATGAATATGTTGCTGCCCCGAAGGTTACTTCTCTTTCTAAGAATTCTTTCCTCGTCCTTAAAAAAGGTACACCGGCCAATCATAGGGGAATCTTTCTTTTTGTTGAGTCTGTGGAGTCGGTCAAAGTCAATGTCCTGTGTCAGGTCCAGTTTGTCCGTCAGTAGATCTCTAATCACACCTTCACATTGCTCTTTCGTTTCATGTTCCTGTCGATGGATACCATAAAGATTATATTGTTTCTTTTGGACCGTCCCTCCAAGTCGTCAGTTTTCATTTCTAAGTTCTCATCCTTTTTCATTTTGTTCTTTCTTCTTCTTCTTCCTCGTTCGCTATCCCGTTAGATGAGCAGCACGGTGTCCTCGATGAAGGCTGCCGTCCGTCGCAGTTCCTCCAGGGTGCCGTACAGCTTGGCTTCCACTGCTGTTGGTGTTGGCCAGTACTTTCTCCTGGATGCTGCATACGTCGCACAGACTTGAAGGATGTGGTCAGTTCTCATTGGTCCCTCACCACAAGGGCACTCTCCACTCTGTCCAATGCCAAATTTTGTGTGCATGTGGTGGAGCAGGCGATCGTGTCCAGTCCTCAGGCGGAAGATCTTGACCTGTTCCCGTCGTCCCAGCAAATGGTATGTATCTTCTGGGTTGTATTTGGGATGCAGGAGGCGCCATTGTATTCCTTGTTGTGCCTTGATGATTGTCCTAATTTCATCGTATGACACCAGGTTGTTGGCCTGCTCCTTCTGTGCACCGTCTTTTGCCAGAATGTCCGCTTTTTCATTGCCTCTTATGCCACAGTGTGCTGGTACCCATTGTATCACCACTTTCTCCAATCTGGCACTCAGGGCAACAAGGGCTGAAGTGAGATGGTTCTGTTCTTTGCAGCGGGAGTTCTTGAGGGCTTGGAGCACGGACAGAGCGTCAGAGAAGACCACCACCTGCCCCGTTGTTCTTTTGGAGTTCTGCAAGAGTGTTGTGGCTGCCTCACAGAGGGCTTCTCGCTCAGCTCGGAAGTTGGTGGAGTATTTTCCTGTTGGAGTTGCAATTTCTTCATCTCCGTCTTTGTATCGGAGGAAGATTCCAGCTCCACCATCCCTCGTTGCCTCTGTGGCGGAGCCATCTGTGAAGACATGGGTCCAGTCTTCCTGGGGATACTGGTTGCAGATGTACTCCATGGCCAGAGCCTTCCTTTGGGTGCCTGACTGTATTCCTCTCTTCTCCACTCCGGGAATGCTGGTGACGACTGTTGGGAACACCTGCCTCTTCCAAGATGGGTGGGTGACATTTGCCGGGATAGGCTTTGCTTCATGTTCCATCAAGACTGGAGTTTGTCTTTCAAGGCGTCTTGACTGGTGGATGAAGCCGCCTCTTTTCAATCGGCTCTTGGTGGGTCTGCTCATTCTGTTGTTCATTGGATTTTGTTCTTTCAGAGTTTGATTTTCACTTCTTAAATTTATAACTTCCTTTTTCAGTTCAATCATCTCTTCCCGTAGTCCAGCAAACATGTCTTTAACTTGTCGGATATCTTCCTTCACTTCGTTGAACTTACTGTGAAGGGTCGCCATGATGTCCTTCAACGTCGGATCACCGGCTGTCCGTGAAGGTGAAGAAGCTCCAGCAGAGCCGTCACTGGTGCTCTTCAAGCGGGACTGCCGAAGACTTTCTGCCTTTCCGCCAGGTCCAGGTCCAGGGTTCAGCTCCGTCTCCACAGCAATGTAGAAAAACGCCGGCGTACAAATAGGCCAGGAGCAAGCCAACCATGACATCGTGTACGCGTTTGCGTGTTTTAATGTCCGAAAGAAGATGGCTTTCTTCTTCAACGCTCGTCGAGCCATGAAATGTATGAAGACCGGCACAAATCCTCCGCACACCGACCGAAAACTTAAAGCAGCTTCCGGCATGATGACGACCAGGTACTCTCCGGGTTGATGTCGGGGCTCAGATCAGAGAAACTTCAGCTAAATGTCGCTGCTCCTGTCAGTCAGTGTCAACACTTCGCCAGCCGGAAGTGATCCCCCAGACAGACAGAGAGAGAGAGAGAGAGAGAGAGAGAGAGAGAGATTAATTTGTAATTTTTACCCCCAACGTTACAATGAAACAAGAAGACTTTTCCATGTCCCTAGGGACCAGGAAAATTTATACACGAACATTGTTACACCATACGCACGCACGCACACACACACACACACACCACACACGCGCGCGCGCGCGTGCATACGCACACACTTACTAACTCACTCACATTTAGACACTGTCCATGCGCTCGCGCACACACACAACAATGTTCACACACACACACACACACACACACACACACACACACACACACACACACACACACACACACACACACACACACGCGTGCGCGCGCGCGCGCTCGCGCGCACACATGAAGAGAGAGAGAGAGAGAGAGAGAGAGAGAGACTCGCACAGAAACTATATAATATATAGTATTCCCACGTAAGGTGAGAACATTGTAAAGATTAGTCACCATACACAGTGTCAGCAACTCCCATAGACAGGAATGGGTAGGAACGAGCAGGTATGCCTCGACACATTCATTTCAACAAAACCCATCCAGCGGTGGGTGGAAATCATGTCTCCCCATACTATATATGTCTCTCATCCACACACCCACAGCACATAGGTAGGTGGTTATGTGAATTGTGGTGATTGCACAATTCGTGAATTATCCCTTTTACAAAAATGTATCTATGGAAATGTTAACATGCACAGGGGGTGATTTAGGTCGTATCTATGGAAATATAACATGGACAAGAAGTGATTTAGGCCGTATCTATGGAAATGTAACAAGCACAGAGAGTGA
Source organism: Conus ventricosus (assembly GCA_018398815.1). Classification (NCBI taxonomy): domain Eukaryota; kingdom Metazoa; phylum Mollusca; class Gastropoda; order Neogastropoda; family Conidae; genus Conus; species Conus ventricosus. The sequence goes on along the minus strand of CM031609.1, from coordinate 30,958,323 downwards.
TTTAGACCGTATCTATGGAAACGTAACATGGACAGGGAGTGGTTTAGGCCATATCTATGGAAATGTAGCATGGACAGGGAGTGATTTAGGCCGTATCTATGGAAATGTAACATGGACAGGGAGTGATGTAGCTCGTATCTATGGAAATGTAACATGGACAAGGAGTGATTTAGGCCTTATGCGCAAATTCATCCCACCCTACTCCTGAAAACACACAAGGGAGTGGTGGTGATTTTGACCTTTTGCTCAAACTCGCCTGACTTCTCTCATACGGATGGGGAGTGCTTGGGCTATATGCCTAAACTTGCCCCCTTCCCCTCCTCTCCCCATCCCAACCCCCTTCCCCCCTCTATACCATCTGCTCCGATGAACACAATCACCATAGATAATGCGCCTAAAGTCGCCCGCTTCCTCTTGTCCCTTCACCATACATACTCTCTACACCATCTGTTCTGATACACAGCCTTGATAGACAGGAAGTCGCGGGTATGAGGGTGTTATGTTGTCACTAGGTCCCATATTGTTCCATTTCAGTTAAAGAAATATGTGTAGGGCATGGGTGGATAGTTATTTTGGCCCTGTGCCCAAGTTCAGCCTCAGCCCACATATCAAGAAACACACTTTAGACAGGGGATGCTGATGTATTCAGCATATTCATTGAATGGATGGATTACTTTGCGCTTCTTCTTCATCCATTTTGCCTCCAATCTGGGGAGATAAGGGATTGTTCGTATTTCTTTTTTTATTGTCTTCAATGTCGTTTGTCTTGCCTGAGAAGTCTAAAAAAAAGAAGGTCAAAACGCGTCGTGTTTTGTTTTGTCATTTGTTTGTCGCTTTCATTCGCCGGTGTTGCCTGCATTGAAGGAAGGTCAAGCAGGTATCGTACAGTTTCAACTGGTGTATCCTTTGTAGTTGTCTGGATCAGTCGCATTGCTTCATTTTGAATTATTTCTGATTTAAGAAGATTGCTGTCGGACAGCGTTGTCCAAGCTAGGACACAAGCTAGAACAGGTGAAGGCATATTTCAGAGCACTTGAAAATCCATAAAACCCACTTCATGCGGCGGTGAGGGAAACAAAAGGCACTCAGCTAGGACGTGGAAAATCATAGATGGAACAGGCAGAAGACAGTATACAGCTTTTGTGCCAGTTAACAGAACTCAAAGAAACGAAGGAACGGGAAAAGTATCGAGAATGGCCAGAAGGCAAAACCAACGCAGAAATCCAGATGCAGTCAGAAGATCTTGGCACAAATCATGATATTGTTATATGCACTGGCGGTTATGTCACCAAAGGTAAGTCAGGCTGGGGATACACAGTGAAGCAAAATGGTCGAACTATCCAGGAAGACAATGGCGCGCACAGTTTAACGACTTCGTCTAGCGATGGAGGTAGAAGTAGTGACACAAGCACTTCACTGGCTTTCACCCACAAGCGAGTTTAAACCTCACCAAGCCGTAATACTGACTGACACCATGAACCTACTTCAAAACGTGGAGAGTGGAATGGGAAGCCCTGCTTGGTATAACCTAACGCGCAACTTTCCACTGAAGAGACTCATATGGATGTACTGCCCTGAACGTGCGGGAGTTAAAGGAATTGAGAAAGCAGACACACCAGCTGGAAAGGCATCGATAAAAACTGGATTACAGCTTGGCCGATCTGATGTAATAAGGAATCTGAAGAATCACTTAAGCAAACAAAAGCAACGCCACTATAACATAGATCATCCTTCAGATCTGAACATTCAGACTTAAAGGAAGAGCAAGAAACATTAACCAAAAAAGCATTGGAATCATCTCAAGGCCAACACTGTGAAGACTCCTGGAGACTGGGGCAAACTCATACTGGGCCTTTCCAATACTAGACTCAAATGATCAGAAAATGTCATCTGCGACAAGATTCCTAATCTCTCTAGGACCCAGTGAATACTGTAGGCGTGTGTGTGCTGGTGTGTGTTCATTAGTGGGGTGATGAAGGCGTTTAAATTGGAGAGTCCAAAGAAACGAGTGTTTGCAAGCCTTGGTGTGTGAGTGTATGTGTGAGTGCGTAAGTGTGTGTGTGTGTGTGTGTGTGTGTGTGTGTGTGTGTGTGTGTGTGTGTGTGTGTGTGTGTGGTGTGTGTGTGTGTGTGTGTGTGTGTGAGTGCGCGCGCGCGAGCGCGCTCGTGTGCGTGTGTATGTGTGTGCATGGGTATGTGTGTGTGATGGTGTTGTTCTTATTGCTGCGTTTGGGTGCGTGTGTGTGCGTGCGTGCGTGTGTGTGTGTGTGTGTGTGTGTGTGTGTGTGTGTGTGTATGTGTGTGTGTGTGTGTGTGTGTGTGTGTGCGTGCGCGCGCGCGCCTGTGCGCGCGCGTGTATCTTCTTCTTGATGTTATCGGTCTTGTTCTTGTTCCTAAGTCATTTTCGGATCATTCTTTTCCTACAAACAAAGGCGCACGCAGTCACACACACAAACACACACAGAGACACAAACACACACAGACACATGCATATATATATATATATATATATATATATATATATATATATATATATATATATATATATATATATATATATATATATATCGCTGGCTGCTTTGGGGTGCTGTTGGATTCTTCTTCGAACCCTTGGTGGTGAGAACACCATAGAATTACGGACTGTGGTGTGTCTCTATTTGACGCCAGGAGCACAGACACAATCAGCCGTGTCTCCCTGATGAGTTCCGATCCAGCGGACGAAAGGCCTAGGAGCAGGCGATACATATAGATCTGCCTTCGAGAGGGATAGCGATGGTTCCCTGATGCAGTTAGTGAAGGGTTTTCATTTTTATAATATACATTTTTTTTCTTTTTTTTAACATTTCAAATCTTTGCCAAGTCATTGCTATAATGATGGAAGAATTGTTAACCTACACTTGTATTCACCCGCAACTTACTTGTTTAGCATTATTATATTGTTTGGTCAATCAGTGGGCGATTGCATCTCTTAGGAGATCCAAGTAAAGGTTTGTGTACACCATTCTTAGCCGCTGACAATGCTTGGGTTATTGAACAGCTGAGCTGACCACTCAGACTGTTCCATATTTTTTTTTATCTCCCTTGCATCCTTAA
>CM031609.1:30947731-30950231 GCA_018398815.1 Conus ventricosus | reverse complement strand
AAATCTACGCTCAGCAAAAAAGACATTCAGCTTAATAAACATACTACTATTTGTTTACAGCCCGGCTGTCCTTATGTCCAAATTCACCCCCAAACCACCTCATCTACGGAACCTAATACTACCACATTAAGTTGGGTGGGGGGGGAGGAGGGGGGAGGGTCTTATGCTGGCATTATTTTTCACATCACTTCAAATGAAAACCATGAGTTGGGAGTGTCTTGCGCCTTGTGCAATATGTGTCCTACCCCCGTCCCCACTCCACCCCCCCCCCTTTTTTTTTGTTGTTGTTTGTTTTGCTTGTCACATCTTGGCGAGGAGTGAGTTTGGCCAGATGACAAACTCTCAAACCACGGTTATCAAAGGGGTAACAGGTGGGATGGTGACCGCGTGACCTAGATCTCCGCATTTCAACCTATCGAGCAAGTTCGTGGAGTGTGATGTGAGCCCTAAGCTTGGTCTCACCCTTCCCGTCGCCAAGCACACATGATGTAGGCAAACATGGATTGGTTTGAGCCCAGTGTTGAAATCCACTCTCTTCAACAAAGAAACGTGACAATGGCGGGGATTCATTTTGACCGCACTGTTCTCGCCCCACCCAACCTCATCAACACACCCAACAGTGGTAGGGGCGTGTGGGAGTGATGCGGCTCCTGCCTAGTTCATCTTTACACACTATTCGCTCACCAGTGTAACCACAACACGCAGATCGACCCGTGGCATGTGGGAGGTGTGTGGGATTTACCACTCTGCCACAAAATGTCCCATGATATAATTTGTGTTTAGAAAATAGATAGGGAGTGGTTTTGGTTTCATGCACAAAATCGGCCCCATCGTCATCCCCGAGCCACGCGACAACAACACTGGGGACTCACCTCACTTAAACAGATATATTTAGCACATGACTGAGAACTGATTTTTAGCCTTACGGTGAAATCACACACACCCTCCCGCCACACCACCTGCTCTTATCAACACACTCACAATAGATAGGGGCGGACAGGGAGTGGGTATTGTCATTATACCCCAAGTTAGCCCATTTTAACAAAAAAAATTAAGTGGGACATGTGGTGTTGACCATTACTGGCCTTTAGTCCAAACACCTCTACACCTAGAGACATAGAAATTAAGAATGGAAGCAGCAATTCTGTCCTGATGCGTAGCCTCCTCTCCATTCCCTCACCCCCTGCTTTTTGACATGTGTGTTAAATGGATGGCTTGTCATTTGGGCTCCGTGCCTGAACTCGTCCCCACCCCTCTCCAGGTCAACTTTTTCATTTAACATATTCACATCAGAACTAGCGTAGGAGGAAGAACGCCCGTGAGCCCTAAAACAAATTAATCATTTAAAAATTTTTTTTTAGGAAGTATCTATATCTAAGGAATATTAATTTTCCTTTTTTTCATTTCTTTTCACCGCATCACACCTACAGGTCCGCTGAGCCTGAAACGGGCCAGTTGTGGCCTTTACATTTACTTTTGACACCTCCGGTATCGTCTAACAAAAACAAAAGCTTTGAGACATGGAGCCTCGCCACCGCCTCTCCATGCAACGCTGTCAATCAGTTTTACTCTGATTCAACTGCCCATCCTACAGGTGAACAAATCAATCAGCGCATGGTATCTATTTACTACTACACAGCGCGGCATGCATGCATAATGCACGATCCCTATGGAAGAAACAAAAGTTGACTGCAGGATTCGTTGTAAATGAAAAAAATAAGACAGTTTATAAAAAAAAACTTTTGGTGGTAGTAGAATCCGTTTGTGAGGGAACTGACGTTTCAAGCCATAGGCCCGTTGTCAAAGTGAAAAGAAGGGACAATGTAGACAGGAAAGCCTATGTGAGAACTGGGTGAGAACATTTCATTTAATGATTAAGTTGGACCAAAATGTTCTCACCAATTCTCACATAGGCTTTCCTGTCTACACTGTCCTCTTATTTTCACTTTGACAACGGGCCTATGGCTTGAAACGTCAGTTCCCTCACAAATGGATTCTACTACCACCAAAAGGTTTTTATAAACTTTATTATTTTTTTCATTTCGTGATCCCTATGGCTAGGAGGGCCAAGGTATAAAACTTTTTAAATCCTTCCTTTTCTTTCAAAAGCTTGCGCTAGCGATCTATGTTTTCCATAGACATATTCTGTTCACAAACAAATACACATAAAAAACCACCAGCAACTTAAACACAGTTCGTGACAGTTTCCAGTGGCTATATCTCTATAGGGAACAACCAAGGGTGGGGCTGGGGCGCATGTCGAATACTCGCTGAATTTTAAGTGTGCTTTCTTATCAGTCAATTCTGCATTGCACATCGGGTTTTGAATACATGCACAGCTGCTTCTATCTGTGCAGGCCTCAGGTATACCACATGGTGAGATGGGATCTAAAACAAACTGACTAGCTTTTCTATGCTGGTGCGAAAAGATGGCAGTGTAGTTTATATCGATTGACTGTGTCTTATTTGATTTAAAAAAAAGAAGGGCCAGGCTTACAGC
>CM031609.1:30937731-30942731 GCA_018398815.1 Conus ventricosus | reverse complement strand
CTAACTGTCTGGCAAAGATTTGGACTTGAGGGGAGGGGAGATTTGAAGATGGAGAAACTGGGAAATGAAATTTAAAAAAAAAACACATTATGTTACAGATATGAAAACTCTTCACTAGCTGCATAATGGAACCATCGCAATCCCTTTTGAAGGCAGATATATTTGTATTGCCTGCTCCGAGGCATTTCGCCCGCTGGATCGGGACTCATCAGGGAGACACGGCTGGTTGTGTCTGCGCTCCCGGCGTCAAATAGAGACACACCACAGTCCATAATACTGTGGTGTTCTCACCACCATGGGCGCAAAAAAGAATCCAATAGCACCCCCAGAGCAGCCAGCGAAGAGTAGTAAATGCAACCAAACGAAAGTGTGGGGAGGAAAAAAAAGTTGTAAAACTAAAAAAAATTATGAAAAATAATATAAAATGTAGGGGACAGTCTTTGAGCCTACGCCTGAAGATCCACCCAAAGATGCAAGGGAGATCAAAAGACGGACAGAAACAAATACAATTAACCTCAATTTAATCAAAGCAAAATCGGCGATGGTTCCCTTATGCAGCTAGTGAAACGTTTTCATATCTGTAACATAATGTGTTTTTTTTAATTTCATTTTCTCAGTTTCTCCATCTTCAAACTCTCCCCTCCCCTCAAGTCCAAATCTTTGCCAGACAGTTCAGTTGTTGGCCTGCGCTTGTTTTTTCCCCACTATTAGATTGTTCGTCTATGTATTTTGTCTGACTTTATTCAAGTTTAAAAGGCTGTGCCAGTCTTGAATAAAAGTTAGTCTGTGTTAGGTTTCCTTATGGGAGCAAAACATACCCCACTTGTTTACTGTACAACAGATATGTCTCCTGCAGAGAAGTTACGCGAAATATTATACCCGTAAATGTGTCGCTAGGAGAGCTGAAATGTGAAAGAGAAAAGTAAAACAAGTAAGAACAGTTCAGATATAGAAAGCAGAGAGAGAGAGAGAGAGACTTCAGACTTCAGATTTTTATTCAGTAAGGCCATTGGCCCATTTGAAGGGGAATGAGCACAATCATTCACATTAAATGTATGAAACAAATGATTTATCAGGAAAACAACAACAGCAACAACAACAAAACAACAACACAACAAGACTATCTAAGACGTCATTATTTCTCTGATCTTAAACGCCTTAAACAGAACATACCTAAATTCCTAATAACCTTATAACTGTTAGAGCTAAGTAGTAACTGTAAACGAAACATACATGGGCGCCTATGATATTTCTGTGGAATACATTTTTGACGAATATCTTCTAAAGCTGGACAAAGGAACATAAAGTGTATTTCATTTTCCTCCCCTTTGCATACACAATGGACATACCAAGTCATTTTGTCTATGTTGTCTGTATCTTAAGTAATGGGTCCTTATGTCAGAAACACCAACTCTAAATTTAGCAATGGATCTTTTCAGATGCATATCCAAATCAAATTTCAAGTAAGGCTGAGTACAACGAAAACTGGAATAATTTCTGTACAAATCAAAAACGTCCACTACTTTGTATATGGTCGTCCCACATTTGCCATCTACAGTCAATCAACCTTTGTCTGAAAACATGAATAAACTGGCTTTGATTTCCAACACCCTGTGACAACCAGACATCCCAAATCCATGCTTACACAGAAACACACGCACATTTGAAACCCAGTTTGTTTTTCCCTTTACATCTAATTTGAGCAACATTTCATAAGACTTACAAGGCAATCTATAATGCTCCATGTGTAAAAGCTTTAAACCAATACTGAACACATCTAATGGCTGAACAAATGAACAGTGGATATCTATTGGTCTCCCCATACACCAAATCATTAGAAATACGCCTGTCAAAACCTAGAAACCTCTTCAAAGCAAATAAATGTACTGCCTCGCAATGAACAACAGCACTATCCAAACCCCAAATTTCAGCCCCATACATCAAAACAGGCTGTATTTGGGAATCAAATATTTTTAGAAATAGCTCAAGCGAATTGTTATTCAAAGCAATCAATCTTTCATGACACATATCAAAACATTCTTTGCCCTGCATGCAAGATCTTTACAGGCAAAGGTAAAACTTAGGCGTGTAGAAAAATATATCCCTAAATATTTATATACATTCAGCACAGGTATAGTAAGTCCGTTATACATCCATCTTTCCCTCGCCGCCAAATAACCTCCCTTTCGAAACACCACGATGTTGCTTTTATTCATGTTTACTTTCAACTCTAATGAAGAGGCAGCCCTGCTCAGATTATTTAGCTGACGCTGTAAGCCAACTATCGTTTCTGAAACTAAAACAACATCATCTGCTAATAGTAGGATAAACAATTCTAAGACATCTTCTGGAAATCGTCCACCATGAAGGCCATTATTGATAACCCAATGGTAAGCTCATTAATGAATATAGAAAATAGCACAGGACTACAAACATCACCTTGTTTTACCCCAGCAAAACAATTAATATAATCTGTCAGATTGGAACCACTTCTTACCCTAGTCTTAACAACTTTGTACATGGCTCTAATACAGCGAAATAATTTCCCCTTAATACCATTTTTTAATAATACAGTCCATAAAAGCTTTCTATTGATGGAGTCAAAGGTTTTTTCAAAGTCAATAAACGCAACATAAAATTTACGATTTAATGAAAACTGTTTCTGAACAAACGCAAGAAGAGTAAACATATGATCAGTAGTAGAGTAACCCTTTTTGAACCCAGCCTGATGCTCCCCCGTGATATTATTACATTCAATCCATTCCTGCAATCTGTTGTTAACAACAGTACTATACACTTTACAGCTAACGTCAACCAAAGAGATACCTCTGTAATTATTAGGGTTATCTACATCGCCTTTCTTGAATAAGGGCAAAGTTACAGACTCTGTCCAGTTTTCTGGAAGATGCCCTCATCAAAAATTCTGTTGAAAAGAATTAGTAAAAAGTCAACAACTTGAGGTCCAGCATACTTCAACAATTCCCAATAATAGAATCAGGTCCTGCTGATTTGTTAGTCTTAATTTTCCGCATGGCAAATATAATTTCGTCTTTAGAAATGGGGCGATTGAAATGCTCGTCTTCTCCCTCATCAGTAGCAACAGAAAGCTCCTCGTCACTTACATTATCTTTACCTAACAAACGTTTAAAGTGCTCATACCATGTATCCAGGGAGATATTATTCTTAGTATATTTTCTTTAAATGAAGCTCTTTTTAATGTTTTCCAAAACTCCTGCTGTGACGGAAGAGATCTGATCATGTTATCTAACAGGTTTTTATTAAAAAATTTCTTCTTCTGCTTTGAAGGTTTTTATATTCTCTTCTTGCAATAACATACTCACTTCTGTCACCATCGTCCAAAGTACGAAGCCATATTCTCAACAATCTTAGCGTTTTTCTTTTCATTTCCAAACAATCGCTGTCAACCAATCTTCCTTTTTAGCACCATTTCTTATTACCAAAACGTTTTATCATACATTCAGCACTGTTTTTTAATACAATCATTAAACAAATCTAAAGCTTTATCTACATCAACACTGATCAGTTCTAAAGCCTCATTTAATTTTGAGCACATTTCTGCTTTACACAATTTGTCTCTGTAAGTCAAAGCATAATCTTCATTCCATACAAACTTATCGAATACTGTTGCCTCAACATTCTCCATTGATCTATCACTATTCCTTTGTTGTAATGTCAATGTGAAATTCAATAGGTAAATGATCGGATTCTATACGTTCCGACACAAACAAATAACATGAATCACAAAAAGTGGAGAAAAAATCTTTAGATACGAGAAAATAATCATTAACGCTGCTACCGCTGTCTGAAACGTATGTATAGCAACCATGGCGGTCGCCCTGACATACACCATTCAAATGTACAAATCAAAAGCAACGCAAAGATTTAACAATAACTTACCGTAGTTATTCAACACATTATCATAAGAACATCGATCTGTGCAAGGTGGCTGGCTTTCTGTTTGCAAACAGGAATCGAAAACATCAGCAGACAAGTCAGGAGAAAAATTTGCCGTCCTGCTGTTCAGATCGCCGCACACTACTATATCAACGTCACCAAGTGAGCACAAGCAGTCAGCCAAACATTCTTCCAACATGGAAATACATTATCAACAATAAAAGAATTATAGAAAGGAGAACCCTTTAGGCTGAATATACGTACAAACCAAAGCAATATTTTTCAGTGTACCCAAAAACGATTTTTCAATTAAAAAGACGCACACGTTAGAGCTATCAACTTCTACATATGATATGAAGGGAACCAATTCTTGTTTTATCAAACAAACGAGTCCTCCAGATCGTCTCCCTGATGACAGAGTTTTACAGCAGTTTAATAAAGGCTTTATACCCAACAAACATGTCCATGCTAAGTGTTTCAATGAACGTTTCTCCAAAGCATATAAAATCAAAGCCACAGGCATAAGAAATAAATGCATTGTCAAAAATCTTGAGAGTAAACCATTCACATTCCAACAAAGAAGCTTGAATACTTTATTATGGCATACAGGCGCATCCAGATCCCGGTTGTCAATATAAATATGATCACTATCAAGTGCACCGTTTTCCATACATGCATTAATTTCGCTATCTACATCATCATATTTGGAAAAATCATCATTCAAACGGCTGGAAAAATCATCATTCAAACGGCTATCATTGAAACTGTCATACGAATTCAAGCGTGTACCAGTGCCATCGCTCACACCGTCCACAACACTGTCGTCAAAAACACGTGCAAAGCGGCTACTGCCACGCGTAACAGGATCCGGGGGCAGTCTTTCCACCGGTGTCAAGTTATCTTTTCTCCCTCTTGAATTAACACCTTTATCATCGCAAGAGGACCGGCCAAACCCTATTTCAACTCTTTTAGCTGACCAGAAAGCATCAAGCCCGAACCTCTTGCCATCAAACAGGAGATGGTCAAAGACCATCGCAGCTCTCTTACCACTGTTCTTGCGTCTTCAGATGTGGAGTGAGCTTACG
>CM031609.1:30930231-30932731 GCA_018398815.1 Conus ventricosus | reverse complement strand
ACGCCAGTGGTTAACGTATTAAATATTTAGGAATATATTTTCTCAACGAAATTAAGCTTTAAATTTTGCATGCAAGGATCTTGCAGTAGAGCAAAGCGTGCACTAACTAATGCATTTATGCAACACTTATCAAAATTAGAAAAAACCCGTCTTTGAAATTATTTATTAAAATTGTTCGATTCTCAGGTTACAGCCTAAACGCTCAGTATGGAGCTGAAATCTGGGGTCTTTATGATTCTTGCTGGGTTTTTTGTGAAAATGTTCATTTATTTGCATTGAAAAAGTTTTCTAGGAGTGGCATGCGAACACTAAAGATTTAGTTACGGCGAAGTAAACAAAATATCCAATTTTATTTGATCTGCGACAGCTTTCAACGTTATTGGTTGAAAATAACACAATTGGACCTTTCAAGGTTGCCACAAAGCAATAATATGTTGTATGATTTGATGGAAAGGAAAAAAGAAAAAAGGTTTTTAACCGTGAGGAACTAAACTTAAACTTGGATTTGGATATGTTTGGTTTCAACGAGCTTTGGGGCATAAATGGATTTCTTCGTGCATTTCGGAATAGATTTAAGATTGCAGATGGCAAGAATGGTCATGTCATGTTCATTTAAAGTGACCGATTTGCTTTTTTATAGACAGTTCAAACTATTACATTGAGTGCCCGGTAATTTATCTATTGAAATGGATATCATTAAAATAATCATGACAAAGTTCAGATTAGGTATTTCTGATCTTTGTTTTATTTTTATCGTATAAGATGCTAACAAACTGAATGACATGTCTTTTTTAAAAGTGCCGAAGAAAATGAAATTCAATTTTGTGTTTTGGGTTTTCCGCTCTTGTGCGAGAATCATTCATTCATCAAAATATTGTAGACATCCTTCTTTATTTGATTTCTTATAAGGCTAAAAAATGAAACTACTGGTTAAAAACGTTTTTTTTATTTTCTTGTACAGGCATTTAAAATCGAAGTATAGATTTAGTTAGCATTGGTTGTTGAAATTTTTTTATATTGGATGCTGTTAAATTTTGGATGCCAGATGTTTGATGATTTGCTATGTCTGTCTGAAAAGATTTGATCTCAACACCCCCTTCATTGGGGCCATGGCCTGTATGAATAAAACATCCGTATCCGTATCCGTATCCGTATCTCTCTCTCTCTCTCTCTCTCTTCTCTCTCTCTCTCTCTCTCTCTCTCTCTCTCTCTCTCTCTCTCTCTCTCACACACACACACACACACACCACACACACACACACACACACACACACACACAATTCAGAACGTTGATGATGTTTTTTAACCTTTTCAGATTACACCAGACCTTGTCAGTGAAGTGTGCAGCTCAATGCAAGCAGACAAATGCCTTCCGGATGAGACAAGACAGTCTATTTCACAAGCAGCAAGTGAGTACAGATCACACTCATCAGCTAATCTAACCAGAACTACATCACAATATTTCCAAGCACTGTAAGTGCATGGTAAAAATATTGAAATTTTGCTGAAAGCTTTCATCTTATTGTTTCTCACATGCAATACAAACCCATTTTCTTTATTTTACTCATGTTTAATGATACACTTATAAGTAGAACACTCTCTCTCTCTTTCACACACACACACACACACACACACACACACACACACACATGCTCAAATATATGTTAAGGAAATTCAATGATACTGTAACAATGTATTATGAGAACAATCGCTGTTTTGTCTTAACAGGAGAGGCTCCTATTCAGGACAAGTTGTCTTTTCTGAATGACTGCTTGCCTACAAAAGGGCGCTTTCCAAATGCTGCCGCCGAGAAGGCTTGGGGCAACTTCCACAGAGCTCTTCAGGACAAGATTTCAGAACTGTCCACAGACATTGGATTGTCTCGAGGAGCAACCTTTCAGCTGTGTCTTAGGCTATTTAAGCGGTTGATTCAGCTAAACTATTTTCCCACCAGGACCTAGAAACATAGGCGGAATATTTCTGTATGTAAATACAAAATTATTGTTTTGCATATCAAAGCAAGGGACTTTGGTCATCTGATACCAAATAAATAAGAATGACTCCTTAACCTCTGTGTTTATATATATATATATATATATATATATATATATATATATATATAATATGTGTGTGTGTGTGTGTGTGTGTGTGTGTGTGTGTGTGTGTGTGTGTGTGTGTTAGAGAGAGAGAGAGAGAGAGAGAGAGCAGAGAGAGAGAGAGAGAGAGAGAGAGAGAGAGAGAGAGGTCTAAAAGGCTTTGTAGTCTACTGATGAAACCTGTGACGTATGGCTTGACTACATCATGCAAGTTCAAGAGTACATGTACATCAATTACTATTTGTGTATAACAAAAAAGACGATGTGTTCTGCCTTTACCGTGACTTCAGAAATTACCACGCACACACATAAACATGCACTGACACACACACATAAACATACTTCTCTCTCTCTCTCTCTTCTCTCTCTCTCTCTCTCTCTCTCTCTCTCTCTCTCTCTCTCTC
>CM031609.1:30897731-30922731 GCA_018398815.1 Conus ventricosus | reverse complement strand
GTAGAGCGACTTACTTATACTTGGATGTGCATTGATAGTTTAAACAATTCTGTAAATCTAAATGACTAGTGAGAAAATGCGATACAGTTTTCTGTGAACACGTTTCTTCAGTAAGATGGCCTCCGGGCTCTGGCAGAAATGAATTCCAGAGCAGAAGAACAGGATGACAAAGCGTATTTTTCTCTCTCTCGTATCTTGTGTGCCACGTCAGTGGCATGGCACTCACGCCACTCATTCCGCCCTTAATCACCCCTTCCCGCCCCCGTCCCGCCACAGCCCCGGCACCGGTAGTCCACAGGGAGCAGTCAATGTCAAGTCGTCGTGAGGCAACCCACCAGAGGAGACACTGCACTGCTGTCAAGACATTTCGGTGGTGTTCAGTGACGCCCGTTATGACCCACCTACGAAGGACACAGTCTACTAAGCCCCCCCCCCCCCCCCTCTAAAGACGACAATAATTGCTTAGTCCCGAAACTAGCGTGAGTAAGCTCTTCTCTGGAGGGTGCCACCATGTCCGTCCAAAGACAGTCCCAAGGATTTGCAGGTCCCGGTGACCCCGACAGGACCAATCCAAAGGCACAGACATAGAGAGTTAATCTAAGCACTGAGGTCACCTTGAGAGCAGGGCAAGATGGGCGACAGAATTTGAGATTTTTTTCATAACTGACTGATGAAGATAAGAATGATGAATATGATTATACGGGTTTCCATTTAGGTCTGAGACTGCATGACAGGCTGTACTCTACGCTCTCTTTCATAATATATCCCGGCGTCAGCCACACCCGTGATTTACAGACACCTGTAATGTTGGTCAAGAAATTTGAGCAACATACTCAGAGAGGCATCCACTGAATGGATGAAACTTTAATGTTTGGTACAAGTCTTCGCAGTTAAGCTGATAGTAAACTCATCCCAGGGTAGGTACCGGTCGAAGCAGAAAAATACCACAAAAAAGGCTCGAATGGGTATGGAATACACGACGTCCCAGCCGGGAGTCTGTGACACCAAACACCTCACCATGGTGGCTGATCGAAGACTTTTTCTTAGAATAGGCGCTTGGAGTTTTGCAGGACCAAACAGTTAGTGAGGCTAATCTTAATAGCGTTTGTTTGCATGAACTTTCCTTCCCATCTTAGATATAATCCGATTCTACAAGACTTGAAGATTTCAGAAGAAATATTATAAGGGCACGTTTATAGATACATACAAAATGTATGCACTGGCCGAGTCAAATACATTTGACAATTATTGATTGAAGGAAATACGTATGTATCAACAACAAAAAATTTTCTAGCAGGAAACTTCAGGAAGCGCTTGGTTCTGCATATTATGCATTTGTCTGGATACTATTTTGCAGAGTTATGTAATAAAGATCGTTGTCAATAATCATACCTGGAATACTCCTTTTTTTTAATTCGTTCTCATTTTATTCATTGAAGCACAAGGTAACCGTTCCAAATTCTGCCGTCTTTCATATGTTGTTAAAAGTGTCACTTAAGACTTAGCGTGGTTTAGTGTCATGTGATTTACAATGCATCAAGTCAGCGTCCTGGACAAGGAACCTAAATGGTTCTAAAGAGGAGTAAAGGAGGCCATCTGCATCGCGGCCACGTCTCCTTCCCTCAACCGAGACCGGGGGCGACACAACCTACCAGCAGCCTACACTTCCCTTATTCGATCTCGTGACTCGAATTCCTCTCGAGATCGCGGGCACCGAACACAACTCACTCAGCGAGACATTCGGCACTGACGAAGGCCTCTGGATGGAGGCCGAAAGCTTCGCTTCGGCAAAACTTTCCTGTGTGAAAAGGTAAAAGACTGTGTTTAATCAATGCATCATTTACTTAGGATGTCAACGGTTTTTTCGAAAGAAAAGACATGGTCATGGAGGTAATGTTGGAGCTGCTTGCATGAAGTGTGGTATCATCACAAAGAAAGATCATGTGATTTTCCAGTGCGAAGAGATAGAGATCGCTTCCATATACAGAAAAAAACTGGACCAAACACTAAACCCAGAGGTACACCATGCCTGACAGGTTATAATGTTGATGATGAAGAATTCAGACAAACTGTTGACGACCATTTGAAATGAAATCAGCTACAGCCCATTCACTGTTTCCCACATAATGACAACTGTTATACTTAATAACTCCTAGTCCATTTCGGCTAAACCTTTTAAAACACCAGCAATCAATGTTCTAAAATTCTAATTCGTTGATATTCGGATGATAGTGATTCACTCAGTTTCTTACAGCTGTACGACACGATTTTTTTTTTTTTTTTTTTTGATGAAACCAGATCAACTTTCACTCAGTAGACCATATGACACAAGACGATCGTAGATGAATTTATTTATGTTCTGTAATAAGGATTTATATAATACTAGCAAGACATATGTTGGATTATAATTCGTTGGTTCAGAGTTGTCCCCAGATTTAATGGGGAGCGATCGTCGCAACATTAAATGTGTACTCAGTTGAAGACTTTAAATAAATGTTTCAACCATTACTGGAGTCAGAAGTAGCAGAATTATACCAAGAATTTCATGAAGACCATGACTTCCGGTTTTCTTGACATATGAGAGAGTGGGAGGAGTGACACAGAGACAGAGAGAGAGAGAGAGAGAGAGAGAGAGAGAGAGAGAGAGAGAGAGAGAGGAGAGAGAGAGAGAGAGAGAGACAGACAGACAGACAGACAGAGACAGACAGACGGCAAAGATAATATATGCAAGTATATAGCACGCACACACACACACACACACACACACACACACACACACACACACACACACACACACACACACACACAGACGCACGCACGCACACACGCACGCACGCACGCACGCACACACACATACACCCATGCGCACGCGGGCACACACAGTCAGGCACGCACGCACGCACGCACACACACACACACACACACCACACACACACACACACACACAACACACACACACACACACACACACACCACACACACTCACGATTCAAGATTGAAAATATTTAATCATCCCGTAACCCATCTTGGAACATGAAGACGCGTATCAAGCACAAGAAAACATATATGCACATGAAATGCAAAATAGTGATGCTGCTCTTTGTTTTTCTGGCAAATCATTAAATCTACCATTGTCAAGACTTGAGTTAATCACAGTATACACAAATCTAATGGCAAACAAATAAAGCTACTATTTTCAAGGCAATGTTAGTCACAAACTGCACAAATCATAATTACTCAATTTAGTAAAATGAATTCGCTAGTCTTTTCTGTGGCAGTACTTCCATACTGTTCGTATCAGCATCGTCAAGCAAAGCCACACGCAGGTACCGTCCTATTCTGGCCCCAGTACCAGCAGTCTGTATCAGGTCGTCGAAAGGCCACCTGCCGAAAGAGACACTGTAGTACTCATGAGTTCCTTTGGCTGGTCCTGTAGTGACTTTTCTGGTCAAACAACCGCAGGAAACCACCTACTAAGCGTCTTATTATTGACGATAATTGCGTAGCCAGCATTTGTGAGGACCCACCTCCGAAAGGCGCATTGTTAACGACCTATCTGTCGCTCCTGCCCAATTGGTCGCCCGGCGACAGATTGGGCCTCAACACCAGGACCAATTTGTCGCCAGGCGACAGATTGGGCCTCAACACCAGGACCAATCTGTCGCCCATTCTAAGTTTTTGAGGGCGACAGATTGGGGCGCACTTCACTGTCCAATCTGTCGCCCCTTGGCCAATTTGTCGCCAACTAACCTTGCTCTCAAGAAGCTGATGTTGGGCCACAGTTTCTCTCATTCCCACACTTTCTCTCACTTTAGGAGAAAGTGTGGGGGCTTACTTTCTCTCACATAAGAAGAAAGTGCGGGATTGAGAGAAAGTGTGGTCCTTCCCCTTTCGCACTTTCTCCCATGTGAGAGAAAGTATGAGGGCGCCCCCACACTTTCTCCGATTGTGAGAGAAAGTGTGGGAAGTGCCCCATATTTTATTTATTTATTTATTTTCAATTCCGTTATTATTTTCTTGTCTTTCCTTAACATCTCAACTAAGAGCCAAATGATAATAAAATCTAATAAAAAGTGATGGAATGAAAAAGGAGTTTATTGTTGTTTTCCTATTGAATGGTCACATTGAGAAATCTTCAGAGTGCATAATCAATCAGAAAAATCAAACATGCAAGTGTCAAGTACTTTAATCAACTAGTTATCAAATCCAAATAATATCATTCACGCTGGAAAGTAGGCAAACACATAAAAATGTTGCTTATTTCATTTTGGTAAGTTTATATGGACATGGTATTAAACATTTGCCATAAACGTTACCTGTCCAATACTCTCCCTATCGAATGGGGTGACCACGAAGTAGTTCAGTTTATTGTAAAATCCAAATGTTCACTATTTCGGCAGCAAATGCTCTAATGGTTATTTTGTAATATTCACAACCTAGATAACTACTGGTCAGTGCCAAAACTAGTGGTCAGCTTCATGAAAATTTCACGTTTTCACTATTTCACTGCATATTGGTGTGTTATAAACGCTTCTGTACAAATAACAATATAGATGTCCGGTGGTCAACAAGATTGACCAGTGGTCAGTTTCATGTAAATTTAATATTTTCCTGAGTTAACTCCATATTGATATGTTTAATGCTTTCTTTTTGAATGTAAAAGACCAGTTGTCTGCAAGAAAGACTAGTGGTCAGTTTTATGTCAATTTCATATTTTCACTATCTCATTCTGTATTGATGTGTTATAGGGTGTATATGCTTCTTAAAACGTAGTATGACTAGTGATAAGCAACAATGACCAGTGACCAGTTTGGAAAACGTAACTGCTTACTGTTTATTATATGAATATTTCTGTGCTTCTTGCAATTTAGATGTCTACGCTGGCATGGTGCCACTTCTCATGCTATTTCAATGTGAATACAGACTCTGAGTGTTTTTATATTGTTTTTATTTCTAGTTCTTTCCAGACTAAGAAAACGTGTGCGAGAAGTGCCTGCCTGAAGTGACTATCACAAAAGGAATTGGTACAATAAACCCTCACACCAAATTAGAAGAGAATTGGCCCCAATACCCTGGAGTTACAGGGGGCCCGATTCTTTATTACCCCGTCACAGGAGTAGAAACACTCCAACTTCAAAAGCAGTTCGCTACGACGCTGTGTTTTTCTATCCGCTCAAATATTCCCTCTTCAATCATGATGTCTTCCCTATAAGGTCTATCCCATCAAAATATGCAACACCCGGGCCCAATCTGTCGCCGGGCGACAGACTGGTCCTGGTTTGACGACCAATCTGTCGCCAGGCGACAAATTGGGCAGGGCGAGAGATTGGTCGTTAACACGCATCATGACCACCCAACGACAGTCCACGAAAACGCTGGACGGATTTGATATGAACGCATCAAAGGCACGAGAGTGGAGAGCAAATCAGATGGAGGTCACTGACAGGTAGGGCATGGCATGGAAGGCTATAGAATCAAAGACCACAAGATTGGTCATCACTGAGAACAGTAAAGCTGCTGCTTTGAAATTCCATTTTTGGCCTGAAACTACATGACAGGGTTGAACTATGTGGTTTCTTTCATAATGCATTCCGGCATAGACACCGGCAGTGTCGGTCAGAAAATATTGAGCATTAGATCTAAAGAAACATATATCAACTGGAGGAAACTCTGCTGCCGGAAACTCTGTTTTTCGGTTCTTGTGTGCTCATTTCATCCCAGTGTGCTGGAGAGAGAGAGAGAGAGAGAGAGAGAGAGAGAGGGGAGAGAGAGAGAGAGAGAGAGAGAGGAGAGAGTGTGTTGTGTGTGTGTGTGTGTGTGTGTGTGTGTGTGTGTGTGAGAGAGAGAGAGAGAGAGAGAGAGAGAGAGAGAGAGAGAGAGAGAGAGAGAGAGAGAGAGAGAGGAGAGAGAGAGAGAAGAGCACCGAAAGCACCCAAGGTATTTCTTGTTGCCTAGATAGATATACGCACATTAGACTAGCCTTTGTCAATATAATAGAATTCGAAAGCAAAACTACAGGTGTGGACTGGTAACTTGTCCCCTCGCATTTAATGATCATCTGCAGTCAGATCCCCATACTACACAGGTGTTAGTCTTTCAGGGGGGTACGGGAGAGCAGGCGATGGAGAACAATGAGGTACGTGGCTGTCTCTCGGATAAGTTCAGTCTTCAGTTTCATTTGCATTAACCTATCTTGAGGATAAAGTGGCAGGGGCTGGAATTTTTTTGTTTTCAAGAAATAAAAGCCAAATCTGTTTGTGTTCTAATGTTCAGGTTAGCATGCGTCGTACATTCATACATACATGCATGCAAACACACGTACTCACAGATAGATAGATAGATAGATAGATAGATAGATAGATAGATAGATAGATAGATAGATAGATAATAGATAGATAGATAGATAGATAGATAGATAGATAGATAGATAGATAGATAGATAGATAGATAGTTAGATAGACAGACAGACAGACAGACAGACAGACAGATATCTACTTGAATACTGTATGGTTACCGTGTTTTATAAAGTGTGGTTGCTTAGCAATGGATGAACTCTGAAGCTGATCGTTTTTGCTTTCACTAGCACGTTTTCAGGAAAAAAAGAAGAAAAAAAAAACAGTTCGAAACGTTTAGCGGTTGATGTATTTTTCTTTTACGGAGAGATCAGTTTTATGATTTTCTCCTTTTAGCACTATAAATCAAGTCATTCTGTCTCTGACTCTCTCTCTCTCTCTCTCTCTCTCTCTCTCTCTCTCTCTCCTCTCTCTCTCTCTCTCTCTCTCACACACACACGCACGCACGCACGCACGCACGCACGCACGCACGCACGCACGCACGCACGCACGCACGCACGCACGCACGCACACACACACACACACACACACACACACACACACACACACACACATATCCTTTGTAACTTACTCGTGCCATGGGTCAGAGGCTTGACAAAAAATTGTTTTGGACTTTGGCTCAGAATATTAAAATATTTTGGACTCGGTTTGCTTTCAAAAGTGGAAAACTGCCAGCCCTAAGCCACAAATTTACAAGTGATTTTAAAGGACTAAGTGAATAGCTATAGAATAGATACGGAGTTAAACTAGAAAATCGTGAGTAATGTGCAGTTTAATCACAATTATCAATCGTCTATCGATTGGTCATTCACAATGACGTGAGATGTGATCCGCGCGGATCTTGCCAGTGATGCTTGATCATGTTAGAGACAAGACACGTGCTTTTTCCGCCAAAAGAAAAATCACCGTTTCACAAGGTCAGTCCATTCCTTTTTATTCTTTTTTAACTTTACTGGTTAAAGATAGCAGGGCTGGGTCCTTTCAGTGACTTTTTATCAGCCAGATTTTGTGTTGCTGATCAGATCAACAAAATAGTAATTGCCGGCTTTCAGCCAACATCGGAAAGTACTTCAAGACAACGGTCGGTGTCCGTCAAGGATGCCTACTCTCTCCGGTGCTGTTCAATCTCTATCGAAATCAAGACCAGGCTCGCCATCGCAACATCCACCATGGCAAAACTTGATAAGATCTGGAGCAGCAAAGACATCAGCTTCCCAACAAAGATCACACTATACAAAGCCCTGGTTCTGTCCATCCTTCTCTATGGCTGCGAGAGCTGGACCATGACAGCTGAGACGAACAGAAGAGTCCAAACGTTTGAGACCTAGTGCTACAGACGCATGCTAGGGATCTCCTGGAAAGACCACAAGACCAACGACTTCGTTCGTGCCCAAATAACATCACGGGCAGGCCCGCAGGAACCCCTCCTAGCGCTTGTGAAAAGGAGGAAGTTGACATGGTTTGGTCACGTCACTCGCCACAACAGCCTACCCAAGACAGTGCTGCAAGGAACATTGGAAGGTGGCCGCAGACGCGGACGACCAGCAAAGAACTGGATGGATAACATCAAAGAGTGGACCCGAATGGACAGCCCCTCCCTGATCAGAGCGGCAGAAGACAGACCTGGCTGGCACTCTCTGGCCCGCGAGATGTCCATCATGTCTCCCCTACGACCATCCGGTCAAGGGAGAGAGTGAGAGTGAGTGAGCCCAGTATCGGTACCGAGTCTGGCACCATAGCCTCACATGATCAAGGTGAAAGGCCCACCGTTGAAGGTAAGGACTTGAGAAATTCCAAACTGGAGGAAAAATTAGAGGACAGGCTTCAAGATGTAACTCAAAGTTTGGATACGAAATGGGAAAAGAGGTTCGATGAATTTGAAACTCTTTGAGAACTTCCTTAAAACGTAAACTCGATACAGGAGGCATGAGCGGAAACGATTCTGACGTGGAATATGACGAACGCGATGTCCTTGTTCTACAAGAGGATCAAAAAGAGCTAGACCTACAGCAGTGTGAGATGGCATTGATTGAGGGAAATGCGTGTAGTTCTTCCTCTAGCACCACTAAGAAAGACAACGCTCAGTTGTTCAATGAAAATGAACAAGAGCTCAGCGGAGAAGAAATGCTAGGTTCAAAGGTCACTGATGGTTTGGCAACAATAGTGAACGGGCGTTTTAGCCGAAAGTTGAGCGAAAAGGTCCAGAAGGACAAATCTGAGGCTCACAATCGACCGGAAAATTGTACAAAATTAGTTGTGCCATTGGCAAACAAGGAGGTATGATCCAAACTTTCAACAGATCAACGCAAATCGGATCTGAAGATCGCACGCGCACAGCGCGCCATTATCAGGCAATAACCGCAATTGCCCGAGTGGTAGACCAGAACGAGGCTTCGCGACAAAATCCGAAGTAATACGGAACTGCACAGATGCAACTGCGTTTCTAGGACAAGCACACACGAGCTATCTATGTTCCGCCGTCGAGCGATGTGTCCACCGGTCAACCGCGCTTGTGCGACGAAACGATTGACGTTACGGAACATTTGTCTGGCGACAATCTTGCATCCACACTCAAAGATATAAACGAAATGGAGAAGATAGGATACAAGGCCTTGTCTGCTGGGAAAAAGGGAAACAACCCCAAATTTAGTCGCTTCCAGTATGACAGAAATGGTGGCAACAGGAAAGGGTCTTTTTTAGGGGCCGTTTCGAACAAGCATTTCCCAGCCAGACGTGGGGGCTATCAGTACCCAAAACCATAGACACAAGAGCAGCGCTACAACAGCTTTCCCAAAGGACGCAACCAGAGGAACAGCTTCTCTCAGTCTCAGTAACAGAGGTAAGTGATTTTGATGCACAGTTAGATAGCATTGTTCAGTTGCTGGCACTGGAAGCACACGAGTTTGAAGCAGGAAGATTGGCTAAATTTACAGAAAATTGGGTTAAGCTGACATCAGACCCCAACATCCTAAAATCAGTGACTGGTGCTGAAATTGATACTGACTGAAATCGGAAGATTTGCCTATTTTGTCATGCCCACCCTCATATTCATTCAGAAAGAATGCTGCAGAAACAGCTGTTATTGATGAAGAAGTTGACAAATTGCTTAGGAAAAAAGTTATAACAGAGTGTTAGCACACTCATGGAGAAGTTTTGTCACCAATCTTCATTAAGCGGAAAATGATGGATCACACAGAGAATGATCCTAAACCTAAAACGTCTAAATGAAAAATAACATATCACCATTTTAAGATGGACACTTTGACTACGGCATTGGCTTTGGTTAGCAAAAACTGCTATATGGAATCATTGGACTTGAAAGATGCTTACTACTCTGTACCCATTTGCAAGGAACACAGAAAGCTGCTGAGATTTGAATGAAAAGGAAAATCTTTGAATACAATGCGCTCCCAAATTGGCTGGCATTGGCACCACGTTTGTTCACAAAAATAATGAAGCCAGTTTTGGCTACCTTGAGATTGAAAGGACATATCTCAACAGCTTTCTTGGATGACTCCTTGCTTATGGGCATTTCTAAGACACAGTGCCAGGAAAATGTTATGGACACACTGGACACATTACATAAGCTAGGATTCATTGTACATCCCACAAAGTCAGTTTTTCAACCAGCTACTGTGATTCAGTATTTAGGAGTGATCATTGACTCAGTCTCAATGACTGTCACTTTAACCTCAGAAAGGAAAGAGAAAATGCTTCTAAGCTACAAGAACCTGCTGAAGGCATCTGAGATATCTATAAGAGATTTGGCAAAAGTCATGCGTTAATGGTGGCCAGCTTCCCCGCTGTCAAATTTGGGCCCCTGCATTACAGGCAGTTGGAAAAAGATAAGTGTAGAGTCTGAAGAAAAGCAAAGGCCATTTTGACCAGGTGATGGAGATATCTAAAGCTGGAAAAAAGGAGCTGACATGGTGGTTTGACAATATTCTGATGCTTTCAATGATGTGTGTTGCAGAGATCCAGGCATTGTGATCCATTTTGATGCAAGCCTTCATGGCTGGGGCTGCGTGTGTGCAGGGGTGTCTTCAGGAGGAGGAGTGTGGTCACCAGCAGAAAGGAAGCTTCATATAAATTACTTGGAATTAAAAGCTACATTTTTTGCCTTGAAATCTTTTCAGATGCAGCTTCAAGGGAAACATGTAAGGCTCATGCTAGATAATACCACAGCCATAGCATGCTTAAACCACATGGGTACATCTCACTCTGGCTCCTGTAACGATTTAACATTTCAGATCTGGTCTTGGTGCATTGATCATAATATTTTGTCAGTGCAGCCCACATACCAGGAGTGGAAAATGTGGTGGCTGATGCAGAATTCAGGAAGGTATATCTGGACACTGAATGAAAGTTGAACAATGATCTTCTGCAAGCTGCTCTTAGACAGCTGAATGCAGCACCTGACATAGATTTGTTTGATTCTAGGCTGAATGCGCAAATGAAAAGATTCATCTCTTTCAGGCCAGATCAAGATGCAGAAGCTATTGATGCTTTCAGTGTAACTTGGAGAGACATGAATTTCTATGCTTTTCCCCCTTTCAGCGTTGTCACCCGATTCCTCCAGAAGGTGCAGAGGAATCAGAGTTCGGGTGTGCTGGTGGTCCCAGATTGGCCAACTCAGCCATGGTATCCAATATTGTTACGACTGTTGACAGCAGAGCCAGTGCGTCTGACCTGCAGAAAGAACCTGTTGCATCTCCTCAGCCACCCAGGTGCAGTCCATCGCCTGATTCAGCAGAAGAGGCTTCACCTGCTAGTTTGCAGGATCTCAGGCGTTCTTTAACCAGCTCTGGTCTAAGCAGTGGGGCCGCTGATTTGGTTATGAGCTCTTGGAGAAACTCTACCAAGAAAGCGTATGACTCTTACATAAGAATGTGGAAAACTTTTGTAGATAGCAAGGGAATAAAAACGCCAACTTACGTCCATGTAATAAATTTTCTGGCAGACATATATGCTTCTGGGGCTAGTCACAGTACAGTAAATTTAGCCCGAAGTGCAGTTTCAGCTTATTTGCACAGGCCAGGCACAGAGGCAGTAGGCAGTCACCCATTAGTGTGTCGCCTGGTGAAAGGGGTGTTTGAAGAAAGACCCTCCATTCCCAAATATCATGATACATGGGATGTGGATAGTGTACTACAATACTTAGCTGGCTGGCCAGACGTAGGAAAGATGACTCTTAAGCAGTTGACCCTTAGATTGGTTATGCTGTTAGCCCTGCTGTCTGGTCAGAGGGGTCAAACAATCCACACATAAAAATGTGAAGATTTAAAGATGACAAGCGTGTCTTAGTGTTTAGTGCTGTGCTGAAGCAAAGTAAACCAGGGTCACATTGCAACCTTTAGAACTAGAGTCTTTTGTTAACCAAATATTGTGTATTGTTACCCACCTTAGTGTTTAAGAGTGACAAAGACTCTGAGGAAAGGGAAACAACTCTTCATTTCATTTGTCAAACTCCACAATGAAGTCTCAAGAGACACTATATCCAGGTGGATTAAAACTGTTTTGAAATTTGCTGGGGTGGATATCAACCGTTCTTCAGCTCACAGCACCAGAGCAGCTAGCACTTCAACAGCATTCAGCAGAGATGTGCCTATTGACTGCATAATGAGAGCGGCTGGGTGGTCTAGACAGACCACTTTTACCAAGTTCTACTGCAAACCTGTGCTTTAGAAATCGTTGGGACAATCAGTTCTAGACAGTTTTGTAAATAAGAAGTAGGAATGCTGTAGGGTCCAGTTTTGACCCGATGACTGACTGATGTTTCATGGTAGAGTTTGGCCCATTGACTGATTGAAAATGATTGCATGCCAAATTCTCATTTTTCCAAGTTTTAGTTTTATCTTCAGCCGCGCCACTCTTCCACCATTCTTTCTTTCCCTGATCTGTGATCAAGACTTGTCGGGGTGGCTTACCCGACAAGTCTTGATCACAGGTCAGGGAAAGAAAGAATGGTGGAAGAGTGGCGCGGCTGAAGATAAAACTAAAACTTGGAAAAATGAGATGCAGTAATATCTTCATGGCTAGAGTCTATGGACTATCTAAATGCATGCCAAATTACAAATTGTTTTTGGATTACCAGAAAACTTACAGTTCTTGTGCAATTAAATGTAGACAAACAAAATCCATCGACTTGTTTGGATTCCTCTTATGATTGGTTCAGTACTCATGACCTCTAACTCTGAAGTCTCACGTCATTGTGAATGACCAATCGCTAGACGATCGATAATTAGTTAATTTAACGAGACTTACCTGTACGTTGAGGTTAAATTGGAATTATCTAGAGTCTAGGGATGGGAATGAGCAACTACGTGCCCTCCCATCTCGGCTCTGGATGATTCTCGCTTACCCTCCCAGGTATTGTCTGTTGAATTTATTTCAAAGGTCGTTCGTGTCTAAATACTGGCTAGATGCGCGCGCATCACATCTCACGTAATTGCTCACTCCCATCCCTAGACTCTAGATAATTCCACTTTAACCTCAACTTACAGGTAAGTCTTGTTAAATTTACTAACCACTGGCTATTTGAAACAGGGAATACAATTACGTATTCTCTTTGCCATTGAATGTTGAACTCGCCTACCGTACCCAGTACGCCTAATTTTTACACATCTTGGAGGCAGTAAACTTGTGAATGATTGTTTTGCATCAGTCAATAATGAAACACAGCTTACTAAAGGGAGACTATTTTATTCAATTACACGGTAAAGCGACTGTATATATGACCTCCAGAACCAATCACTTGGGTGAACTTATTTGCTTAATCTAAACAAAGTCTGCCAAGATGCAGTGAGCTGGCCGATTCCCATGAACGTTCCTTCCAGAGCATAAAACTCGCATTTCACTTGGGCGCAGCACACGTCTTGTACAAAGACAAACCAGCAGTTGGGAGGCAGTGCTCTATACTCAGCACACCTGGAACACAAACGCCACAGAGACACCATGATTTCAATCAAGTTAAAGGTGGAAATATTGGGACAAATGGTGTTTGTAATTGTGACTCGTCCGTTATAAACGTGCTCCAACTGGGTGGACACCTGACCGCATACCTGTTTTCATTCTACCGGACCAAACTCGAGTTAAAAGTCGTTTTTGTTCGATTGGAAATTCTGATAATGTGATAGTTTAACTTCTGCAGTACTTTTTTCTTTTCTTTTTCTTTCTTTTGTTTAGGGGGGGGGGGGGTCTAATAGAGCTACCTCTCCAAAATGTATGAGGTTAATAATAATCTATTGCGAAATTACTTTTCTTTTCTACCCTGCAATTTCGAGGATTTTTTTTTCCAGCAGCGCAAATACTGGTCAGGATGAGAAAGCCGGTGTATTGACCACACAAGCCAATGAATTTCGGGTGCAAACAAACATAATTTTATCGGTCACTGACTGCTAATATGTTTTTTTATAGGGGTCCTTTTTTCAAAACAGGTACTCCTAAGTTTGGTAACTACTTGGTATAAAAAGCATACAAAACTGGTATATATCAGGTCCTAACGTTTTAATTGAAGATCTAGCTCACATCTGGCTTTTTTCTTACTGCACGGGCTATTCTAACAAATGCGAGTCACACGATTACAACTTACGTACGGTTCTTAGTTAATCTGTTTGACTGACCACGTGATGATTCGTTTTAAATAAGACTGACCAAGAAAAGATCCTGAGAAGTAAGGAAAGCAAGAGACAGAAATGACTTGAATGATGAGCGAAGAGACACAGTCACAGAAGCTTCTTTCTGACCTAATGTGAACGTCTTGTCTATGTTCTACAAAGTAAAGCAAACATTTGTAGCAGTGTTTCTTCTTGTCTCTATAAACACATGATAAATGATGTTAATGACACCAAAGATGATGAGTTACATAAATGAGTGATTTCGCAATGTATCTGTCTGGCGGATGAAGTCATGTGGGTGTTGAGAGAGTTCGATGGAGATGTGAACAGACTAGGTTCAGTAGAGAGAGAATGTTTATTTTCAATGGTAACAGATAAGCAAACACGTGCTTTTTATTTCATCCGGTCCGTAAAAGAGAGAGAGACAGACAGACAGACAGAGACAGAGACAGACAGAGACAGAGAGAAGCTTATCGAAAAAATGAAAAAAGAAAGAAAGAGATAAATAGAAAAAAACTGAGTCTCTCTCTCTCTCTCTCTCTCTCTCTCTCTCTCTCTCTCTCTCTCTCTCTCTCTCTGACCCTCAGTCTCTGTCTCTCTCTCTCTCTCTCTCTCTCTCTCTCTCTCTCTCTCTCTCTCTGTATATATATAAATATATACCTGCGCTTGTTTTCCCCCACTACTTAATTGTTCAGCATTTTATATATATATATATATATATATATATATATATATATATATATATATATATATATATATATATATATTTGTTAAAATAGGTTTTTTTAAAATAGGATCTACAAATTTGTTTCGAGCGCGTTGCGCTGTCATCAGGATGGTTTTTGGTTTGCCCACCGCCGATGTTATATAGCGTGTGGGCTCCCGTTTGCGGTTGTTTGCACGTGCGGGTTGGCTGCACGTGTTTTTTGGGGCTTTCAGGTTTTTGTTTTGGGTGTTTTAACCACACTAATATATATATATATATATATATATATATATATATATATATATATATATATATATATATATATATATATGCACACACACACACACACACACACACACACACACACACACACACACACATAGGTGAAAGACTTTTTTTCGTGTGGCACTGACCTGCTCTGGCAAATGAAGAGGCCGATCCTGGCATCGTTACAAACGCAGTCTAGATCACACCCCACCGTCCACGTCTGACTCTGGTAGAACATCTGTCCGTTGAATACGCACACCGCTGCAACAGTAGGAATCACAGTAGCAGCAGCCTGAGCAGCAATAGTAGCAGTAGTAGAAGTAGAGATAGTGACAATAGCAGCAGCATCCAAAGCCATTGGTTTATCGTAGCGGCAGTTGCGGCAGCAGCAGTAGGAGGAGAAGGAGGACGAGAAGGAGGAAGAAGAAGAAGAAGAAGAAGAAGAAGAAGAAGAAGAAGAAGAAGAAGAAGAAGAAAGGAAAAGAGGAGGAAGAGGAAGAAGAAGAAGGAGACGAAGAAGAAGGAGAAGAAGAAGAAGAAGAATACTCCGTCACGAGAAACGGTCCACCTTTCACCCCCCCCCCCCCCCCTCCCCCTCCTCCCTAATAAATTTGTCATATGTATTTTTCGGTGCTTTAGAGTGTATAGATCACGAAAAATCATGTTAACATAAAAGGTCTTGGGACGCACTGTCCCTTCTGGCTTAATTTTGAAGGGTACCCATCTCAGGTGCCGCGGCTGCTTTTCGTCGGTCCAAAACGTTCCATAAGTTTCGTGATCACCTGTGTCTTTGTTCTTTGAGCTACGAGAATTTCCTTTATGTTTTTGTTGACAGTAATGCCATCTGCACGATACGTTATAATCAGAACGATGATATATGCAACAATGTGACCGCCGTGAAACTACGTGTGTACCCACCGTATGCCACACGTTGCGAACTGTAAATTTGCCTAAGTGTTTGCAATAAACCGTCTCCCTTGAAAACTGTGCAACTTCTTAGAAACAAAGAACACCACAGTTTCAAAGAACAGTCTCTTGTCATTCTTTTGAGCTATGCCACATCACCATGGGCCTATGCTGATGTCTTCTTTGCCGGGTTATCTCCCCTACCCCCTATTTGGCTTTGACGCAAAT
Source organism: Conus ventricosus (assembly GCA_018398815.1). NCBI lineage: Eukaryota > Metazoa > Mollusca > Gastropoda > Neogastropoda > Conidae > Conus > Conus ventricosus. The sequence continues at coordinate 30,906,655 of CM031609.1, read as the reverse complement.
TTAATCCTTTACAAATTCATATTGGACTTTTTATTGGAAAAAAAGTTCATGTGCACTTTCCAAGTATGAACGCATTTGTGTGTGTGTGTGTGTGTGTGTGTGTGTGTGTGTGTGTGTGTGTGTGTGTGTGGTGTGTGTGCGTGCGTGCGTGCATGCGTGCGTGCGTGCGTGCGTGCGTGCGTGCGTGCGTGTGTGCGTCATGCGTGCGTGCGTGCGTGCGTGCGTGCGTGCGCGCGCGCCTGTGTGTGTGTGTGTGTGTGTGTGTGTGTGTGTGTGTGTGTGTGTGTGTGTGTGTGTGTGTGTTTTGATGATGATGATGATTGTTCTAAGATGCTGGCATTGGAAGGCATTCTGTTTCATGGCGACATCTGCCAGACTGTGTTTAAATCAACCACAATCTCATCATTCTGAGTCGCTTCCCTCGGCACAAGTAGAAAGCGACCCTTCTGATACGTAGGATATGACAGTTTCTTCTTCGCCGTCGTCAGAGTCCGGAAAATCCACAAGGAAGTCAACCATATCTGCGGGCAGGATGACGTCCTCCTCTTCTGCTGACCACACTGGTTCCAATGTGCCATCAACGTCAATCCATCCATGTCCATTGCTTGCTGCTGGAACATCAGACATGGGTTCGAGACCCCTCTTCCAAATGGCAACTTGATAGTTGCTCCGTTTGGTGTGCTTTTGAAGAGTTTGTTTGCACGGAGGCATGCTTGCCATATCAACGTTGTGGTTTGCGTTCAATGGCTCATCTCCACATCTCTCCTTGAGTAGCTGGTGTCGGAGGTCATTGACACCGGTGAAACAATGTCTGCCGTACATGACACAGGTGAAGGTCTCAAGATTGGCTTTGACTTCGTCAGCGATGGCCCATGTACCTCCAAGGCGGGCAATTGTTTCCACAAATCTTGGATTCTGCTGAAGAACTTTGATGGGTTTAATTTTCCCAATGCCCTTGAATGCACTTGCTGTGTCGCAGCCGGTATAAGCATGAAGAGCCAGGAAGGCGGTGCAGTGCTGTTGCCCGTATGCTGTTGCGATGTCGGTCACGTAGATGAGCCGTTGTTTGCTCCCCATTCCTGTGTCGAACAGAATCACCACGTCCTTCAGCTGCAGAGCGAAGTGCAGAAAAAAATGAAGAAAATGTCCGAGTCGGGAGTCTTGATGCGGACGAAGCTATAGCCATTCCGTTCAGCGTACGCACAGTAGATGGCAACTCTGGAATCCGTCTCTTCTTGTGTGGACTTGAGCGTTGCGGTTGGCGTCCTTGTTGTCGTCAGCTCATCTGCCGATTGCAGCAGGAAGGCTTCTCCCTCACATATCTGCATGACTTTTCTGTCCTTGAATTTTGGCGCTTTCTCATCTTTGCTCCAAACGTCGAGTAATGCTTGGCTGAACTGCTTCTTGTTTTCGTCGTTTGACAGAAACGTTTTCCAGTCTGCAGGACGCTTGGTGCTTTCTCCTTTCACGATAATATTATCACCAGTGCCTCTCCTTTTCCTCTCCATTGCTTTGATTGAGTCCGTTTTGTACATGTCTGTACTGAACACCACGCCCGTTCCCTTTGGCAGCATGTCAAATATCTTCTGGCTGATCTCCCTGGAATTGGATGGAAGCTGTTGCAAACAGTGAAACACTGCGTTGCCATCGATCACAACCAGCGTCGCGTCATGGGAGGTAGAACAGCATTTTCCATATCTTTGGAGAGGTAGTTGAACCCTTTTGTTTTGTCGGTCTTGGCAAGGAAATCGTCAGCAGTGGCAATACTGTTAGGTACAGGAGTAAGTCGGTATGTCATCAACTGTTTCAGATCGAGTTGAAGACCTGCTTCCTGTGCCTTTACAAGGAGTTCAAAGGCAAGGTTCCCTTGTTTGTATTCCACAATCTTCTTCTTGGTAGTCTTCATGTCGACGTGTTTGTTCATCGATGCCACCGTTTTCAGGTTAAGCCGCATGACTGGTTCAAAGAAATTGTCATTTGCAATCAGACTCTGCGTGATAAACGCCTCCTTCGCGGCTTTACCAGCTTTTTCTGCCCTCAACACATCATGCTGAATGCCGGCTGGGACAGATGCTCCAGATGACAGGGCAATGAGTTTGACCGAGGCTTCCTCACAGAAAGGGTCGATGAAACTTTTGATTGCATCCTGAGTCTTCATGACGTTGCTTTCGCTCTTCAGTATCTCAGAAGGACGCAAGTCACGATATCTACTGCCAACCTCATCACCTTGTGCCATGCTAGCCATGTCGAGAGTTGCATGAAGATACTTTGACCTCTCATGGGTTGTCCTGACCCATCTTTGGTAGGCTTCCTGGTTCGACAGCAGTGTCCCGTGAGACCAGCGCCACCTCCGGCAGCTCCTCCCCGGCTTTTGGCGTGATTCATGAACGTTTCTGCCATGGTCTTGTCCACTGCACAGCGATTGCTAGGAATGAAGGACCTTTCCACGCTGAAAGCACCTCTCTGCAGCATCTCCTTGGCTCCAGGATGTGACAAGCCAATGTTTGCCAAGAAGACCGAAAAGAAGGTCAGATAGTGTGCGTAGTTTTGTCCACCGAAACTGAAGAAGAGGTCTGACATGTGGGACATCGTTTGCGCGTATAGCAGAAAGTCGTTGATTTTGACGGCCTCAAGGAGCGCTAGGACAAGCCATACATGATCGATGTCGACAAACAAAATTGTGCAGTTGGTCCAAAGGTTCCTTCTCTGACTCTTGTCTCTGAACTGTTCGTACTCTCCCGTGAACCTGAAGATAGCTTCATCTTGCTGAAGCTCAGTCAACGTCACTTTTGAGAAGAAACATGAGGCTGTCTGTAGTTTGATCATGCTATCTTCCGACAGTGTCAGAAATGACGTGTCTTCATCTCTGATTTCAAGATATTTTTCCAACAGCAAGCGTTCTAGACTCTCACGCATTGTCTTATGGCAGAACAATGTTCGTTCATATGTTTGCCAGACAGCACCCTTGCCGAGAAACCAGAAGAGATCAGACCTGCCTTCAGAGGGATATCTCCGAACCCAGAACCATCCGGCTTTTCCCCAAGCATCTTGAGGTTCGCACAGACAAGGTGGAAAGTACCGATCAGAATAACATGCTTCTTGTACCGGTCAGGTTGGTTCCTGACGATCGGGTAGGCTTTCATATAAACCCCGAGATCAAATGTAGTGATAACGTACTCTTGTCCAACCTCTCTCGTGGCCTGCTCTGCAAGTCGCAAGCACTCCTGGACTGTCTTTTACTCAGTGAGTGGGTGATGGATCGCAGGGTAGTAGCCCAATGGCTGCTGTATTTCCAGAGAAGAATCCAGTGGAGGTTTGAACTTTGAACTTTCTTGAGAGCATCTTCACCTCCATCACCTGACCAGTGCCTAATTGCAATAGGTGGGCTTTTCCGCTGGTTTACGAAGCATTCTGGTAAATTCTCTTGTGTCCATTACACAGATTGCAGAAGAAGAAGCTGTCATGTCCTACGTATCAGAATAGTCGCTTTCTGCTTGTGCCGAGGGAAGCGACTCAAAATAATGAGATTGTGGTTGATTTAAATACAGTCTGGCAGATGTTGCCATGAAACAGAATGCCTTCCAATGGCAGCGTCTGAGAACAATCATCATCAACAACACACAACACACACACACACACACACACACACACACACACACACACACACACACACAACACACACACACACACACACACACACACACACACACACACACACACACACACACACACACACTGTTCGCTCACACTTGGAAAGTGCACATAAACGTTTTTTGTTTCAATTAAAAGACCAATGTGAATTTGTAAAGAATAAAATTTGCGTCGAACAAAATAAGGGGTAGGGGAGATAACCCAGCAAAAGAGGACATCAGCATAGGCCTATGGTAATGTGGCATAGCTCAAAAGAATTACAAGAGACTGTTCTTTGAAATTGTGATGTACTTTGTTTCTAATAAGTTGCACAGTTTTCGAGAAAGACGGTTTATTGCAAACACTTGGGCAAATTTACAGTTCGCAACGTGTGACATACGGTGGGTACACACGTAGCTTCACTGCGGTCACCTTGTTGTATATATATCGTTCTGATTATTTCATATCGTGCAAATGGCATTACTTTCAACAAAACATAAAGGAAATTCTCGTAGCTCAAATAACAAAGGCACAGGTGATCACCAAACTTATGGAACGTTTTGGACCGACGAAAAGCAGCCGCGGCACATGAGATGGGTACCCTTCAAAATTAAGCCAGAAGGTACAGTGCGTCCCAAGATTTTTTATGGTAACATGATTTTTCGTGATCTATGCATTCTAAAGCAGCAAAAAATACATATGACAAATTTATTAGGGAGGGGGCGGGGGGGAGATGGACCGTTTCTCCCGACGAACTAGAAGAAGAAACAAAGAAATACACCCTAGATCTAACATCCCACTGTCCATGTCTGACTCTAATAACACACCCTAGATCTAAACATCCCACTGTCCATGTCTGACTCTAATAACACACTTATCATTCCTCTTACAATTATCTGACAGAAACAAAAGACAGATGATACTGAAACTGAAAATGGTGATAATGATGATGATGATGATGTTTGTGGTACTGGTGGTGGTAGTGGTGGTGGTGGTGGCGGCTGTGGTGGTGGTGATGGTGATGGTGAAAATGATGAAAGGTTCCAGGTCACACTTTCCAGATCTGGCTTTGGTAGTGCATTTGTCATTTGCACACAACATCCCTGCCACAATAACATCAATAAACCAACAACAACAACAACATAACAACAACGATATAATCATGATTAAATAATAATAATGATGATGATGATAATAACAATAATAATGATGATGATGATGATGATGATGATGATGATGATGGTGATGATGATGATAAGAACTGTATTGACAAAGCCTAGTTCGATGCCAAGATACCTCAAGACTGCATTATTGATTCCCAAACTTAGAGATGCATGTCGATATGCAAGAGCATATGGATAAAACAAAATGCGGGTCTCTCCAACTCACACGTAACACATCTGACAGAACATGTGGCAAGAGAGGCCTTAGGGTGGTGTTGGCTTGATTGCGATGGGCAATGTTTAGTCTTTCAGTCCTCTCCTCCTTTTCCATTCCCTCTTCACCACCCCTTCTCCCCCAAATGCATTTCGAACTTACGAAAAAATGCTAGTTCTTCACGTCATTATGGACTTGCTAATGTTGAAGGTCTGCACCATCGGTTCTGTAATTGCCACATGTTTTTAATCAGCTGATCAGGGTGTTTAAAGATGCAGTATCTTCTCTTAAGTCAGAAAAGACAAGATGAGAAAAGAACAAGTCAACAACAGAGTTCAGGGTTTAAAGGGCCGACGCGCAAAAACCGTGTCTAAGGCGGTGCTTGAGAGAGAGAGAGAGAGAGAGAGAGAGAGAGAGAGAGAGAGAGAGAGAGAGAGAGAGAGAGAGAGAGATTGATTAATTGGATATTTACAACACAAGGAAGAAGATTTAAGGCCAAAGCCTACTCTTCAATCAGCATTCCCTGAAAGGCGTAGTTATATTATAAGATTAAGCGCTTGTGCACAAGTTACTAGAGGTGTTTCGTTACAATTACCATGCTAATGTTTTGGGAAGATAATTCAGAACATGGGGTCCAGAGCCGTTCAAGGCTTAAGGAATTTCCTACATGTGAGCATACATGTAAATATTACAAACGAGGTGTCAGTGTTCTTTTGGTTTTTGTTGATATTTGAAAGCAATGAATTACACCTTGTCGAGTTGAAAATTTTTTTTTTCAGAGTATGTGTCTGTTTCTAAGTTTTACATCTGTCGGAACAGTATCCACTTGACGAAGAGAACCCTTTCTTTACATATGTACAACATGACATATATCCCTTAGTTAACGCAATATTCTTATGCGACTTATAATGGGAGTTAAAGACTGTAGGAAGAAACTTTAGAACTTCCTCAGAGGAAAAGCCCCCTGCATCCATATTTTTGCTCGCCCACCCCATCACGCATTCTTTGGGATTTAAATCTCGACAGTCTACCACCATTAAGCCACAAAGTCCTCAAAAGAGAAGCTCTTTCCCCTCCCCCAACCCCATGCAAGTGTTTTAGCGTTTAAATCTTGTCTCTATGGGGGGATTATGCCGTCTCCAGCGTGCTCTAGTTCTATTGCTTTTGCTTTGTAACACTGTTTGATTTTGAATCTGCAGCTTCAGAAGGACCGGGCACCCGAAAGCCAAATCACCTTGTTACGGACTTCCGAACATATATCGCTCTTAAACAACATCTGTGAGTTGGAAATTCAAAGTCATACGATATTGACTATCTCCCCCCTCCACCCACCACCCGCCCCCACTCCCGCCTTACTCAGATCCACGTGGAACTGTTCGGAGCTTTACGGGTTTGTTCCTTTTTTCTTCTCATGAATCAAGAGTTATTCTATGAGGTTGTGAACAGAAAGTGTGAGTTTCTGCTCAAGGCTAAACAGACCCATTCATTTGTTTCTTTTTGTTGTTAATTAGTTGGCGTATTCAGTATAATTCGTCTCTGTCGTATATCGCTAACAACGCCGTGAAAAAGAGCTGGAGTGTGCTGGCGCGGATATGATCCAAAAAGCCACACCGCCTGGTTGCTGAAGAATGGCGGCACCAGTCCCAAACCCTGTGTCAGAGGAGCTGGACTAAAAGGCGACCGGACTGTCCATTGCTGCCGAGAAGTGCTTTAGCTTTCACAGTATCAAATGAGTACGAAAGTCGGTAGTCACACTTGATATCAGATCAAAATAAGTATGTGATGGATTTCAAAAACAAAGACCGCTGGTTTAGCCTGAAGACCTAAACCCTTTTGTGATAACGAGAATGAAGAAGAGGGGGAGATTCGAACAGTTCTACATAATAAAAACAACATCCCTCTTTCTGTCCTAAACATGGAGATAATGCATACTAGGGAAGAGAAAGTGGGCCCTGAATGCCTCATTCGCGTGATGGACTGGAACGACAGTGTGAACAGGCACTCTCACTTGGAAACAGGCCACGGGTACAAGAAGATCGAAGTTCTTTAGCGCGTTCAAAAAACGTAAAGCCTGGTGATTTTACTGAATCTTTCATTTACAGACACGCCAAAACACCGACATGTTCAAAATGTCTGAATAACGGGCGTAATGTGTCTGCTTCTATCAATCATATCAAATGCATGCAGTATTGTTTGGTAGGCAACTGATGTGGTAAGCCAGCTAAGCTCTTTCCCCAGAGAAGATCACACGATGCAGACAGTCAGTGATACATCCCCACTGCCAGGCGTTATGAGGAAGCGATCGGCAAAGTGTCGCCAGCCCCTCTCCTTCACCAGGCTGCCTCCCGCTATCTGTCACGCTTCACGCCGGCTGCGACCACTCACCTGAATTACTGCAAAGCACGCACGCTTGCGATCAAGAGTGTCAACACTTAAACACCGCAAAGGAGAGAAATAGACATGAAGAAAACAGCCAACTTCACGGTAGGGGTAAGAAAGAACCAGCGGTGGAAACAAAAAGACTACGACGTCGTGGCTACACGTACCGTTGGTAACTTGGCAACGCCCATGGACAATAAGAGTGATCACTACCACAACACTGCCCATACTTAAAGATTTACAATATGATGTCCATTGATACTGAAGAACCAAAAATAAAAGAGATTTTGTATATGCATATTGCAGCATTACCCAAAAAAATGCAACTGTGGAAGACGCAGATCAACGCAGAATTCAGTACGGGGGGGGGGGGGGGGGGGGGGGGGGGGGGGGAACTGAAAGGCACAGATCTTACTGTAAGGTACGTAAAGCTAGTTAACAAGATGTTAACACATGCTACAAAGCGTGTTCATGAAGAAAGAATCGTTACTGTCTGTGTTAGTCAAAAACAAGGTAGTTATTTGTTGTCATTGTATGCGTATCTAACAACAACACAGAAAGATATTATACTCATTCTTCTTAGAAAACGCAGCCATTGAAAAAGATGCAGTGCTAATGTGTGCCTTTAGTTCTGTGTTAGGCAATCAAATCAGTATCATATCAGAACTACACAATCACAGAAAGCATCAGTGTTTAACCAAGATATTACAGAAGTATGAAACAAGGATATACATGGCCTCAAAACTACCCCTTTATTGCACAATGCACAGATTATATGTTTGCTGCTTCTTCGTTATTAACACACTAAGCAGTATTCTTGAGGCAGAGGCAGTAAAAATCAAATTTTACAGTTTTCAAGAAACAGGCCTCATATTGGAAGTCCAGCAAGAGTTTACTCAAATACACCAGATAAACCCTTTGCAGGAGAACAGACTCACCTGTTGGAATTGACTGGAAAATCCTTGTCAGCCAGCCGTCCACGGGAAAAGCTGGTAATCCTAAAAAAAAAAAAAAAAAAACAGAACACACCTCGTTGCACCGTCAAACAGAAGGCTCAACACAAGCACTTAAAAGGAGAAACACAGCTTGAGCGACTCAATCAGAGACTATACAAGAGCTATAGCTGGCCATCACCAGCCCGAAAATCAAATAACGGAAATCAGTCCAGAACTACATATAACAGCACTTCCTCAAGCACAGAGTACACGCACCAGATTTATCTGAATTAGGAAAAGAACACAGCCTACGTTTCGTGCTAGAAAAGAACAGGACAGCAAGTAATGTTGTAACCTCAATAGTTACAGATTATGGACTGGAATACAAGACACCGAACCGATAATTTTGAAGAACAAGTGAGGTTTGGTGTAGCGAAAAAGGGAAAACTCTGCAAACACTGTCACGATCTTCCTAAGGAAGAATTATCATACACTAATGACATCAACCGCCCGCATTCACACACAGTACTAGAAGAAGATCAAAAGCATCAAAGTAAAAGTATTATCGATTAAAGGAAAGCTATAGAGCTATAGAAGATTGAA
>CM031609.1:30880231-30895231 GCA_018398815.1 Conus ventricosus | reverse complement strand
TCAAATGGTCTCACTGACGTTTCGCACTGCCGTCACCCGGCAAACCAGAACTGAATCATCTCGTGGGGTCAAAAAGGAATTTACAAGACTGCAAATCGTGTTTCAGGATGGGGAGGAAAGATTGGGAGATCAATTCAGTCCAAGCAAAAGCTACAAAAAGGAAAAGGCTCAAAGATTTCCTTTGTCTTCTTCGCCCCGTGTGTTTTATGTTTATGAAAATTATTTCCTGATTGGGGTTTTCTTTCATTTCATTTTCAACTTTTGCGGGCTGCCTCGGGGTCCTGTTGGATTCTGTTCTTAAACCCTTCGGTGGTCAGAATCCCTCAGAATCAGGAGAGGGACATCACAATTCGATGAAGGGAGGAGACCAATCAACCGTGTCCCACTGATGAGTCCGGTCATTGGACGAAAGGCCTCTTGGTAGGGGTATGATTGTTCCCTTTTTAGATAGATTTGATGTCCCCTAGCTGCTAGCAAAGTATTTTATTATTTGTATTCTTTTTTCATTCCTTTTTTTCCCCCAAAACTCCCCCTTTCTTTCCCCCCCCTTTCTTTTTTTAGTCTTTGCCAAGTCATTTTTTAAACAATGGTAACGGTTGCATGCACTTTTTTTCGCCACTGCTAGTTTTAACATTATTTTGAAGGGGAAACGCATTTCTGTACTCGGCTGCTGTCCTGTTTTTTCGAAGAACCGAAAACTGTGGGGACTATCAGTGAAGAAGAGTTTTTTTTACGTGCCCTCTCCCGCCTTTTTCCCCGGGTAACCGTGTTATTGTTGACGTGATGTGTTATCAGAGGGATGGTCTCTGGCTTTGAGTCCTTTTCTAGCGGAAAGAAAAGCTTGGGCCAGCGGGTTTTTTAATTCGTGGTCTTTTCTCTGTCTATCTTTTAATAGCTGTCGTTTTTAACTTTTTATTATGAAATCTATACACCCAACCATATTATTTTTATATATATAATATTATTATAATATTTATATTTTATATTATAATATTTATATGTGTGTTTTTTTATATTTATAAAATTATATATTTTATTTATATATTATTATATATTAAATTTAAAAAAATATATTAAGTGTGGGTTAAATTTAATTTTTTTAATGATAAAAATTTAAAATTTAAAACAAACTTTTTTTCAAGAAATATTTTAGGGCCAGAACTTCCAGAGTTGGGGTTTCCCCATTTTTTCAATTTGGGGAAAATATAAGCTTGCTAAAGGCATTTTGAGAACATTTAATTTTATTTTTCCCATTCCCCACTAAGAATTTTTTTAGGCAGAAATATTTTAAAATTTTTTTTATTTTTTAATTAATATATTTTTAAAATAATTATTTTTATTTAATTTATATTTATATTGAATTATAAACCAAAGCTTGCTCTTTGTCTTAGATTGAAAAAATAGGGGGGATAAGCATATTATCTGCAGTGGTAGATGATTCTGCCTAACTAACAGTATGTGTTTGAGTGGGTGAAGGGGGGGAGAATCTGCGAATCATTACATGGTTATGTATGTTATTCCCCATTTTTTTCAATCAAAGCAAAGGAAAGCTTTGTTTATAATTCAATATTTTTGCAGTCATTGCAACCCCGCTGCTCTGTAATTGCTGGAACGGTGCTGGGTTTACCCTTTGGGGAATTTATTGTTGTTTTTTTTTAGTCCTTGCGGATTTTTTCCAAAAAAGGGGGCCCTCAGCACTTGTTTTAAAGGTTTTCCCTTTTTATATTTTTTTTTTCACAAAAAAATGTGCTTGATTTGCCTTTATGATTTTCATTTGCTTTTAGGTGGATTTTTGGGTTTGGGTTTTTTTTTGAAAACTCAACAAACTATACGTATTGCACACCGCCTTTTCTGGGATTTCAATCTTCTTAAAACTGAAAAGGGGAGAGGGTCAAATTACCACTTTTCCCCGGTCACTGAGGAGAAACACCAAGTTTCGAAATATCGGTATATGACCAAGGTTATATGTTAGTGAGTTCCCACCCTATTGGAGTCTCCCCCTTGGAGCTATAAGCTTGTGAAGGTTTCATTTTGAGAACCATTTATTTTATTTTTTTTTTCCCCCTTACCCATCAAGACATACTGTTAGTTAGGCAGAATTCACTACCATGCGTATGTAGCTTATTCCCCCCATTTCTTCAATTTAAGACTAAGAGCAGTTTTTTTTATTTCAATATTTCTTGCAGTCATTGCAAAACCAAATGCTTGTAAAATTGTGGCGGGTCGTAGTTTCCTTGGGTTTATTGGTTTTTATATTTTATAATATTATATAATTTATTATTTTATATATTTTTGTACAGAAGTTGCATGCATAAACACACAACCCCACACACAACACAACCACACATTATATATATAATATATATATTATATATTATATTATGTTGTGTGGGGGTGTGGGTGTGAGTTGTAAGTTAAATATTTGTAATTAGTTACTTAGTTCTTCTTTTTTAGTGAGTGAGGGAGTGGTGAGGGTTTTTTACTTACGTTTGTGGTGAGTTAGTTTTATTGTTAGCTGCTTAGTTAGTTTCAATTCGCTATGGCAAAAATTTTTCTTTTGCGTGGATGTGGATCTGTATTATATTCATAATTTCAAAAGGAAAACATTCTTTAAATTAAAAAAAGTCCTTCCTACTTTTATTAAAAAAGAGGTGATTGAATTTTAATTTTTTGGGCGCGCTGTTTGGGATTTCCAGTTAAATTCATCTTGATCATATCTCCCCAAAATTTGTTTCCCGTTCCTGCACGACGTGGCCCTCTAAGCATGAAGTCTATGTTTTAAAACATCTTGGTTCCCTTTCCATAGCTACACCCCGCACTGTCAGCCGTTTTGGGCATCTTATTTGTGTATGTCCGGCACAGACTGACCACATTTATATTTGAAAAACGTTTTCCGCAGAGCTTTCAGGTAGACAGAAGAAGACAGACAGTGGGCAGCAAGAATTAATTTTGCACTCTACGTGACTGACTAATGATACTGTAGAGCGGGGTTTGACTGCTTAACAGTCTGTTTCACTCCGTTTTCTGTCCATTTCAAGTGACTACGCACCGTACACTGAAAGATGCAATCGTGAAAATTTTTTGAATAGCAAGACGCAGGAAAATTTTGACGGGGAGAAATTCAACAAATCAATCCAACCTTTTCTATAAATGTTACTAACAGCAACAAAGAGTCTCACAGTGTGGGTTTTAAAAAGGTAAAACTTTGGTCGGAAAAGCCTCTTGATCTCCTTTTTAACGTTGACTTGTAAAATGCTTTCAAGCTCTAGCTTTTCCCCTGGGGACCCTGATAACATACGTGTACACAAAGGGTTTTGATAAAGACAATGTGCGATGAATATATAGAAATCGTAATAAAATTTCTGATAATTAGAAAAAAATAGAAAAAAAAAAGAATTCGAGAGTTACTTGAGAAAATTACATGTTGTGGCATGATAGTTTCCCCGGAGAGCATCCACACACTCACAGACATGCACAGCCCAACCCTTTCCCCTTTAACGCCTTGACCCTCTGCTTCCGTTTTAGACGTTGTGCCCCGCACACACACACCACACACCAAACAAACCCCCCCACCCACCCACACACCCACACACACACCACACACACACACACAACACACAACAACACACACACACAACACAACCCCCCCGGCACCACCAACCAACCCCCCCCACGCACGCCGCACGCACGACCCCGCGCCCCCACCACCACCACCACCCCACACACAACACCACACACACCACACACACAAAACACACAGCGCGCGCGGCGCGCGCGCGCCCCCGCGCGCCCCCCCCCCCCCACAAAACCCCCCCCACACACACCAAAAACCCTATCACTTTGACTTAATCCATATTTGTGAAGTTTTGTATAGTGCGGCAAAACTTTCTGATGAAAACGGGACAATGAAAGAAAAAAACAAAAGCAATGCCCCAATTTTTATATACTCACACACTACTAGATCGCATTTGCATATGACAGAGAGAGAGAGAGAGAGAGAGAGAGAGAGAGAGAGGAGAGAGAGAGAGAGAGGAGAGAGAGAGAGAGAGAGAGAGAGAATGCCAAACAGGGTGCTTACCAGTGGTGATAATGTCGTTGATATTTGGAGTGACAGGGGTTGCTGCAACAAATGACATGTCAAATAAAGCCAAAGCTGAAAAAATGAAGAGAAATCGAATAGGAGGATCCATTTAAACAAGCAGTGTCCACGGAACATTAATTATGAACTATTACACACACACACACAGACACACACACACACACACACACACACACACACACACACACACACGCGCGCGCGCGCGCACGCGCGCACACACACGCTCACACCACATAATACACTGCACCACACACACACCACACACACACACACACACACACACACACACACACACACACACACACACACACACCACACACACACACACTACATAATACACCGCACCACACACACAGACAGACAGACAGATAGATAAATATATAGAAAGTAGATAAACAGATAAATGCATACATACATACATACACATACATACATACATACATACATACATACATACATACATACATACATACATAGACAGACATACATACATACATGCATACATACATACATAGACAGACAGGCATACATACATACATACATACATACATACATACATACATACATACATACATACATACATACATACATAGAAAGAGAGGTTGCTACATAGTTTGACTGTTAGTTAACTGATTGATTGATATTCAAATACACACACTCGCGCATTGATTGATATTCAAATACACACACTCGCGCACACTGGATTCATGGATCCATTGGAAAAACCAAGACATCGCAACGCTTGCGTACACCTTAACCCATCTTTATCACATTAAAAGAATTGCAAAGAAGAGTGCATTTTAGATCCTGGGTACACGAACTGACCCATAGGTCTACAAACATGTCATGTCGGTCATTTTCAATCACTATATATCGTGTTCGTTTTGCGTGAACTTAATTTCGTTTGGAACTCAAAGGACCACGAGACCAACAAAGGAAGGATGACAGAAAAAACCCATAGAAACAGAGAAATGGGAGAGACAGAGGGAGAGGGAGAGAAATATTGGGGAGAGAGTGAGACACAGAGACAGAGACAGACAGACAGACAGACAGACAGACAGACAGACTGATAGATGGACGAACAGATAGAAATTTAGAACAGATGGTTTGTCAAAAGGTGCACTTACCAGTGGCGGCCAATGCTATCCACCATGAATTTTCCATGACTCTCAATTTTGCTTGCAGTTTGCTGCAAGCTGTTCTGTAAGCCATTTCGGTCTTCTGGTCATTAGGAGAGCTGAGCATATTGCCATGGCATGACCTCTTTTCCTCGAGGAGTTCTTGTATCTCAACGTCGTTTTCATCAAACCAGTCCTGATTTTTCCGTGTTGAGAAGCCAACTACTTTTTCTGTGGCCGCCTGAAGGATGGTTTTAATTCCTTCCTTGGGAGGGATCCCGGGAGTGGTGGTGTTTTCCCCCTTTTGGTTTACTTCCCTCTGGAATTTCCTTCCCCAACTTGACAGCTTGTCGCCTAAATTTTTTTTTTGCCCCCGGAGACCAGTGCGGTTTCAGAGAATAGAGGAACAGTTGACATATTTGTGCTGAGACAGATCCAAAAGAATGAGAAAACAAAAAATATGAACCTATATGCAGATTATAGCCCTCACGAAAGCCTTCGACACAGTCAGCAAGATGGCCTAAGGGAAAAAAATCCCAAAAACGGGATGCCCCCCAAAGTTTCTTGCAATCCTACAACAACTCCCGAAGGACAATGGGTCAAAAAATTGTAATGGTGTATCTGAAAATTTCCAATCAACAAGGGAGTGAAGCAAGGCTGCGTATTAACCCTACCTCTTCGCGATTTTTTTTTTCACATGATGCTAAAGAAAGAAAGGAGAATTTAGCGAGGGGGTTATATTAGTTTTTAGGCCCGATGGCGGCGTATTCTTTTAGGGAAGGCTTAGGCCCACACAAGCCCTCAGAAGAAGCTATCCTGGACCTGTCTTTGCAGTTGACTGGCCTCCGGCAAAACAAAAAGTAGCTTGCGGGTCTCGTAGCCCGTTTTTCACAGGAGCCAAGGCATTTGGTCTGATTACGTCTGAAGAAAACTGAAGCCCTCCCCCAAAAAGCACCGGGTCCCGTGTACATGCCCCCACATAGCATTGAGGGCTATCCCTTTTAAAACACGGTGAGCTTTTCACTTAGGGGCAGCGTCAACGAACGACGCAAAACGGTGATAAAGTGCGGACAACGCTCTCAAAGGCAAGAGTGTTTTTGGGGCCGCCTACAGAAAAAGGATGGAAAATCTTCCCTTTGGGCCCCTCTCAAAAAGTCAAGTCTACCGAGCTGCTGTATGCCCATGCTTTTTCGCCCACATGCTTACTGTCCACACTGCTGTATGTCACATGTGTCCAACTGCTGTACTGTCCCACTGCTGTACGTCCACACTGCTGCCCACACTGCTGTACTGTCCACACTGCTGTACGTCCACATGCTGCCACACTGCTGTCTGTCCAACTGCTGGACTGTCCACATGCTGTACCACTGTGTATGTCCACACTGTGTACTGTCCACACTCTGTACTGCCACACTGCTTTACTGTCCACACTGCTGACCCACACTGCCGTCAACACTGCTGTCCACACTGTTTTACTGTCCACATGCTTACTGCCACACTGCTGTCCACACTGCGTACGTCCCACTGCTGACTGCCACATTGCTGTACTGTCCCATTGCGTACTTCCCACACTGCTGTACTGCCACACTGCTGTACTGTCCACACACGTCCACATGCTGTCCCCCTGCTGTACTGTCACACTGCTGTACTGTCCACATGCTGTCCACACGCGTATGCCCACACTGCTGTACTGTCCACACTGCTGCTGTCCCTTGTGTACTGCCACACTGCTGTCCCCTGCGTACTGTCCACATGGGACTGTTCACATTTTGCTGGACTGCCCACCTGCTTTTACTGTCCACATGCGTACTGTCCAACTGCCCACACTGCTGGACGCCCACACGCGGGAAACTGTCACACTGTGTACTGTCCACACTGTTTGTACTGTCCACACTCCCTGCCAACCGCTGAACTGTCCACACTGCTGTCCACCTGCTGTACTGTCCACACTGCTTTTACTGTCCACAGTTTGTACTGTCCACACTGCGGGCCCAAAACATGCTGTACTGTCCACACTGCTGTCCCTGTCCACATGCGTTACTGTCCACACTGCTGTACTGTCCACACTGCTGTCCTGACTGCTGTTACGTCCACATGCTGTACTGTCCACTACTGCTGTTACTGTCCACACTGCTGGTCACACTGCTGTACTGTCACACGCTGTACTGTCCACACGCGTACTGGTCCACTGCGTACTGTCCAAATGCTGTACTGTCCACATGTTGTCCACACTGCTGACTGCCCACTGCTTTACTTCCACACTGCTGTACTTGTCCAACTGCTGTACTGTCCCACTGTCTGACCTACAGCTGTCCACACTATGTACGTCCACATGGGACTGTCCACTGCTGTATGTCCACTATGTCCACACTGCTGGCCACAACTACTGTTGTCCACCTACTGCCACCGTGCTGTACGTCCACACTGCGTCTGTCCACACTGCTGTACTGTCCACTCTGCTGTACTGTCCACTTCTGCCTCCACACTTCTGTACTGTCACAATACTGTCCACACGGGAATTGCCAAACTGCTGTACTGGTCCCACTGCTGTCCAACATGCTGTTACTGTCCACATGCTGCCACACTATTACTGTCCACATATGTCCACATGCTGTACTGTCAAACGCTGTACTGGTCACATGCTGTCCACATCTGTACTGACACTCTGTCCACACAACTGTATGTCAACACTGCTGTACTGTCCACACTGCTGTCCACATACTTACTGTCACATACGTCCACACTGCTGGGACTGTCCACACTGCGTAACTTTCCACACTGCTGTACTGTCAATTCTGTCCACCACTGCTGTACTGTCCACACTGCTGTACTGACACACTGCTGTTCCACACTACTGTACTGTCCACACAACTGTCCACCTGCTGTACTGCCACACTGCTGTCTGTCCAGATGCTGTACTGTGCCCACTGCTGCCACACTGACTGTACTCTCATCACTGCCTTTACTGTCACCAGCTGTACTGTCTCACACGTGCTGTATGTCAAACTGTCTGTCCACCACTGCTGTACTGTCACACACTGCTGGACTGTACACACTGCTGTCTTCCACACTGCTGGATGTTCCCCTACTGTCCACATGACTGTTCACTGTCCACAGCGTACTGTCCACACTGCTTCCACATTGCTGTCGTCCACACTGCAGTACTGTCCACATGCTGTCCCATGCTGTACTGTCCACACTGCTGCACACTACTAGTACTGTCCACATGACTGTACTGTCCACACTGCTGTATGTCCACACTGCTGTACTGTCCTCAGCAGTCCACACTGCTGTCTGTCCACACTTGCTGTACTGTCCACATGCTGTACTGCAACTGATGTACTGTCCACACTGCGTACTGTCCACACTGATGTACTGTCCACACTGCTGTACTGTCCACACTGCTGTACTGTCCACACGCTGTCCACACTGCTGTACTGTCCACACTGCTGTACTGTCCACACTGCTGTACTGTCCACACTGCTGTACTGTCCACACTGCTGTCCACTGCTTCCACACTGCTGGACTGTCCACATGCTGTACTGTCCACACTGCTGTCAACACTGCTGTCCACACTGCTGTACTGTCCACACTGCTGTACTGTCCACACTGCTGTACTGTCACACTTACTGTCAACATGCGTCCACATGCTGTACTGTCCACACTGCTGTACTGTCCACACTGCTGTACTGTCCACACTGCTGTCAACACTGCTGTCCACACTGCTGTACTGTCTACACTGCGTACTGTCCACACTGTTGTACTGTCCACACTGCTGTACTGTCCACACTGCTGTCAACATGCTTCCACACTGCTGGTACTGTCCACATGCTGGACTGTCCACATGCTGTACTGTCCACACTACTGTCCACACTGCTGTATGTCCACATGCTGTACTGTCCACACTGCTGTACTGTCCACACTGTGTCCACACTGCTGTACTGTCCACACTGCTGTACTGTCCACATGCTGGACTGTCCACTCTGCTGTACTGTCCACATGCTGTCCACACTGCAGTACTGTCCACATGCTGTACTGTCCCACACTGCTGTCCACACTGCTGTACTGTCCACACTGCTGGACTGTCCACATGCTGTACTGTCCACACTACTGCCACACTGCTGTATGTCCACACTGCTGGACTGTCCACATGCTGTACTGTCCACACTGCTGTCCACACTGCTGTATGTCCACACTGCTGACTGTCCACACTGCTGTACTGTCCACACTACTGTCCACACTGCTGTACTGTCCACACTGCTGTACTGTCCACACTGCTGACTGTCACACTGCTGTACTGTCCACACTGCTGTACTGTCCACACTGCTGGACTGTCCACACTGCTGTACTGTCACACTAGCTGTCCACACTGCTGTACTGTCCACACTGCTGTATGTCCACACTGCTGACTGTCCACACTGCTGGACTGTCCCACACTGCTGTCGTCATACTGCGTACTGTCCACATGTGTACTGCCACACTGCTGTACTGTCCACACTGCTGACTGTCCACACTGCTGTACTGTCCATCTGTGTCCAACTGCTGACTGTCCATACTGCTGTCCACACTGCTGTCTGTCCACACTGTCCCACACTGCTGTACTGTCCACACTGCTGTACTGTCCACATGCTGTACTGTCCATACTGCTGTCCACACTGCTGTTACTGTCCACACTGCTGACTGTCCATACTGCTGTACTGTCCACATTGCTGTACTGTCCACACTGCTGTCCACACTGCTGTACTGTCCACACTGCTGGACTGTCCACACTGCTGTACTGTCCACATTGCTTGTCCACATGCTGTACTGTCCACACTGCTGTCCACACTGCTGTACTGTCCAATGCTGTACTGTCCACACTGCTGTACTGTCCACATTGCTGTACTGTCCACACTGCTGGACTGTCCACATGCTGTACTGTCCATACTGCTGTACTGTCCACACTGCTGGTACTGTCCACACTGCTGGAATGTCCACATTGCTGTACTGTCCACACTGCTGTACTGTCCACACTGCTGTACTGTCCATACTGCTGTACTGTCCACACTGCTGTATGTCCACACTGCTGGACTGTCCACACTGCTGTACTGTCCATACTGCTGTACTGTCCACACTGCTGTGACTGTCCAAACTGCTGACTGTCCACACTGCTGGACTGTCCCTGCTGTACTGCACACGCTGTACTGTCCACACTGCTGGTCCACACTGCTGTACTGTCCACACTGCATGTACTGTCCACACTGCTGTACTGTCCACACTGCTGTACTGTCCACACTGCAGTCCACACTGCGTACCGTCCATGCTGTCCACCTGCTGTACTGTCCACACTGCTGTACTGTCCACACTGCTGTCCACACTGCTGTACTGTCCACACTGCTGTACTGTCCACATCTGCTGTCCACACTGCTGTACTGTCCATATTGCTGTACTGTCCACATGCTGTACTGTCCACACTGCTGTACTGTCCACACTGCTGTACTCTCCACACTGCTGTACTGTCCATATTGCTGTACTGTCCACTGCTGTACTGTCCACACTGCTGTACTGTCCACACTGCTGTCACACGCTGTACTGTCACCTGATGTACTGTCCACACTGCTGTACTGTCCACACTGATGTTCTGTCACACTGCTGTACTGTCCACACTGCTGTACTGTCCCACAGCAGTCCACATGCTGTACTGTCCACACTGCTGTACTGTCCACACTGCTGTACTGTCCACACTGCTGTCCACACTGCTGTCACACTGCTGTCACACACTGTGTACTGTCCACATGCTGTACTGTCCACACTACTGTCCACTGCTGTCCACACTGCTGTATGTCACACTGCTGTACTGTCCACACTCTGTCCACACTGCTGTACGTCCACACTGCTGTACTGTCCACACTGCTGTACTGTCCACATTGCTGACTGTCCACACTGCTGTCCACACTGCTGTACTGTCCACATGCTGTACTGTCCACACTGCTGTCACCTGACTGTCCCATTGCTGTACTGTTCACTGCTGTCCACATTGCTGTACTGTCCACACTGCTGTACTGTCCACACTGCTGTCCACATGCTGTACTGTCCACACTACTGTCCACACTGCTGTACTGTCCACACTGCTGTACTGTCCACACTGCTGTACTGTCCACACTGCTGTACTGTCCACACTGCTGTCAACACGCTGTCCACACTGCTGTAGTCCACACTGCTGTCCACATGCTGTACTGTCCACCACTGCTGTACTGTCCACACTGCTGTCCACATGCTGTCCACATTGCTGTACTGTCCACATGCTGTACTGTCCACACTGCTGTCTCACTGCGTACTGTCCACACTACTGTCCACACTGCTGTACTGTCCACACTGCTGTACTGTCCACATGCTGTACTGTCCACATACTGTCCACTGCGTACTGTCCACACTGCTGTACGTCCACACTGCTGTACTGTCCACACTGCTGTACCACTTGCTGTACTGTCACACGGCTGTCCACACTGCTGTACTGTCCACACTGCTGGACTGTCCACACTGCTGTACTGTCCACACTACTTCCAACTGCTGTACTGTCCACATTGCTGTACTGTCCCATGCTGACTGTCCACTTACTGTCCACATGCTGTACTGCACCTACTGTCCACATGCTGTACTGTCCACATTGCTGTACTGTCCCACTGCTGTACTGTCACATACTGTCCACACTGCTGTACTGTCCACATTGCTGTACTGTCCACACTGCTGTACTGTCCACATACTGTCCACACTGTGTACTGTCACACTGCTGTACTGTCCACACTGCTGGACTGTCCCACTGCTTTACTGTCCACACTACTGTCACATGCGTACTGCACATTGCTTTACTGTCCACACTGCTGTACTGTCCACATGCTGTCCACACTGCTGTACTGTCCACACTGCTGTACTGTCCACATGCTGACTGTCCACACTGCTGTACTGTCCACACACTACTGTCCACACTGCTGTACTGTCCACATTGCTGTACTGTCCACACTGCTGTACTGTCCACATGCTGGACTGTCCACATTGCTGTACTGTCCACACTGCTGTACTGTCCACACTGTGACTGTCACACTCTGCTGTACTGTCCACACTGCTGTACTGTCCACTCTGCTGTACTGTCCACACTGCTGTACTGTCCACATGTGTATGTCCACATTGCTGACTGTCCACACTGCTGTACTGTCCACATTGCTGGACTGTCCACACTGCTGTACTGTCCACATGCTGTACTTCAACTGCTGTACGTCCACATGCTGTACTGTCCTGTCCACACTGCTGTACTGTCCACACTGCTGTACTGTCCACACTGCTGTACTGTCCACACTGCTGTACGGATCAGAGGCATGGGTGCTGCACCGGAAACAGATAAGGCGGCTGGAGCAGTTCCATCAGAGATGCCTCCGGTCCATCGTGGGCACCAAGTGGAAGGACTACGTAACGAACATATAGAAGTCCTAGAAAGAGTTCAACTGCAAAGTATCGAGCCCATGCTCATGCTAAAACAACTTCGCTGGGCAGGGCACATCACCCAGATGCCTGACAGTCGCATGCCAAAGCAGTATTCTATGGAGAGTTGGTCCAAGGCAAACGCAATACAGGCACACCACAGAAAAGATTCAAGGACCAACTGAAGAAGCAACTATCCCAAGCGGACATCAACCCCAAGACTTTGGAGCAGTCAGCATCAGATAGAGGTAGCTGGCTGGGGAGCTTCAACGCTCAGGGGAACCCAACACTTCGAGGAAGCCAGACGACAGAACATCTAGGAGAAGAGAAGGAGAAGGGAAGACCCAGGTCCGCAGCCCAACAGTGCAGGCCAGATCTACACCTACCCACAATGTCACAGATCCTGTAGATCACGATTGGACTAATTAGTCATCAAATGGTGTGCGCGCCCCCATCCCTGGCGGGAACTTCCCACTAATCTTCGCAAACGATGAACTAGCCATCATGATAGTACTGTTCACAGTTGAAGTAACAGGAGTTGCTAGAGGACAAAGTGGCATGCCAAATTAAACTTACCGCTGAATACAGACGGAGAAAACTGCTTGGGTGAACCCGTCAAAATGAGCAGCACGCATAGGAGACCATACCAGTTTCTATCTACAGTAAACGGTTAAGGACACGGCAACGCGTCAGTGAACATGAAAACGGCGTGATTTTTTTGTTTCCGGTTAGGATACAGCAAGCAGTACACTTAATGGAACGTTGTTCTTGATCGGAGCATGCGGCGATCAATATCCAGCGAGACAGGTTAATGGAGTGGTATCCATAACCGTAGCCATGAACGAACAAATGTGATTATGCCATTAGTCAGACTTTGGATTTATGTATGTATGTTGTATGATGTGTATTTGGTATCTATGTATGCATGTATGTAGAAACAATGTAAGTGTATATGACAAAATGTATTGATGGGTGGATGGCTCTTTACGCCTGTGGCATACACTGTGTTCAACAGTTGGAACTTTTGCTATGAAAACCTTATGTCTTCCGATCGAAAATGCATCAGTGATTGACACAAAGCAATATTAAGCTTACACAACCCCAGTTGATATCGGATTCAACGCCTTACGCTAGAGGTCTAAAGTTTCTACGATGATCAATAGATGTTGATACAACTAGCTCTTTAGCTATTAAGAAGTTGTGCCAACCAGTTGCGAATGGAACAAACATTTAAAACACAACCATGAAAAATGTAGGCATGTATCTCTATGCATCAATTTCAAAGGCTAAACCTGGGTAAATAAATTTAACCATTTTAGTAATATAAAATTGAAAGTTGATGCTAAATCTTTGAATAGCCTTCACCCGTAAACTCCTATCAACTTCAAGAGCTCATCCGAGTTTACTGACGCCAGTACATATTAGATTAACAGCCTACTTCAAAGCTATGAAAAGCCCACACCCGTGAGTGCACATCAAATTCAGCAGATGACCTGCTAACTATCAAGAGATTTTTATTCGCCAAAACGAATGAAATTCAACAGCAAATCTCGTCGTAATGAAGCGCATACACCGATAAAGCTTTCTTACTCAAGGACAGAGAGTGTAGGCGATGGCTAGTCTCTCCATCTCTCCACAGCGTTCTACTAAAACACAAAGTAAGACCAAAGCAGCATAAAAATTAGGGAGAGAGAGAGGGGGGGAGGGAGTGAGAGAGAGAGAGAGAAAAGAGAGAGAGAGAGGAGAGAGAGATGAGAGAGAGAGAGAGAGAGGAGAGAGGGGAGAGAGAGGAGAGAGAGAGAGACGGACTGTAACACAGTTGTCAACGGTTGGAGCGATACGAGTTGCTGAAAAAAAAGTACACGAATTAAAACTACTGCTGACTGCAGACAGAATAATTAAGCGGATGGAAACGGCTACTTTCACAGCTGTGGAGAATGTGCACATGACAACACATGCCAAGTTCAGCAGAGAGTTTAACTTCAGAGGCGTTAAATTTCTAACGCCAATAAGGTCATTGGAAGCGATGTGAGCTTAAGGTCAATGGCCCAGATCGGCTGATGTGCCTTGACCTTTTCCTTATCTTTTGTGATTTTTTGACCCTACAGTGCCATCACCCTCACACCGCTTACTCTGGATTTCCAAGTGAACAAGCATACCTAGGTTCGCCTATTTGTCGTCACCACACTGGCGTTACACAGAAAAATCATTTTCCATTTGCTTTGAGGCAGCCAGCCAGACTTCAAAATGCACTGCTGCTGAGTGATTTTGCGATTCTTGTGAATGGGACACACAACAACAACAACACAACTCAACACATCACACACA
>CM031609.1:30878640-30880131 GCA_018398815.1 Conus ventricosus | reverse complement strand
TTTTCCCCCCCCACCTCTCTCTCTCTCTTTCTCTCTTCTGACTGTCTCTCTCTCTGTTCTGTTGTCTGTCTGTCTGTCTGTCTGTCTCTCTCTCTCTCTCTCTCTCTCTCTCCTCTCTCTCTCTCTCTCTCTCTTTCTTTGACAACACCTTTTTCCAGACTAGTAACGTTTTGAAATCACAATTAAATGTTGATTCCCACCAAAACGACGCAGTCAATAATAGTTAGGAAAACAATTATTTTTCCGCTTGCCCTAATGGCGTCATCCATGAACGTTCTCTTTTCATTTACAGTAGTGGTCTTATTTCACGTGCATTTCCTTCTATTCCAACTGCTAACACCACCGTAAACATCTCAGGCTATGTCATCAACTAATTGACTTCTCACCTGTCCTCTACTCAGTGTCTCTGTCTCAGTTTCTCTCTTGCTCTCTCTTTCTCTCCCCCTCTCTCTCTCTCTGTATCTCTCTCGCTATCTGCTCCCTCTCTATATATCACTACGTCCTCTCAGTCTCTCTCTGTTTTAGTATCTATCTCTCTGGCTGTCTCTCTGCCTCCATCTCTCTCTCTCTCCTCCCTTTAAACCACACTATATTTGAGCTAGTATGCTTTAAGTTCAGGATGCAATTTAGAGTTTCCAGCGATAATAGTTTAGAAAAATAAATACATTTCTCTTTGTTGTGTTCGATTCACCATGTGTTGTCAGCAGTGGTTTTATTTGCCATCCATTCCTTTTACAGAACTCCTGTCACTCCAACTGATAACAGCACTATGAACATCACTGGTAATTTTATTTCTTGACTGACTGTCCATCTCTCTCCTCTCCTCCTCTCTCTCTCTCCTCACTCTCTCTCTCTCTCCTCTCTCTCTCTCTCTCTCTCTCTCTCTCTCTCTCTCTCTCCTCTCCTCCTCCTCTCTCTGTCCTCTCTCTCTCTCTCTCTCCTCTCTCTCTCTCCCTCATCTTTAATCTAATTTCTTCCCAACAAATTTGGAGTCCCACAAGGGTCAGTATTAGGTCCTCTGTTGTTTTCATTTACATCAATGATCTGCCATTGTACTTGAAAATAAACAGCGAAATGTTCGCTGATAATACAACTTTAGACACAAGTAATTTTGATGCCCAACAGGTTTGCAGTGACATCCAAGAAAACATCAATCTTTTGGTTAATGGACACGATTTAATCACATGGCTATCCATCCTCAAAAAACTAAATTCATGATGATAACTACTAGACAGAAGCGTCAAATTCTAAGCCAGAATCTACCAGTACTTTGTATTTCTCATGAAACCATCGAAGAAGTATCCAGTCACAAAGTCGTAGGAATAACAATAGATAATAATCTAACTTGGTCAAAACACTTAGAGTCTTTATCTAAAAACGTTGCAAAAAAACTACATCTTCTAAAAAGGATTAAGAACTTCTTAATTTGCATGCAAGAAAACTATTTTTCACTCTTATATTCAGCCTATTATCGACTATGCCTCAACACTT
>CM031609.1:30857783-30864859 GCA_018398815.1 Conus ventricosus | reverse complement strand
CTTCTTCATCAAAATTTGTTATTGGATTTTTTTGTATTTTTCAGCAGATCCATATACGTCAATCCAAAGACGTCAAGAAAAGGGTGAGTTAATATTTTTACCTATATTTTGGTTTCGTATTGTTTCAGTAAATAGTAATTTAAATGACTTTTTGCGTGTGAGCGAGCGTCCATGCCCACGCGTCTGTGTGTGTGTGTGTGTGTGTGTGTGTGTGTGTGAAAGAGAACGCGTGTGGATACTTGAGTGCGTGTGTGTGTGTGCGTCCATGGAAGGTAGGGGAAAGTGTGTGTGTGTGTGTGTGTGTGTGTGTGTGTGTGTGTGTGTGTGTGTGTGTGTGTGTGTGTGTGCAAATAGTTAACTGGACTACAAATTAGAGAAAAAACAACAACAGTGAACGCAAACTTTAAATCTGAAAAGACATCACATAAAGACATGCCTGATAATGGTGGTAAATGAGCTTGAAGAGGTAAACAGTCCGTGCTTGTGTGGCTGCCTGGGTGCGTACGTTTTGTGCGTGTATGTGACGTATATATATATATATATATATATATATATATAAATATATATATATATATATATATATATATTTTTTTTATTTTTTTTTTTAAAGTTCAAATCGTTGCCAAGTCATTACTACAACGACTGAAGAATTGTTAGCCTGCACTTGTTTTCCCCACTACTTACTTGTTCAGCATTCTATTGTTTGGTCAATCTGTGGGAGATTGCATCTCTTAGGGATCCAAGTAAAGGTTGTTCTGTACAATTCTTAGCCACTCACAATGCTTGGGTTATTGAACAGCAGAGCTGACCACTCAGACTGTTCCATATCTTTTGATCTCCCTTGCATCCTTGAATGGATCCTCAAGCATAGGCTCAAAGATTGTCCCCTACATTTTATACTGTTTGAATAATGCTTTAGTTTTTTCAGCAACTTTTTTCCTCTCCACACCTTTGTTTTGTTCCATTTACTACCCTTCACTGGCTGCTTTGGGGGTGCTGTTGGATTCTTTTTTGAACCCTTGGTGGTGAGAACACCACAGAATTATGGACTGTGGTGTGTCCTCTATTTGACACCAAGAGCACAGACACAATCAGCCGTGTCTCCCTGATGAGTCCGATCCAACGGACGAAAGGCCTAGGAGCAGGCAATACAAATAAATGTGCCTTTGAGAGGGATCACGATGGTTCTCTCAGGCAGCTAGTGAAGGGCTTCTCATAGTTAAAATATATTCCCCCCATTTTCTTCATCTTCAATTATTATTATTTTTTTTTTTATTTTTTTTTTAAAGTTCAAATCGTTGCCAAGTCATTACTACAACGACTGAAGAATTGTTAACCTGCACTTGTTTTCCCCACTACTTACTTGTTCAGCATTCTATTGTTGGTCAATCTGTGGGAGATTGCATCTCTTAGGAGATCCAAGTAAAGGTTGTTCTGTACAATTCTTAGCCACTCACAATGCTTGGGTTATTGAACAGCAGAGCTGACCACTCAGACTGTTCCATATCTTTTGATCTCCCTTGCATCCTTGAATGGATCCTCAAGCATAGGCTCAAAGATTGTCCCCTACATTTTATACTGTTTGAATAATGCTTTTAGTTTTTCAGCAACTTTTTTCCTCCACAACCTTTGTTTTGTTCCATTTACTACCCTTCACTGGCTGCTTTGGGGGTGCTGTTGGATTCTTTTTTGAACCCTTGGTGGTGAGAACACCACAGAATTATGGACTGTGGTGTGTCTCTATTTGACACCAAGAGCACAGACACAATCAGCCGTGTCTCCCTGATGAGTCCGATCCAACGGACGAAAGGCCCAGGAGCAGGCAATACAAATAAATGTGCCTTTGAGAGGGATCACGATGGTTCTCTCAGGCAGCTAGTGAAGGGCTTCTCATAGTTAAAATATATTCCCCCCATTTTCTTCATCTTCAATTATTATTATTATTTATTTTTTTTTTTTTAAAGTTCAAATCGTTGCCAAGTCATTACTACAACGACTGAAGAATTGTTAACCTGCACTTGTTTTCCCCCACTACTTACTTGTTCAGCATTCTATATAATATATATATATATATATTCAATTATAAACAAAGCTTGCTCTTATGTCTTAGATTGATGAAATAGGGGGAGATAAGCATTCATATCTGCAGTGGTAGATAATTCTGCCTAACTAACAGTATGTGCTTGAGTGGGTGAATGGGGAAAAATAAAATATATGCTTCTCAAAATGAGCCTTCAGCAAGCTTATAGTCTCCAAGGGGGAGACAATCTCCAATGGGGAGGAAACTCACTAACATATAACTCCTGGTCAGATACCGATATTTCGAAACCTGATTGTTTCTCCTCAGTGACCGCGGAAAGTGGTAATTTGACTCCTCTGCCTTTTCGGTTTAAGAAGAATGCTATCCCAGAAAAGGCTGGTGTGCAATACCGTAGTATGTTTGTTGAGTTTTAAAAAAAACAACCAAAGCTGCCACCTAAGAAGCAAAAGAAAATCATGAAAGAGCAAAACAAGCTACATTTTCTTGTGAAAAGTAGAAAATATAAAAAGATAACCTCTTAGACACAAGTGGAGAGGGCCAGTTCTTGAAATGAATCCGCAAGGGACTACATTACAATAAAATTCCAAGGATAAGTACCGAGCACCATTCCAGCAACTTACAGAGCAGCTTGGTGTTGCAATGACTGCAAGAAATATTCAATTTTAACAAAGCTTGCTCTTATGTCTTTGATTGAATAAATAGGGGAGATAAGCATTCATATCTGCAGTGGTAGATAATTCTGCCTAACTAACAGTATGTGCTTGAGTGGGTGAATGGGGAAAAATAAAATATATGCTTCTCAAAATGAGCCTTCAGCAAGCTTATAGTGTGTGTGTGTGTGTGTGTGTGTGTGTGTGTGTGTGTGTGTGTGTGTGTGTAATGCTGGACAATTAAGTAGTGGCAGAAAACAAGTGCAGGCTAACAATTCTTCAGTCATTATAGTAATGACTTGGCAAAGATTTGAATTAGAAAAAAAATTGAAGATGAAGAAAATGGGGGGAATATATTATAAAAATGAGAAACCCTTCACTAGCTGCCTGAGGGAACCATTGTACTCCCCCTTGAAGGCAGATCTATTTGTATTGCCTGCTCCTAGGCCTTTCGTCCGCTGGATCAGACTCATATATATATATAATACGGAAACACACACACACACACACACACACACTCACACGCATGCACGCACACACCGCATGCACTGGTACTCACACACACGAACTCGTGCCTACCCATCCATGCACATGCACATAGGCATTCACGTACACACATTCAAGCACACAAATAAAATGAAGATAATGGCAAAGACAACGTAAGATAGGTGCCCAAAATCTGACCAACTTGTTGGTGTAATGTGTGGTCAGTCTTCTATTAAGTCGGACCCATGGGACCTTCGTCATAAATCCTTCTGTCTTCGTCATTAATGTATGCATTCGTCAGCTGTAAATCCTGTGCAGTGTGATCTTGAAACTTAACAGACATGGTGTAGTGTATATGGAGTAGTCCGTACGCAGTGATACCTTCTTGATGAAACTGAAATCTCTCTCTCTCTCTCTTCTCTTCTCCTCTCTCTCATCTCTCTCCTCTCTCTCTCTCCTCTCTCTCTCTCTCTCTCTCTCTCTCTTTCTCTCTCTCTCTCTCTCTCTCTCTCTCTCTGAGTGAGTGAGTGCGTGCTTGCGTGTGTGTGTATGTGTGTGTGTGTGTGTGTGTGTGTGTGTGTGTGTGGTGTGTGTGTGTGTGTGTGTGTGTGTGTGTGTGTGTGTCTGTGTGTGTGTGTGTGTGACTGGCTATGCATACTTATACACATATCTATAATTATATGGATTTGATTGTTTTTCTACGTGCCTATGCTTAGGATGCGGAATACTACCAGCTGACATTGCCTTCTTGTTGGACACCTCGGCTAGCATCCATGAAGGCAACTTCGAAAAGGTCAGTTTCCTGGATAATCTTAAAAGACATAATTATATACAATTTAAATTTAAATGTAAAGTATCACTTTTAGCGTAATTATTTGCATGGCAGTCTCATTTACAGGTATGTAAGTGTGTTAAAAAAATGACAACAATTACATTGTTTATGTACTGGCTAGTATTGGTTCGTGTTCTGTCACTAGTATGTAACAAAATCATTTTAAAACACACACTGTAAACTTGAATATATCGTTTGCAAGTTATACATTATATAGATTCAAGAAACCTATAAGCAGACTACGAATTATACAAATATATGAAAGCAATAATCTGAATGACTTATTTGCAGTTTATTGTTACTAAAATAACTTGCCAAGTGTCAGAATAAATTACAGTTTTATACGAACCCGGTGATCAATACCATTCGTAATTTCCTTACAGCGTTTCTCTATGCACAAACAAACAACAGCCATTTTGCGCCGAATATGAGAAGACAAGTGGTTTCTCGTTCTTTGCTTTCATTGTCCTAAATGTTGTTGTTTTTTTCTTGAAGAAGACCCAAGAGGTCGAAATGCATCGTGTTTTGTCCTGTGATCTGTTTGTCTGTATCTGTAGCGGTAACTAACACCGTTTCGTTTTAAATTTTGCTTCAGTTTCCGCCCTCAGTCACCTCGTTTTGAGACTAACAAAAACAAATAGTGCAACGATCACGCATTTGAACAAAGTGTTTATATGTTTGGGTTATAAGAACAGAGACAGCGATGCTTGAAAGAGTGTGATACTATTAAGCCCTTAGAAGCAATATGAATGCTTCTGTTTTCAAAATGGACTTCGGTAGTCCCCATATGTAGTCGGAGAAGGATTTTACAATCTTATGCCCTTATTTTCCATTATTGTTGTCTTCTTTTTTCCTCTCTTTCTTCCTTGTTTTATCTCTGCCACGTCATTCTTATAATGATGAAGAAATTGTTAGCCTGCACTTGTTTCTCCTTACTACTAGTCTGTTCAACATATTGTTTGCTCAATCAGTGGGAGATTGCATCTCTTAGGAGATCCAAGTAAACGCTAATCTGCACAATTCTTAGCTGCTGTCAGCACTTATGTAACTGATAATACTTGGTTTATTAAACAGTAGAGGTGACTACTCTTGCCGTTGACACCATTTGACCTACTTTGTATAGTTAAATGGATCCGTAAGCGTAGGGTCAAAGATTTCCCCCTACATTTGATACCATTTGAATAGTGATTTTGATTTTCCAGCAACTTATTTCTATTGAGCACTTTCCTCTTGTGTTACATTTCTACCTGTCAAGGGGTGGTTTAGGGTGCCATTGGATTTTTTTAACCCTTGGTGGTGAGAATACCATAGAATCATATAGACTGTGATATATCTTCGTTTGATGTGAAGGAAACACAGTTAGCTGTGTAAATATTTACAAGTCCAAATCACACAAAAAGCCACTGGGCAGGCGATATGAATGGTTCTGTTTCAAGATGGACTTCAATGGTCCCCATATGCTGCTTGGGAAGGATTTGGTAATTATTATAATCCGGTGCCTTTACTTTTCATTCCGATTTTCTTTCTCTCAACCCCACCCCTCTCTCCCCACTTTTTAAATCTCTGTCAAGTCATTATTGTAAGGACGGATGAATTCGTATCCTGTACCTATTTTCCCCCACACCACTGATTTGTTGAAGATATAATTGTTTGGTCAATCGGCAGAAATTGGCATCTCTTGGAGATCCAAATAAAGGCTGCTCTGATTAATTGTTAGCTGATGGCAGCACTTATGTGACAGACAGTGTTTCGTCTACAACACGGCAGAGCTGACCACTCTGACTGTTGACACCTTTTGACCTCCCTGCGTACTTAAACGGGTCTGCAAGTATAGGCTCAAAGGCAACGTCAACGTGCCATAAAATCTGCCGTTGTGTACTGTTTCATGACGAAGGATTTATGGAAGCCAAGACAGACGACTGAGTAGTCAGGAAACATCTCGGGCCTCTTTCGTCATTATCAGCAGGAGCGTAGAGATGTTTGATCAGTCATTTCGTTACGCTTTCGGCCCCAAACAACCCGCCTTACCATCGGGATCACTGCCCACCACTGGCTTCTGTGGAGGGTCTTGGACAGGCACGTTGTTACAGTACATGTCCGTGACATATGCGTTTACATCACTTAGTGAGCGCTAAGACCAGCTACATCGATTGGAACACTGAGACCACAGCTATCAACAGCTAGTGCCTGTTATGCTGACTCCATTGTTGAGGAACTGTTGACTTGGAAATCCTTTAGTGGTTAATTATAGAAAAGATGACTTGAAAATCATTTATCAGTGAATCATTTGTTTCTCTCCTTGTCATTTTAGTAACCTTGCCATCAATGCATATATACAGAATTAACAGTTGATGTTCATTTCATATGAATGGCTTCAACATTGCTTTTCAGGTAATGCCTCTGATTTTTTAATCGGAGTCCACCGATACGCAACTATGAATTCGTGTACATGCATAGTTTAAGTGTCTGTCTGGCGTGATGTTTTAGAAGGGAAAACGGTATCAGGAGCTGTCACAGATTTAAGGACATATTTAGAAAGACACTTTTCAAACGAAGGAACTTAATAGCCATCTACTTATTGTGCCTCTTTGTCTACATACCTGTTCTTCAACGATTACACATGCTTCCCTATCCACTCATGGTTTCAAATCTGAGCAGTGGGTTGCCTCTGCTGTGCATTGTGCAACATGTCCTCCTCAGAGATGTTCTAAACACATTTCCACTGACAGCTCCATCTACACTGCTGAGTTGACAGCCTTGGTCCTGGCTCTTGAAATGGTTTCTAAAACCAAACATAAAGATTTCTTCATTTTGTCTTTCTGCATTGGAGGCCATTGCCGATCGTAAGCTCAAACACCACCCTCAACTGCTGATGTTAATCGAACTATACACATCTCTGAAATCAGATGGGTATAACATAGTTTTTGCTTAAGTTCCCAGCCATGTGGGCATTCGAAGCACCGAAATGGTTGATGAGCTTGCCATGAGTGCCACAAAGAAAAAAAAAAATAGAGCAAATTGTCTATCCCTTCACTGATTTGAACCCCCAAACCCAGGCCGATGTCAA
>CM031609.1:30812783-30855283 GCA_018398815.1 Conus ventricosus | reverse complement strand
CGTCCCCCCCCAACCACTACCCCCACACATTTTGTGAATTGTAAGTTTTGAGGAAGACCCTGCGTGCACCTGAATTTGAGTGACTCTTTCTCTTAATAGTATAAACAGTTTAACGAAAATAAACCGCAACATCTTTCGTCGAGTCCAAATTTCAGCATATTCTCAGAGATCTTTAAAAATCGTCATAACAACTTACATCACGTCAAAGAAGCCAGGAAGTCACACAAACAACAACCAGCAACAACAACAACAAAAACCAACAACCTGACAACAACAACAACAACCCACACCAACACACACACAACACAGAGAATTTTCAGATAGGGCTGCGCATCAGTCGACGAGTATGTATGCCTCTAGTCAGATGCTACGCAATTTAACAATCATACTGAAATCACAAAATGCTCTTTGCACATTCCAGCTATCTAAGGACATGGTTGATGTGTCAAATCCCCACAGTCAGGAAACTGTTCGTGTCCATGCAAAAGTTGCAATCATAATGAGGTGACACAGGCATGATAAGGATATGATCTGGTTCAAAATCAGTGAATCATTATATGTCCGCAGCCACACTGAGAGGACATGCACTGTGTTTATGCATGAAACTTCTCGTATATTGTTAGAAGACAAAAAAGGTATTCAGTTTACAGTTGGCAGTCATATCGATATGATAAATGAAGAAATTATTTTGACAAGGATAAACTTTAACCAATCGAGCAACAGCATATATGTACAGCCCCGTGGCGAAGTGATTTAGCGTCGCGGACTCCCGCTGGGAGGTCCGAGGGATCGATCCCATCAAGTCATGTGGGGAATGTTCCTGCCCGACCAGCTCCTAACCCCAGAGTTCAGTTGCTGCGGCTCATTTGGGAGACTGGGACAACACAGTCGAGTTTCATCCACTTAATGGGATGCATTTTTGGGAGAGAGATTGCTCAAATTTCCTGACCAACAAGCAAGGTGCCTTGTCTCCTCGGGCCTGGTTGACGCCGGATTTTATTAGAAAGCAGCGTAGAGTACAGCCCTGTCCAGTAGTCTCAGACCGGAATGGAAACACGTAGCATCACTTAAATCATCCTCATTCCTCATCTGATCAGCATAAAAAAATGTCTCAGTTCTGTGGCCCTTCAATGCCCTGCTCTATGGTGACCTCAGTTTATCGGAAGTCCTCTCCATATCCGGTGGTCTGGTTTTGTTCCGTTCGGGTCACCGGTATCGGCGAGTCCCTGGGGGCTGTCGTTGGCAGACGTGGTGGCGCCCTCCGGAGGGAGAGCCTCACACGCCCTGGCTCCCGACTAAGCAATTTTATTGTCGTCAGTAAGGGGCTTAGTATGTGGTGTCCTGCTATGTTAGATCAGGAACAGGCGCCCACGAAACACCACCAAAGTAACTTCCGCAGCAGGCGCATGTCTCCTCCGTGGGATCCCTCATGACGACTTGACATTGACTGCTCCCCTGTGGATTGCCGGTGCCGGAGCTAGCGGACGGGGTCGACATGGGCTGTGGCTGTGGACGGTGTGTCGGAATAGCGGCGTGGGTGCAAATGCCTCTGAGGTGGCGCAGCAGGTTGGGACAGCAAAAAAACAAAAACAAAAACAAAACAAAAATAAAACAAAAAACAAACAAACAAACAAACCAACACCCACCCCCCCAGCGACTTGTACTAAGTGACTTTGGTGCCCTTTTTGAAAAAAAGAAAACATTTGCAGTCCAAAACCTTTTGTGCACCTCAGTGACTTGCTTCCACCTACTCATTCGGACACCGTGTCAAGCCACAGCCCAGCTTGTCCTGCCGCAGCGCCAGCCACTGGGATTTTCACCAAGGAGCACTGTCAGGTCGTCAAGAGCAACCCCACAAGGGAGGCACTGTACTGTGCTACCCGAGTCAACACATGGTGTTCAGTGGGGCCTCTTCTGAAATCGATTAACAGCACTAGACACCACCCTACTAAGCCCCCAACTGACGACCAATAGTTGCTTAGTCCCGAACCGGCGTGAGTGGACCTCTCCCTCCAGTCCCCATGAAATCGCCGATACCCGGTGACCCCGATGAATCAAAGCAAAGCCATAGAAGACGTGGAGAGGACATCGAAACTGAGGTCACTTTTGAGAGCAGGGCAATGAAGGGTCCCCCACTAGAACTGAGATTTTTTTTTATCAACATACTGATCGATGAAGAATGAAATGGAATGCTATGGTTTCCTTTCTGATCTAGGACAGGATGTCAGGCTGTACCTAAGCTAATCTCTCACTTTCATCTCACTCTTCACTCTGTCAAGGTTTCATCTCTCTCTCTCTCTCAATATATATATAATTATATCTATATATATATATATATAGTTAAAACAAGTTAAAAGAGGAATCTTAAAACTACTACAAATTTGTTTCAAAGCGTGTTGCGCTGTCATCAGGATTGGAATTTTATGTTTGCCCACCGCCGATTTTATATAGCTGTGGCTCCCGTTTGCGGTTGTTTGCACGTTGGCGGGTTGGCTGCGCGTGTTTTTTGGGGGCTTTCAAAGGTTTTTGTTTGGGTGTTTCAAGAACAACGATTTCCATTTATGCCTGCAGTTGTTAACATATTTCGTTTTGGTGTTTTAAAGTTGCTAATGTGGTTTGGCATAGTATTAACCATTTTTTTCAGTTAAACATAGGTTGCACTCTTTGAAACATTCTGTATGGTGATCTCATTTAAGATTTTCAGGATATAATGTAGCTTGTTTTTGCGTCTTTAAGTTTTCCAGATTATTTGCTCAAGTTTCTGTTTGGTTTTTATATTTTTCTTTATTAAATGACTGTTTGGTGGTTTGCATAATCTGTTTTGAGTGATTTTCAGTATCCTATGCATGTTTCTTTTCATTTTCTGATGTCAACAGTAGCCTGGGGTATACAATGTTTGTTTGAGAAGAGATTTATTGTTTAGTGGGCACTGCACCTTCTGGTGCAATTGCAAGATTTCCTTTCTTCACCCTTCTTTGCTGTGTTTAGATATTTCATTTTTGTCCGGATGCGTCAATAGGGTTTTTGAGGTTGGGCATACATGAGTTACGATAGTTTTGACCAGTGTTTTTGTTTAAATATTTTGACAGTTTGTGTTCTTTTGGAAATGAAGTTGTTAGAGAATTTGAAGAATCCTTTCCCTATGTTTGTTTTGAGTTTCCCGTCGTATGGGGGGTTATACCATATGATTTTTCTTCTTCCTAATATATTCTGCTTTATTATGTGTTGTTGTCTGGGTGTATTGTAATTTGTAATGTATCTTCCACTTTGTTTGTAGTGCATTCCAGGTATTCTACTGCTGCATTGTTGCACACTCTCTCACTGCATGACAGTTGTGATAGTCCCTTGTTTAGCCATGGGGGTATTATCATTAATATAGATGGTGAGGTTTCTTTGGTGTGTACATATAGAGGTGAAATCGTTTTGGTTTCTGATAAGGATTATATATGAATAGTTGAATCCAGTGTTTTGTCCTAAGAGTTTCTGTCATGTGACTAGCCTCACATCAAGGCATGAGGACGCTCATCACATGTAGGAGTATGTGTGATATGAATCATTTCCCCAAGCCACAACTAAAGTAAGAATATTTCATGTGGCTTGACTAGTGTACGGGTCCCCAAAATAATTGTGAGTAATGACTCATTTCAAGGAACAAATGTGGTTCAATGGGTGAAAAAGTGACCACTGAGTGATAGTTTAAACAAGGGCTTGTAAGGTAAGTGCTGGTCATGTGTTTTGAACACTGAGGTAAGCACACACAAGGAGAAGAGGGGAAAGAGTCAGTTTTGAACCCAGCAATGGCCTAGAGTCGCGAACCTGTTCAGTACGGTGGTCCTCTTTGCTGACCAGTTATTACCAGTAGCGATAGATAGATTGGGGAAAGCTACAGGGGGAAAACTTAAGAAGAAAGAAAGTAAATTCATTATGTTGAAGTTGGAAGCAGTTATTACACGAACCTTATTCGTGTTTCAGCCCTTTACCCCTTCGCCCTTTCAACCCTCAATCTTTCGGCCCCGTGAGGTGGTTGAAGATGGCCATGTGTGGGGAACATACCGGGAGTTTCAGTCAGCCCCAGCAAGTGCCAACTCCAGGGATATGAGGTTGAAGCTCGACGAATTCTCAAGAGACAGAAGAAGTCGCGGAAGAGAAGACTAGACTCGTATCTCCAGGACAGGAGAATTCGAGGGGCATTATATTGTCTCGGAGAGACCTGTAAGTGAGAAAGCAGGGGAGCTTTTTTCTTGAGGCAGCAGGTCCTCATTGATTACGGAGTTATGTAATTCACCTTGTTTATTCGGATTTTTGGAAACGTAATGAGAAGGCCATAGCTTTCTAGAAGCGGAACTAGGTTATTTTATCTCTCGGTGGTGAGGATAGATACATGTGTGACGATGTGATTTGTCTCTCGGTGTGAAGAGAATACATGTGTGAAGATTGTATTGCCTCACGGTGTGAGGAGAGATACATGTGTATCAGAATTAATTGTCTCTATCAGAGTGGATGAGTAGATACAGTTGGTAAACTCTGTTTACAAGTGGTTTGATGAATTTAGAAAAATGTTTTCCCTGAAGGAGAGGGGGAGAAGAACAAAAACATTCGGTAGTGCGCCTTTTGGTTGTTTGGAAAGAATGCGTGTGCTATGGAGTAAATGGCCCCCCTTGTCATGAAATGCGGGTATGCAACAGTGACAGTGTGACCAGTGGTGACCCCCGAAA
This sequence comes from Conus ventricosus, assembly GCA_018398815.1. Lineage (NCBI taxonomy): Eukaryota > Metazoa > Mollusca > Gastropoda > Neogastropoda > Conidae > Conus > Conus ventricosus. Next base: position 30,850,568 of record CM031609.1, on the reverse strand, counting down.
CCAGTATTCACCGGCGTAGCTGCCGTTTTTGTTACCCCGGGAAAAAAAAAAAAAAAAAAGAAGATTACTTATTTGTGCCCTTGGGGTTTAAAAAAAAAATGTTTATATTTGTACCCTCAAGGTTTGAGGGAAGCGAAAAAAAAAGGATTTCTATTGTGCCCTCAGAGGGATTGAGGAAGGAAATAAAAGAAATTATTATTAATGATTGTGTATAATTTTGCATTTGTTGTTGTATTTGCTATTTACTATGTGTGGTTAAGGTGTTGAATTCTTTTTGGTTGCTCTACTCCGTTAAGGTTTTTTTTTTGGTAGGATTTCTTTTTGACCCTTCCCCACCTCAGGACCGATAGCCTCAACCTCCTCTTGCTCGAACCTGGCAGCAAGAGTGCAGGGCGTTGAGGAGATGTTGTCCTTCCACCTAGAATATTAGAATTTTTTGTCCCCCATTCCCAGGACTGAAACCCCAACCTCTTCCTGCGTTTAGCAGGGGGACTGCGTTGGGGAGTCAATAGTCTATTCCCTTCTCCCATAAAATATCTATTTCTTTCGCTTTCCTATTGTTTCAGTTGATTTTTTCCCTTGCCCCTCAATGTGTGGTTCAACTTCCTCCTCCGACACGCTAATAGTGTAGGATGGTGGTTGATTACCGCTCAGCCCAAATAAACATCTTTATCTTTTGATCATTTTTTATTGGTGTGGTGCGAGATTTTCTTTGAGTTTGGGTGAATGTTGCATTTATGATTGAATGTTTAGTATTTGTATTATTACTGTAGTGTGTTTATATTGTGCAATTGATTGTGTTTTTCCCGTCGCCAGTTATCAAGGAGACAGTGACCACTAGGGTGCTGTCTGAGGCATCTTATCCCTTTTCTTGATTTCTGCTCACAATACCGGTCCAGTTTATCCATTCATTTCCTTTCACCCCCCTTTTCAAAAATCTCTCATAAACCTTCTCCTCAATAAGTCGCCTATCTAGTTTTCTTTCTACAATTTCAACTTATAGGTAAATTTTCCCGGTAATTTGTGTTTCTTTCCCCTCTTTTTAATTGTTTTTGTGATTTCCATTTTGTTTTGTAAATTTATATTCATTTTTTTGATTTAATGGCGGGTACATTTGTTTTTTGTAAATATCGTAGAAATTAAGTAAGAAAGAAAGACTGACAACAAGAACATTTAGAAACTAAAACGTTATAAAGAATTTATTTTCATAAAACTTTATTGTGTTTATTTTTTTTCTTAAGGAAAACAGTTTTGTATAAAACTCTTCATTTTGTTTTTCCTAAATTCCAAATGCTCGCAGTTGCAAATTATTTTATTGGAAAATACATTCCTTGGATATCATATCTACACCTGTTTTTATTGTTAGTAAGCGTTTCTTTTACACGGAAAATGAAATTCTGTATTGTAATATACTATAATTACGACGGTTTTGTGAAACATAACATTATCATATATCGCCTTATTTTTAATCATACTTATGAGATTGTTTGGTGTTTTATATCTGACTGTTCATTATGGATTATTTGATAGATAAGTTAAACAGAGCGAACGCTTGGGTTTTGAATGGAGAAAACTTACTAACTATGTGCACCCAATGCACAGATAGGGCAGACAGCTAAGACAGAGGGAAGCCAGAAGAAAATAGACTACAGAGGGAAGCTGAAGAAAAAAATACAGGAGGGAAGCCGAAATGAAGTAAAAAAGATTACTGAGGGAAGCTGAAGCAAATAGACTACAGAGAAGCTGAAGAAAATAAATTACAGAGGGGAAGCTGAAGCTGAAGAGACTCAATTTAATTGAGGGCAGTTAGAACTAAGACTGATGCTGAAATTAAAGAATCCAGGCATCGATAGAACCTCCACCATTCTCCGCAGGCCATGCCTCCAACCAAAAGCGGCCTATATTCCAAAGTTGCCGCCCAAGGGAATTTTTTTCCCCCCCCCCCACCGTCCCCCCCCCCCCCCACACACTCACCCCCCCACCCCCCAGGCCCAAAACATTGTGTTGGAGGGAAAAAAAAAAAAAAAAAAAAAAAAAGGGAAATAAAAAAAAAGGGAAAGGAGGGAAAATAAAAAAAGAAAAAAAAAGGGAATAAATAGGGAAAAATAGGGGATTATAATGGGGTTTTTTTTATGTTGTGTGGGGAGGAATGTGTTTGAATAATGAGAGGGGGATTTTTTTGTATGGGTGTGGAGAGGGGGTTGTGAAGGGTATTGGTTAATAGATAGAAATTTATTTTTGTTAGGTTATGGTTTTTTTATAAGATTTTGGGATTTTGAGGAGTTAGGATATTAGGGTAAGTAGGAAAAAATTTGTTGATGGAAGAGGTATGTTAAGTTTGAGGATTGTAGAGATATCAGTTATCTAAAACTAAAAACTTTTCATCACTCGAATCTCCGTATGTGAAACAACTTGCCAGACGTGAGCAAAGACTCCAACTTTCATTAAAGAAACATTTTAAAACTGGAGAAATGTGTCAGAATGGATGATCATATTGCATCGCTCCACCCAATAAAGGCGTGGCTAGAAAGGAGAATTTTCCACTTTGAGTCTCAAGCGTCATGTACTATCCCTTCATACAGGGAAGTTACAGGATAGGAAATCGGGTCATTTTTAGAGTCCACAAGACATACCTATCTAGGAACGGACAGGTGATCTTTCTTTCCGCGGTGTCGAGTGACTTTCGTCAATACCAGTACTCACCAACCGCCGGACAGACCCGTTAACTTCTCAGCAAACTTCCGATCGTGTGGACAACGACCAAGCCCACGTAGACCTTTTGGCCATTCGTGGCCAGAACAGAAGTTTCACAAAATCAGTCAGCTGCCGATCATAACAATGCGCGTTTTCTTTGTGCTGCAAGTTCCATCTGAAAGCAGAATTGGCCCTTTCAGACCCGGGTGATTCAAACACCGCATTTTATTTCCCCCACTCCACATGATTGTGACGAAGGCCTTGTTTTTAGACACATATCAATCTGTTATTGATGGACTTGTGTTAGAAAACGGAGCCATCAATGGAATTGCAGGCTTCGGTTTATGCGAGACCTGGGAGCACCAACTGCTGGTGTACGGAATCTTTCGTGCTTCAGACCATAACTCAACACTGTCCAAAAGTGTAGGTCGTTTGGAGGCAAGAGTGGAAACGTTTCCGTTGGCGAAAAATATCAGTCGACACACCGTACTAACTCCGATTTCTTACGCCCTGTGTCATTGTAACCCAGTCTCGCGACTTGATCTTGTGCAATTTGCCAGAGTGTCGCTACAGTACAATCGTGGTGCTGGAGGATCGGTTTGTTCCTTAGTCTGGTGAGTACTATGATCAAATGTCCATAGAGTCAGGGAAAGCTACAAAGCCGCAAAAAGTCTCAAAATGGATGAACTCCAGATTACCCCAATATTTAAAAGAAATGCAGGGAAAAGACGAGACGCTGACGACCCCATACTTTCTGCTGCAAAACAGACTGTCACTGACTACAAACGGACAAACCAACGTACATACGGACTCTACCTTCCTCTACAGGTGTGTACTGGACAGGACAACAGCACAAGATGTGGTTCCAAAAACCATCTTAGAGAAACATTACTGCACACGGCTCATGAATGCATTGTATCGCTGGTCACTCGGAAATCAAAAGATACATTAAAGAGAAGTTCTTGATTCTTTTATGGCCGGGTGTCACAAAGGAAGTTACGAAAATACTGGCCGCTCATGTGTCATCTGCCAAAAGACATCCTCAAAAGGTCGCGTCCCATGTGCACCTTATGCACAAAATGCCTTCATTTCCGTATCCATTCGGAAGGTACTATTGTCTTGTTGGACGCTACCGCTGTCTTCTCGGGATAGTCGCTATATCCTTTGACTTTGGTGGATACAGCAAACAAGGTTATCCAGAAGCGAATCCACAGAAGAAAATTGATACAGTATCTGTCGCTGAAGCCTTACTTGCAATATTTTTCCAGAGTGGGTCGTCAGACGAAATTCTTCGGATTGTGGAACGCAATTCATTTCTGATCTCATGAAGAGAAATTTACAAACTGAATGTCAATCTCTTCCATTCAACCACCATACATCCCCAATCAATGGTCAATGGTTGAACGTTTCAATGGAACGTATGAAGTCCATGTTGAGAAAGGTTGCAAGCAAGAGCCCCAGGAATGGGATCGTTTCGTACCGGGCCTTTGCTTTTTGCATACAGGGAAATGCCGAACGAAACGCTGGGATTCTCACCAGTTTAAGCTTCTTTTCGGACACTCACCAAGGGTCCTTTGGATCTATAGATGACACAATGTGACGGAAAAAGAACGGACAAACCTGACAGTAAAACTGTTTTTACCATACGTTTTAATGAACTGCATAATCTTTGAAGGATGCTTGGGGAGCTTGCTCAACATCGCTGATAGAAAAACAGATGTGTACAAGGTCTTTTTGCAGACAGAAAAGCAAAGGCACGTTTCCTTCAGTTAGGGAAAAAGTCCTTGTGCTACTAACTGATGAACAAAACAAGCTTCGTGTTATGTGGAAGGGGTCCTATTCAGGTGTCGAAAAACTCTTCTGCAGAAAATATTAAAGATCAAAATGGCAAACAACTGAGAAGTAATGTTCATTGACATGTTGAAGAAGTATGTTGGACCGTACAAATGTTGGCCAGCAACCAGTCGGTCTAGTGTGATATGTCCTGTGTCCAGAAACTTGATGTTCAACATGACAGACATTATCAGTGATGAAATTTGTACCCCAAGTAACGTACAGGGACAGATCAAGGGTTATGAAAAACAGCGAAATGTAGGTGTGTTAACTCTACCAGTGCAGATGATGTTGAACCCCTTCTCTATTCTGTCTATCAACAGGTGAAACCTATGGAGATGTGGTTCTGATCGAAATGATTGTGTCTACAAGTCCCATACAGAACAGCTCAAAGAAATTTTTGAAAGACTTTCAGGATGTGTTTGACGATTATCCCCAGGTCCAGTGACTGGTATGAACCCCATAGTATTTCATTAACTTCTGAAATACCAGTGCGAACCAGACATACCCCCCTGCGTTTGCAAAAAAAAAAAAAAAAAGAGGTTGTCGAGAGAGTGCTTGGGCTATGTAAGGGCATGTGAAGAGTTCGCCAGGTTCTTGACTGGAAGAAAAAGTTATTCAGTTTACAAGACAGACCATCAGGCCCACTGACGTTCTTGAAATCGACAAAGACTAAGACCAGCAGGTTATTAAGATGGTCTTTGGCATTGCAGGAATTCCAGTTTTACTGGTTGAACCATGCCTGGAACACAAAATGTCCATGGCAGATTTGTTGTCACGTGCGTGAATAATTCATGGACAAATGTAACTGTCTTCAAGGAAAGACTATTCCTGAATTTTGTCCTTTCTTAATGATTATACGGTGAGATCACTTTGACGGTGCATTGTATGCAACTGTACGAATTTACATCATGGTATTTATGCATAATTAGCATATTGAAGTGACTCTATATGTTTTTGCAAGCAAACAACTACTTGAAGTTGATCGTAATAAATATTTATTCTTTTGGTAAACAATGAAAAAATCAAGAACAAATTATTTCTAATTTGCTTGTGAAGATGAAATTTATAAGTATGTGTGATGATCAAATCACTCTTTAGACATGTAAATATGCATGTTTGATGTGCATGAGACAAACCAATTGGGTTTTCATATTGTCATTGTCAACAAGGAAAGCATTGTGACTTTTCAATGGACTATAACATTACATTGGGGAAAAAAGAAAACTATGTTTAAAACTATGCTTTATTTTAGTTTACATGCTATTGAGAAACAATTTCCACTTGGAAATATCTCAATTTCATGAGGGTTTTGAAAACATATGCTGTGATACAAAGATCAAGGGAAATATCTATCACATCTTAATGTATGAACACAATTTTACATTGAATTGTTGATACCCTAAAATTTATCCATGTAATTTTGTGAAATGTATCTGTGGAATATGGTGAACAATTATGAATGTTTTTTTTATAGAAAGATAGAAAGTTTGAAATATGCAATTTAATGTTGATCATGGTGATTGATTCAATAACCGTAGATTATTAATATTGGGTGAATCATGTGCGATGGTTTACACATTTTGAGATTCAGGCTAAGATTGTGTTTAAGTGAAGTTGTATATCCTTAAAAATTTTCTGGAGAAAAAATTTTTCATCCCAGGATGGGGGGTGTCATGGTGACGTACCTCATAAAACCTCAAGGCATGGACGCTCTACACTTGTAGTTATGATATGAATCATTTCCCCCTATGCCACAACTAAAGGAAGAATATTCATGTGGCTATGACTAGTTGTATCGGGCGTCCCCAAAAATAATTGTGAGTATGAACTCATTCATGGCACAAATGTGTTCATAGGGTGAAAGTGACCACTGAGTGATAGTTTAACAAGGTCTGGCCTGTAAGGTAAGGTGCCTGGTCATGTGTTTGAACACTGTGAGTATGCTCACAAGGAAGAGAGAGTGGTAAATGAGCAGTTTAACCCACAGATGGCCTAGAGACCGAACCTGTCATGGACGGTGGTCCTCTTTGCTGACCAGTTATTACCAGTGAGCGTAGATAGTAGGTGGAAGCTACAGGGGGAACACTTAAAGTAAGAAAGAAAGAATTCAAATTAATTTGGAAGCATGTTACTTACACGACCTTATTACGTGTTTTCAGCCCTTCAATCCTATACCCCTACTCGCTCCCTTCACCCTTTCAACTTTCGCCCCCTGTGAGGTAGTTGAAGAAGGCATGGTGTGGGGGAAACATACCGGTAGTTCAGCCCGATGGCAAGTCCAACTCCAGGGAGTATTAAGAGTTAGGAGCTCGTCGTTTCTCAAGAGACAGAGTTGAGAAGTCGCGGAAGAGAAGTCGATACTCCGAATCTCCAGGACAGGAGAAATTTCGAGGGGGCGTATATTGTCACGGAGAGACCAGTGAATTGAAAAGCGGGAGCTTTTATTATCTTGAGGCAGGCAGTCCTCAGTGAATACGGGAGATATGTATCTCACTGGTTCGGATTTTTTTGGATAACGGAATTGAAGGCCATAGCTTTATAGAGCGGAACTAGGTTATTTTATCTCTCGGTGAGAGGAGAAAACATGTGTGAAGAAGATTTGTCCTCTCCGTTGCGAGGAGAGATACATGTGTGAAGATTGATTTGACTCTCGGTGTGCGGAGGAGATACAAGTTGCAGATTTATTTGTCTCTCAGTGTGGAGTAGAGATACAGTTGTAACCTCTGTTTTACAAGTGTTTGATGATTTAGTAAATTAGTTTTCCCTGAAGGAGAGGGGGGAGAAGAACAAACATTCGTAGTGGCGTCCTTTTGGTTGTTTGGAAAATTGCGTGTGCGTATGGAGTAACATGACTGTCATGAAAGCGGGTATGCAAAAGTGACAGTGTGACTAGTTCACTACCTTTTTGTTTGCTTCAATGGTAAACGTTTAAAGTTTTGCAAACAAAAAGGTAAGTTGGAACTATTAGACAAACGACCTTGTATTCTCAACAAGGTCACATATATAAACCAACCAAGAAACCCAACGATACCCTCTTATAATTACACACCAAAAGTAACCATCCACCATCTATATTAAAGACCATACCCAAGGCCCTAAACAAGAGAAACTAATCAAACCTGTCAGCAAGAGAGAGTGTTAACAATCCAGCAGAAGAATACCAGGAGGCACTAACAAAACAAGTGGATACAATACAAATTACAATACAACCCAAGACAACACACAAAAAAAAGCAAGAAAAATAGAAAAGTAAAATCATGAGTATAACCCCCCCATACGACGGGAAACTCAAAAAAAACAAACAAAGGGAAAGAATCTCAAAATCCAAACAACTTCATTTCCAAAAGAACATAAACTGTCCAAAATATTTAACAAAAACACTGCCTCAAACTATCGTACTCAAGTATGCCCAACCTCAAAAACCTAATTGACGCATCCACAAAATGAAAAACAACACAGCAAAGAAGGGTGAAGAAAGAAATCTTGCAATTGCACCAGAAAGGACAGTGCCCACTAAACAATAAATGCCTCACAACAACATTGTATACCACAACTGTACCACAGAAAATAAAAAGAAACATACATAGGGATCAATGAAAATCACTTCCAAAACCAGATATGCAAACCACAAACAGTCATTTAATAAAGAAAAATATAAAAACCAAACAGAACTGAGCAAATATATCTGGAAACTTAAAGACGCAAAAACAAGCTACAATATATCCTGGAAAATCATAAAAAGAGCATCACCATACAGCAATGTTTCAAAAAGGTGCAACCTATGTTTAACTGAAAAATGGTTAATACTATGCAAACCACACTTAGCAACTTTAAACACCAAAACAGAAATAGTAAACAACTGCAGGCATAAATGGAAATCGTTGTTAGTGAACACACCCAAAACAAAAACCTAAAGCCCCCAAAAACACGTGCACCAAACCCGCACGTGCAAACAACCGCAAACGGGAGCCCACACGCTATATAACATCGGCGGGGGGCAAACCAAAAACCATCCTGATGACAGCGCAACAACGCTTGAAACAAATTTGTAGATAGTTTTAAGATTCCTCTTTAAGGGTTTTTTTAAAAACTAAGTTGCTCCCTAAAGGGTTGAGCAAAAAAAAAATTGTTTTAGGCTTTTTAAATATACTGATCTCCTCTCTCTCTCTCCTCTCTCTCCTCTCCTCTCCCCTCCTATAAATATAATATATAATGTTTAAATATATATAATATATATAAAATATATATAAATATATATATATATATATAATATTTTATATAATAAAATATATTTGTTAATAATAAAAAAAGGAATGCAAAAACCCTCTACAATTTGTTTCGAACGTGTTGGGGCCTGTCATCAGGATGGCCCTCGGTTTGCCCACCGCCGATGTTATATAGCGTGTGGGCTCCCGTTTGCGGTTGTTTTTGCACGTGCGGGTTGGCTGCACGTGTTTTTTTTGGGGGCTTTCGGGTTTTTTGTTTTGATGTGTTCACTAACAACGATTTCCATTATGCCTGCAGTTGTTTACTATTTCTTTTTTGGTGTTTAAAGTTGCTAAGTGTGGTTTGCAAGTATTAACCATTTTTCATTTAACATGGGTTGCACCTTTTTGAAAAAATTGCGTAGGTGATGCTCTTTTTATGATTTTCCAGGATATATTGTAGCTTGTTTTTGCGTCTTTAAGTTTCCAGATATATTTGCTCAGTTCTGTTTGGTTTTTATTTTTTCTTTATTAAATGACTGTTTGTGGTTTGCATATCTGGTTTTGAAGGGGTTTTTTCAGTGATCCCTATGTATGTTTTCTTTCATTTCTGATGTCACAGTAGCCTGGTAAAACAATGTTGCTGTGAAGACATTTGTTTTTAGTGGGCACTGCTCCTTTCTGGTGCAATTGCAAGATTTCCTTTCTTCACCCTTCTTTGCTGTGTTGATTTCATTTTGTTGGATGCGTCAATCAGGTTTTTGAGGTTGGGCATACATGCGTACGATAGTTTAACAGTGTTTTTGTTAAATATTTTGGACAATTTGTGTTCTTTTGGAAATGAAGTTGTTAGGATTCTAAAGAATTCTTTCCCTATGTTCGTGTTGACTTTCCCGTCGATGGGGGGTTATACCATATGATTTTTCTTTTCCTATTTTTCTTGCTTTTATTTGTGTTGTTGTCTGGGTTGTATTGTAATTTGCAAAATCTTCCAAAACCACAACTTAAAGATTACCATTGAAGCAATCAAAAAGGTAGTGAACTACTTAGACATAACACTGGATCTCAACAATCATATATACAAACCAAAACAAGAAACCCAACGATACACCTCTTTATGTACACACCAAAAGTAACCATCCACCATCTGTATTGAAGACCATACCCCATGGCATAAACAGAGACTATCAAACCTGTCATGCAGTGAGAGAGTGTTCAACAATGCAGCAGTAGAATACCAGGAGGCACTACAAACAAGTGGATACAATTAACAAATTACAATACAACCCAGACAACAACACAAATAAAAGCAAGAAAAATAGAAAAGAAAATCATAGGGTATAACCCCCATACGACGGGAAAGTCAAAACGAACATAGGGAAAGAATTCTTTAGAATCCTAACAACTTCATTTCCAAAAGAACACAAATTGTCCAAAATATTTAACAAAAACACTGTTAAACTATCGTACTCATGTATGCCCAACCTCAAAAACCTGATTGACGCACCCAACAAAATGAAAATCAACACAGCAAAGAAGGGTGAAGAAAGGAAATCTTGCAATTGCACCAGAAAGGAGCAGTGCCCACTAAACAACAAATGTCTTCACAGCAACATTGTATACCAGGCTACTGTGACATCAGAAAATGAAAAAGAAACATACATAGGGATCACTGAAAACCACTTCAAAACCAGATATGCAAACCACAAACAGTCATTTAATAAAGAAAAATATAAAAACCAAACAGAACTGAGCAAATATATCTGGAAACTTAAAGACGCAAAAACAAGCTACAATATATCCTGGAAAATCATAAAAAGAGCATCACCATACAGCAATGTTTCAAAAAGGTGCAACCTATGTTTAACTGAAAAATGGTTAATACTATGCAAACCACACTTAGCAACTTTAAACACCAAAACAGAAATAGTAAACAACTGCAGGCATAAATGGAAATCGTTGTTAGTGAACACATCCAAAACAAAAACCTGAAAGCCCCCCAAAAACACGTGCAGCCAACCCGCACGTGCAAACAACCGCAAACGGGAGCCCACACGCTATATAACATCGGCGGTGGGCAAACCGATTGCCATCCTGATGACAGCGCAACACGTTCGAAACAAATTTGTAGAGTTTTAGCATTCCTTTTTTAATATTATTAACAAATGTTGCTCCCCAAGGGGTCGAGCACTTTTAAAGTCATTTTAGGCTTTTTAATCATATTCATCTATATATATATATATATCCTGGCATCAGGCCTGAGAGATACAGACACTTGCAGCGTTGATCAGGAGATTTGAGCAACACTCTCAAAGACACAATCATCTAGTGGATGAGACGTGACTGTGTAGTCCAAGTCTTCCCAATTGAGCCCTTAGCAAACTCAACTCTGGGTAGCGACTGGTCGAGGCAGAAAAATCCCACATGACACGATGGGAACTGAACCCACGACCTCCCAGCCTGGAGTCCGTGACACTGACCATTTCGCCACGGCAGCTGGTGTTTAACATGAAATAGATAAAACAATGATGATGATGATGATGATGACGACGATGATGATAATAAAAACAATGGTGAAATAATATGATAATGATGATAATAATAATAACAATAATAACAATTATAATAATAATAGTGATAATAATGATAATAATAGCATGCTTGTGCCACATAAATTTTGATATTTTGACATCTCTTTCTAATAGAACCAAAGTAAAAGATACATTTCTCATCTTGTCCATGCTCCTGCCGTGTAAGTACTCCCATCCCACCATGAAATGGGGAAAGTTTTCGGTGCAAACCAGTACACAGCTCTGTGGTTAGCCAGCCGCAGTCTGCAGGTGAAGCATTCCTCTCAAAATGACCAGTCCCAGTCTTAACTGTCGAAACCACATGACCTGTACCATGCCCTTTTGACACCTCACCTCCTTTCCCTTTCTTGCTAAAATGCCTGGTAATTCGTCTCCCCGTTTCCGTACCTTTCATAGGCACTTCTTGCTCCCCTTCTCTCGTGACACTCTTCAGCTGTAATGCTGGTGCTCGCTAGTTCATGCAAGCCACGCCAGCTAGCCTGAACTGGGTCAAGACTAACTTTAAGACAAACAAGTTGAAGGAGTAACGTTTTCCTTACCTCAGGCACACGGGGACCGTGACGGTATCGCCAACATCCTGATCGTGGTGACGGACGGGGAATCCAGCAATCGTAATGAAACTGCTATAGAGGCAGCTAAGCTCCACAAGGCCAACGTGAGCGTTCTGGCTGTTGGCGTAGGCAGCAACGTACTTCAGTTGGAGTTGCAGCGGATTGCAAGTGGACCAGAGAACGTGTTTAACGTCACAGGTTTTGCTGCTCTAGAATTTTTGCTGGACAGGCTGAAAAAAAGTACATGTGAAAGTAAGAAGGAAACATCAGAATATCTTTCTGTCTGACTGTCCTCTCTCTCTCTCTCTCTCTCTCTCTCTCTCTCTCTCTCTCTCTCTCTCTCTCTCTCTCTCTCTCTCCTCTCTCGCTCGCCACCCACCCACCCACACACACACACAGACACACACCACACACACAACACACACACACACACACACACACACACACACACACACACACACACACACACACACACACACACACACACACACACACACACACACACATATATATTTATGCATTAGTTTCTCTCTCTCTCTCTCTCTCTCTCTCTTTATCTATCTATCTATCTATCTATCTATCTATCTATCTATCTATCTATCTATCTATCTATCTATCTATGGACTACGTTAGTCATTTAGTTTGTTTGTTTGTTCCCTTGTTCATTTGTTTCTCACCGTGATAAAAATATACATAATATTCAGAAAATCAAAACAGGGCACTAATGCATCTATGTATGTCTCTAAATGTGTGCGGGCGCGCGCGCGCGTGTGTGTGTGTGTGTGTCACTGTCGCTGAACACGAGCTCCAAAACGCGTTGCTTCCCTTGCAGATTTTCAAACATCGTCTATTGACACGAAGGGAGTCTGACTAGTAGGGCTAATTGTTGTGCATGGAGAGTTAGAAGCATTGACAATGGGGTAGGGTTCAGGGACAGAAAATGGTGAAGGTTCTTTAGGTGTTCACAACAGGACAGAGAGAGAGAGAGAGAGAGAGAGAGAGAGAGAGAGAGAGAGAGAGAGAGAGAGAGAGAGAGAGAGAGAGAGAGAGAGAACGAAAGATTTTAATCAGTAAAGGCCTTGCCCCTTTCGATGGGCGTACAATATACCGATACCAATCCATACAGCAATGTAACATAGTATAGTTTGACAACAAGAAACAGACAGGTAAGCATAAGAAGTGCACACAATAAATACGACAACTGGGTTCATTTAATTGACCACAGTTGTGCACCCCTTGAAGGCCTCGTATAAATGTATACATAAGCTCTTCAATACTTTATTCAATTTTAATTGCCATAAGCAAAGCAGCTCGAAATACACACGGGTTTAAAAAAAAATTCCTAGGAATGTATTCATATAGTAAATCCTGCAGAACAGGACAACAAAGCAGAAAATGCAGTTCGTCTTCATTTCCGTTTGTGCATAAAGGCCATAGCATATCAATGATTTTAATACTTGCATATCGGTACTGATACGCTTTGATGTTTGTGATTCTTAATCTAAATCTTGCCAGATCACTTCTAATATACCTGTGAATATTAAGTGAGATTTTTTTCCATAACTACTAGATGTCTTAAAATTTCTATAAAACGAATATAGCTCACTGTTCTGGATATTTTCATGTCAGTTCTGCAATCCGTTATCGATCAGACTTTGCGGGAGCTGTTTCAAAAACACTTTTACATCATTTGATCTAGCCAGACAAACCCAGATACAGTATAAAATAGAAAATCCTGAACACCTGAAACCCACGACTTTTGAAAACGTGATTCCAATCCCAGCAACATGCCTCAAGTGGTAATCTATTATCATCCATCTGTACAATCCTCAGCCAGTATCTAATGCACTGCATGGATGAATGGATATAGATAGGACAGCGGTTAGTTTCCCCATAGACATGTTCATTAAGTGTCTTCATGTGATATGAGAGAGAGAGAGAGAGAGAGAGAGAGAGAGAGAGAGAGAGAGAGAGAGAGAGAGAGAGCGTTTACTCTAGATTTCTGTCTTTTGTTCAGTTCAATGTGTCAGATACTTATGTAAGTGATGTAGATGGATGACGGTTGTGCTAATATTTTCTGTGGTGTTGTTGCTGATAAATGTGTGTGTGTGTGTGTGTGTGTGTGTGTGTGTGTGTGTGTGTGTGTGTGTGTGTGTGTGTGTGTGTGTGTGTGTGTGCGCGCGCGCGCGCGTGCGCGCCCGTATGTATGTATGTTTGTATGTATGTATGTATGTGTGTGTGTGTGTGTGTGTGTGTGTGTGTGTGTGTGTGTGTGTGTGTGTGTGTGTTGCTGTTGTTTGAACGTCTATTCACGCTGGGTGATATTAGACGGAAACTGGCAGAGACAACAGGAAAAGAGAGTTGAGAGGTCAATTGGTATATGTGCATATGATTGAGCGCATGCACATGTATATATATATATTTTATATTACATGTGTCAAAGTAGTACTGACCACTTGTAATTGCAAAAAGCTCACCTCCACTTAAAGAGAAAAATAACAAAGTAGTACTGACCACTTGTAATTACAAAAAGCTTACCTCCACTTAAAGAGAAAAATAACTAACTGTCACACAGTCAAAGAAAAGCGCCAGCAGCACTCTTGATTACATCTTGAATAACCTTAACCATCGAATCATTATCAGCTAGTACGTCTATAATTATTATGTGAAGGCTTTGAGTCTGATCGCAAACATTTGGTAAATTGGTTCCAGGTTTTCACAATAAAGAAGCACATTGTTTGGAGTTAAATCAGAACCACAAATGTATGTTGCTTTTTTTCCAGAAATAAAAAATGTTTTTAAAGCATCCAATCAAAATCTATAGCTTATACACGTGAAAAGTTTATATTTATGGGTGCAGTAATTTGAGTAACAGTACAGGTCTCTTGTTCTATTAAGAGAATGAGTCACCTCTTTATGTTATCAATATGAATTTTTCCAGTTGAAGATAGCCTTCTTGGAGACTAAAACGAATGTTTAATTTGGATTGTACGTCCACTATGCGTGTACAGATACATAAGGATACAACCGATCGCTTGATTATGTCTTTATCAGCAATATGCGGAACAACAGCAGCTGACATCGAATTTGCGTTGGATACCTCCATCAGCGTCGGCGAAGCCAACTTCGAGAAGGTCTGTTATCTGGGGATCTCAGTAGAGCTCCACAATTCTTTGAAACCTATGTAACCACATGGAGCTCCATTCTTTGCATGGTGGCCTGGTTTACGTTTACATACATGTACTTTAAAAGCTTTGGGCAGCGAGTACAGTGTTTATAATCAAGCGAAAGCTGTAGTCATCATCTGTCACCGTGTGATTTTCTAGCAGTCTGTTTTTCATGTACAGTATTTTTAAAACTTGAATGAATGACAGTTTTGCACGGGCCGAATGAAAAAACAAAACAAAACACTATTGTTCATCACATCCTTTTGACTACCCTTAAACAAATACTTCCACTATGTCTCCTTTGAAGTAGTCTTCTAAACAGTGACAATGACAAAGAAATGGGTTCTTCAAATAACCATTAGCCAAAGAACAAAGAAACAAACAACGACGCAAAGTAACGCTTAACTGCTACCTAATATGAAACAGACTAATACATTTTCAACAAATTTGTCTTCTTTATGTTACATGTAACGTACATGAAAACGGCGCAAGACAGTCTTTCCCAGAAATCTATTAACAGGGTGTCAATGTAGGAGGGCTATTAACAGAGTGGCTATATAGTAGGAAAATAAGTATCAAAACACAGAAGTGGAGACAGATGCAGATCAGGGAGATGGGAAGATCAGCAGTGGAAGAGCAAAGAGGGGAGGGGAGGGGGGGGGGGGGGGGCGCTAACAAAGGACACAGCCATCCGCTGAGTCGGAGCATTGTTGTTTTAGTTTGCTTCTTTCGTTTTCGTTTCTTTTCGTCTTTTTTTTTCTTCTTCTAGTTTTCTGCTGCTGTTTTGGCTCTAGGCCTTATCTGCCAGGTTTTCGTATTTCCCGTGATTATTGCAGAAAGAAACCTGCATTCTAATTTCATGACGAGGAGAGTCAAGAGACTAATAATCTTTTCATTAGTTTCATTGAATATAAAAAGGAGCATTTCTGAAGAATATTCTTAATTTTCTGAAGGAAGCTTCAGAGTTATGAGGAAACTGCTTTTTGCTTTTTAAAAACAAAACCTGAACCTTGACACTAATTACCCTCTCTCTAGTGCTTTTTTTCTGTTTCTCCATCTTTTCGTTCCGTCGGCTGTGTGCTAAAGCCTGTCTTCGATAAGGTTTTCACTGTTCACTCTGCAATGCTGTTAGTGCCTCATTTTTCATCTGTCTCCTCCTCCCCCCACCTCCCCTCCGTCTCCCTCCTTCAACAGTTTCCTCAAAGATAGGTTTAGCCAGACCATTTCATCTTGTTACTCGGCCATGCTTTTGTTGTTTTCTTCTCCCCATTGATTTCAGTATATGTTTGTGCGATCCTATGTGGTAATGGTTTGGCGCACTTGTTGACTGGTGATAAGATCAATGTATCTGATGTTATCTTCGGTAACACCTGATATCTGTGGCTTGGGTTCTTCTTGTTAGATCTGGTATGAGGGTCCATGTATGGCATGTGGACAGGAAGATGGAACACAGCTCTTCGCACAAGGTCCTAATCTTGTGTGTCATGCAGACGGTCTTGTCCTTCCGTACAGGCTTTACTCTTGAGAGTGCTGTGGTTGTCTTTACTGACCTTGGTTTCACTGGATGCAGAGTTGAATAATTTGGAAGGACATTCTTTCTGTCTCGGAGCACTTACCTTCAGCTGGTTTTAGAGTGAAAAGAACAAGTCTGATAATCGTAGATTATGTGCCGTGTTATGTCAATAGTTCGAGAGATTTCCCAGACATATGCTTTGTCATTCCAGTATGCCCTCGTCTCTCTTCGCTCATGATAACAAGGGCATAGTGAAGTGTGAATCAGTTGTTTCTTCATGCTGTCTGCTCAGGACTCCTTTGCTCTGTCACTGCCCTCTGTACAGTTGTCTTGGACAGACAGTCATAGCGAGATACATTCCAGTATCAAGTAAGCTTACAGCGCTCGATAAAGCAAATACAGACTCTGATGATTTGTGCACAGAGCGAAACAGTCGCCAGTTCCTTGTACCCGTGCATGCTGACTCCCGTTGTAAGGAACAACTGACCCGCAGATCGCACAACAGCAAATCTAATGTTTCTACGTACGTCCATTTATTAAGTTTGCAATTTAACACTGGTATAGATCTTCGAGGCTGATTCCATTCAAAGAGTTTGTTTTATTTTTGAAACGTGCTTCTTATGCATTCATTCTGGCTGGTGTTTCGGAGTGCAGTTATATCAATCTATATAGCCATGGTTATGTTCCAGTCACACATGTATTATCTGGCAAGACAGAGTACAAGGGAAGAGGACAATCATTTGAGAAAAAGGCCACGGCAGTGGCACGTTCTCAACGTTCCAGCTGATTGGAGTTGGAAAGCTGGTGCTTTTTGCCCAGCCTCTCATTCCATTTGTCATAATCAGTCGTAAAGGCTTTAACTGTCAAGGGTAGACCCACCTAGTTTTGAGGAGAGTCAACAAGTTAGACGCCTTTAAGATAATGGTACAAGCCTGCTCCTGCCATCCTGGTATACATGACCAAACTATTTATCCCTAACAATCGACCCACCTATTTGTCTGTGTATGTGATCACCAATTAACCAAGAAACTAGCCTCTTACCTACTCTTTTTATCACTTTGTTTCATGCACTGCCCCTTCCTGGTTTACATCACCACTCTATATGTCTTTATGCATATAGATCGACCTACCTTTCTATCTGTACACCTAATTACCTATCAACTAGGAAGCTAGACTCCTACCTACTCCTTCTATTTATCTACATAGGTGCCTTCTAATCATTTCACGTGCCTGTCGCTTTACCCATTATCTGCTGATATTTACACCAGGTCAAAGACTTCTTAAAGGTCTTCGTGGACATGTTCGAAATCGGCCCAAGGAAGACGAACGTAGGTGTTGTCAGCTTTGATGATAAACTCCACGATGAGTTTTGGCTGAATAACTACACCTCGAAGAGCTCTCTCATCGAGGCAATCAACGGGATCCAGTATCACAATGGATCAAGCACAAAGACATTTCTTGCTCTACACCATGTCCTTGAAGAAGCTTTTAACGAGGTGAGCCAACTGCCATGGTTGTAGTAGTGGTGGTGGTGGAGTCTCGTTGTGGTGAGTTTGGGTGTAAACAGTGTCTTGTTTGGTCAGGTCATGTCACACACACACACACACACACAC
The DNA here is from genome assembly GCA_018398815.1 of Conus ventricosus. NCBI lineage: Eukaryota > Metazoa > Mollusca > Gastropoda > Neogastropoda > Conidae > Conus > Conus ventricosus. The sequence goes on along the minus strand of CM031609.1, from coordinate 30,832,398 downwards.
ACACACACACACACACACACAGACACACACACACACACACACACACACACACACACACACACACACACACACACACACACACACACACACACACACACACACACACACACACACACAGCCACGCACACACACACACACACACACATACACACACACACACGCACGCACGCACGCACGCACGCACGCATGCACGCTCGCACGTACGCACACACACACGCCCCACACACACACACGCACACACGCACACTCACACACACACACACACACACACACACACACACACACACACACACACACACACACACACACACACCACACACACACACACACACACACACACACACACACACACACACACACACCGCGTTGAATTCCCCTAGAAGAGGCCGTTTCTAGAAACTGATGATTGTAAAAGCTTTATAAATGTATCACAGTTGATACACAGTTTCTTTAATACTTTTGGTCAACGACCAGATTGACGAGCGGGTTATTTTTTTTTAATCTACTAGTCGCATGCTTGTGCTTGCATGTTGCAATGTACCACAAAATTACTCTTTTTTCTTTTTTTTTTTTTTTGCTGTCTCATCTTCTGTGCCACCTCAGCGGCAGTGCAACCGCGCCGCTCATTCAGACACCCCGTCCACAGCCACAGCCCGGTCAGTCCCGCATCACCCCCAGCACCGGCCATCCACAGGGAGCAGTCTATGTCAAGTCGTCAAGAGGCAACCCACCGGAGGAGACACTGCACTGCTGCCGAGTCACTTCGGTGGTTTTCGGTGACACCTGTTCTGATCCAACATACGCAGGACACCACCTACGTAACCCCCTACTGACGACAATAATTGCTTAGTCCTGGAGCCGGCATGAGTGAGCTCTACCTCCGGAGGGCGTCACCGCGTCCGTCCAACAACAGCCCCCATGGACTTGCGATATCGGTGACCCCGACGGAGCCTAACCAAGGCCACAGACGTGAAGAGGACATCGAAACTGAGATTACCATGAGAGCAGGGCATGAAGGGCCACAGAATCTGATACGTTTTTATGCTGGTCGATGAGAATGAGGATGATGAAGATGATTCTACGGATTTCCATTCCGGTCTGAGACTGCATGACAGGGCGGTGCTCCACGCTTCCTTTCATAATATGTCCCGGCGTCAACCAGGCCCAAAAGATAAGACATCTGCAGTGTTGGTCAGGAAATTTGACAACACTCTGAGAGACGCATCCATTAAGTGGATGAAACTTGAGTGTGTGGTCCCAGTCTTCCCAACTGAAGCCGTAGCAAACTCAGCTCTGGGTAGGAGCCGCTCGGGGCAGAAGAATCCCACATGACTCTGATGGGAATCGAACCCACCACCTCCCAGCCGGGAGTCCGCGAGTACCACAAAACTCTTTGTTGAAATAAAAAAAACGACATTTTTATGTTAAGTGTTCTGTATTCAGAACAAAATATGTTGCGTTGTTTTCGTGTCATTCTAATTATGCACATAATTATTGCTTTTATTTGATTGTATTGTACGAACGATATGAGTGTTAATCGTGGGCTAGATAATTTGTAAGTTGATCTTTGCTTTGTAGCAGACATGCGAACATTTCTCTGCTACTAGGCTTTCGGAGATTTCAGGTGGGTAACATCATTGTGTTTTTATTCCAAAGTTTTGGCTTTAGTTGTTGCTCAACGATAGTATATTGCCATACTGGATGCACATGAGCCAGATATTGTGATGGGACTTTTGATCTAATATGATGGCTCTTAGTATCCGAATGTTGTAACAAGTAAAAATTCAGCATCCACTTCCATCTTGTTCTCAGTTTCTGTTATATGTATGCTTCACTCAATGGAAATTAGAAAAGAAAAATTTAAAGCGAGAGGATTTCATACTTTTTGTATAAGGATTAAGGCAGATCTTTTACGGTAAGTTTTGATTGTTGTTTTAGTGACAGGCAGAAAACGAGAATCCGAAAAAAAGATACAATGAACAAATTGATAGTTTCTCACTCAGTTTTGATGCTACACGCAAAAAGGTCAACATCCAAATAACACAATTACAAAAATACTATTATTAGCAAATGCACGCATGACATGTTAAAGTACAAGAACCAAAATTACATGAGGTTATGAGATAACCGAAAGGACTATGCCCTTCGTTCAATGTTATGTAGATATCGATCTTTAAAAAATGTCAAAATGTTTAGCTGGAAGGCAGGGACTAGTGATATTTTCATTTCAGCTAGTATTTTTAGTTTCGGAAATATTAGAACAGTATATTGAGCGGATACATTTTCATTACAAAATGCAGGTTTGATAAAAAAAAAAAAATTAGATGGTGGCTGATTTTTTTTAATGTGAATATATTTTTTATTCCAAGTACGCATATCGTTGGCTGACGATATTAATTATAACACTACTAAATTACCGGTATTTCGGTCATCTATGTGCTATTTTATTTCTGAATATTCCGCATATTTGATAGGAAATCTATCAAAAATGTCATGAAGAGACAAATAAACAAGATGTCTTATCTCGAAGACATAATTCCTACACTACCTGATTTACTTATTGCTAATAGCACACAATTCTGTTTTAGTACACACACACACACACACACACACACACACACACACACACACACACACACACACACACACACACACACACACACACACACACACACACACACACACACACAGAATTAAAATTCCCACAGCATACTTGTCGTAGTGGTACTGACCTTTCAGATGTTTATCACGCCCAGGGCATGGAGTAATGGAAGGCGGGGCCTGTACCATTCCTTCCACTACCTTTAACCTTTCTTGAACTGAATCAGGTTCCCATTAACTGTTTGGTAGACAGAGAAGGTTTTCAGGCAGAAACAAAAATCAGACTTGACAAGTGGTTCGAACTAACGATAGCCAGCTCCGTAGGCAAACACTCTAATCCAAGTAGAGTCGACAGACTTCAGAATAATACAGTTTGTCATCGGTAAACTTATGGCTTGCCGCAGAGCCATTACTGATACAATCAGATCAGCTATGAAAATTGCACATGTCCAAGGTGATAAGAGTTTTGTGCTTGAAAACTAGGCATTAGCAACCCGGCACCATTATTACTGTCTTCAGTTACAGAACTATCTACGGTAGCTTTAAGATCATTAGGATAATGTTCAGTAATATGTGATGTGACAAATCACAGCAACTGATAGAACTTGCAATGGTATATGATGTGTATTCCAAATGCAAGTTTGCTTTAAAAAATGCCTACGTCGGAAGAGGTGTGCAAGCTATATTTTGGTGACATTTGAATATTGTATATTTAAAAAGTCAGAGGCACAGATTTCTTGTATTCTGATAGATATTGGTTGCTTCTTTGTTTTTTCTAGACATGCAAAACTGACTGGCTTATAATTTCTAGATTTTTATGTCTGCATTTTCTGCATCTCTGCTGTTTCAACTGAAGAGGTCTTTACTATAATTTTGCTGATAAATTTTCATAAAATTGTTCGAAGAAAAACAAATCAAGCCAATCTGTGCTTTTCATGAACTGAGGAATGAACAGGCACTCCAGTTGCTAGTTCATGCACTCTGCTGTTTAATAAAGCTCTGAAGCTTTTTTTCTTAAAAAAATAAGTAACAGGAGCTGAGGGTAAAAAACCCCACTGACTACAGGTCACTTGCTCCTGACGAAAGACTTTGCGCAGTGAATCAAAGTCGTTTAGCTTGATACCAACGGTATTCACTGACAGTCTTGTCACGAACTCTTTCCAGCCGATATAAAGATATCATCTACACGTTTTGTCTATAGCAATTTGACTGAAAGAAGATCTCCAGAAGTTTAACGCCCAGCTGATATTCCAAAACTATGCTTTTTTTGCTGATATGTTGAAGAATCTGAGGTCTAGCACCGTTACTGAAATCAACCATGGCTTTTTCATGCTGGACATTTTGAACTCGTTAATTTTATATAATGGCATACGTTATGAATTTCTGTGTAAGAGATATATGCTCTGCATGCTACTCATGATTCATGTTATGTGTTTTTATAGACTACTGCATTTTTACAGTCTACATTTACCAAAATTCCCAACTGCTCTTTGGGTTAGCAAAACAATTTCTTGATTTTTCCCCCCTGCAGTATCCACAACTATTTTAGAAACGTTTTATCAAAAAATGTCAGCATTTCCGTCTTTAACATTATCTCTACTATATGCATTTCGTAAATCTACAAAATGGTCCCAATCATCAAGAACATAGCTGAATTCTGGTGTCAGCTAATTCTGTGAAGTAAAAACATTCAATTGATTCTGTAGTTTATTACAGTCGGAAGATGTTCTCTCCCAAAGAATGCCATATCCAGTTTCCCATGTGATTATCCGCTGCTATCTCTGGGGAAGACAGAGTCAAGTAAAGATCGTTGTTGAACGGTGTTCGTGGACGTCAGCCATTCACGTTACACGGTCATTATTCATTAAGCAATTGGGGAATCAACAACATTACTATTCATTGCCAGTTGTACCATTTCAGTTTTTCTCCTCAGACGGCGAGTGTGCGTCGAACTCGCTTACAACAATCCACTTTTCTTGATCTGTTGTCAAAGAAGATCTCAGTCATTGTATGTTGTTTGTCATGTAGACCACTTGGGTAGTTTACTAACACAAAGTTTATACTTTGCTCACTGTTGAACCTTGATATTACAGTCTAGGAATTCCCGCCTGATGGCGTGAAAGGACAAAAAGGTAGATAACCTATTTTATAATTTATATCAGTGGCAACATAAATGTTATTAATGTTTCCATTTTGAACACAAACAGATTGATAGTTATAATACTTTGACTTTACGACATTCAGGTGCTGTAGTAAAAGTGTATCATTATGTAGAAGATAGTCTTATAGGCAATGCTGAATTGCTGTAACAGACCTACCGAAATATTTTTGGAATGCGTTTACTGTTCTTCATGGCTCAAACTGTTGTTGTTCAAAATACTGTCTATCTATCTATCTGTCTTATCTCAGTCTGTCTACGTATTTATCTATGTATCTGCCTATCTATGTATCCACGTGTCGATTTATCAATCTGTCTGAATATCTATCTATCGATCGAACGATCTGTCTATTTATCTATCTATCTTATTATCTATCTACTTGTCTATCTATCTATCTGTCTGCCCGCCTGCCTGTCTGTCTATCTACCTATCTATCTATATATTTATCTATCTGTCTGCCTGTCTGTCTATCTATCTATCTACACTAAAAAAAATTCCTGTTAGCACCTGGCACCACGCTATAGTGTTGGCGCTGATGTTGAAGGTGGCCCCTTGATAAAAACAGACCTTATCAAATAAGAATGAGCAACAACCTACTGACACCAGAAAGGTATGACGAGACAGTGTCGTATCAGTACTTTGCATCAGTCTCCTTATTTTTACTGGTGAAATTTTTACAGTGTGTATTTTACTCTGTCGTGTTCTCGTCCCTCTGATGACCCTGAGGAAAGCGTCGGTGAGGTGAAATTTGGTTAGTGAAATAAATAGTTTACGAGCGGACGGCGAGTGCAGTGTTTTCATATAATCTTATTTATACGTTTAGAGTGAATATGACACGATTTGTTTTATTCAGTTGTTGTTCATCAACCGTACTTCAAAACTCATCAAGAAAACGTTGTTGTCACTACCAGCCTTCTGTTCCTGGAATTGTCTATGACTTAGCATTGGTAATGCCATACTTGTTCAAATTCCTCGTGAGAGTATAGCTTATCAAGCTTAATATATTTACTTATGATGAAGATGGTGGTGATGATGATGATGATGATGATGATGATGATGATGATGTATACTTATATAGCGCCAATCATCGGCTAGAGACCAAGCTCTACGCGCACTACAATCTACACTCGTTTACACAATAGGCTGCCTACCTGGGTAGTGCCGACTGCAGAGCTGCCTGCTGGCGCTTCATTCAGTCGTTTCCCGTGTCATCCAGTCAATATCGTTCACTCAATTTTCTTACTTCCATCATTCTTTCCATTTCTCACGCAGTGTGCATGCTATGTGTAACGTGTCATTCATACCAACAACCAAACTGTTCTTCTCTTCCGAAAGTGAGTGATGGGATTTTACGTGTGTGCAAGATGTTTTGCACGCGTTCACGCACGGAACCTGGGTTTATAGTCTCATTCAAAGGACTGTATGGGAAATGGAGGCAGAAGAACCAATGTTGATTCCGAAGGAAAATTCCCCCTGTACCAAAACGGTCCGACGGAGATTCGAACCTGCACCCACAGGATCACCAAGATTACGAGTCCGGCTCTCTACCACGGAGCTATTCCGGCCTCCTTAATATGTTGGAAGTGTGATGTCCTTGTTGGAATACTTTATGCTCACCGAGGGTGTTTGTAAAACACAAGTCATAATTTTTAGCAATTGCCTGTGGGCGTCGTCATCAATTTTTCGTGATCTCGTTACCGAAGGGCCGCACATTTGTTTTTGTTTTTTTTGTTTTTTTTACTGGGCACGCCACAAGACAAAAAACAAAATGCAAAACGTATATCAAAGGTTATGATACATATCTCATACAACCTCCAGTCCAAAGGACCAGGCCAGTTTTATCATTATGTGGGGGGGGGGTGGGGGGGGGGGCAGCGAAATTACCTGACACAATGAAGCGACTGCACTATAAGTTAATTGTTGATTTAACATATTGGGGTAGGGGTGGTGGTGGTAGTGTCTGTCTCTTCATGATACATCTGTAGGCCAGCTGCGTCGAAAACGTGCATAGATTAGGTTCCATTTTATTAATTTTATATTTGTAGAGGCCACAGAAATTCTTCCAGTGTTTTTCGGCAACTGCTTTATCTTTTGCTTTCCAGTCATCATAAACAGGAGGAGGTCTTTCTTTTCAAATTTGTTCACGACCCTTTGAACCTAAGTATACACTGCTTTTCACGTTGTTTCTCAACTCAGACACACGGGACCGTGACAAGATCACCAACATCCTGATCGTGATCACGGACGGACAATCAACTCGTCCATTCTTCACTGAGTACTTTGCAAAGAAGCTACACGAGACGAACCTGACCATCCTTGCTATTGGCGTAGGCGACTACGTGGATTTTTCTGAGCTGGAGACAATTGCAAATGGAAAGGAAAATGTGTTTAATGTCACAGACTTTGCTGCTTTGGATACGTTGAAGAACCAACTTAAGCTAACGACATGTGAAGGTGAGAGGTATACAATTATAATCTTATTGTCATTAATTACAGCAATACAGCGAACAGTTAGTTGCCTCAAGCAGGTGCAGTAGGACTCGTATTGCTCAGTGTACACTACGACAGATATTTTGTCAATGATGCTTGGCAGGTTGATAGCCTAATTCTGACAGTATCCAGCACAACTGACGCTGACCTTAATATTTTGCACAGTCATGTTGCTGACTGAATGTTCATAACGACTGTTACTGCCGTCTGTTATAATTAGAAGGGTCGATATCATGACCAAGTATCAGCCAATACAGACAAAAATCTTTATTTGTAGTTGTGGAACTGATTTTGGCACCAGTGCCCGTCATCACGGTGTACTCAATTGTGCTTCTGACAGACATTTTTCTCAGTCGTGTCTACCATGGTTGTGTTGCTGAACGTGTGAACTTTAGCACAGACACTGTTCTCAATCATGTCTAACACTATTTTTTTTTGCGTACGCTGGTTGATACTCCTGCGGACACTCCTGTATAGATGGGCAAGGATTAATCCCATCTACCCACCAAAGGGAGTGGAGTTTTGTGTGTATTACCATATTTTATCCCGCCATAAAGGCAGCCATACTCCAACTTCGGGAAGTCTAACACCATTGATTTGCTGATTGTGTGACCATCAGCTCAGACATTTCATTAATGTCTGGCTGGGTTCGTGTTGCTGAATATGTGTCCATCACCACATTTTTTTCATTTATATCTGGCAGGGTTCGTGTTGCGGAGTATGTGTCCATCACCACAGACATTGTCCTGAATCATATCTACAGAGTTCATGTCGCTTAATGTGTGTCCATCACCACAGACATTGTCCTGAATCATATATAGCAGAGTTCATGTCGCTTAATGTGTGTCCATCACCACAGACATTGTCCTCAATTGTGTCAAACATGATTGATGTCGTCGAATGTGTATCTGTAATCAAAGACACTGTCCTCAGGTATGTCTAGCAGGGTTCTGTTGTTTTATGTGTGTCCATCGCTACAGACATTGTGCTCAGTTATGTTTAGCTAGGCTGATATTGCTGAATGCGCATTCATCACTACAAACATTGGCTTAAATTATATCTAGCACAGTTGATTTTCCTGAAAATGTGTCCATCATCACAGAGACTACCCGCAATTATTCTTAGTAATGTTAATGTTTCTGACCAGGCATCTAATTTGATAGAAACTGTCCTCCATTATGCGTGTGTGTGCGTTACCACAAACATTGTCATTACTGCAGAAACGGTCCTCAGTTGTGGCTAGCAGGGCTGAATTTGCTGTCTTGGTGTCAATCACAATAGTCAATGTCCTTTATCATGTCTAGGAAGATCGATGTTTCTCACCAAGTGTCCATCACCAAAGGCACTGTTATCACTTGCATGTGGCAGGATTGATGTTGCTGCCCATCCAAGGTTGACACTGTCTTCAATTGCATGTAACAGGGTTGATGTTGCTGACTAAATGCCAACGACTGCAAAGAATACATTCAATTACATGCAGCAGGAATGATGTTGTTGAGTGTCCATGACGACTGACACCGTAGTTCTATGTGCAGTGAAGCTGACGTGCTTGACTGGGTGTTAATCACAACAGAGGTTGTCTGTAATTGTTTGAAGAACGGTCGATGCTACTGAGGTCCATTACTTCTGACGTTATCCTCAATTATTGGTAACATAATCAACATTGCTACGTGAGTGTCCATTACGACATAATTTTGCCAGCCATATGTACCAGGATCAACATTAAACAGCAAATAGAAAAGGCGGAAAGGAGGGAGGTAGAGTCAAGAAATGGATGGTGGAAGAGAAGAAGAAGAGCTGTACTTTATGAAGGGGCAAGCACGTAATATCTGAAGGTGGTGGCAAATTTCATTGTAAGAAAGGCTTCCGTAAATCACAGTCAAAAGTGATCTGTTGAACATTATGGTGACAGATACACGATGTATAACAATATTTTTGAACGCAATGAATCGCAGACAAATTTGAAAGCTAGGCTTAAAATGGGTCTGTAAACTAAAACAAAGTCCACAACAGTCTCATTACGAGAGCTGGAAGATAAATTGAAAATCATGAAAAAGGATCTTTCAAGCATATTCCTCATATCTTCATGTGACAATGGACAATTGACTCTTTTAAACTATTTGAGACGTTTGTTTTTGCCCCTTGTTTTATTCTGTGTCTGTTCAATCATGGAAACGAACGCTGGACGGTCTTTGAAAAAAATCAACAGTTGTTCCTTTCATATAAAGAGACTGTCAAATGCTTCATTTCAAATAATAATTCATCTTTCTGAGTATTCTCATATGCAGTATCCTCAATATCATTATTTGTGGCACGAACAGGTCTGCCAATGTCTACCTCGGCGCGGATAAGTAGTGCTGACTGAGAATCCACCACGACTAACAGTATCCTATCATAGTTGCGAAAAGGTTTTGGATTCATTTTCAGTAAAACGGCCATGGCGACTAGTATACGGATACTTTTAGTTTGAAATAATTTCTGTTTTTTGCCTTTGGTTTTGCATATCTTCAGGTAGGGCATGTCCCATGTTATCTCATGTCTTGTTTTACCTGAACATCTGAGACAGCATTTGGAATTTAAGTTCCGGTAGATCAATATCCTGCGAGATGTTTTGGCCTCCCATGAAAATGTTTTTCTCTCTATTTTGCGGCAGTTTGCTTTGTATCTCACTATTATGTTGAGAGGAAAGCCCATGCGTGTTAATGTAATCTATAATGTACACCACATACGTAGCACATATAAAACAAGCAAGTTGTACATTTCATTGCAGGAAACAGGTTCAGCAGGATATCTTCTTGACTCCCAGGCTTAGCTTAATACTGAACTAGTTTACTTGCCACACATAACTGTGCTTAAAAAACATTATAGGCGTATTCTTTAGAAGGTACATAGAAACAGCTTGAATTGAACCTTTGTATTTTTACCCAGCCTCAGTGCCGTTTCAAACAGCAATGTATCTTTATATCTGTGTTTCTGTTTGAATCGATCTATCCATTTGAACTACAATGCGACAATATCGACGTGTATTTCAGGTATGTTACTTCCTTCACATTTAATATCTTTCACGCGTTTGCCCGACTAATTTCATCTTGTTTTCAGCCGGAGACATGCATGTAGTACATTTTAATATGTCTTTATAAGGAAACTGTCCTATGAATTAACTCTGACAGAATAGTGACTGTTAAGTGGAACGTTTATCCTGTTGTTTAGTCATACGTTTCAACCAGACATTGACAGAGAATCCAGATCATTTAGTTCGCCCATATTTGTGAGATCTTGAGCAAAACATGGTCCCATTTACGTTGGTTTCAGGACTCTATATTGTCATAGTGTTCGTGTTTCCTCTTAACTTTAATTTGTTCCAGTTCTCAAAAGCTTTATTACTTTTGTCCCTGATCAGCAATAGAGCCCACGAGTTTTCCAGACTTTTGAAAGGACTTTCGATTACAATACGATAACTGTCCTAACATGTTGCAAACTTACCCCCCCCCCCCTTCCGTAGCCATTCCCGTTACTCCCGCCCCTATCAAACCAAACTACCTTGATGGCCAACACATCATTATCAGAGATTGGTAACCACACAGGTTTATTAATGATGATCAACACCTATATTGATAGTAATTATGGTTACACTATAATTGATGGCAGTGGCTTCGCACAGTGACCATAGTACTGTAACCACATACGCTGATTACATGATGGTCAGCATATAGATTTATGATACAGCGGCAGCCAGGTAATTTTTAAACTACCTACGTTTCGTCAACAGTATCTCTGGCAGCAGAGTTTCTATGACCTCTTCACAGGTTTCATACAGGCTTTCGACAGAATCTGGCAGGAGGCGCTATAGGCCCCAATTAAGAAAATTAGTACCGGACAAAAAGGTATTAACACCTTCCAGCAAATGTTCTCCAAAGTGACAGGTGCGGTGCTGATACAGGGTTCTTTTGGATAACGGAACGCATCATGACCGATGCACTTGAAGATTATGCTTGCACAGTCAGCGCTGGAGGAAGCACCGTCACAAACCTTCGCTTTGCAGATGACATCGATGGTCTGACAGGCAGTGAACAAAAACTCGAGAAGCTTGTTTAACGACGTTATGAAACATCAACATGATATGGCACAGAAATCACAGATTTATCACATTATGGTGACACGTGACCACACAGATTCATCACATTATGCCGACAAAACTGATTCATCGTATTATGATGCCCACGCAGATACAGCGTATTATGGTGACCACAAGAATTCTTCACATTACAATACCCACACAGATCCATCACATTACAATGTCCACACAGAATCATTACATTATGGTGACCATACAGATTCATCATATTACAATGACCACACAGATCCAGCACATTATGGTAACCGTACAGAATCATCACGTATTGGTGACCATAGGGATTTATGATGTCATGGTGACCATACAGAATTATTACACTACAGTGACCACACACAATCTTCACATCATGATTACGACTCTTGTTAGTCACATGACGATGACCACACATATTCATCACATGAAGGTGACCACAACTGTTCATCACATGACATTGACAACACAGATTCATCGCAATATGGTAACCACACGGATTCAGCACATTACAGTAAACGCAAAGATTCACATTGATTATAGTGACCATACAGAATCATCACATTGCGGCTAACCACACAGATTCAGTCCATTATGGTGACCACACAAATTCATCACATAAATGTAAGCACACAAATTCATCGCATTATGGTGACTACACAGATTCGGTACATTATGATCACCTTACAGATTCATCATATTATAGTGACGACACAGAATCATTACATCGTGATCACCACACTGACATCACATTACAGTGACCACACAGATTTATCACATAGTGGTGACCACACAGATTCATTTCATTGTGATAAGCTTTCAGATTCTTCACAATTTGGTGACCACACACATTCAGCACATTATAGTTACCACATAAGATTATCACATTATGGTGACCACACAGATTCAACAACACAAAGATGACCACACATATTTTGCATTAATATGATGACCATTGAAGTTCATCACATAATGGTGACCACAACGAATCGTCACGTTACCATAGCTACAAAAATTTATCACACCATAGTGATCACAAAGATGCGTCACATTATGGTGACCATACATATTCATCACATTACGGTGACATCGATTCATCCCATTATGGTGAACACAGAGATTCATCACGTTATGATGAGCACATTGATTCATTACATTACTGTGACCATACAGATTCGTCACACCAGGGTAACCTCTCAGATTCATTACATCAAGGCGACTAATCAGATTCATCACATTACAGTGGCCACACAGATTCACCATAATTATTATGATGGCCACAGATATTTAGCAAAGAAACAATGCCCACACAGATTCATCACTTTATGGTGACCACACAGATTAATTACGTTACGGTGACCACACAGAACCATCACATTATGGTAATGACACAGATTTATCACATTATGGTGGCCACAACGAATCGTCACATTACTATAGCCGCAAAGATGCACCACGTCATGGTGATCTTAAAGATTCGTTACATTACAGTGACCACAGAGATTCATCACATTATGATGACCACATAGTTCCATTACATTACTGTGCCCACACAGATTCATTACATTACAGTGACCAGACAGAGTCACCACAGTTCGGTGATCAAAGACATTCATCACATTATGATGACCCCATAGATTTATTACATTACTGTGACAACACAGATTTACCACAGTTCCGTAATCACAGAGATTCATTACATTATGATGACCAGTTAGATTCATCAAATCACTGTGACCACACAGATTCGTCACTGGACGGTGACCACATGGAGCCATCACACGACGACGACCACAAAGATTCATGGCTTCATATTGACCACACAGAATCATAACATTACAGTGAGTGCAGAGTTTCAGCACATTATGATGACCACACAGATTTATCAGATTACTCTGACCACATAGATTCATCACGTTATGGTGATCGCATAGAATCATCGCATTACGGTGACCACATAGATTCATCACGTTATGGTGATCGCATAGAATCATCACATTATGGTGACCACACAGATTCATCTCGTTATGGTGATCGCATAGAATCATCGCATTACGGTGACCACATAGATTCATCACGTTATGGTGATCGCATAGAATCATCGCATTACGGTGACCACATAGATTCATCACGTTATTGTGATCGCATAGAATCATCGCATTACGGTGACCACACAGATTCATCACGTTATGGTGATCGCATAGAATCATCGCATTACGGTGACCACATAGATTCATCACGTTATGGTGATCGCATAGAATCATCGCATTACGGTGACCACATAGATTCATCACGTTATGGTGATCGCATAGAATCATCGCATTACGGTGACCACACAGATTCATCACGTTATGGTGATCGCATAGAATCATCGCATTACGGTGACCACATAGATTCATCACGTTATGGTGATCGCATAGAATCATCGCATTACGGTGACCACATAGATTCATCACGTTATGGTGATCGCATAGAATCATCGCATTACGGTGACCACATAGATTCATCACGTTATGGTGATCGCATAGAATCATCGCATTACGGTGACCACATAGATTCATCACGTTATGGTGATCGCATAGAATCATCGCATTACGGTGACCACATAGATTCATCACGTTATGGTGATCGCATAGAATCATCGCATTACGGTGACCACATAAATTCATCACGTTATGGTGATCGCATAGAATCATCGCATTATGGTGACCACACAGATTCATCACATTATGGTGACCATACAGACCATCACAGTACGGTAACCACACAGGTTTATCACATTGCAGTGATCACACATTCATCACATTACAGTGACCACACAAATTAATCATATGGTGACCATAAAATACGGCATATTATGGTGACCACGAGAAGTCATCATATTACAGTGACCACACAAATTCATCACATTACAGAGACCACAGGGATCATCACGTTGCAGTATCCTCACAGGTCCATATCATATTGCAGAGACCACAGACACAGCACGGTATGGCTACCACACAGAAACAGCACATGATAGTGACCACAAGGAGTCATCATATTATAGAGATTACAAAGATTTATCACTTGATGGTTATCACAAAGGTTGATAAAAGTAAGGTGACCCAACTGATTTAGTACATTTTAGTAACCACGCAGAATCATGACATTATGGTTGGCACACAGTTTCATTACATTATGCATGGTGACCCTGCAGATTTATCACATTATGATGGCCACATCGCTTTGGCACAACATGACAATTACACAGATTCACCACATTATGGCGACCACGCAGATACATCATAATGAAGTGGCAACATATGTTAAGTACTTTATGATGACCCAACAGATTCATCATATTGTGATTTTCCTACAGTTTCAGTACATTACTTACATTACAGTACATTACTACGAGGATTTACCATACAACGGTGACCAGACAGATCCATCTTTTTACAGTGACCAAAAAAATCTATCGAGACAGTTTTACCACATGGATTAATAATGTAACGGAAAGCACACAAATTAATCACATTATTACAATTACATAGAATGGTGGGATTACGGACACAGATATATCACTTGACGGTAAATACACATTTTCATCACGTGTCGTGATTTCAAAGTTTTATCATTCTATGGCGACCATGAAGATTTATGACATGAAAATGACCACAAATACCACAAGTCATAACAACTGAACTATAGCTATGACTGCATTAGTGTCATATGCCATGTGACGGTAGCTACAAAGTTATTTCACATTGTAGTAGCCAGATACATGTAATGGATTACGGTGGCCACGCATAACAATCACATTAAACACATTTATTAAATTGCAGTAAGCACGTGGATTTATGTCATTGCAACAAACACATAGATTGATCAGATTACTGTCCATAGATAGAAACAACATTTTTGAAAGTCACACTTACTTTCATCTTAAGCTGCACTTCGTAAAAGGTAGCCGCACATTACCACGAAGAAACACTTCCTCACAGTGACAACGTCAGTACATCGGCAGATTCCGGCTTTCGGCACTAGCGGAACTCAGCTGTTTTCAGACAACGTTGGTTCCCACAGAACAAAGTCACAGCGATTTATTTAATTGAGCAAGGTGTCGAAGTTCCTCCCCACACATCCTGCCGGAATGAAATGGCACCATGTGGTTTTTAACCTATCCATTATTAAACTGGACGGTAGTATTGCGGAGATTTTCACAAGTCCAAGACGGTGTCAAAAGTACAGCATTTGGATCCCCTCATCTTGTCTCTGTTTTTAAGTTCCAAAACGAAACTGAATCGTGACTTCAACGCTTTCAACAGATTACAATATGTAAGAAATGCGAAGCTTATTTCGATTCGTTAGTTCTGTTATACAATCTAAAGGAAGATATTTGATAGGGACTGTATAACAGTTTCACTGTGGTAAAATACATAGAGTGTGTTTATGGTAAATACGTTTCAAAAGCAAAAAAGAGCAAAAATACAACCATCTGTGTACGGGTATCTATCTATCTATCTATCTATCTATCTATCTATCTATCTATCTATCTATCTATCTATCTATCTATCTATCTATCTATCTATCTGTCTGTTTATGTGTGTGTGTGTGTGTGTGTGTGTTGTGTGTGTGTGTGTGTGTGTGTGTGTGTGTGTGTGTGTGTGTGTGTGTGTGTGTGTGTGTGTGTGTGCAAAACCGAACAGTAATCTACTGTTTTTCAGCTGTTCTAGTGTCACAGGAATAATCAAATTGAAATGGCGAACGCGTGCCTTTAGAGTTACATGTAAAGATTGATCATCACTTTGTTTTACAACTGCTGCTATTATGCTTACAATAGCTATGCCACATCTGCTAGTAATTCTGGTTATACAATTCTTTTATCGTCCTGATTTTCTTCTTACACTTCTTTGTTTTACCATTGCAGAAAAAAAGGCACAGCACATGAATCAATAGCACCATCACACACACACACACACACACACACACACACACACACACACACACACACACACACACACACACACACACACACACACACACACACACACACACACACACACACACACACACACACACACACACACACACACACGCAAGCAGATTATCTATCCACACATATGCGCATCCATCCGACCTTCTATCAACTCATCGGTCGGTTCACTCATACATAGACTCATAATTACGCGGCCATTAATTTGCTGAAATCGCACATACTTTCCCACCCATCTTGTACAGCTTGTAACTGTTATTCTCCTTTTCTCTTCTTCCTATTCTAAATCAATGTATTTTTTGTGGTACATGTTTCAGCAATTGATGTCATGCCACCTCCACAAAACACCAGTGGTAAGTGTTTTGTTTGACCTCTTCCTCTACCTCCCTCCCTCCCCTCCCTCCCTCCCTCCCACCCCCCCTCTCTCTCTCTTATGCCTTATAATAATTTTACACTCCACTGCATTTTAATGGATAAATGCGTTTACATGTTTAGGAACGTTTGAGCTGAATGAATGGATCTGTTCTTTCGATGCCCCCCCCCCCTCCCCCCTCTCTCCTCCTCGTCTTTCTCCCTGTCCCACTCTCTCTCGTTCCCCCCTCTTGTATGTATGCATGTGTTAGTGCTAGGTATTTCTGAATGTTGGACCTCAAATTCCGATATTTTCTATGATTTAAATTCATGGATGCATACAAACACACACAAATATGAACGTAATTACAATACATTTCTAGGTACATAAATATACATCATAAAAAAAAAGTTGAAATATTAACTAATGGTAAAAAATGTTAAACTCCCTCAGACATTCAAAGATCACGTCAGGTGGGACATCTCTGAACAAGGTTTTCATGGAGTCTGCTGTGTTTATGTCTCACGTCATGCAAATCCCAACACTCCAAAAGGATATGTTTTACTGTGAGTGGTGCATGACCTGGAATACAACACGGAGCTTCTTCTCCTTTGAAAGATAAGAATGGCTGTAAAACGAGTGGCATGTGTGCAAACGGCACAAAACTGTTTCTTATTTACGGCTACCATGGGAACATGGTAGAAGCTCTTTCAAGTTTGAACGGATTTTAAATAGTTTGTTATCCATCTGCGAGTCCCATTACTCTTGCCAGAGGTCTTTGACGTAAGCCTTGGTTTTGGGTTTCAGATCAGTGTGAGGAATAGACAATCAACTTAACTTTTCCTTTGTGGCAATTTTGGCAAGTTGATCAACAATTTGGTTGCCTCGAATGACCGCATGGCTGGGAACCCAAGCAAAGATTATGTTGTATCCGTCTGATTTCAGAGACGTGTACAGTTCGAATAATTTCAACAGTTGAGGATGTTTGAGGTTACGGCCGGCAATAGCCTCCAATGCAGAAAGGGAGTCCGACAAAATAAGGAAATCTTTATGTTTGGATTTAGAAACAATTTCAAGAGCCAGGACCAGGGCTGTCAACTCAGCAGTGCAGATGGAGCTGTCATTTGGAATGTGTTTAGAACAATTCTGAGGAGGACTTGTTGCACAATACACAACAGAGGCAACCCCCTCCTCAGATTTGGAACCGTCAGTGAAAATTATCGTAAAGGATGGTAACTTGGAACATAGTTCATCAAGAAAAGGACTTGTATGCCAAGGAGCCAGTGGAATCTTTACCGTATGATGCTTAATCAAACCGGATCTCTGGACTAAAGAAAGTCCATGGTGGGTCATCAGGAAACTTTGAGAAATCATGCACCCATCCAGGTCTATATCTGCATTGTTGAAATAGGAAAGAATACGAATTCCCAGGGTGGATAGAACTGAGGTAGTCATCGAATTTTGTTTAAAACTTGGGTCAAAAACACAGTCATATGCAGGATTTGGAGGTTCAGAATAGACATTCAAACAGTAGTTCAAGGCACGTTTTAGTCGACGGTTTGAGAGGGATGGTTCTCCTGCCCCAACATACAGCTTATAAACAATGGTGGTGCGGAATGCACCCAGACACAATCGAAGTCCTTGCTGGTGGATAGGATCTAGACTTTTCAGGTAGGAGGGTCTGCCAAACCGTACACTAACACACCCGTAGTCCATTTTGGAGCGGATCAGAGCCCTGCAAAGAAGAGTTTTCTTATCAACGCCCCAATCCGTGTGTGTCACAACTCTTAGAATGTTACAGTGCTTTTTGACAAGCAGTTTTTAGGTGTTGGATGTGACTTTTAAAATTCAGTTTTTGATTAAAAAAAAAACACCCACAAATTTGGCTTCTTTCACGGCTGGAATGGTGGATTTGTCCAGACGAATTTCAGGATCAGCAAAGAACTGACGAAAACTGTGAAAATGGATACACTGTATTTTAGTGCTTGGAAAAGGTAAACCTGTTTTCCTCGCCCACTGTCGAATCTTATCCACACAAAGTTGGAGTCTATGCTGTACGCTGGCATAGGAGGCTCCAACTGCGTACAGTGCAACGTCATCAACAAACAGAGAGGACTCGGAAGACTGGTTTACTGATTGTGAAAATGTCGTTAATTCTGATCGAATCAAATTCGCATAAGCTTATCGCGATTTCATAGGTTGAGCTTACCGATATGTAGATTATTCTAGACAGGAAGGATCGAGTATGTTCGAGAATATTCTTTAGATAACGTATAAGGGGATGAGAGCTGTGCGACTGGGAGGAAGAGAGAAATGAGAGTGGCTGAGGAGTTGTAGTCATTGTCTATCACAGAAGTGTTCGAGTCTTCATTGAGTTTGAGTCTAGTCGTTGAATAGCTGACATTAGTAGAATATTGGCTGGCTGCATGTACGTTTGAGCTCCTGCACAAGTTATTGAATCTGAATGTTAGTTAATTGCTGTTTGTTGTTCCTACATCCTTCAACGTTTGTAAATAAAACGATCCTCTTCGTTTCAATACCGCCCAGTGTAGTTTGTCGTTTACAAGCTGAACACCTACCACAGGATCTACAATGAACTCTTACAAGCTACTCCACTTACCTGTACATGTTCACTCATCTTGTACCAAGGAAGTCAGCGGTATAGCATGTAACACTCTGACTCCCTCACTCTCTCTCCTTACCCTACCCCCCTCTCCCCCCTTTCTCTCTCTCTGTCTATCCCCCCCTCCCTCCGCCTCTCTCTCCTCCTCTCTCTCTCTCTCTCTCTCTCTCTCTCTCTCTCTCTTCTCTCTCCTCTCTCTCTCTCTCTCTCTCTCTAGCATCTATCCTTTTAGGCCCCATTAGTCTTTCGGATACGGGATGGAATCAGTGTTCTCAGAAAACGAAGAAACGAAGATATAGTTAAAAGT
>CM031609.1:30800283-30807783 GCA_018398815.1 Conus ventricosus | reverse complement strand
CAACATATACTCTGTCTCTGTCTCTCTCTCTCTCTCTCTCTCTCTCTCTCTCTCTCTCTCTCTCTCCCTTTCTCTCTCCCTGATAGCATCTCCCGATCTGACTGTTTCTCCTTCTGTCTCCCTGTCTGTCTGTCTGTACTCCTCTCTGCTTTTCCCTCTACCTCTCTGTCTGTCTGTCTGTCTCTCTATCTCTCCCTCTCCCTCTCTCTTTCTCATGCCCTTTCTTTGTATAACACACACACACACACACACACACACACACACACACACACACACACACACACACACACACACACACACACGCATGCACGCACGCACGCACGCACGCACACACACGCAAGCGCACACACCCACGCATGTATGCGTCTATGGTTGCACAGGCACGAGCACGCGCGCGCACGCACACACACACCACACACAACACACACACACACACACACACACACACACACACACACACACACACACACACACACACACACTCACACACACACACACACACACACACACACACACACACACACACACACACACACACACACACACACACACACTCACACACACACACACACACACACACACACACACAACACACACACACACACACACACACACACACACACACACACACACACACACACACACACACACACACACACACACACACACACACACACACACACACGTGCGCACGCACATACGCAAGCACACTTCTTTGTTAACAGTCGTGCCGACCACTCTGACCATTGTCACCTTTTGACCTCCCTTGGATCCCTAGATGGAACCTTAAGCCTCGGCTTAAGGAATCTTTCCAATACTTAATACTGTTTGGATAATAGGTTTCGTTTGCCACAAACTTATTTCCTGACCGTGATTTTTTTTTTCTTTTTACTTTTCTTTTCTTTCTCGCTGCCTTGAGTCCTTATGGATTTTAGTTTGAGTATTTTAGTGTTCTAGAGTGTTCGTAAGGACGTAAAGCATAATTTTATGAATAGAGAAATCTGGACAAATCAGGCGAGAAAATAAAATAATCAAGCGTCGGAGATGAGTAAAGGTAATGCTGTGGTTTATATTTTGTATAACAATAATCAGTCAGGTTTTGGCGAATCCAAGAAACCTCGTGAATGTCATTGTGGTAAATCCTGAGTCTACTGTGGGTAGCTTCTGCTTATGATTTCTTACCTGTAAATAAACACATGTTTTCTTCAGTTGTCAAGTTAGGGTTTGAGTTTTCGCAGAAATCTCAGTGCTCTTCCACCTTACTCTCTACCTCACTGGCAGCACCTAGCAATAGAATCTCCCCTTTCTAGGAAGACGAGGCCGTAAAGGATTCGCTTTCAAATAGAGGAAAGTTTACAGATCCTTTTAGTGCCAGCCCAAGACACATCGATCGCCTGAGACAAAAACATAGTTGAAAAAAGAAAAGAAAAAAATCATAGGTAAGTGGAAGGAAACTATTAATATGAGTCGTGTGTAAAGAGAATACAGGGATATTTAGAAAATGAGCTGTTCATGGCTGTTTAGTTTGTTGCTGTTGTTGTTTTTTTTTGTTATCATGATATACCCATATGAAGTGTTTTGCGTGGATGTGAACAAATGCAGTCTGTGACACAGCCTGACTTATCTAGTTGTCATTTTTCTGTATTCACCAGTGGTTTTAGCTGGAGTACTTTATATTTTTCAGAACCTCCTGACACAATATCTGAACCCAACACTACAAACGCCACTGGTACGGGTCACATGTTTAACCATTTGTTGGTACTGTCTTGTTCACTCTCTCCCTCTCTCTCTCTTTCTCTCTCTGTTCATTTATCTATCCATTGCTCTCGCCTTCAAACTCTATTTATGTATGTTTGTATGTTTTAAGTGACTATCTATGTGTGTATGTATTTATGTACGTTTGTATGTATATATGTATGTATGTATATATGTATGTATGTATGTATGTATGTATGTATGTATGTATGTATGTTCGTATGTATGTTTGTATATATGTATGTATATTTGTATCCATGTGTGTAAGCATAGATACACAGAAAGTTAGATGGATAGATAGATACATAGACAGACAGACAGATAGGTAATTAGATAGAGATATAGATATCTCAAAATAACTAGCTAGCTGGCTAGCTTGCTAGCTAGATAGATAGATACATAGATACATAGATAGATATAAACCTGGCAGCTGGTATCATCACGCAACAGAGTCCATGCTTGTGTTTAAAATGACTCTCTGATAAAAACACAATTGTGAAAAGATGAGCAAAATACAAAATATCTTACATTCGCCATCCGCTCGTAAACTGTTTGTTGCAACTACCATTTTCGTTGTCGATGAGGATTCCTCAGGGTCTGTAACAAACACATGCAACACGTGTTTTACCTTGTGTGGGAGAAACGTGGTGTAGATGGCATAAATAGTTATATATGTGTGTTTAGGCAAAAGTTAATCGACTATAACTAGAAGAATTAGCAATCTCATTTTTAAGCCACCTTTTTGATGCGATTGTAACTAGCACAATTGGAATTCTCATGTAAAAGAAAAGTCACTGATTTAATGCTTACAGAAGTATTCCAAAGAACATAACAGACACAACAAATATATGGTCACAACATTCAGATTTGGTGTATTTTTGCACATTCGAACCGTTCCAGGCATGTGGTTTTGATGTTCTAATTTTACGTATCCTCTCTTTCGTGAAGACTATAAAAATGAAATGTAATTTTTCTCTCTTGTTCTAAAGTATACCTCACCTTACCTCACCTTAGGCCCATAACTACAGAAGTAGTCGTTGGGGAAACCTGAGGACTGCACACGCAACCTCCCTTCTCCATCTGTCTCTGTCAGCAGCCGCCGGCAGGAGCTCCTGCTTATGGGGTCCGGTCCATCCTTTGATGTTCACATGCCAGTTCTTCCGCTGTCTTCCTCTTCTCCCGCCCTCGATGGTGCCTTGTATGATTGTTTTGGACAGACTGGTGTGTCGAGTGTTGTGCCCAAATCATATCAGCTTAGGTCTCTTCACAGTTGAAAAGAGAGGTTCCGGAGGTCCAGCTAGGTTCTCAATTCTGCTCCGTACATATTTAGTGGTCCTGTGCTCTAACCAGGTGATTTGAAGGAGCTTCCTCAGGCATTTGCTCTCGAAAGCCTGGATCTTCCTTTCAGTTTCAGCCGTCAGTGTCCATGCCTCGCAACCACACAGTACAATGGAGACCACCAGGGCTTTGTAGAGTTTGAATTTTGTGGAGAATCGGGTGTTACTTTTCCACACTCTGTTCAGTTTAGTCACGGCTGTGGTGGCTGTGCCAATACGAATTCTTATTTCTGCTTTGCAGCTTCCATCCTTTATCAGGGTTGCTCCTAGATATTTGAAGTTTCCGACATCTTGCAGTTGTTCTCCGTTCATAAATAGTGGCACGGGCCATGATCTCGCTGTTCACCATGGTTTTGGATTTTTCTGTGCTGACCTCCATTCTGTAAGCACCCGCTCTATCCACAAGTCTGTTGGTAAGTTCCTGCAGTTCTTCGTTCGTTCCCCCCATCAGATCTATATCATCAGCAAACCGGAGGTTGCATATTCGTCTGCCACCAATGGAGATAGAAGTCTCATGGTTTTCCAGTGCCTCTGCAATATTCTTTCCAAGAATAAATTGAACAACACAGGAGAGAGGATACAGCCTTGTCTGACACCGACGGTCGTTTTGAAAAACTCCCCCAGTTGATTGTGAGGAGCATTGCACGGTTGGAGTTCTTGTATAGGGCCTCTAAAACGCTCACGATGCCTTCGTCGATTCCATATCCTCTCAGCACATGTCATAGTCCATCATGCCAAACCCTGTCAAACGCTTTCTTTAACAATAAAATTGTGGAACAAGTCGCGTTGGTGTTGAAGGTGCTTCTCAATGATTGTTCTGCACTTGAATATTTGCTCAATAGTGCTTCTCCCCTTTCTGAAACCAGCTTGTTCTTCAGCGAGTACGTTTTGAGCCCTTGACTTAAGTCTGTTGAGGAGAATTCGTAGTATGATCTTGCTTGGGTGACTAATAAGACTAATGGTCCTATAGTTCTGGCATTGTCTCAGGTTGCCATTCTTTGGCAGGGGAATTACCAGTGATTGCGTCCACTTTTCTGGTCATCTCTTCTCATCAAGTATTTTCTGGCATACTGCTTGAAGGACTGCGACATACGCCTCACCACCTTTCACAGACTCTTGATGTAGACTACACTGTCTCAGAAATATTTTGCTGCAATCACTGAAATCATCAGCAATTACAGATGTGTAGGCTGTCACCGCACTAGTTATGTCAATAAATGATACCACTGACTATCATTACTCAATAAGGAAAATTGCTTCTCTTACAAAAATATGTTTTGCTTTATACAAAATGCCATCACCTTCATTGTCCTCGTCTGGTCCCGAACTCCTCCAACAATCACATATATTCAGCTAACATTGGCATATAGTCTCTATTTAACCAACATGCTTTATTTCATTCCTTTCCCCACCACTACCTCACCCTACACCCCACCTCAATCATCCCCCTCCTCCCCATCCTCCCCATCCACATTTTTGTTGTTGTGGTTGTTGTTGTTTTGTTTGTATCTTAAGAGTGCATGCAGGTATGCATGAATTTATCAAGCCTTAACTCTCTCTCTCTCCTCTCTCTCTCTGTCTGTCTTGTCTCTCTCTCTTCACCCACACACACACACACACACCACACACACACACACACACACACACACACACACACACACACACACACACCACGCGCGCGCGCGCGCGCGCGCGCACACACACACACAGTTGCACAAACACACACAACACACCACACACACACACACACACACACACACACACACACACACACACACACACACACACACACACACACACACACACACACACACACACACACACACACACACACACACACACACACACACACACACACTCAGCAGCACAAACACACAAATACACACACACCACTACGCACACGCACGCACGCACGCACGACACGCCGCACGCACCACGCACGAACGCGCGCACACACACGCACCACACACACACAACACATACAACACACACACACACACACACACACACACACACACACACACACACACACACCACGCACGCACGCACGCACGCACGCACGCACACGCACGCACGCACGCACGCACGCACGCACGCACACACACACACAGCACGCACGCACGCACGCACGCACGCACGCACTCGCGCACTCCACGCACGCACGCACGCACCCACACACGCACCCACCACAACACAACACACACACACACACACACACACACACACACACACACACACACACACACACACACACACACACACACACAACACACACACACACACAAATGCACACACATCACAATTCAAAGTAATAACTTTTGTGTACATGGTTTATGTTTTCTAATTATGATTCTTGACTTTAAGCCCACTTAAATAACACTGAGTGAGTCCAGTTTTCTATTCCCGATTTTCAAAAAATCAGGAATCACTGCCGCTGTCACCAATTATCACACATGTCTACATTTCTGATTACTCTCACTGCGTTGACAATTCATTTTCTGTCTTGCCTGCTTCATGGTGATTTCACTTATTTTTTCATTCAATCACCTGTTATACACTAATTAAGATGTGGGGGGGGGGGGGGGGGTAAGAATTTGTGACGGTGCACCATGTGTGTGTGTGTGTGTGTGGGGTGTGTGTGTGGTGTGTGTGTGTGGTGTGTGTGTGTTGTGTGTGTGTGTGTGGTGTGTGTAAGTGCCGTGGCATGTGTGTGTGTGTGTTGTGTGTGTGTGTGTGTGTGTGTGTGTGTGCGTGCCTGTGTGTCTTGTGTGTGTGTGTGTGTGTGTGTGTGTGTGTGTGGTGTGTGTGTGTGTGTATATAGATGATGTATTAGGTGTGTGGTCGTGCTGACGTGCGGATGCGTGCGTGCGCTGCGTGCGTGGCATGCGTGTGTGCGGTGCATGCGTTGCAGGTGTGTGGTTGTGTGTGGTTGTGTGTGTGTGTGTGTGTGTGTGTTTTATTCACTATATGTATTCATGTATGTATTCGTTTGCTACGTATTTTCAAACAGGATGCGGTACACAGCCAGCAGACATCGTTTCTTGTTGGACACTTCATATAGTGTCAATGTCACAAACTTTGAAAAGGGTCAGTCAACTGGGATCTTAGGTTAGGATTTCTTGCATTTGTACAAGCCTTTGTGTCACATTTAGTTTAATTTCAATATTCGCATCAGCGTCTGATTTAGAACCAGTCAAACATCTTTTAATGTTATTAATCACAGATAGCAAAATACACAAAGCATGGCATACAACACAGACGCTTGACAGATGGTTTTACAGCTAAAACATATCAAAAAGAGTATCGTTTTCCCTGCAATTCTTATGTCTGCAGTTTTTAACGTTTCCGAAGAAAAACATTTTGCCAGAAAAAGTTTGGCCGCTTCGTATTACCTGTTAAACAGATGCTGTTTCACACGGGTTTTTAAGCATCTACATTGATTTCTTTTCTTTTTTTTTTTTAGAAACGTCAATGTATGTTTTCGGTCCCTGTCATTTCTGTATTTCTTAAATTGGAGATTACCTCAAAACAAAAGTTGTTTTTTTGGGCGGGGCATGATTGTTCTTGATTGGTGGTAGATTTTGTTCCACCATCCCCCAAACAATTTTCACTTCACTGTAAAGGAATGTTTTCCGGGGAGAAACTCACATGTCTCTGCACACACATATTGCCAATCTCTGTCAATACCTTTTCTCCTTTATGTCCATCTGTCTGTCGCATGTCTGTCTCATTTTCTCTTTATTTTCTGTTACCACTTTTCGCGGTCACTGGGTAGAAACAACAGGTTCGAAATACCGGTATCTGAGCAGGAGTTATCATGTTAGTGAGTTTCCTCCCCATTGGAATTGTCTCCCCCCTTTGAGACTATAAGCTTGCTGAAGGCCCATTTGAGAAGCATCTATTTTAATTCCCCATTCACCTCTCAAACATATACTTTTTAGCGAATTATCTACACTAAAGATTAAATGCTTACTCCTCCTATTTCTTAAATCTAAGCAAAGAGCAAGCTTTGTTTATAATTGAATATTTTTTTGAATATTATATTATATATATATATATTATATAATATATTATATTATATATATTAATTTATATATATATATATATATATATACATATGAAGAGAGAGAAAGAGAAGAGAGAGAGAGAGGGGAGAGAGAATAGAGGAAGAGAGAGAGAGAGAAAAGAAGAGAGAGAGAGAGAGAGAGAGAGAGAGAGAGAGAGAGAGAGAGAGAGAGAGAAAAGAGGATGCTGGTGAGATGTAAGATTTGTTTGTGGTTTGACTCATTATTTACAATTAACTTTAAAATGAAGTGAAACTCATTTGTTCTTTTTCTTTTATTTTTTTTTAATATTCACCTTTTTTTTGCACTTCTTTCAAAAAATCACCTTTTGAATCTCTACACAA
>CM031609.1:30792783-30795283 GCA_018398815.1 Conus ventricosus | reverse complement strand
AAAATTACATTGCTAAAGAACGATTCCCTTACTCTGTTTTTGAAATTGTTCGATTGCCAGATTCAACCTATGGGACAGTATGGAGCTGAAATATGGGGCCTTGATGCTGGGCCGCTGTGCACTGAAAAAATTCATCTTTTTGCTCTTAAGAAATTTTTGGTGTATCTTTGCAAACTCCGAACGACTTAGTATATGGTGAAACAGCAAGGCATACTATAAGTTTGAATTCTGTTGTTAAATGTATCCGATATTGGTTAAAAATTGTTCAAATGCAGGAGCACAGATTTACCGCTCAAAGCGATAGAATGTTGTTAGACTTAACAATAGAGGTAAGAAAAACTGGGGACCAAGGTGAGGATGAAATGTGTGAAATGTTTCACCTTGTTTGGGTGTGTTTTTTTGTGTGAGTGATATGAATGTTTTTATTCGGGTATTTCGAGAAAGACTGATTGATTGTAGTTGGCAAAATTGGAATTATCATGTGCAAAAAAAGCGATAATTTGAATCAAATAGAACGTTCAGGTCATTTACGCTGTTTACCTGTATATATATCGATGAAGATGGACAAACAAATAAAGCGTATCATGACTAGATTCAGATTCGGTGTGTCGATATTGCTACCATCATTTTCGTTATAGACATTTATGTGACAGGAATCTAAATGGTCCATTATACCAAATCCGGAAGAAGATGAAGTTCATTTTTGTATTGACGTGTCCAAGATTAAGAGACCTCAGAGAGCAATTCATACCACAAAAATATTTCAAGAATCCTTGTCTTTTCAAATTGGTCTTGTTAATGTCATCATCTAATGAACATACTATTAGACAATTTGCTATTTACTTGTATAAACCATTCCAGATGCGAAGTGTTTATGTAACATGATGAAGCTAGTCTCAGTGTGCGACATGAATCACAATGTATATCCCCATTCTAAGGGGCTTTGGCCTTTATGAATAAATCATTTGAGTCTTTAGTCCTCTCTCTCTCTCTCTCTGAACCACCCTTTCTGAGTTCGTAGTGCTTTGAGTTCAGGCTGAAGATTGCGCAACTATGTTTCTCCTCGTTTTAAAAGCTCCGGCCTCGAACTTTCTCTTTTCATTTACAGTAGTGGTCTCAATTGACATCCCTTAAATTTTTCTTTTACATGAACCCCATTTCTTCCAATCGTTAAACAACTGTAAACATTTCAGGCTATGTAATCAACTAATCGACTCTTCATGTGTCTTAAGTCTGACTGTGTGCCTGTATGTCAGTCGGTCTCTCATTGTCTCTGTTTGTCTGTCTCTCTCCCTCTCATTGTGTGTATCTCTCTATGTCTCCACCTCTCTCTCCCTTTCTTCTCCCTTTTACTCTCTCAATATATATATCTATTACTATGTTTTTCTGTCTCACTGTCTCCATCTCAGTCTGTCTATCTTTCTCTCTTCTCTCTGTACCTGTATTTGTCTCTGTGATTCTGTTATTCTGTTTGTCTGTCTGTCTATCTATCTTTCTGTCTGTCTGTCTGTCTCACTCTCTTACTCACTCATTCTCTCTCTCTTCTCTCTCTCTCTCTCTCTCTCCTTCTCTCTCTCTCTCTCTCTCTCTCTCTCTCTCTCTCTCTCGCTCTGTGTCTGTCTGTCTGTCTGTCTGTCTGTCTCAAGTACCCTTTTGACGTACAAGTGCTTTGAGATGAGGATCGAATTGTTTGAATTTTTTAGCACTGATTTTATTTGGTTCCATTACCTTTTTCAGGAATTCCTATCACTCCAACTGATAACAGCACTGTCAACATCACTGGTAATGTCATCTTTTGATTGACTGTCCATCTATCTTTACTCTCTCTTTCTCTGTACCTCTGTCTGTCTGTCTGTCTGTCTGTCTGTCTGTCTGTCTGTCTCTCTCTCTCTCTCTCTCTCTCTCTCTCTCTCTCTCTCCCCTCTCTCTCTCTCTCTCTCTCTCTCCCAACCACACATATTCCAAGCCTAATGCCGTATTGTGTTCACAATGAACTTATCACTTTCACAAACACGGACGCATCGACTTTTGTTCCAGGTGCTAGCACACACCATGAACATCTCAAAGAATGTCATCAACTAACTAATTTTCCACCTGTCTTAACTCTCCTCTCTCTCTCTCTCTCTCCTCTCTCTCTCTCTCTCTCTCTCTCTCCCCTCTCTCTCTCTCTCTCTCTCTCTCTCTTGTCTCCTGCTGTTCCTTCTTCCCTTCACCATTCTCTGTCTGTCTGTCGGTCGATCTGTCTGTCTCTGTATTTGTCACATAGTGTCTCTATCTCTGTCTCTTTTTCTGTCGCTCTCTTATCATCTGTCTCTCTGTATATCTCTCTATGTTTCTGTCTCTGTGTGTCTCTGCTCACACTGTCTCTCTCTCTCTCTCTCTCTCTCTCTCTCTCTCTCTCTCTCTCTCTTCTCTCTCTTCTCTCTCTCTCTCTCTGCCTCGCTCTCTCTCTGAACCACCCTTTCTGAGCCAGTAGTGCTTTGAGTTCAGGCTGGAACAT
>CM031609.1:30777783-30790283 GCA_018398815.1 Conus ventricosus | reverse complement strand
TGACAGCAATCACGAATTGGTCAGTTATGAACGAAATACTAGGGGCCGGTCGGAGCAATCCGAAAGTGACATTGTTAGTGGTACTACTGATCATTTTGAACATTTCGTATCTATGCAGGAGGCTGATTCTAAGTAACGATATCGAAACGAACCCCGGACCGAATGTTAATGAGAAAATTGAGGAAGAAGCACGCAAGCTGGAACACAAAATCGAAACCAGACTTAGCACGATGGAAACGCAGATGACACAAATATTCAATACAATCACATCACTGGCAGACTCTTTCAAATCACAAGTAGACACAGTTAAGAAGATAGACGCAAAACAGACACAAATGTCAGACACACTCACCAGTCTAGTTCAAGAGCAAGCTGACACAAAACAAGACATACAGGCAATATGAGGGCAGTTCAACATTTAGACGAGACACAGGAACGCATGGCAGGCAGACTAGCACTTATGGAGGACGAAATGGACAAACTTGAAAGTTTTTCCCGTAGGAACAACCTAAAGTTCTACAGGTTAAAAGAAGGAGACGAAGGGTGTGGACCCGAGAATTGTGAAGACATTGTCAAAGGGGTACTGGAAAAGTACATGAAAGAGGAGGACTGGGCGGAAGACGCAGTAGAACGGGCCTACAGACTGGGGAGGTACAACCCAGCAAACAAACGCCCTAGGCCTCTGATAGCCAGAATGTTACGATGGGGGGACGCCATGCGGGTGCTGAGGAACCGGGAGGCCAGGGAAACCATCAAAGCAGAAGGGATTACGGTGAGCCAGGACCGGACGAGGCGCCAGACAGCACAATTACGTGAGCTGAGGGAGACGGGCAAGTCCGGCTACTTCGTCAGAAGGAAGCTGTACGTGAGGGAGCAGCCCAATCCACCAGCGGAACGGACCTATGGATCAGCAGAGCAGACCTACGGACCAGTGGAGCGGACCCATGGACCAGCAGAGCGGACCTACGGACCAGCGGAGCGGACCTACGGACCAGCGGAGCGGACCTACGGACCAGCAGAGTGGACCTACGGGCTAGCGGAGTGGACCAGCAGAGCAGACCTACGCACTAGCGGAGTGGACCTACGGACCAGCGGAGCAGACCTTCAGATATGACGGCAGGAACGGGCATGGGTATGCCACAGCAAGGCACCAAGAGACAAATAGACAATCGTGGTTCAGAGGAAGAGTGTCGGACAGTCACGAAGGATGGAGCTACAAAGACTATGATGGAAGGATGGAACGTGAAAGTGTGGGGCTGAGAGAGAGAGAGAGAGAGAGAGAGAGAGAGAGAGAGAGAGAGAGAGAGAGAGAGAGAGAGGGAAAGGGTAAATGAGTTGAGAAGAGAGAAAGAGTGGAATGAAGAAAGGAAGAGAGAAAGAAAGAAAGCAACTGAGCAGATTACAAAGATGATGAGCACCAGCAGGAGTGACAGTGGGGATGAAAGTGGTGAGAGAGAGAGAGTGAGGCAGGAGAAGGGAGTGTATGTGAGAGTGAAAATCTGATGGCATGGAAAGAGTCAGGAGAAGGACAGAGAGGAGGAGATCAAGGTTGATTGGGTCAGGGTACTGGAACCTCTGCGGAACCCCCCCCCCAAAAAAAAAACAAAAACAAAAAAAACAACAAAAAACAAAAAAAAACCCACACAAACAAACAAACAAACAAAAAACAAACAAAAAACAACAACCCCCCCCAAAAAAAAAAACAACAACAAAAAAACAGAGAGATAGAGCAGAGGGTAATAGAGAGGTGTCAGTGGGGGGAGAAAAGGTGAGGGGAAATGGGAGAGGGGGTGCGTCTGAGGAAAGCAAGAATGAAGGTATGAACTTGAACTTGAGGTGTTGGAGGCCTGTTCACCTTCGAAATTAGTAGATGTAAGTCTACGCCTTTGCCACTTGCATGCGTGGCATGAATGTAACACACAACACAGAAACACGTGTCAGCCCGCTCCCAAGTTCAGACAGTAACCATGCGCTCACACAGGTCACCGCACACACATCCAAAAACCAAAACAAACCCAAGGACCAATCAGAACCCTTGTGGGACCCACCGGGGTCAAGGTCTGGCGCAGATGCAGCGCGCGCGGCGGCAGGCGAGGCGGCAATTGACACAACACCATACCCGCGGCGCGACAGACAAGTGGTCACATATGGTAAACAAGACAGAGTCAGCTGGTAGAGGGGAAAGGGAGAGGGTGGACAGGGGTGGGGGTGGAGATGGAGCGGATGCACTGAACGCCAGTGCGCCCGGCTCGCGGCAAACAACTCTAGACGAAACTGCGGATTCAATGCAGTGGTATAGCGTTGACGGATAGCGAGGAGGGGGCAGAGCTGGTGGGGTGGAGGGAGAGAAGGGAGGACAACACAAAACAAACAAAGCTTTACGTTCACACACCAGTAGTACGAAAGCACCCAGTAAAACAACCAGTAGCACACGCACGAATCCAACTATGAAGGAAGGAAAAAGTAAGAAATGAAGGGTAGGCCACGGCCGTACACAGGGACCACAGACCCACACGAACTCAAGAGAACAATGAAAAGACACCAGAATACGACTTTGGGAATGTGGGAACGAGAGAGAGAGAGAGAGAGAGGAGAGAGAGAGAGAGTGGGAATGAAAGAAGAAAAGAAGATGAGAGTGGAAAAAGAAACGTATCCTTTGTATGTTGGAATGTGGGGGGATTATTAGATAAATTAACGGAACCAGACTTTTTAGAATTTATCACATCTTTGATTTGTGCTGTTTAATAGAAACATTTACTTCTAAATGTTTCGATTTCGAATTACAATTCCAGGAGTTTTTACAATTACATTGTTCAGCGGTCAAATTTACTAGAATGGGAAGACCCTCGGGGGGAGCAATCCTGTTGATAAAAAAGAGTTATCTGAATATGTCCAACTGAAAAATACTGACATGGAAAATGTACTCTGTGTGAAGTTAATGAAAAGTCCATTGCATTGTGAAAAAGACATTTTGTTTTTAGGTACATATATACATCCAGTAGATAGTCGATATTATTCTGACAAAGATTACTTATGCACACTAGAATCTAATTGAACAATACATATTTGCACAAACAGAACAAGGAAATAACTTCCATTACATCATTGGAGGGATATCAATGCTCGTATTTGGGAATGGAGCTTGAGCATCGATGATGAAAATAAGATTACCTGAAAGAGCAGGACGTGTATGCACGTAGGTGTAAAGATCCCCACACAAATGGTTTTGGCAAGAAACTAATGAGAATTTTGTATAACATTTAATGTAACCCACTAAATGGTCTTTGTGTGGGAAAGTTCGACGATGCATATACGTTTTATTCCGAAAGGGGTAACAGTATTATAGATTACTATATATGTTCTG
The DNA here is from genome assembly GCA_018398815.1 of Conus ventricosus. Taxonomy (NCBI): domain Eukaryota; kingdom Metazoa; phylum Mollusca; class Gastropoda; order Neogastropoda; family Conidae; genus Conus; species Conus ventricosus. The sequence continues at coordinate 30,786,919 of CM031609.1, read as the reverse complement.
TTGAACTGTTAGAAAATGTAAACAAGTGTCAGATAGTAGAGAGAGTTGAAGCTCATCATATGCCTATTATGATCGAATTACAAAGCACACTGTCTAACGCACAAGAGAACGAGGGCAAGAAATATTACGTGAAGAAACTAAAGTGGGATCCCACAAAACAACAACAGTATGTCCAGTTCACAGAATCGGAAGAGGCAAAACAAATAATGGCGCAAATAACAGAAGAAATAGAAAGAGATGTAGACAGGAGTATAGACATATTTAATAAGCTATTAAAAGAGGCAGGGAAAGACATGTACAGAACAATAGGTATATGAGGAAAATATAAGACTACAAACAGCTGGTATGATTAAAAATGCCAGATCAAAAAGAAAGAAGCAAAACAAGCACTCAATAGACTGACATGGACGAAAAGGGATAGAAACCCAACCATTTATGAAGAGAGGAGAGAGGCTTACAGGAACAAAAGAGCAGTATACAAAGAAACAATTAGAGAAAAGAAAAAACAGTATAAAAAGCTAACATACAACACACTAGTTCAAAATCGCAAGGACAGCCGAATGTTCTGGAGCACCATAAAAAGTGTTAGACGGAAGAAGAACACATTACCGTCTATTAATATTACACAGCGGAAAACGCATTTCGAAAGCATTTTGAATCCACATGACACAGAAATACTAAACGATAGAGAAGAAGGACTACAAGGAGAAGAAGAAGTGTTAAACGAAATTCATATACAAGAATTAGACGAAGAGATAACCGAAAACGAAGTAAGATCAGCTACAGAAAAATTTTAAAAAGGCAAATCACCAGGCATTGATGAAATCACTCATGAATTTCTTAAAACCATAGGACAAAATATAGTGCCATTCTTAACGAAATTATTCAATAAGTTATATCAAGATAGCTACTTCCCCATAGAATGGTCAAGGGCGGTGATTATACCACAACACAAGAAAGGAGATAGCCAGAATCCAGGAAACTATAGAGGAATATCCTTGTTATGCATCATAGGCAAGATTTACACAGCAATATTAAACAGAAGACTATATGATTGGGCAGAAGCAGAAAATGAAATTAGCAAAGAACAGGCAGGCTTCAGGAAAGATTTCTCAACCGTAGATCATATTTTCACACTAACATCCATGATAAGTGACTGCCTGTACGACAGAAGAAGAAGTAAATTGTTTGTAGCCTTCATTGATTATCAGAAAGCGTTTGATACAGTAAATAGATTAAAAACTCTGGGAAATCCTACAGAAACACAAAATATGTACGAAGATGCTTAACATGCTAAAAGCTATCTATAAAACAGTACAAGCATGTTTAAGACATGGAACTGAACTAACAGAATTCTTTGAATGTCACACAGGAGTGAAACAAGGGTGCTAACTGTTCCCCTAATCTTTTCATTACTAATTACGGAAGTTGCACTCAATGTCACAGCTAAAGGAAGACACGGATATCAATTCTTACCCGGAAAGGCAGAAATATTTTCACTTCTATTCGCCGATGACATAGCTTTAATAGCAAGAACACCAGCAGGTCTGCAAAACCAAATTAAGAACCTACAACAAGCCTCGGACCGCATTGGACTAAAGGTTGATCTAAAAAAAACAAAAATCATGGTCTTTAGAAAAGAAGGATTCCTTGGCAGACCAGAAAAAAATGGAACTACAAAGGGGAAGAAATTGAGGTAGTAAACAGCTACAAATATTTAGGTTTCACTCTAACGACTAAACTCTCAGTAGATATTTCACTTTCAGAATATGCAGGAAGGGTGAAAGGGAAAATAGGTGAAATAATGAAAACAATGTATAGTTTAGGACACTTAGATATAAATATATTTTTAAGCTATTTGATACACAGGTCAAGTCACTGCTACTGTACGCAGCAGAAGTATGGGGTTTGACTCGTTATTCAGCGGTGGAAAATATACATTTATTCGCATGTAAAAGATACATAGGGGTAGGGAGAAAAACGCCAAACAACTTAGTATACGGAGAACTAGGAAGATATCCGATGAGTATAGATAGTTCAATAAAAGCAGTCAGATATTGGTTCAAATTAATGAAGATGACTCCAGACAGGATACCTAGACAAGCATATGAAAGAGAAAAAAAAACAAAAACAGAAATTGACAAACCAGAGAACTGGGCGCTGGAAATTAAACGCTGTTTGGATATGTATGGCTTCTCTGAAGTCTGGTTGAATGAAGGCGTAGAAAACGAGCAAAAATTTATCATAACACTAAAACAAAGAATCATAGATTGTTACAAACAGAACGGGCATGACAAAATAGCGAATAGTGAACGATTTACAACATATCATACGTGTAAAACTATACACCAAACTGAAGAATACGTTTGCGCAATCACAATCGCGAAGTTCAGAAAAACATTGACAAGACTACGATTAGGAATAAACGAACTGCATGGCTATAAAAATATATAGATAATCAAGCTATAACAACATGCCCCTTCTGCCCAACAGTAGAAACAGAAATGGACTTCTCAATGTGGTGTCCCAATTACAGGCAATTGCGAACAAAATACATTTTCAAACATTTTAGTAATATGAAACGCAATCACACTGGAAAGTCTGATACAAAACGATAATACTGAAATAATAAGAGATATTGCAATGTACGTCTTCTATGCCTTAAAAACCAGAGAAACCCATGTGTAATAGTAATACTGACGATAAAGGAAGAATAGAAATTCTAAACAGAAAACAAAATATTTTACAATCAACGTTTCTATCAAATGTTTTTGTTGTTGTCATGTTGAAATGTATGTTGCGTACTCCTGTGGACGGCCCACAATAAATGGCGCGGCGTGAAAGCGCGCGTCAAGCGTCAAGCGTCTCTCTCTCTCTCTCTCTCTCTCTCTCTCTCTCGTCCACCCATTTTCCCTTCCTAGTAGCATTTGGAGTTCACAATGAAATTTTAACTTTCATGAAAAAAAAAGAAAAGAAAAAAAGAAAGAAAGCAAACCGTTAGCAAAAACAATCACTTTTTTTTCTTCTTCATTACGTTTTTAAGAAACTCCTGTCATTCCAACTGATAACAGCACTATAAACATCACAGGTGACGTAATCGTTTGATTGACTGTCTGCCTGTCTTTACTCTCTGTCACTCCTATCTCTCTCTCTCCCCGCCCAATCTCTCTGTCTATCTCCCTCTCTCTCTTTCGACCACCCATTTTACCAGCGTATTAGTGTTTCGATTTCAAAATGAAAGTTTCATTTTCACAGAAATGGATGGAATCAATAATAGTCAGGAACAACAACTATGTTTCTCCTCGTTTTAAAAGCTCCGGCCTCGAACTTTCTCTGTTCATTTACAGTAGTGGTCTTAATTGACATCCCTTAAATTTTCCTTTTACATGAACCCCATTTCTTCCAATCGTTAACACAACTGTAAACATTTCAGGCTATGTAATCAACTAATTGACTCTTCATGTGTCTTAAGTCTGTCTGTCTGTCTGTCTGTCTGTATGTCAGTCGTTCTCTCTCTGTCTCTGTCTGTTTGTCTGTCTCTCTCCCTCTCTCTGTGTGTATCTCTCTATGTCTCCACCTCTCCCTTTCCTCTCCCTTCTCACTCTCTCAATCTATATCTGTTACTGTTTCCCTGTCTCACTGTCTCCATCTCAGTCTGTCTATCTGTCTCTCTTCTCTCTGTACCTGTATTTGGCTCTGTGATTCTGTTATTCTGTTTGTCTGTCTGTCTGTCTGTCTATCTATCTGTCTGTCTGTCTGTCTGCCTGTCTCACTCTCTTACTCATTCTCTCTCTCTCTCTCTCTCTCTCTCTCTCTCTCTCTCTCTCTCTCTCTCCTCTCTCTCTCTCTCTCTCTCTCGCTCTCTCTCTCGCTCTCTGTCTGTCTGTCTCAACTACCCTTTTTGACGTACAAGTGCTTTGAGATGAGGATCGAATTGTTTGAATTTTTAGCACTGATTATATTTGGTTCCATTACCTTTTTCAGGAACTCCTGTCACTCCAACTGATAACAGCACTGTCAACATCACTGGTAATGTCATCTTTTGATTGACTGTCCATCTATCTTTACTCTCTCTCTCTCTCTCTCTCTCTCTCTCTCTCTCTCTCTCTCTCTCTCTCTCTCTCTCTCTCTCCTCTCTCTCTCTCTCTCTCTCTCTCTCTCTCTCTCTCTCTCTCTCTCTCTCTCTCTCTCTCTCTCTGTGTCTCTCTCCCATCCACACATATTCCAAGCCTAATGGCGTATTGTGTTCCCAATGAACTTATAACTTTCACAAACACGGACGCATCCACTTTTGTTCCAACTGCTAGCAACACCATGAACATCTCAAAGAATGTCATCAACTAATTAATTTTCCACCTGTCTTAACTCTGTGTCTCTTTCTCTCTCTCTCTCTCTCTCTCTCTCTCTCTCTCTCTCTCTCTCTCTCTCTCTCCTCTCTCTCTCTCTCTCTCTCTCTCTCTCTCCTGTCTCCTGCTATTCCTCCTTCCCTTCACCATTCTCTGTCTGTCTGTTTGTCTGTTGGTCGGTCTGTCTGTCTCTGTATTTGTCACATAGTCTCTCTATCTCTGTCTCTCTTTTCCTGTCGCTCTCTTATCATCTATCTCTCTGTATCTCTCTCTATGTCTATGTCTCTGTATGTCTCTGCTCACACTGTCTCTCTCTCGCTCTATCCTCTCTCTCTCTCTCTCTCTCTCTCTCCTCTCTCTCTCTCTCTCTCTCTCTCTGTCTCGCTCTCTCTGTGAACCACCCTTTCTGAGCTAGTAGTGCTTTGAGTTCAGGCTGGAACATTACGTTTTAAAGTATAATAATTTTAATGGATTAAATCATGTTATTTGTTTTTCCTATTCTCGGCAGTGCTTTTATTTGGCATCCGTTCTCTATTCCAGGAACTCCTGTCACTCCAATTGATAACAGCACTATGAACATCACTGGTAATGTTATCTCTTGATTAACTGTCCATATATATTCCTTCATGCATGTGTGTTGATGTATACATTTTTGATAAAGGTGATTTGAGTTCATTTATGATATACCGTAAAATCATATATGATTGCCCACCTTTGTCTAAAAAGGCTGTACAGTTAGCAGACACTTCAAAAGTGTCAGTGTCAGTGTGTGTAAGTGTCTCTCGCTATCTATCGCTATTTCTGTCTGTCAGTCTGTCTGTCTCTCCATCTCCTTCTCTCCCCTCCCTCTCTCTGTCTTTCAACCACCTATTATTGAGCTAGTAGTGCTTTGAGGTCGAGTTGCAATTTGAAGTTTTCAGCAATAATAGTTGGAAGAAACATATATTCTGTTTATTTTAATAAATTCACCCACGTAATCTGTTTTTGTATTTTCAGCAGTGGTTGTATTGGCATTCATTCCCTTTTTCAGGCACTCCTGTCACTCCAACTAATAACAGCACTACAAACATCACTGGTAATTGTCATCTCTTGATTAGTTGTCAGTCTATCAAAACTCACTCTCTCTCCATCTCCACTCCATCTCTGTCTGTCTGTCTGTCTGTCTGTCTGTCTGTCTCTCTCTCTCTCTCTCTCTCTCTCTCTCTCTCTCTCTCTCTCTCTCTCTGTCGTTCTCTCTCACTCTCTTTAACATCACCTTTTTCCATCCTAGTAACGTTTTGAATTCACAATTAAATGTTGATTTCCACCAAAATGGACGCAGTCAATAATAGCTAGGAAAACAATGATTTTTCTACTCGTTCTAATGGCTTCAGCCATGAACTTTGTCTTTTCATTTACAGTAGTGGTCTTATTTCACGTGCATTTCCTTTAACGGGATCCCCTTTTATTCCAACTGCTAACACCACTGTAAACATCTCAGTCTCTCTGTCTCTCTCTCTATCTTGCTCTCTCGCTATCCATCACTACGTAGGTCAGTCTCTCTGTTTTAGTATCTATCTCTCTGTCTGTCTCTCTGTCTCCATCTCTCTCTCTCTACCTCCCTTTAAACCACTCTCTCTTTGAGCTGGTAGTGTTTTGCTTTCAGGGTGCAATTTAGAGTTTCCAGCGATAATAGTCTAGAAATTAACAACATATTTCTGTTTGTTGTAGTCGATCGCCATGTGTTGTCAGCAGTGGTTTTATTTGCCATCCATTCCTTTTACAGGAACTTCTGTCACCCCAACGATAACAGCACTATGAACATCACTGGTAATATTATTTCTTGACTGACTGTCCATCTCTCTCTCTCTCTCTCCTCTCTCTCTCTCTCTCTCTCCTCTCTCTCTTCTCTTCTCTCTGTCTTTTTTTCTTTTTTCTCTCTCTCCCTCTCTCAGTCACCTCTCTCTCTCTCTCTCTCTCTCTCTCTTTTCTCTCTCTCTCTCTTCTCTCTCTCTCTCTCTCTCTCTCTCTCTAGTCCACCCATTTTCTTAGCCTTGTAGCATTTGGAGTTCACAGTGAAATTTTAATTTTTATGCAAAAAAAAAAAAAGAAAGGACAGTCGATGACATTGAACGTGCCCATCGCACGGGTCACAAGACCGAGGACTGGGACAACCCCAGACCCATCATCGCCTGCATCCACCGCTGGAACGATAAACTCAATATTCTTCAGGCAAACGAGAGCAGGAAAGAAATGGCCGTCTCCATTGGTGTCAGAGTGGCCGCCGACCTGACTCGTCGACAGAGCCAAGTTCTCAAGAAAGAAAAGGCAGCAGGAAGAAGCGTCTATTTCTGGAAGGGTCGTCTGCATCACAGACAGTCTGGGCAGCATGTCAGGAACCATAGAAATCACTTCCTAAAGTCAGCCCTGTTGACTCTGCAGTCAGAAGAAGAAGGAGCCCAGCAGAAGCTGACAGCAGGAAGACAAGGGGAAAGAGACAGTCAGATCCAGAAATAACTGGTGGTATACCCCAAGGAGAGGACCTGATTCAACTCACATCCAGTCACCTCCATGGAGAGCAGACCAGTGTTCAGACCAGCCAGGTAATCTGCAGCCTGGACAGCCATCCACCCCACCCCTATGACATGAACGCACTTCCGACACTCCAGAGTCAGAAGCCGAAGGTCAATAACAGATACCTTTCACCTGCAGAGCATGAGAGCACCACAGACAGCACAGCTGGAAAAAGACTTGATGCACACCAACAAGAAGAGATCATAATCAGCTCAACTGCAGCTGGCAAAGACAATGTTCAGACATCATATGTTACTGTGGAGAAGGCTCACCCGCCCGACCTGTCAGTCCCAGATGTCTTCCACGCCGCAAAAACCCCAGCCTCAACGTAACCCCCAACCAAGGTACCGGCGAAAAATCGACCTGTGGGGAGTGAGACTGGTAGAGGAAGGTAGAAATGACATGTCCCCCAATGACTTGTTAGTATCCCCTGTCAATGTGTCTCCTACAGCCCCATCCCACAGTGATGATGTCCGTGTAGGGAACACGCTGGTGACTGACAAAACCCCTTCACACCAGGATGTTCTTCAAGCGATAGACGTTGAGCACTCCAACTCCCTGGTACTAACTGATTGTACCCAGGGGTCATTCTGCTCAGACCCCACCAATTGTGTCAGAACCTGTACCGACTATACCCTCTCCTTAGACACTTCGGGACAGCAGTGGTGACCCTTGTGAAACAGGCAGTGGCAGTGGGAATGAAGCAAGGTGACGTTGAGAGCCAGTCACCTGTCATCTTGCAAGCATGTAGCTTGCCACAGGTGAAGTCCACGGCACAAACCTGTTCTGTGGTGACTGAAACTCCCAAAACAGCAGGTCGTCTTACCCGAAGCAAAACGAGGTGCAGACAAATGCAGGTTACTGAGAGCTTTATCCGCATCAGTACAGCGGGAAGGGGGAAAGGAGATAGTACGATGGCGGACAGAGGAGAAGGAGGGAATGGAAGGGGTGACAGTGGTGCAGGAAGGAAAGGGGGACAGGGGAGGGAGAGGGGTGAAAGTGTTATGGGGGGAAGAGGGGCAGGGAAGAGTGAAGGGGAGGAAGGGGTGATGGGAGGCAGACGGGGAAGTCAAGTTGAGAGAGTGGATGGAGAGATGGGAGGCAGACAGACAGAAGGTATCATGGAGGGACAAATGATGGTGGGGGAAGGGAATCTGGCGGGGGTGCAAAAGGGGGAGACGGTAACACTAAATGACGGGAGGCCGAAGCCATAACTGTATCAACATATGTACGTGGAATTGCGAAGGTTTGATGCAAAACTGGATATACCAGACGTTGTGTCAACTCTTTTGTCTTTTGATATCTGTTCATTGAATGAAACATCATATACGTGGATTACGATTTCATTTTCGCCTTTTATTGATTATAATGTATTTGCGTCAAAAGCTGTTAAATTGTCTAATCAAGGACGTAGTTCAGGTGGAGTGTGTGTGTTTGTGCATAAGTGGTTGTCACAATTTGTTAAGAGCATTGATACACATTTGGACCAAGTTATTATTTTGCAACTTGATCGAAAGTTATTAGAAACAGATAAGCCAATTTTTCTTATCTGTACATACATTCATCCATATGATAGCAGATACTGGACACAGACAGAGCAGGGTATGGGATTGAAATCATTGAACAATGTTTGATGGACTTGTATGAACGTTACGAGGATTTCTACATTATAATATGTGGTGACCTGAATGCAAGGACGGGATGTATGAATGCATCACTACAGAATGAACTGTTTACGGACATGTATGGAAAACGGATAAAGAAGTTACAGATCAGATATTACTCGGCATTCTGAGGATAAAGAAATAACAGGTTTTGGGCGAGATTTATTAATTTATGCACAACGTTTGAATGTATAATTCTCAATGGTCTAAGTAATTATGATTTTGATGAATCACTCACTTTTGTATCGAGCAATGGAGGGAGCACAATTGATTACTTTATAACTTTCTAGTGGTTTATTTTTCCAGAATTATATTAGTTCTTTAAATGTTCTTGTCCTCTATTGATTCATCACATTTACCTGTTTGTATCAAACTGTTAACCACCTGAATTCTCAGGCAAACGTAGACAGCCAAGGTAAGAAAGCAAAAAGTGGATGGAAAAGCAATGTTGGGATAAATCATTAGAACAACAGTTCCTTGAAAAGGTTAATACAAAGGAAATGCAAGATATGTACTTACAAGCTCTAGCACATATTGAAGTGATATTAATCAAGCTGTAACCTTGTTTTCTAG
>CM031609.1:30770283-30772783 GCA_018398815.1 Conus ventricosus | reverse complement strand
CATGTGTTGTCAGCAGTGGGTTATTTGCCATCCATTCCTTTTACAGGAACTCCTGTCACTCCAACTGATAACAGCACTATGAACATCACTGGTAATATTATTTCTTGACTGACTGTCCATCTCTCTCTCTCTCTCTCTCTCTCTCTCTCTCTCTCTCTCTCTCTCTCTCTCTCTCTCTCTCTCTCTCTCTCTCTCTCTCTCTCTCTCGTGAGGCGGATGGGGCAACAGTGGCAGGTGGTGGGAGCGAGTGTGGGAGAGAGAGTGGGAGTAGAAATGAGAAAATTTGTGTCTGTCGAATCTTGGCTGGATCGTCTGCTGTGATGGCTGCCCATAGATCAGATTATACGAGTATGGTTTTGAATAACGATAGCTGTTATATGCATTTTGATTATTTTCCGACGGTTGTTTTGAATTATCAAAGTCTGAATTCTAGGGATCCGACCATTAAGAGACTCCTCTGGTCAACGGGCAGTCAAGACACAGTGTACGAGTCAAGTGTCGACAAGACCCACGGGACAGAATACGTCAGGGTCACAGGCTGAAAGAAATAGGGAAAACGACAATTAAAGTGAAAATAACTGAAGGAATGTACCAACCTGATACATAAAAAGCAACAGGGTTTAGGTAATTTATCCATGGGGCTGCTAAATCCAACGAATATAAACAACACAAGTCCAACACCACACGAACACGACCACAGAAGAACACACTTTGAGTGTCAAAGGTTAGCATGGCAGCTTTGTTATGTAGACCCAAGATTCGGGGTTTACCTTTGCACCGGAGAGGGCGATAGGCTTATTTTGCGCATGCGTAAACAAAAGATGCTCAAAAAAGTACAGCTTTCCGGAGAATCTTATGACGCAGGGAAGAAAGGTCTTCACTGTATTATGTAAACGAAATATGATGAGGGTAACGAAATAGAAACATGTGTTTTGTATGATAGTATCAACAGCATTAATATCAAGAGTTTTAAAATAATAATATATAAATTATACTTACATTACGTTTATAAGGAAGAATGTACCAAGTAGTATTAACGTATGATTAAGATAGAATTCTGCATGTACATACTGTCAGGAAAGAATGTTTCGTTGCAGTTATGATAAATTTTGTTCTAATTATATAAAATTGATGTATATTTCTTGTTGTGTACTCATGTGGCCTCACAATAAAGTCACGAGTCACGAGTCACGAGACTCTCTCTCTCTCTCTCTCTCTCTTTTTTTTTTTTCCTTTTTCTCTCTCTCCCTCTCTCAGTCACCCTCTCTCTCTCTCTCTCTCTTTCTCTCTCTCTCTCTCTCTCTCTCTCTCTCTCTCTCTCTCTCTCTCTCTCTCTCTCTCTCTCTCTCTCTCTCTCTCTTGTCCACCCATTTTCTTAGCCTTGTAGCATTTGGAGTTCACAGTGAAATTTTAATTTTTATGCAAAAAAGAAAGAAAGAAAGAAATCAATAATCGTTAGCAATAACAAATCACTTTCTTCTTCGTTGCGTTTTAAGGAACTCCTGTCACTCCAACTGATAACAGCACTGTCAACATCACTGGTGATATCGATTGATCGACTGTCTGTCTGTCTTTACTGTCTGTCACTCCTATCTCTCTCTCTCTCTCTCTTTCCCCACCCCATCTCTCTCTGTCTCCCTCCCTTCCCCCCTCTCTCTCTCTTTCTCTCTCTCTCTCTCTCTCTCTCTCTCTCTCTCTCTCTCTCTCTCTCTCTCTCTCTCCTACCCATATTACCAGCGTATTAGTGTTTCGATTTCAGAATGAAATTTTCATTTTAACCATTACATAACCATAAACATTTCAGGCTATGTAATCAACTAACTGACTCTTCATCTGCCTTAACTCTGTCTGTCTGTCAGTCTATCTCTCTTTGTCTCTGTCTGTCTTCTGTCTCTCTACCTTTGTCTGTGTGCATCTCGCTCTGTGTCCACCTATCCCTCTCTTTCTTCTCCCTTCTCACTATCTCAATCTGTATCTGTTACTATGTTTCCCTGTCTCACTGTCACCATCTTAGTCTGTCTATCAGTCTCTCCTCACTCTGTACTGTATTTGTCTCTATGATTCTGTCATTCTGTTTGTCTGTCTGTCTGTCTGTCTGTCTATCTATCCGTCTGTCTGTCTGTCTCACTCTCTTACTCACTCAATCTCTCTCTCTTTCGCTCTGTGTGTCTGTATGTCTGTCTGTCTGTCTGTATGTCTCCGCTACCCTTTTTGACCTACAAGTGCTTTGAGTTGATGATGCAATTTTTCGAATTTTTAGCAGTGATTTTATTTGGCGTCCATTACCTTTTTCAGGAACTCCTGTCACTCCAACTGATAACAGCACTGTAAACATCACCGGTAATGTCATCTTTTGATTGACTGTCCATCTATCTTTACTCTCTCTGTGTCTCTCTGTCTGTCTGTCTCTCTGTATGTCTCTCTCTGTGCCTCTGTCTTTCCTCTCTCTCTCTCTCTCTCTCTCTCTCTCTCTCTCTCTCTCTCTCTCTCTCTCTCTCTC
>CM031609.1:30757783-30765283 GCA_018398815.1 Conus ventricosus | reverse complement strand
ATAAAAGTTCAAAACACTGAGGGGATATCAATTATATTTCATTTTTATTGTTCAGAATACTTATTTGACCTTGAAGCTTGATGGTTCAAGTGAGTGTTTTTTCATATCAAGCCAGATAAATCATCTGTACAGAGAATGTTTGTGAATGGGGAGAAGGGAGATAAGGATACAAATGCGTGCGTGTAAGTCGATGGAAGATAGAATGGATAAGTGTGCGTATGTGACGGGAATGGTTGTTGTGTGAGAATGATTTTGTACTAGAACATATACAAGAAACGCAAATGAGTGATGGAAATGGAAATCATTTCTTAATTTTGATTAGTTGTGTAGACATCTAATTTGCAGTTCTTCTTTTGTTTTCATTTCTTCTATGCATGAAAAAAGACATTGTACCCCCTTGACAAAAAAGGCTATAAGCCATTGTCAATAAAAGATGTCAGTGTCAGTGTCAGTGTGTCTCTGTCTCGTTCTCTATCTTGCTCTTTCTATATCCATAACTACGTTTCTTAGTCTCTCTCTGTTTTAGTATCTATCTCTCTGTCTGTGTCTGTGTCTCCATCTCTCTCTCTACCTCCCTTTAAACCACCCTCTCTTTTTGTTTAGAAAAAAACAACATATTTCTCTTTGTTGTAATCGATTCACCATGTGTTGTCAGCAGTGGTTTATTTGCCATCCATTCCTTTTACAGGAACTCCTGTCACTCCAACGGATAACAGCTCTCGTTAACTCGTTATACCTGTATTTGACTCTATGATTCTGTCATTCTGTTTGTATGTCTGTCTGTCTATCTATCCGTCTGTCTGTCTGTCTCATTCTCTTACTCACTCATTCTCTCTCTCGTTCTGTGTGTGTGTTGTGTGTGTGTGTGTTTGTGTGTGGTGTGTGTGTGTGTGTGTGTGTGTGTGTGTGTGTGTGTGTGTGTAGAGAGAGAGAGAGAGAGAGAGAGAGAGAGAGAGAGAGAGAGAGTGTGTGTGTGTGTGTGTGTGTGTGTGTCTGTCTGTCTCAACTACCCTTTGTGACCTCCAAGTGCTTTGAGCTGAGGATGCAATTTTTCGAATTTTTAGCAGTGATTTTATTTGGCGTCCATTACCTTTTTTCAGGAACTCCTGTCACTCCAACTGATAACAGCACTGTAAACATCACTGGTAATGTCATCTTTTGATTGACTGTCCATCTATATTTACTCTCTCTGTGTCTGTCTGTCTGCAGTCGATTATGAGAAAGTCTATTTATTCGCTCTGAAGAGGTTTCTGGTGTTTCAATACAAACGTCCAATAATTTGGTTTACGGGAAATGTAACAGATACCCAATAACTTGAATTCCACAGTTAGATGTATTAGGTACTGGTTAAAACTGATACAAACGAATGATTGTAGATTACCGAAGAAAGCTTATAACATGCTATGTAACCTAGATGCCAGGGGAAAAGTAAACTGGGCCACACAAATGAGAATTACATTACATGAACTGGGTTTGGGATATGCCTGGTTAAATCAGGGAGTACGGGATGAACCGACCTTTATTTGAACGCTCCGTGCCAGGCTGGTTGATAGCAGATGGCAAGAATGGAATTCTCACATGAATGACAGTACTAGATTTGATCTGTATAGACAATATAACTCATTACACTGTATTCCGACTTACTTGTTCAATGCAAATGGACAGATATCTGAAATTTATCGCGACAAGATTCAGATTTGGAATGTCGGATATCTTAGTTCATCATTGTCGTTACAGGCAGCATTCCAATTCTGATCTTACTTGTCGATTATGTAAAAAACGCGTGTGGAAATGAAGTTCATTTTGTACTGCAGTGTACTGCCTTGAGTGATCTTAGAGATTAATTAATTCCTCCTAGTTGTGTTCGACAACTATCCTTGTTTAGACTCATCTTACTCATGTTTTGCACTAAAGAAAATGTAAAAAAAAGCTTGCATTGTACTTAAATAAAGCTTTAAACGCCGGAGCTTAGAATGTTCTTGACTAAGTACTGTTTTTCGTTCTTTTTTTTTCTGGATACGTTTATATTGTCACTTTTTCTAAATGTTTGATCCACCCCCTCAGAAGGGGCCATGGCCTACATTGAATAAATCATCCGTCTCTCTCCCTCTCTCTCTCTCTCTCTCTCTCTCTCTCTCTCTCTCTCTCTCTCTCTCTCTCTCTCTCTCTCTCCTCTCCTCTCTCTCTCTCCCATGTCACCAGCCTAGTAGCGTTTTGAGTTCCCAATGAACTTATAACTTTCACAAACACGGACGGAACCACTTTTGTTGCATCTGCTGGCAACACTGTGAACATCTCAGACTATGTCATCAACTAACTGATTTTCCAACTGTCTCAACTCTATGTCTCTTTCTCCCCCTCCTCTCCCTCTCTCTCTCTCTCTCTCTCTCTCTCTCTCTCTCCTCTCTCTCTCTCTTTCTCTTTCTCTCTTGTCTCCTATCATTCCTCCTTCCCGTCACCATTCTCTGTCGGTCTGTCTGTCTATCTGTCAGTCTGTCTGTCTCTGTATTTGTCACTCAGTCTGTCTGTCTCTGTCTCTCTTTTTCTGTCGCTCTCTTAGTATCTGTCTCTCTGTATCTCTCTCTGTGTCACTGTCTCTCTCTGTCTCTGTCTTTGGTCACTTTCTCTCTCTCTCTCTCTCTCTCTCTCCTCTCTCTCTCTCTCCCTCTCTCTCTCTCTCTCTCTCTGTCTCTCTCTCTCTCTGTCGCGCTCTCTCTGTGAACCACCCCTTCTGAGCTAGTAGTGCTTTGAGTTCAGGCTGGAAGGTTTTAAGCAATAATATTCTTAATAGATTAAATCATGTCATTTGCTTCTTCTATTTTCAGCAGTGGTTTTCTTTGGCATCCATTCTCTTTTTCAGGAACTCCTGTCACTCCAACTGAAAACAGCACTATGAACATCACTGGTAATGTCATCTCTTGATTGACTGTCCATTTATCTTTACTCTCTTTCTCTCCCTCCATCTCTCTCTCTCTCTCTCTCTCTCTCTCTCTCTCTCTCTCTCTCTCTCTCTCTCTCTCCTCCCCCCCCCCCTCCCCCACTCTCTCTCTCACCCTCACCAACTGATAACAGCATGCGCACGTGCATGCGTGCGCATAATCCTTCATGGATTTGTGTGTTGGTGTATACACTTTTGATAAAGGTGATTTGAGCTCATTTATGATATACCGAAAAATTATACGTGATTGTCCCCCATTGTCTTAAAAGGCTGTACCGTTAGCAGACAATAAAAAGTGTCAGTGTCAGTGTGTGCAAGTATCTTTCTATCTATCTCTGTATTTCTGTTTGTCTGTCCATCTGTCCTCTCCGTTTCCCCTCTCTCTCCCTCCCTCTCTCTGTCTTTGAACCTCCCATTATGAGCTAGTAGTGCTTTGAGATCAAGCTGCAATTTGAAGTTTTTCAGCAATAATAGTTGGAAGAAACATTTAATTCTTTTTTCTTTTAATGGATTCACCCATGTAATTTGATTTTATGTTTTCAGCAGTGATTGTATTGGCATTCATTCTGTTTGCAGGCACTCCTGTCACTCCAACTGATAACAGCACTATAAAAAATCACAGGTAATTGTCTATCATAACTCTCACCTTCTCTCCTTTCTCCCCCCCACGTCCTCCCCTCTCTCTCTCGTTCTCTGTCTATCTGTCTGTCTGTCTCTCTCTGTCTCCCTCTCATTTTCTCTCTCTCTCTGCTTGACAACCTTTTTCCAGACTAGTAACGTTTTGAATTCACAATTAAATGTTGATTTCCACCACAACGGACGCAGTCAATAATAGTTAGGAAAACAATGATTTTTCTACTCTTTTCTAATGGCTTCAGCCATGAACTTTCTCGTTTCATTTGCAGTAGTGGTCTTATTTCACGTGCATTTCCTTTAACAGGATCCCCTTTTATTCCAAATGCGAATACAACTGTAAACATCTCAGCCTCTATCATCAACTAATTGACTTCTCAGTGTCTCTGTCTACCCTTTCTCTCTGTCTCTCTCTTTCTATCCTCTCTCTATCCCTCTCTCTCTCTCTGTGTGTCTCTCTCCTCTGTCTTGCTCTCTCGATCTCCATTACTACGTCTATCATTTCTCTCTGTTTTAGTATCTATCTTTCTGTCTGTCTCTCTGTCTCTATCTCTCTCTCTCTCTCTCTCTCTCTCTCTTTCTCTCTCTCTCTCTCTCTCTCTCCTCTCTCTCCTCTCTCTCTCTCTCTCTCTCTCTCTCCTCTCTCTCTCTCTCTCTCTCCTCTCTCTCTCTCTCTCATCTACCTCCCTCTTAATCACCCTCTCTTTGAGGTAGTAGTGTTTTGAGTTTAGGGTGCAATTTAGAGTTTCCAGCGATTAATAGTTAGAAAAAAAAAAACATATTTCTCTTTTTTGTAATCGATTCACCATATGTCAGCAGTGGTTTTATTTGCCATCTATTCCTTTTACAGGAACTCCTGTCACTCCAACTGATAGCAACACTAATGAACATCACTGGTAATATTATTTCTTGACTGACTGTCCATCTGTCTGTCTGTCTGTCTGTCTGTCTGTCTCTGTCTTTCTCTCTCTCTGTCTTTCCCTCTCTTTGTCACTCTCTCTCTCTAGGTCTCTCTCTCTCTTGCTCTCTCTCTCTCCTCTATCTCTCTCTCTCGCGCGTGCTCTCTCTCTCTCTAGTCCACCATTTTCCCATCCTAATAGCATTTGGAGCTCACAATGAGATTTTAAATTTCATGCAAAAAAAAAGAAGGCAATATATAATCGTTAGCAAAACAATCACTTTTTTTTTTCATTATGTTTTAAAACAACTCCTGTCACTCCAACTGATAACAGAACTATAAACATCATTGGTGATATCGTTTAATTGACTGTCCGTCTGTCTTTATTCTCTGTCACTCCTCTCTCTCTCTCTCTCTCTCTCTCTCTCTCTCTCTCTCTCCTCCTCTCTCCTCTCTCTCTCTCTCTCTCTCTCTCTCTCTCTCTCTCCTCTCTCTCCTCTCTCTCTCCTCCTCTCTCCCTGTCCCGTCTCTCTCTGTATATCTCCCCCTCTCTCCCTCTCTCTGTCTGTCTGTCTGTCTGTCTCTCTCTCTCTCTCCTCTCTCTCTCTCTCTCTCTCTCTCTCTCTCTCTCTCTCTCTCGACCAGCCGTTTTACCGGCATATTAGTGTTTCGATTTCACAATGAAATTTACATTTTTCACAGAAATGGATGGAAATCAATGACAGTCAGGAATAACAATTATTTTTCTTCTCGTTTTATTAGCTTCAGCCTCGAACCTTCTCTTTTCATTTACAGTAGTGGTCTTATTTGACATCCCTTAAATTTTCATATTTACATGAACCCCATTTATTCCAACCGTTAACACATCTGTAAACATTTCACGCTATATATTCGATTAATTAAGTCTTCATCTGTCTGAACTCTGTCTTGTCTGTCTGTCAGTTTGTCTTTCTCTGTGTCTGTCTGTCTGTCTTTCTCCCTCTGTGTGTCTATATCTCTCTCTGTCTCCACCTCTCCCTCCTTTTCAATTCCCTTCTCACTCTTTCAGTCTGTATCTGTTACTATGTTTCCCTGTCTCACTGTCTCCATCTCAGTCTGTCTGTCTCTCTTCTCTCTGTACCTGTATTTGTCTCTGTGATTCTGTCATTCTGTTTGTCTGTCTGTCTATCTATCCATCTATCTGTCTGTCTGTCTCACTCTCTTTCTTCGTCATTCTCTCTTTCTCTGTCTGTCTGTCTGTCTTTCGTCTGTATCAACTACCCGTTTTGACCTACAAGTGCGTTGAGTTGAGGATGCAATTTTCGAATTTTTCGCAGTGATTTTATTTGGGGGTCCATTACTTTTTTCAGGAACTCCTGTCACTCCAACTGATAACAGCACTGTAAACATAAAACCCGGTAATGCCATCTCTTGATTGACTGTCCATCTATCTTTACTCTCTCTCCCTCTCCCTCTCTGTCTCTCTGTCTCTCTGTCTCTGTCTCTATCGCTCTCTCTCTCTCTCTCTCCTCTCTCTCTCTCTCTCTCTCTCTCTCTCTCTCTCTCTCACTCCCCCAACCACCCCTATTACCAGCCCAATGGCGTTGTGAGTTCCCAATGAACTTATACCTTTCACAGACAACGGATGGAACCGCTTTTGTTCCAACTGCTAGCAACACTATGTCATCAACTAACCTGATTTTCCACCTGTCTTAACTCTGTCTTTCTCACCTCTCTCTATTTCTAACTCTCTCTCTCTCTCTCTCTCCTCTCTCTCTCTCTCTCTCTCTCTCTCTCTCTCTCTTCTCTCCTCTCCCCTCTCTCTCCTCTATTCCTGCTTCACTTCACCTTTCCCTCTGTGGGTCTGCCTGTTAGACTAATGTCGGTCTGTCTGTCTCTGTTTTTGTCACTCAGTCTCTTCCAGTTTAGGCTGGAACATTACGTTTTAAGCAATAATAATTTGAATGGATTAAATCATGTCATTTGTTTCTCTCATTTTCAGCAGTGGTTTTGTTTCACATCCATTGTCTTTTTCAGGAACTCCTGTCACTCCAACTGCTAACAGTACTATGAACATCACTGGTAATGTCATCTATGACTGTCCATCTGTCTTTACTCTCTCTGTGTCTCTCTCCCTCTCACCCTCTCCAACTGATAATTGCACGCGCATGTGCATGTGTGCGCATATTCCTTCATGCATGTGTGTTAGTGTTTGGATAAAGGTGATTCGAGCTCATTTATAATATACTGTAGGATCATATGTGATTCTCCCCCTTTGTCTAAATAGGCTGTACAGTTAGCAGACAATAAAAAAGTGTCAGTGTGAGTATGTGTAAATATCTCTCTCTATCTCTCTCTATTTCTGTCTATCTGTCTGTGTCTCTCCATTTCCCTCTCTCTCCCTCACACTCTCTGTCTTTGAACCAACCATTATTGAGCTAGTATTGCTTTGAGGTCAAGATGCAGTTTGAAGTTTTCAGCAATGATAGCTGGGAGAAACATTTGATCTCTTTCTTTTAATGGATTCACCCATGTAATTTGTTTTTGTGTTTTCAGCAGTGGTTGTATTGGCATTCATTCCCTTTTTCAGGCACTCCTGTCACTCCAACTGATAACAGCACCATAAACATCACTGGTAATTGTCATCTCTCGATTGACTGTCGATCTGTCTTTACTCCCCCTCTCTTTCATTTTCTCTCTCTCTCTCTCCCTCCCTCCTCTCTCTCTCTCTCTCTCTCTCTCTCTCTCTCCTCTCTCTCTCTCTCCTCTCTCTCTCTCCTCTCTCACCCTCTCCAACTGATAACAGCATATGCATGTGCATGTGTGCGCATAATCCATTATGCATTTGTGTGTTGGTGTATACATTTTGGATAAAGGTGATTTGAGCTCATGTATTATACACCGAAAAATCATATGTGATTGTCCCCCTTTGTCTAAAAAGGCTGTAAAGTTAACAGACAATAAAAAAAGTGTCAGTGTCAGTGTGTGTAGGTATCTCTCTCTATCTCTCTATCAATCTCTGTCTGTCTCTCTCTCTCCCTCTCTCTGTCTT
>CM031609.1:30747783-30755283 GCA_018398815.1 Conus ventricosus | reverse complement strand
GTGTGTGTGTTTTGTGTGTGTGTGTCTCAACTATCCTTTTTGACCTACAAGTGCTTTGAGCTGAAGATGCAATTTTTCGAATTTTTAGCAGTGATTTTATTTGGCGTCCATTACTTCTTTCAGGAACTCCTGTCACTCCAACTGATAACAGCACTGTAAACATTACTGGTAATGCCATCTTTTGATTGACTGTCCAACTGTCTTTACTCTCTCTCTGTGTCTGTCTGTCTGTCTGGCTGTCTGTCCGTCTCTCTCTTCTCTCTCTCTCTCTCTCTCTCTCTCTCTCTCTCTCTCCTCTCTCTCTCTCTCCTCTCTCTCTCTCTCTCTCTCTCTCTCTCTCTCTCTCTCTCTCTCTCTCTCTCTCTCTCTCTCTCTCTGTATAGAAAGTATGTATAACTGCGTAAAATCTAGAGTAAGAAGTGTAGGAAAATTGAGAGATTATATTATGTGTACTAATGGTGTTAAACAAGGTGACGAATGTAGTCCTATTTTTTTCTTTGTTTATCAACGAATTAATATCTGAAGTTATAAATAATGGTAGACATGGAGCCCAATTTATGGAGGACCTTTAAGAACTGTTTATGCTTCTTTTGGCAGACGATGTTCTTTTGTTATCTGAAAGAGTTATTGGTTTACAAACACAGTTGAATAATTAAAGGTGCGCTGGCGCTTCTCCACAACTGAACGTAAATATGAAGAACAGTAATATAATTGTACTGAGAAAGGGTGGCTATCTGGGAGCAAGAGAACACTGGAATTATAACGGAATAACTATGCCAGTCGTAAATGTATACAAATATTTAGGAATCTATTTTTCAACCCAATTAAGTTTTAATTTTCCTTGTAAAGATCTTGCCAGCAAAGCGAAGCACACTGTTTTATGTCTAATGAGGAAACTATCAAGTTTGGAAAATCAGTCATTCAAATTATTTGTGAAATTATTTGACTCACAAATTAAACCCATTGTGCAATACGGTGCTGAAATTTGGGGTTTGGATAAAGTAGGTACTTGTTAAAACTGATACAAATGAATGATTTTCGATTACCGAAGAAAGCTTACAACATGCTATGTAACCTAGATGCCAGGGGAAAATGAGAATTAGATTACGTGAACTGGGTTTGGGCTATGCCTGGTTAAATCAGGGAGTAGGAGATGAACCGACCTTTATTTGAACGCTCCGTGCCAGGCTGGTTGATAGCAGATGGCAAGAATGGAATTCTCACATGAATGATAGTACTAGATTATATCTGTATAGACAATATAACTCCTTACACTATGTTCTGACTTACTTGTCAATGAAAATGGACAGACATCTGAAATTTATCGCGACAAGATTTAGATTTGGAATGTTGGATATCTTAGTTCATCATTCTCGTTACAGGCAACATTCCAATTCTGATCTTACTTGTCGATTATGTAAAACCGCGTGTGGAAATGAAGTTTATTTTGTACTGCAGTGCACTGCCTTGAGTGATCTTAGAGATGAATTAATTCCTGCTAGTTGTTTTCGACAACCATCCTTGTTTAGACTCATCTAACTCATGTCTTGCACTAAAGAAAATGCTGTTATAAAACTTGCATTGTACTTATATAAAACTTTTAAACGCCGGAGCTTAGAATGTTCTTGACTAAGTACTGTTTTTCATTCCTTTTTTCTCGATATGTTTATATATCATATGTGATTGCCCCCCTTTGCCTAAAATGGCTGTAGAGGTAGCAGACAATAAAAAAAAGTGTCAGTGTCAGTGTGCGTAAGTATCTCTCTCTACCTCTCGCTATCTCTTGTCTGTCTGTCTGTCTCTCCGTTTCCCTCTCTCTCCCTCCCTCTCCCTGTCTTTGAACCACCCATTACTGAGCTAATATTGCTTTGAGGTCAAGCAGCAATTTAAAGTTTTGAGCAACAATAGCTGGGAGAAACATTCATTCTCTTTCTTTTAATGGCTTCACCCATGTAATTTGTTTTTGTGTTTTCAGCAGTGGTTGCATTGGCATTCATTCCCTTTTTCAGGCACTCCTGTCACTCCAACTGATAACAGCACTACAAACATCACTGGTAATTGTCATCTCCTGATTGGTAGTCCATCTATCATAACTCTCACCTTCTCTCCTTCTCTCACCCCACCTCTATCTGTCTGTCTGTCTGTCTGTCTGTCTGTCTGTCTGTCTGTCTCTCTCTCTCTCTCTCTCTCTCTCTCTCTCTCTCTCTCTCTCTTTGACAACACCTTTTTCCAGACTAGGAATGTTTTGCATTCACAATTATATGTTGATTTCCACCAAAACGGACGCAGTCAATAATAGTTAGGAAAACAATTCTTTTTCTACTCGTTCTAATGGATTCAACCATGAACTTTGTCTTTTCATTTACAGAAGTGGTCTTATTTCACGTGCATTTCCTTTAACAGGATCCCCTTTTAATCCAACTGCTAACACCAGTGTTAACATCTTAGCCTATATCACCAACTAATTGACTTTTCACCTGTCTCTGACTCAGTTTTTTTTTTCTTTTTTTTTCTTTTTTTTTCTCTTCTGTCCCAACCTCTGCGCTACCTCAGAGGCAGTGCACCCACGCCGCTCATTCCGATACCTCGTCCACAGCCATAGCCCGGCCGGGCTCGCCGCAGCTCCGGCACCAGCAATCTACAGGGAGCAGTCAATGTCAAGTCGTCAAGAGGCAACCCACCGGAGGAGACACTGCACTGCCGCCGAGTCACTTCGGTGGTGTTCAGTGGCGCCTGTTCTGATCTGACATACGCAGGACACCACCTACTAAGCCCCCTACTGACGACAATAATTGCTTAGTCGCGGAGCCGGCGTGAGTGAGCTCTCCCTCCGGAGGGCGCCACCACGTCCGTCCAACGACAGCCCCCATTGACTCGCCGATACCGGTGACCCCGACGGAAGCAAACCAAGGCCACAGACGCGGAGAGGACATCGAAATTGAGGTCACCATGAGAGCAGGGCATGAAGGGCCACAGAATTTGAGACATTTTTTTTAATGCTGATCAATGGGAATGAGGATGATTAAGATGATGCTACGGATTTCCATTTCGGTCTGAGACTACATGACAGGGCTGTACTCTACGCTTACTTTCATAATATATCCCGGCGTCAACCAGGTCCGAGAGATACAGGCACCTGCAGTGTTGGTCAGGAAATTTGAGCAACACTCTCAGAAACGCATCCATTAAGTGGATGAAACTCGACTGTGTGGTCCCAGTCTTCCCAACTGAGTCCGCAGCAAACTCAACTCTGGGTAGGAGCCGGTCGGGGCAGAAAAAACCCACATGACTCTGATGGGATTCGAACCCACGACCTCCCAGCCGGGAGTCCGCGACGCTAACCACTTCGCCACGGCGGCTGGTGTCTCTGACTCAGTTTATCTGTCTCCTCTCTCCTCTCTCTCTCTCTCTCTCTCTCTCTCTCTCTCTCTCTCTCTCTCTCTCTTTCCCTCTCTTTCTGTCTCTTTCTCTATTTTGTTCTTTCTATATTCATCACTACGTATCTTAGTCTCTCTCTGTTTAATATCCATCTCTCTGTCTGTGTCTGTGTCTCCATCTCTCTCTACCTTTCTTTAAACCACCCTCTCTTTGTGCCAGTAGTGTTTTGAGTTCAGGGTGCAATTTAGAGTTTCCAGTGATAGTAGTTTAGAAAAAAATAACAACATATTTCTATTTGTTGTAATCGATTCACCATGTGTTGTCAGCAGTGGTTTTATTTGCCATCTATTCCTTTTACAGGAACTCATGTCACTCCAACTGACAACAGTACTATGAACATCACTGGTAATTTTATTTTTTAACCGACTATCCATTTCTCTCTCTCTCTCTCTCTCTCTCCTCTCTCTCTCTGTCTTTCTTTCTCTTTGTCTCTCTCTCTCCCTCTCTCAGTCACTCCCCCTCTCTCTCTAGTCTACTAATTTTCTTAGTCTTGTAGCATTTGGAGTTCACAATAAAATTGTAATTTTCATGCATAAAAAGAGAAAGCAATCATTAATCATTAGAAGTAACAGTCACTTTCTTATTCATTGCCTTTTTAAGGAACTCCTGTCACTCCAACTGATAACAGCACTGTCAACATCACTGGTGATATCATCGTTTGATTGACTGTCCGTCTGTCTTTACTCTCTGTCACTCCTATCTCTCTCTCTCTCTCTCTCCGCCCCTCTCTCTGTGTCTCGCGCCCTCCCTCCCTCTGTCGACCACCCATTTTATCAGCGTATTAGTGTTTCGATTTCACAATGAAATTTTCATTTTCACGCAAATGGAGGGAATCAATAATATTCAGAACAACAACTATGTTTCTGCTCGTTTTAATAGCTCCAGCTTCGAACTTTCGCTTTTACGTACAGTAGTGGTCTTATTTGACATGCCTCAAATTTTCCATTTACAGTAACCCCTTTGATCCTAACCGCTAACATAACCGTAAACATTTCAGGCCATGTAATGAACTTATTGACTTCTTTTGTCTTAACTCTGTGTATCTGTCAGTCTGTCTCTCTGTCTGTATCTCTCCCTCTGTCTGTGTGCATCTCTCTCTGTGTCCACCTCTCCATCTCTCTCTTCTCCTTTCTCACTCTGTCAACCTGTGTCTGTTATTATGTCTCCATGTCTCCACCTCACTCTGTCTATCTGTCTCTCTTCTCTCTGTACCTGTATTTGTCTCTGTGATTCTGTCATTCTTTTTGTCTGCTGAACAATTAAATAGTGGGAGAAAACAAGTGCAGGTTAACAATTCTTCAGTCATTATAGTAATGACTTGGCAAAGATTTGAATTAAAAAAAAAAAAAAAAAAAAAAAAAAAAAAAAAAATTAAAGATGAAAAAAATGGGGGGGAAATATATTATAAATATGGGAAACCCTTCACTAGCAGCCTGAGGGAACCATCGTACTTCCCTTCGAAGGCAGATCTATTTGTATTGCCTGCTCCTAGGCCTTTCGTCCGCTGGATCGGACTCATCAGGGAGACACGGCTGATTGTGTCTGTGCTCTTGGTGTCAAATAGAGACACACCAAAGTCCATAATTCTGTGGTGTTCTCATCACCAAGGGTTCAAAAAAGAATCCAACAGCACCCCCAAAGCAGCCAGCGAAGGGTAGTAAAATGGAACAAAAGGAAATGTGGAGAGGAAAAAAGTGCTTAAAAACTAAAAGCATTATGCAAACAGTATAAAATGTAGGGGACAATCTTTGAGCCTATGCTTGAGGATCCATTCAAGGATGCAAGGGAGATCAAAAGATATGGAACAGTGTGAGTGGTCAGCTCTGCTGTTCAATAACCCAAGCATTGTGAGTGGCTAAGAATTGTACAGAACAACCTTTACTTGGATCTCTTCTTTTTGTCTGTCTGTCTTTCTATCCGTCTGTCTGTCTGTCTCATTCTCTTACTCATTCATTCTCTCTCTCTCTCTCTCTCTCTCTCTCTCTCTCTCTCTCTCTCTCTCTCTCTCTCTCTTTCTGTGTGTGTGTGTGTGTGTGTGTGTGTGTGTGTGTGTGTGTGTGTGTGTGTGTGTGTGTGTGTGTCTGTCTGTCTGTCTGTCTGTCTCAACTACCCTTTGTGACCTACAAGTGCTTTGAGCTGAGGATGCAATTTTTCGAATTTTTAGCAGTGATTTTATTTGTCGTCCATCACCTTTTTCAGGAACTCCTGTCATTCCAACTGATAACAGCACTGTAAACATAACTGGTAATGCCATCTTTTGATTGACTGTCCATCTATCTTTACTCTCTGTCTGTCTCTCTGTCTCTCTGTCTGTCTGCCTACCTCTCTCTCCCTCTCTCTCTCTCTCTCTCTCTCTCTCTCTCTCTCTCTCGCTCTCTCTCTCTTTCTCTCTCTCTCTCTCTCTCTCTCTCTCTCTCTCTCTCTCTCTCTCTCTCTATCTGTATAGAAAGCATGTATAACTGCGTAAAATCTAGAGTAAGAAGTGTAAGGAAATGTACAGATTATATTATGTGTACTAATGGTGTTAAACAAGGTGACGTATGTAGCCCTATTTGTTTTTGTTGTTGTTTATCAACGAATTAATATCTGAAGTTATAAATAATGGTAGACATGGAGCCTAAATTAAGGAGGACCTTTAAGAACTGTTTATGCTTCTTTTGGCAGACGATGTTCTTTTGTTATCTGAAAGAGTTATTGGTTTACAAACACAGTTGAATAATTTAGGGCGCGCTGCTGCTTCTCTACAACTGACCGTAAATATGCAGAAGAGTAATATAATTGTATTTAGAAAGGGTGTCTATCTGGGAGCAAGAGACCACTGGATTTATAACGGAATAACTGTGCCTGTCGTAAATGTATACACATATTTAGGAATCTATTTTTCAACCCAATTTAGTTTTACCTTTGCTTGTAAAGGTCTTGCGAGCAAAGCAAAGTACGCTGTTTTGTGTATAATGAGGAAATTGTCAAGTTTGGGAAACCAGTCATTCGAAGTATTTGTGAAATTATTTGACTCCCAAAACCAACCCATTGTTCAACACGGTGCTGAAATTTGGGGTTCGGATAAAGCTGCAGTCAGTTATGAGAAAGTCTATTTATTCGCCCAGAAGAGGTTTCTTGGTGTTTCAATACAAACGTCCAATAATTTGGTTTACGGGAAACGTAACATATACCCACTTGAATTCCATAGTTAGATGTATTAGGTACTGGTTAAAACTGATACAAATGAATGATTGTAGATTACCGAAGAAAACTTACAACATGCTATGTAACCTAGATGCCAAGGGAAAAGTAAACTGGGCCATAAAAATGAGAATCACATTACATGAACTGGGTTTGGGATATGCCTGGTCAAATCAGGGAGTAGGAGATGAACCGACCTTTATTTGAATGCTCCGTGCCAGGCCGGTTGATAGCAGATGGCAAGAATGGAATTCTCACATGAATGACAGTACTAGATTTGATCTGCATAGACAATATAACTCATTACACTATATTCCGACTTACTTGTCCATGAAAAATGTACTCCAGTGTACTGCCTTGAGTGATCTTAGCGATGAATTCATTCCTCCTAGTTGTTTCGACAACCATCCTTGTTTAGACTCACCTTACTCATGTCTTGAACTAAAGAACATGTTTATATTGTACTTATATAAAGCTTTTAAACGTCTATCTGTCAGTCTGTCTGTCTCTGTATTTGTCACACACTCTCTCTGTCTCTGTCTCTCTTTTTCTGTCGCTCTCTTAGTATCTGTCTCTCTCTCTCTGTCACTGTCTCTCTCTGTCTCTGTCTTTGGTCACTTTCTCTCTCTCTCTCTCTCTCTCTCTCTCTCTCTCTCTCTCTCTCTCTCTCTCTGTGTCGCGCTCTCTCTCTCTGAACCACCCCTTCTGAGCTAGTAGTGCTTTGAGTTCAGGCTGGAAGATTACGTTTTAAGCAAAAATAATTCTAATGGGTTAAATCATGTCATTTGTTTCTCCCATTTTCAGCAGTGGTTTTCTTTGGCATCCATTCTGTTTTCAGGAACTCCTGTCACTCCAACTGATAACAGCACTGTGAACATC
>CM031609.1:30740283-30742783 GCA_018398815.1 Conus ventricosus | reverse complement strand
CCCCCTCTCTCTCTCCTCTCTATCTCTTTCTCTCTCTTTGTCCCTTCTTATTCACTTTCTCTCTCTCTCTCTCTCTCTCTCTTTCCTCTCTCTCTCTCTTGGACAAGTCACTATCACTTAATGACTCCATCAGTTAGTAAAAACCCCCAACAAAAATAACTAAAACAATGCGACACTTATTGCTGTATACACTAACAACAAATCCCAAATACTAGAGTTCGTGGACATTCTGGTATTGGGTTCACTGTCCAGTCTCTGCACGGGCCTTAAGGCCCCCCAAAACCACCCCCCAAAAGGGTCACCCACCCAATACCGCTCTTTAAAAAAAGTTTAATGAAGCAGCATACCTCTATGACTTAAAAATTTCCCCTTTTCACTTAACTTATAATTCCAGAGTCGATGATGCACTGCCCTTTGGTAAAAACTTTCCCTCACCATCATAAATAAACACCGCCGTTACATAAAAAAGGGTTGGGCACCCGCAGATGAACCGGGGGGAAAACTCCGAATTGTGAGAAATGGTTTACGTGACCAACTAAAGGGCAGCAAATTTGTTTGACGAATCAAAGAGCAGAGAAACTTTGTTTCAAACAAAGTGAAAAAGCCAAAACGAGACTACTTCAGTCAAATGATAACGGATGAAAAATCCACAGCCCCAATGGGGGGCAAAAAAACATATGTACGCAAAAAAAGCGTCAAATTCACAAACTTCAAGCCAAAAACACACCCGGGGAAAAATTTAAATCCCCACTTTCTGTCATTACAGATACCCTTACTCAAGCTTCACAGACGAAAAGGCACCAAATGAAATAAATGCCGACTTCCTAATATCTTTTGAAACAAAAACTTGGATCCAGTACCAAATTTAAAATTCCCCTTCTTGCTGTACATAAGTAGGTATGAAATAGCGCAATTAAAGAAAAAAAAAATCCATGGGTCCTGAAAACATACCCGCATTTTTCTCAAACGCCTACCTTACATTGTGGTCTCTTAAACATATATAATCATCCTTTGAAACTAAGTTTCCCGCAGGCGTTAAAAAACGCCAAAGAAACCCCCCTTCCAAATCAAATGATTTGTCGGATCCAAAAATTTCAGCCCTATATCCTTATATCGTTTTCTATCCCAAACCCCTTGAAAGACACTTTACACAACGTATCTCGTTCATGGGAAAAAAACAAACTATTTCACCCACTCCAATCTGGATTCCGTCAAATCATTCCTGCCACACAGCATTATCACGAATGTGTGATATGGCTTTAAAATTAAACCCAATCACAAATGACAGGGGTTGTCTTTTTTGACTTAAAAAGGCGTTTGATCTTGTTATCATTCCATTCTTCTAAAGAAACTATCTCTTATTTAAAACCTCCCCCGACAATTATTATTCCGTCATATTAAGATAGGATCAGTATGTGGCGTTAATGGCAAAACCCTCCATTTCGATTTGTCAACATGGAGTCCCCAGGGCTTGTATGGGCCCCCTACTTTTCTGCTCTTCATCAAGTTTTCCCATTGCCCGTTCAATGAAAAGGTCACACAGATTTTTTGCTGAGACTCGTCGCTCCAAGAAGGGAGGGGATTACGAAATAGAAATTTTCTCTCCAGGAAAGTCTAAACGACGTGTCAAAGGGTGTTTTTTCAAACTCAAGGGTATACCCCCACCCAAAAAACCAAATCTATGATTATACTCCCGCCAAAAACACCAGTTGATCCTTTTCCCCCTAAAACTTCGTTGAATGGCACTTCTATCGAGCAGGTGAGAGTCGTATTTTAGGGTTAACAATGAAAAAATTGAAATGGCAAACTCATCTAAAAAACGTATCAAATTTGTTCAAAACACCTTTTCCTTTATTCAAATTAAAAACGCTACGCAAAATTAATGTGCTTAAACTTTTCTTTATGCACACTAATGTCCTATCAATTACGCCTCAACGTGTGGGACGGCGTAGTGACGTCCCCAAAAAAAGGCTGAATTTTTCCCCTAGACGTGCGCAAAGCTATCCACCAGCTGTATCTCTAACAACAGACGAAAAAAAAAAAGCGTGAACTACTTCCTCTGAATAGGCAATTGGAATTCAACAAGGGATCATTTATGTTTTCAAACTTGACAGATCTAGCCTGTTATATCAATGCCCTTTTTACAAAATCGAACCGCTTTTTGGCCGACGAAAAATTTCCCTTTTTCCCTACCCACGCATTTTCTATACAAAAAAAAGCCCAGCATATCTGGACCCCTATTCTGGAATCCTTCCACCCAATCTACAAAACTGAATACTTTTTAAAACCCTTTTTAAGGAACATTTTCATAACATTTTATGTTCAGTAGTTAAATTTCCGAAAAAATGATTAGCGTCCACTCGCAAGTTTCTGTAAAAACCTGCTTTGAATAAATGTCTAAACTAAAAACCCACTCCCTTAAAATCGTTCCCCACTCCCCCCTCTGTCTACCCCCCCCCTTTCTCCCCCCCTACCCACCATTTTTCTCTTCCCCCCCCCT
>CM031609.1:30727783-30735283 GCA_018398815.1 Conus ventricosus | reverse complement strand
CTCTCTCTCTCTCTCTCTCTCTCTCTCTCTCTCTCTCTCTCTCTCTCTCTCTCTCTCTAGTCCACCCATTTTCCCAGCCTAGTAGCATTTGGAGTTCACATTGACATGTTATTTTTCATGCAAAAAAAAGGAAAACATTATATTCGTTAATGAAAACAATCACTTTTTTTTCTTCATTATGTTTTCAAGGAACTCCTGTCACTCCAACTGATAACAGCACTAAAAACATCACTGGTGATGTTATCGTTTGATTGACTGTCAGGCTGTCTTTAATCTCTGTCACTCCTATCTCTCTCTCTCCCCGCCCCATCTCCCTGTCTGCCTCCCTCCCTCTCTCTCTCTCACACTTTCGACCACCCATTTTACCAGCGTATTAATGTTTCGATTTCGCAATAAAATTTTCATTTTCACAGAAATGGATGGTATCAAAAATAGTCAGGAAAAACAATTATTTTTCTCCAAGTTTTAATAGCTCCAGCCTCGAACTTTCTCTGTTCATTTACAGAGGTGGTCTTCTTTGACGTCCCTGAAATTTTCCTTTTCCAGGAACTCCTTTTATTCCAACTGTTAACACAACTGTAAACAATTCAGGATTTGTAGTCAACTAATTGGCTCTTTATCTGTTTTTAACTCTGTCTGTCTGTCTCTGTCTCTGTCTCTCTGTGTGTATCTTTCTCTGTCTCCATCTCTCCCTCCCTTTGAGCTCCCTGAGCACTCTCAATTTGTGTCTGTTACTATGTTTCCCTGTGTCACTGTCTCCATCTCAGTCTGTCTATCTGTCTCTCTTCTCCCTATACCTGTATTTGTTTCTGTGATTCTGTCATTTTGTTTGTCTGTTTGAGTGTCTATCTTTCCGTCTGCCTGTGTGTCTGTCTGTGTGTCTGTCTCACTCTCTTACTTTTTCTCTCTCTCTTTCTCTGTCTGTCTGTCTGTCTGTCTCAACGACCCTTTTTGACCTACAAGTGCTTTGAGTTGAAGATGCAGTTTTTCGAATTTTTGGCAGTGATTTTATTTGGCGTCCATTACCTTTTTCAGGAACTCCTGTCACTCCAACTGATAACAGCACTGAAAACATCACTGGTAATGTCATCTTGTGATTGACTGTCCATCTATCTTTACTCTCTCTCTCTCTCTCTCTCTCTCTCTCTCTCTCTCTCTCTCCTCTCTCTCTCTCTCCTCTCTCTCTCTCTCTCTCTCCTCTCTCTCTGTCATTCTCTCTCCAAACCACCCATTTTACCAGCGTAATGGCGTTTTGAGTTCCCAGTGAACTTTTAACTTTCACAAACACGGAACTATTTTTGTTCCAACTGCTAGCAACACAATGAACATCTCAGAGTATGTCATCAACTAACTGATTTTCCACCTGTCTTAACTCCGTGTCTCTCTCCTCTCTCTCTCCTCTCTCTCTCTCTCCTCTCTCTCTCTCTCTCCTCTCTCTCTCTCTCTCTCTCTCTCTCTCTCTCTGTCTGTCTGTCTGTCTGTCTTTAAAAAAATAATCAGTTTTTTCTTCATTATGTTTTTTTTAGGAACTCCTGTCACTCCAACTGATAACAGCACTATAAACATCACTGGTGATATTTTCTTTTGATTGACTGTCCGTCTGTCTTTACTCTCTGTCAGTCTTATCTCTCTCTCTCCCCACCCCGTCTCTCTCTCACTGCCTCCTCCTCTCTCTCTCTCTCTCTCTCTCTCTCTCTCTCTCTCTCTCTCTCTCCTCTCTCTCTCTCTTCTCTCTCTCTCTCTCTCTCTCTCTCTCTCTCTGTCTTCTTTCTCCCGATCTTCCTCCTTCCCTTCACCATGCTCTGTCTGTCTGTCTGCCGGTCTGTCGATCTGTCTGTCTCTGTATTTGTCACTCAGTCACCCTGTCTCTGCCTCTGTTTTTCTGTCGCTCTCTTAGCATCTGTCTCTCTGTCTCGGTGTCGGTCTCGGTCTCTCTCTCTCTCCTCTCTCTCTCTCTCTCTCTCTCCTTCTCTCTCTCTCTCTCCTCTCTCTCCTCTCTCTCTCTCTCTCTCTCTGTGTGTCTTTGCTCACTCTGTCTCTCTGTCTCTGTCTCTGTCTGTGTGTGTGTGTGTGTGTGTGTGTGTGTGTGTGTGTGTGTGTGTGGTGTGTGTGTGTGTGTGTGTCGTTCTGTCTCTGAACCACCCCTTCTCAGCTAGTAGTGCTTTGAGTTCAGGCTGGAAGATGACTTTGGCAATGGTTTTATTTTGTCTCATGATCTTCCTCCTTCCCTTCACCATGCTTTGTCTGTCTGTCTGCCTGTCTGTCGATCTGTCTGTCTCTGTATTTGTCACTCAGTCACCCTGTCTCTGCCTATGTTTTTCTGTCGCTCTCTTAGCATCTGTCTCTCTGTCTCTGTCTGTCTGTCTCTCTCTCTCAGTCTTTGCTCACTCTGTCTCTCTGTCTCTGTCTGTCTGTCTGTCTGTCTGTCTCTCTCTCTCTCTCTCTCTCTCTCTCTCCTCTCTCTCTCTCTCTCTCTCTCATGGCACCGTGCGACCCAGACAGTGAGTCAGTGACAGTAATTTCGAACTTTGACCTGTTATCTGATACAGATGTTAAAAAGCTATGTGTTAACGAAGACGATGATGAAAACTGTGGTGCGTTTTGTGAAAATGATTCGTCTGTAGCTGAATCTACGCAACATGTAATTCAAACATTTGCGGCAGCAACAGATCAGTGTGATACAGACAGCAGTAGTGATTGTGTAGATACCACTGTGTGTGACAGCACAGACACCCCATGCAGAAAACATCACAATCTCAGACCTAATGGCGTGCTTGGAAGAAACAGCAAGGAACATGAATGATCGCCTGTCGGAACTGCAAGAAGAGGTGAAAGGCTGCACTCTATTCCAGCAAAGAGGTGGAAAACCGAAATCCTGACAATCCTTCATGATTATTGCACTGTTGTAACTGATGAAGATCTGGAAAATCCAATTGACAGTTACCTGTGTTATCATTGTATTTAACGGTCTCTACAATTCCGTGATCTGGGATCCAGTCGCGACGTACTTTCTTGTATTGTATTGATGTTTATTTCTAATTTTTGTGTCTGCACAGTCCCCCACCCCCATCGTCTCCCAATCTTGTGAATGGGCTTGTTAAGCTTAACACAATGAATCATTCATTCAATAAATCATTCATTCTGTGTGTGTGTGTGTGTGTGTGTGGTGTGTGTGTGTGTGTGTGTGTGTGTGTGTGTGTGTGTGTGTGTGTGTCGTGTGTGTGTGTGTGTGGTTCTGTCTCTGAACCACCCCCTTTTGAGCTAGTAGTGCTTTGAGTCCAGGCTGGAAGATGACTTTGGCAATTGTTTTATTTGCCATCCGATCTCTTTTGCAGGTACACCAGTCACTCCAACTGCTAACAGCACTATGAACATCACTGGTAATGTCATCTCTTGACTGATTGTCTATCTATTTTTACTCTCTCCCGCATTCTCTCTCTCACCCTCTACAACCGATAACATGTGCATGTGTGCGTATATTCCCTCATGCATGTGTGTTGTTGTATACATTTTTATAAAGGTGATTTGAACTCATTTATGATATAGCGTTAAATCATATGTGATTGTCCCCTTTGTCTAAAAAGGCTGTACAGTTAGCAAACAATACAAAAGTGTCAGTGTCAGTGTGTGTGGTATCTCTCTCTATCCCTCTCTATTTCTGTTTGTCTGTCTGTCTCTCTCCGTTTTCTTCTCTCCCTCTCTCTCCCTCTCTGTCTTTGAACCACCCGTTATTGAGCTAGTAGCGCTTTGAGATCAAGCTGCAATTTGAATTTTCAGCAATAATAGTTGGGAGAAACATTTGTCTGATTTTCTTTAATGAATTCACCCATGTAATTTGTTTTTTTGTGTTTTCAACAGTGGTTGTATTGGCATTCACTCCCTTTTTCAGGCCCTCCTGTCACTCCATCTGATAACAGCACTACAAACATCACTGGTAATTGTCATCTCTTGATTGGTTGTCCATCTATCATACCTCTCACTCTCGCTCCTTCTCTCCCCCACCTCTTTCTCTCTCTCTCTCTCTCTCTTCTCTCTGTCTGACTGTCTGTCTGTCTGTTTCTGTCTGTCTGTCTGTCTGTCTGTCTCTCTCTCTCTCTCTCTCTCTCCTCTCTCTCTCTCTCTCTCTCTCTCTCTTTCTTTGACAACACCTTTTTCCAGACTAGTAACGTTTTCAAATCACGATTAAATGTTGATTCCCACCAAAACGGACGCAGTCAGTAACAGTTAGGAAAACAATTATTGTTTTGCTTGCCCTAATGGCCTCATCCATGAACGTTCTCTTTTCATTTACAGTAGTGGTCTTATTTCACA
The DNA here is from genome assembly GCA_018398815.1 of Conus ventricosus. Classification (NCBI taxonomy): domain Eukaryota; kingdom Metazoa; phylum Mollusca; class Gastropoda; order Neogastropoda; family Conidae; genus Conus; species Conus ventricosus. The sequence goes on along the minus strand of CM031609.1, from coordinate 30,730,972 downwards.
TGCATTTCCTTCTATTCCAACTGCTAACACCACTGTAAACATCTCGGGCTATGTCATCAACTAATTGACTTCTCACCTGTCTCTACTCAGTGTCTCTGTCTCAGTTTCTCTATCGCTCTCTCTTTCTCTCCCCTCTCTCTCCCTCTCTCTCACTCTCTCTCTCTCTCTTCTCTCTCTCTCTCTCTCTCTCCTCTTTTCTCTCTCTCCCCTCTCTCTCGCTATCGTGCTCCCTCTCTATATATCACTACGTCTCTCAGTCTCTCTCTGGTTTAGTATCTATCTCTCTGGCTGTCTCTTTTGCCTCCATCTCTCTCTCCCCCCCTCCCTTTAAACAACACTATATTTGAGCTAGTAGTGCTTTAAGTTAAGGATGCAATTTAGAGTTTCCAGCGATAATAGTGTAGAAAAATAAAAACATTTCTCTTTGTTGTGTTCGATTCACCATGTGTTGACAGCAGTGGTTTTATTTGCCATCCATTCCTTTTACAGGAACTCCTGTCCACTCCAACTGATAACAGCACTATGAACACACTGGTAATTTTATTTCTTGACTGACTGTCCATCTCTCTTTCTGTCTCTGTCTCTGTCTCTCTGTCTCTGTCTCTCTCTCTCTCTCTCCTCTCTCTCTCTCTCTTTCTCTTTGTCTCTCTACCTCTCTCTTGCTCTCTCTCTCTCTCCTCTCCTCTCTCTCCCTCCTCTCTCTCTCTCTCCTCTCTCTCTCTCCCCCTCTCCCTAGTTCACCCCTTTTCCCAGCCTAGTAGCGTTTGAAATTCACAATGGAATTTTAATTTTTGTGCAATAAAAAGAGAGAGCAATAGATAATCGTTAGAAAAAATAATCAGTTTTTTCTTCATTATGTTTTTTTCAGGAACTCCTGTCACTCCAACTGATAACAGCACTATAAACATCACTGGGGATATTTTCCTTGATTGACTGTCCATCTGTCTTTACTCTCTGTCACTCTTATCTCTCTCTCTCTCCCCCACCCCCGTCTCTCTCTCACTGCCTCTCTCTCTCTCTCTCTCTCTCTCTCTCTCTCTCCTCTCTCCTCTCCTCCTCTCTCTCCTCTCTCTCTTTTTTTTTTCTCCCGATCTTCCTCCTTACCTTCACCATGCTCTGTCTGTCTGTCTGCCTGTCTGTCGATCTGTCTGTCTCTGTATTTGACACTCAGTCACCTGTCTCTGCCTCTGTTTTTCTGTCCCCTCTCTTAGCATCTGACTCTCTGTTTTCTGTCTCTGTCTCTGTCTCTCTCTCTCTTTTCTCTCTCTCTCTTTCTCTCTCTCCTCTCTTTCCCCTCTCTCTCTTCTCTCTCTCCTCTCTGTCTTTTGCTCACTCTGTCCCCTCTGTCTCTCTGTCTCTGTCTGTCTGTCTGTCTGTCTGTCCTGTCTGTCTGTCTCTCTCTCTCTCTCTCTCTCTCTCTCTCTCTCTGTGCCTCTGTGTGTGTGTGTGTGTGTGTGTGTGTGTGTGTGTGTGTGTGGTGTCGTTCTGTCTCTGAACCACCCCTTCTGAGCTAGTAGTGCTTTGAGTCCAGGCTGGGAAAATGACTTTGGCAATGGTTTTATTTGCCATCCGATCTCTTTTTCAGGCACACCGGTCACTCCAACTGCTAACAACACTATGAACATCACTGGTAATGTCATCTCTTGATTGACTGTCCATCTATTTTTACTCTCTCCAGCATTCTCTCTCTCACCCTCTACAACCGATAACATGTGCATATGTGCGTATATTCCCTCATGCATGTGTGTTGTTGTATACATTTTTATAAAGGTGATTTGAGCTCATTTATAGCGTTAAATCATATGTAATTGTCCCCTTTGTCTAAAAAGGCTGTACAGTTAGCAAACAATACAAAAGTGTCAGTGTCAGTGTGTGTGAGTATCTCTCTCCATCCCTCTCTATTTCTGTTTGTCTGTCTGTCTCTCTCCGTTTTCTTCTCTCCCTCTCTCTCCCCTCTCTGTCGTTGAACCACCCGTTGTTGAGCTAGTAGCGCTTTGAGGTCAAGCGCAATTTGAAGTTTTCAGCAATAATAGTTGGGAGAAACATTTGTCTCATTATTGTAATGAATTCACCCATGTAATTTGTTTTTGTTTTCAACAGTGGTTGTATGGCATTCACTCCCTTTTTCAGCACTCCTGTCACTCCAACTGATAACAGCACTACAAACATCACTGTAATTGTCATCTCTTGATTGGTTGTCCATCTATCATACCTCTCACTCTCTTTCCTTCTCTCCCCCACCTCTCCTCTCACTCTCTCTCTCCTCTCTCTCTCTCTCTGCTCGTCTGACTGTCTGTCTCTCTGATGTCTGTCTGTCTTCTGTCTGTCTCTCTCTCTCTCTACTTCTTCTCTCTCTCTCTCTCCTCTCTCTCTCTCCTCTCTCTCTCTCTCTCTCTCTCTCTCTCTTTGACAACACCTTTTTCCAGACTAGTAACGTTTTGAAATCAAAATTAACTGTTGATTCCCACCAAAACGGACGCAGTCAATAATAGTTAGGAAAACAATTATTTTTCTGCTTGCCCTAATGGCGTCATCCATGAACGTTCTCTTTTCATTTACAGTAGTGGTCTTATTTCACGTGCATTTCCTTCTATTCCAACTGCTAACACCACCGTAAACATCTCAGGCTATGTCATCAACTAATTGACTTCTCACCTGTCTCTACTCAGTGTCTCTGTCTCAGTTTCTCTCTCGCTCTCTCTTTCTCCTCCCCCCCCCCTCTCTCTCTCTCTCTGTATCTCTCTCGCTATCTTGCTCCCTCTCTATATATCACTACGTCTCTCAGTCTCTCTCTGGTTTAGTATCTATCTCTCTGGCTGTCTCTCTGCCCCCATCTCTATCTCTCCCACCCTTCAAACCACACTATATTTGCGCTAGTAGTGCTTTAAGTTCAGGATGCAATTTAGAGTTTCCAGCGATAATAGTGTAGAAAAATAAAACACATTTCTGTTTGTTTTAATCGATTCACCATGTGTTGTCAGCAGTGTTTTATTTGTCGTCCATTACTTTTACAGGAACTCCTGTCACTCCAACTGATAACAGCACTATGAACATCACTGGTAATTTTATTTCTTGACTGACTGTCCATCTCTCTCTCTCTCTCTCTCCTCTCCTCTCTCTCTCTCTCCTCTCTCTCTCTCTCTCTCTCTCTCTCTCTTGTCTCTCTACCTCTCTCTTGTCTCTCTCTCT
>CM031609.1:30712783-30722783 GCA_018398815.1 Conus ventricosus | reverse complement strand
GCCTCCATCTCTCTCTCTCTCTCTCTCTCTCTCTCTCTCTCTCTCTCTCCTCCTCTCTCTCTCTTCTCTCTCTCTCTCCCTCTCTTTCTCTCTCCCTCTCCCTAGTTCACCCTTTTCCCCAGCCTAGTAGCGTTTGAAATCTTTATGCCAAAAAACAGAGAGAGCAATAGATAATCGTAGAAAAAATAATCAGTTTTTTCTTCATTATGTTTTTTTGGGAACTCCTGTCACTCCAACTGATAACAGCACTATAAACATCACTGGTGATATTTTCGCTTGATCGACTGTCCGTCTGTCTTTACTCTCCCGTCACTCTTATCTCTCTCTCTCCCCACCCCGTCTCTGTCTCACTGCCTCCATCTCTCTCTCTCTCTCACTCCTTTTCTCTCTCTCTCCCTCTCTCTCTCTCTCTCTCTCTCTCTCTCTCTCCCCTTTTTTTTTTTTGTTGGAACTCCTGTCACTCCAACTGATAACAGCACTATAAACATCACTGGTGATATTTTCGCTTGATCGACTGTCCGTCTGTCTTTACTCTCTGTCAGTCTTATCTCCTCTCTCCCCACCCCGTCTCTGTCTCACTGTCTCCATCTCTCTCTCTCTCTCTCTCTCTCTCTCTCTCTCCCCTCTCTCTCTCTCCTCTGTCTTTTTTTTTTTGGAACTCCTGTCACTCCAACTGATAACAGCACTATAAACATCACTGGGGATATTTTCGCTTGATCGACTGTCCGTCTGTCTTTACTCTCTGTCACTCTTATCTTTTCTCTCTCCCCACCCCGTCTCTGTCTCACTGTCTCCATTCTCCCCTCTCTCTCTCTCTCTCTCTCTCTCTCTCTCTCTGTCTTTTTTTTTTTGGAACTCCTGTCACTCCAACTGATAACAGCACTATAAAAAATCACTGGTGATATTTTCGCTTGATCGACTGTCCGTCTGTCTTTACTCTCTGTCACTATTATCTCTCTCTCTCCCACCCCGCCTCTCTGTCACTGCCTCCACTCTCTCTCTCCCCTCTCTCTCTCTCATTCTCCTCTCTCTCTCTCTCTCTATCTCTCTCTCTCTTTCTCTCTCTCTCTCTGTCTTTTCTCTCCCGATTTTCCTCCTTCTCTTCACCATGCTCTGTCTGTCTGTCTGTCTGACTGTCGATCTGTCTGTCTCTGTATTTGTCACTCAGTCACCTAGTCTCTGCCTCTGTTTTCTATCGCTCTCTTAGCATCTGTCTCTCTGTCTCTGTCTCTGTCTCTCTCTCTCTTTCTCTCTCTCTCTCTCTCTCTCTCTCCTCTTTCTCTCTCTCTCTCTCTCTCTCTCCTCTGTCTCTCTGTCTCAGGGGGGGGGGGGGGGGTGGTGAGCATGTATTCACAGTCGAGGAAAGACGTGCTTTTGTCCTCTCGTCTTATTTCGTTAAAAAACTAATTATTCCATCTTTAATTATTTCAAGATTGAATCACCACCATGGTTCTATGTCAGCAACGTCAGGTCTAAAAATTGGAATATTCGGTGGATCGGTTTTGAAGAAATTTGAAAAAAACCCTTGGGCTTTGTTTAGAACACTTAGGGGGACAAGAAAAAAGGGGGTGTTTGCGTTCGTCGTGTTTTCCCGTTTTAAAACCAAATTTCCGTTTTCGTTTGAGCAGAGCATTTGGCCGGGGGTTTTTTACGGGCGTGCTTGCTTCCCCTGATGGATATCGAAACAAACCCCCGGCCCCTGAAAAAAAACCATGTCAATTTTTCTTAAAAATTAGGGATTGGGGGCCCCCAGTCAGATGTTTTAAGGTTTTTCCCAAAAACCTTAAAACCGGGTGTTTTATGTCTGATGGGGGGAAAGGGTTTGGGAATTTTTGGGAAAAGGAAAAAAATTTCCATTTATTTCCCCCGAAATGTTTGAAACTAAAAGGAAAGGTCACATCATTTTTTAAAAAGATATCCCGGGTTCTTGGGGAAAAGACAGGGGAAAGAAATTCCTAAAACGCCGCAAAAACTGGAGAAAAGGGGAAAAGCCGAATATTTTGGAAAAGGGGGCAAAAGTGAATAACCTGAAATTCATAGGCGGGGAAAGAATTTTTTTCGGGAGACAGATCTACAGTACGACATGATTGCCCGACATGTTTGAACAAACCTTGGTTTCTTTCACCCTTTGGTTAACCATTTTTTTTATCAGCCGCGCTTTCCGTGTGGGAAATTCAGAGTTTTTTTAAAACCAAAACCCCTCGCCCTTCTCATCGTGCAGTTCGGTAGGTGGGTCGCCAAGATGGCTGTCTGGTTGACCAGGTTCTTCGTGCAGCCTTAGACGTCAGGGGAACTAATAGAGGTTTTGGATCTGACCCCCCCCAAAAGGGGAAACTTTGGGAAAGTTCAAACCGTACGAAGGAAAAACTGTTTATTTCAAAACGGGTCGCATTTTGCGGGATACAAACCCTCAAACCCTTTGGGGAAATCCTAAAAAGGGCAGAGAAGACAGACAGACCCTTGACAAGGAGGGTTCCCTTGACCATGAAAAATTGGCGCCCCCTTTTTCCCGACGTTCCCGTGAAAATTTCAGGGAAAACCCATAGAGATGATCAAAGGCCCTCTCCAGAAGCCACTACAACCGGAATAGGGTTAGAGGAGCAAAAAAGGCAGGCGGCGCGGGAACGGCTAGGCGTGAAGTCAGTGGAAGGGAGTGGCATTGGCCAGATAGTCAGAAAGCAAAAGGACTTTCCAGGACATTATTTTTAAAACCGGGCCCAGCTTACGCGGGGGAAACCCCAACCCGAGGGTTTGGGACGGGCAAAAAAGGACGGAAAACCGATAAAAGTCTGAAAACGCCACCCCAGTGATTTTCCCACCCGTCCCCGGAAAAAAACCCAAGGGGACTGTCAAAAGGGCCCTCTTTAAAACCATGGAGAACGTCAGGGGAAACACACGTATAAATTAGACAAAAAACCACGCCCCCGAAGAAAAAACCTGTTTTTTTCCTAGCACCCCATTTCAACGAAGGCGGGGGTTAAACCCTGGTTCTCCCGTAAACACAGATAAAAAATTTTGAAGAAGGTGAAAGTGACGGCAGCCTCTGGGGGAGACAGTAAAAGTGAGCAGAAAAACCCCTCATCCCAAATCCTGAGATGAGAGAGAAAGGGAAAATAAACAAACAAGCGAAAGATAGGAATTGTGACAAAAAAAGGAATCTTTTCTGCACACAAACGGGTAACTCCCCGGGGGACAAAGGGGGACGAAAAATTTCCCTTTTCGGGCTGTTTTTATTCAAATACCCTTTTTCAGAAACCCCAGCTGCCCCCAAACGGAGGAAGATAGGGTTTAAAACAGTGCAATAACCAAGCAAGACCCATCATTTAAAAAAAACCCAGTTAGAGCCAAGGGGAACTTGGGAAGCCCTCCCGGGGTTTGGACGCCAGTGAGCGGGTTTGTGAAGGCCCCAACAGGAATCGCCCTCCCAGGGAGCGGGGGTGCCCTTTCGGAAAAACCCCAGGTCCCCTTTCTACGACCCTCCCCCATTTCGGCCCAAGTTTCCCGCAGAAAAACCTGCTCACCGGGACCCCAGATGGCTCCCTTTTACCTCCCTTCCCCCCCCTTTCCAAGAACCGGGTGGCCCTGCGCCCCCCCCTCGCAATTTCCCACTGGACTTGCCCCCTTTTCCCTCCCGGGTTTTGGGTTGCTGAAAAGGGCCCCCCTCCCTCTCAAGTGCCCCTTTCAGGCTGAACCCATCCCCAAAAAAGTTTTCCCGGGCCAAATTTTTTGCTTTCCCTTCCCTCAAGGGCTGTTGAGACCTTCACCCCTTCCAACACCCGGGCCCAAACCCAAACAAACAAAAAGGGGTAGGTACCCGGGGCTGGGGTTTTAAAAACCCCACCCCCTGCATAAAAAAACCCTTCCCGTTAAAAAAGCCCCTTTCCCAAGAGGCCATCTCCGAACAGAGAAAACTTCATGACTCGTTCAGTCGTGTTCGCCCAAAGGGGACGGGTTTCAAAACAAACCCCAGTCCAGTGGGGGGCGTTCAGGCCCAAAAAGGGATAGGGTTTAAAAGCGGGGGCCTTCAATAAAAACAAAAAACTCCGTTTGGAAATGTGTAAAAAAATAGTAGGCTTTCTTCGTTTTTTTTTCGGTTCCACTGATTCGCCCCAAAAAAACGTGAAATTTTTTAAAAACTACAACTTAATGGTTGCAAACCAAAGTTAAGGAAAATCCGGGTTCCCTAAAAAAATTTTCTTTCTCATGATTTTGTTTGCTTGACAGAAACGTTCGTGAGTAAAAATTTTTGGGAATAAAAAATTTTTGGAGGGGTTTTTTTTCTGATTTTGTTGTCAAAGGAAAAGGGAAAAAAAACTTATCCTTTTCAGGGTGGTTTGGTACTCCGGGGGTTTTTGTAAGGGTTTTATTTTGGTTCAAAAAAGATTGAGACTTACGTTGAGCAAAAAATCCTTAATACTAAAAAACATGATTGTTTTTAAAAAAAAACAATTCACTTTTTGGAAACTTCAAAAGTTAAAATTTACAGATCTAGCTACTTCCCTCCGATTGGGATTCGGGCCATTTTGGAAAATTTTCCCCCCAAATTTTGGAAATGGTTTTAGGGTTTTTGGAAAGGGTTTCCTTGTCTTTACCCCCACGTGAGTTCGATGATTTTTTTTGTTTTACTGAAGGGGTGACTTGACCCCAAAAACCTGTTGGTCAGAATTTCCCAATTGCAAGGGGAATTTCGAAGATATGTCGGTAAGCTTTCCCTTTGGGGGTTTTTGAAGGGAAAATCCCCTGTTTGTTGTTTTTAACATTTTGGGGAAAAATTGTTTGGGAATGTGAAAAGGGATATGATTGTATTATTATTGGGGGATTACGGGGAAGGGTTTTTTGTTAATAGTTTCCCTTATATCTCTGGGCCCCGGGCCAATGGGGAGATTATTTCTTCGGGGCGTGTGACATTTTTGGTGTTGAATTTGTAAATGTTCGCTTATGTTGAAAATGTGTTCCCAAAATCCCCCCACTTGCCTGTTACATGAACGTTAAAAACGAAGATTTCCCCAAATTAAAAAATAAATTGGGAGCCAAAAGGGAAACAGAAATAAAAAATTTTTCCCTTGGGATAAATAGTGTGGGAAAAATGAAAAAAACCATAAATATTTTAAAAGGGTTTTTAATAGTTGTAAAATCAAAGAAAATTAAAAGAGGAAACAGATGAAATAGAATATAATGTAGATAATGCTCTCGTTTACTTTTTTTTAGAGTGTTTGAAATCTGCATTTACTGTTTTGCATAAAAATTGCTATATTCTTTAAGAAAGGAAAAAAATAGAGGGTTTGATAAAGAATGTCCCTCAAGTTTTTAAAAAGGGAAACTCGGAAAAAGTTAAAGATTTTTAGTTTCAACCCCGGGGAAAAAAAAAAGGGAAAAAGGGAAGGGGAATATGTACGATCAAAGAAAGAAATAAAAAACCACAGGGCTAAAAAGAAAGGCAAGAGTTTTTTAAGCGCAAAGAGATGAACAGCTTTAAAAACACAACATTAAAAATTCCTCCGTTTTTTGGGAAAAGGGTTTTAAGAAACGGGGCCAGGGAAAAGAAAAAAAGAAAATTTTAAACCCAGTGAAAATTTTTAAATTATTAATAAACTGGGGTAGTCCCCTTTAAAATGTTTTTAAAAAGGCATGAAATGAGGCTTATGAAAGCTATGTTAGGAGTTAGATTTACAGAGGATTTTGTTCTTATTCTTAATGGGGAATATCAGGGGCACCGACGGCAGTATTTTAAACCACCCGTTCATGTTTTTGGGAAAGAAATGGTTTTTCAAAAATTTAGGGGGGAGGGTGGGGGCAAATTGGTTTTTATTTTGGGGTGTGTGCGGTGTGCGTGTGAAAAGTTTGGGGGTTTTGGTTAAGGGGGAAAGGTTAGGTGGGTGGGGTTGCGGGGGAAATAAGGTAAAACAATTTTGTGATTTCCCAATCTTGCTTGTTGAAGGGAGGGAAGCGGGGGGTTTGGGTTTTTCTTTTTCCGATTGTTCCCCTTTTTTTAAATTGGGTTTTTCTACACATCAAAGGCCCGGGGGGCAGGATTGGGCGGGGTTGGTTGTGGGTCTGTGAGTTGTTGTGGTAAAGGGTCGTGCTTTTGCACGGCAATTGTTTTTTTGGGCCCCGGCGTGGTCAGCTCGGGGGGGGGATACGCTGCTCTGCCCCAATCGCTTTTTTGTTTTTGGTGAGTTGATTTCGTTTTGATTCGACCAGGTGGGGAATGGTTGGGGTAGCTTCATTTCCCGGCCCCTGGTGTTCGTCGGAGGGGAAAACGCGCCTTTTTGTTGGGGCCCGGCGGGCGCCTTTTTGTCGAGTGAGTAAACTTCGAGTCATAGTCAGTGCCGGGTTTCCTCGTCGGGTCTGGTTTTCCCCTTTGGCCTGTTCCCCGGGTTTCTGTGTCGTCTCTGTTGGCCACTTCAGCCCGTTGCAGAAAAATGGTTTTGGGTTTAACCCTTGTTGTACAAGGGTTTGGGGATTTGTTTTGGGTTTATGGTGGTGTTGTTCGTATGTTTTCTTGTATTATGGCTGGTTGTACGTAGTGGTATGTTTTGTTTAGTTGTATTTTGGGTTTTTGCGTTTTTACTGGGTTTTTCTGGTTTTTGATGTCGCTTTGGGTTTTGTGATTGAAATTGGGAGCCCGGGTTTTTGTTACCTTTTTTTTTTTTATTTTTCGGGAAGTGTGTTCTTTGTGGGGCCTGAGTTCGATTGTCATGTGATCAGGGTTTTGGTGGGGCAGTGTTTGGGGTTTGATATAATAACTTTTATGGACGGTGATTTAGATATTGGGGTTTTGATTAAATTTATGTTAAAATTTTAGGGGGGGTCAGTAAAGGAAAAATAAACGAGGGGTTTCATTTTGTTGGGGATCATTGTTTTAAGTCAGGTGGAGTTTTGTCGGGGTGAACGTTTTTAAAGGGGTTGTGCCCAAATTTTAGTTGTAAATAGTTTGTAGTTCGTTGAAAAAAATTTTAGGGAAACGATTTTGGAGGGGTTTTCCTGCACAGGGATTGGATTGGGGGGTTTAAATGTGCAGTGGGGGGGCCAAAGGTTAATTGGTTGTCGAATTTGGGTTTTTACGGGAGTACGGTTTCCGGGGACTATTTAATTCATATTGGTGTCTTTTTTTACTTTGTTTTTCGGGTCATGGTTCTCGACGCGGGGGGTTTCGTGCGCCGGGTTTGGGCTGTATCTGGGACGTTTCGCGGGTTTTGGGCAGGACAGTGGTCCCCTATGGGGTTTGAAGTTGTTTTTTTTTTTTTAAATAAATGACAGTCGTAAACATGCAGGGATGTATGTGTTTGGGACAGAAAAAAAGGGTTGGAGAAAAAAATCTTTGGTTGCAGGGAGACCCGTCCCCCTGATGGGAATTTTTGGGGTCGGAAAGAAAGGGGTTTGGGAAAGTTTAAGGCGGGTAAACTCGCAGGTTTATGAATTTAAAAACGGAGGATTGGGGGAAGCAAAGTAAAATTGTATGAAGTATGGTTGTGTTGGCATAACAAGGATTTTAACCCCCCGGGGTTTTTTATGCAAAGGATGACATGAGAATGGGGTGCTGGTGGAAATTTTGGGGGGAACAAAACTGTTTTTGATTTTGTTATAATTGGGAAAAGGGAAAGAGGGATTTAAGGAAAAAAGTGAAGGGTTGGGCTGCGAGCCGATTCTTTTTTTTATGAATTTTGCTTTTGAACTGGGGAACCGTTAGAAAATTTATAAGTTTTTTTTTTTTCTTTTGTTGGGTTTTTTTTTTTGAAGTTTATTTTATGATTATGTGTGGGAAAAATTTTCCCTTTTGAGTTTTCCCATTTTCTTAAATTTAAATTTTGTATTTCCCAAAGGGGACCCCTGGAGTCCGTTTTTGGGTTCTTAGTTTTGGGTTTTTTTTCTCGAGAAATTTTGGGGTGTCAAATTTTTGATGTGTGGCCATAATTTTATGAGTAAAAGCGTGGTTGGGGCCCCCAGGGAAAAATATTTTTTTGTTTTCTGGGGGTAAGGGTTTTGGGGGAAATGGATTGGGTAAAAACCCAAAATAAGGGGTTTGGGGGGTGCATTCCCCAAAAATTTAAGGGGTCACTCTCCCTGCCCGGGGTGGGAAAATAGGCAAGGGGATGTAAGAGTTAAGGGTTTACCCGGTTTCTTATGGGCCTTGATGGCTCGGGTTTAAAAGCCAAAATTAAAAGTAGTGGCCCCAAGTTGTGTCAAGGGAGGTTTTTCCGGTTTCCCTCCTTTAGGGTGGGGGGCCCGAAACCCCCGCAGGGCTGTGCCGCGTGCCGGGGAGGGTGAGCGGGGGGCGCCAGTTGCCTGTGCTTTTCCCAGGGAGGGGAAACCATCCAGGCCTCGGCCGTCTTTCGGCTACCGGGGGGTTTTTCCCGGGGTTTTCCCCGCCACCTGGTTTCTTACCCCGGGTTCCCGGCCTTTCCCGTGGGGGGGGGCGGGCCCCCAGACCCTTTCCCCCACCCTCAGTGTTTTGGGGGGCCTTTTTAGGGGGAGGTTTTTTCCCTTTGAGCCCCCCGGACTGTGCGGGGGGGCGTCTGGTGTGGGGTAGGTGTCGTTTCCCAGGCGGAAAAGAGGGAGGTTTAGTTTTGCGAGGAGCCCGGTCGCGCCCGGGGGGTGGATCTTTCCCGGGGGGGGGGGAGTTTGTTTTTTGGGGGGCCACGGTCAGGCCCGGGGTGCAGAGTCTTCCCGGGAGGTGTCAGCCGTGGGGGGGGTCAAAGCACCCGCGCCGAGGACTGGAGCTCTCCCGGGGCCCGGATGGGGGTCCCCTAGGGGGGGGGTTTTTGCGGGGTGTAGTGTTAGGGAAATAGGGGTTTTTGGGTGTTAGTACTGCCTCCTTTTGGGACGGGGTGGCCAGCACAGTTTTTAGAAAACTTGGGCGCTGCCTCCCCTTTGGGAAAGCGGGACCAGGCGATTTGTGGGCCCGGGGTCAAAAAGGGGGAAGGGGGGGTCCTGGGGGGGGAGGGGGGACCCCCGGGGGGGGGTTGGTTTGCGTTTAAATTTAGAGGGCCTTGGGTTTTTTTTCTTGTCCTATTAGTTAGCCACCCCCCGTGTGGGGCTATCTCTGCGTCCCTAGGTCGCCCGTGATTTACCGCAATTTTTGTTTTAGTATAGGTTAGGGTTTTAGGGTCGTAGTAGGGTAGGGTGGGGCAGGGGAAAGAAGGGGGGGAAAAAGGGGTGTGGTTGGGAGATGGGGCGTGGGGAGTGGTGGCCCCCCTTTGGGTTTTTTGGGTGTTTTTTGAAAATAAAGAGGTGCGGTGATTTTAAAAGGGGGTTTTGGGTTAAAGGGGGCCTGGTTTTTCCGCTCTAGTGTTGGGAATAGGTTTTTGGGGTAGGGGTGGGAGGGCCCCTCCCCGGGTTAAACGACCGTGCCCAATTTAGGAAAGGATGAATGGGATGAAAAGGAAAACCAAACACCCAAACTGAAGCCAGGTTAAAAAATGGGGGAATTTTATGGGTTTTGTGTCCCCCCGAGATTTTTTTTTTTGAAAAGCCGGAGCTCCCCTAACCCTCACCCAAGGGTTCCCTTTTTAAATTGTTCAATGTTTGTTTTGTAAAGGGGGGTTTTATCCAAAAGGGAAGGGTAAGCAAATTTTAAAAAACCGGTTTATTAAAAAAAAGGGATAGGAAAACCCAAGGGAAACCCAAATTTTAGAGGTTTTTTTATTATTAGGGCAACAGTAAAAGTTATTCCCCCATTTTTTTAAAAGCAAGGTTAACAAATGGTTTTGGGGAAAATAAAAAGATTTTTTAGAAAAGTCAAGCAGGATTTCGTAAGAAATTTAAATTACTGTGGATCGATTTTCAATCCCTTTACTTATTTTTCAAAAGTGTTTTTTGAGCAAAAAAAGGGCCCAAAAAATTTTATGTTGCTTAAGGGTTTACTTTTCCAAAAGGGGGCCCCTTTTTTTTTGGGGCGCCACGCCCCAAACTTCTTGAAAGTTTGAGGAAAACAAGGATCAGAAGGGGGAAAATTTTTTTTAGTTTTTTACTTTCTTTTGTTCTTCCCTGTTATGTGTGT
>CM031609.1:30695283-30707783 GCA_018398815.1 Conus ventricosus | reverse complement strand
TGTCTCTGAACCACCCCTTCTGAGCTAGTAGTGCTTTGAGTCCAGGCTGGAAGATGACTTTGGCAATGGTTTTATTTGCCATCCGATCTCTTTTTTCAGGCACACCGGTCACTCCAACTGCTAACAGCATTATGAACATCACTGGTAATGTCATCTCTTGATTGACTGTCTATCTATTTTTACTCTCTCCCGCATTCTCTCTCTCACCCTCTACAACCGATAACATGTGCATATGTGCGTATATTCCCTCATGCATGTGTGTTGTTGTATACATTTTTATAAAGGTGATTTGAGCTCATTATGATATAGCGTTAAATCATATGTGATTGTCCCCTTTGTCTAAAAAGGCTGTACAGTTAGCAAACAATACAAAAGTGTCAGTGTCAGTGTGTGCGAGTATCTCTCTCTATCCCTCTCTATTTCTGTTTGTCTGTCTGTCTCTCTCCGTTTTCTTCTTTCCCTCTCTCTCCCTCTCTGTCGTTGAACCACCCGTTATTGAGCTAGTAGCGCTTTGAGGTCAAGCTGCAATTTGAAGTTTTCAGCAATAATAGTTGGGAGAAACATTTGTCTCATTATTTTAATGAATTCACCAATGTAATTTTTTTTTGTGTTTTCAACAGTGGTTGTATTGGCATTTACTCCCTTTTTCAGGCACTCCTGTCACTCCAACTGATAACAGCACTACAAACATCACTGGTAATTGCCATCCCTTGATTGGTTGTCCATCTATCATACCTCTCACTCTCTTTCCTTCTCTCTCCCCACCTCTCTCCTCTCTCTTCTCTCTGTCTGACTGTTCTCTCCTCTGTGTCTGTTTGTCTGTCTGTCTGCTGTCTGTCTCCTCCTCTCTCCCTCTCTCCTCTCCTCTCCTCTCTCTCTCTCTCTCTCTCTCTCTCTCTTTCTTTGACAACAACCTTTTTCCAGACTAGTAACGTTTTTGAAATCACAATTAAATGTTGATTCCCACCAAAACGGACGCAGTCAATAATAGTTAGGAAAACAATTATTTTTCCGCTTGCCTAATGGCGTCATCCATGAACGTTCTCTTTTCATTTACAGTAGTGGTCTTATTTCACGTGCATTTCCTTCTATTCCAACTGCTAACACCACCGTAAACATCTCAGCTATGTCATCAACTAATTGACTTCTCACCTGTCCTCTACTCAGTGTCTCTGTCTCAGTTCTCTCTTGCTCTCTCTTTCTCTCCCCCCTCTCTCTCTCTCTGTATCTCTCTCGCTATCTTGCTCCCTCTCTATATATCACTACGTCTCTCAGTCTCTCTTTTGTTTTAGTATCTATCTCTCTGGCTGTCTCTCTGCCTCCATCTCTCTCTCTCTCCCTCCTTTAAACCACACTATATTTGAGCTAGTAGTGCTTTAAGTTCAGGATGCAATTTAGAGTTTCCAGCGATAATAGTTAGAAAAATAAAATACATTTCTCTTTGTTGTGTTCGATTCACCATGTGTTGTCAGCAGTGGTTTTATTGCCATCCATATCCTTTTACAGGAACTCCTGTCATCTCCAACTGATAACAGCACTATGAACATCACTGGTAATTTATTTCTTGACTGACTGTCCATCTCTCTCTCCCCTCCCTCTCTCTCTCTCTTCTCTCTCTCTCTCTCTCCCCACTCTCTCTCTCTCTCTCTCTCTTTCTCTCTCTCTCTCTCTTTTCTCTGTCTCTCTTCTCTCTCCTCTCTCCTCTCTCTTCTCTCTCTCTCTCTCTCTCCCTCTCTTTAATCTAATTTTCTTCCCAACAAATTTGGAGTCCCACAAGGGTCAGTATTAGGTCCTCTGTTGTTTTCATTTTACATCAATGATCTGCCATTGTACTTGAAAATAAACAGCGAAATGTTTCGCTGATAATACAACTTAGACACAAGTAATTTTATGCCCAACAGGTTTGCAGTGACATCCAAGAAAACATCAATCTTTTGGTTAAATGGACACGATTTAATCACAGGGCTATCCATCCTCAAAAAACTAAATTCATGATGATAACTACTAACAGAACTCAAATTCTAAGCCAGAATCTACCAGTACTTTGATTTCTCAGAAACCATCGAAGAAGTATCCAGTCACAAAGTCGTAGGAATAAAAAATAGATAATAATCTAACGGGTCAAAACACTTAGAGTCTTTATCTAAAAACGTGCAAGAAAACACATCTTCTAAAAAGGATTAAGAACTTCTTAAATTTGCATGCAAAAAAAACTATTTTTCACTCTTTTTCAGCCTATTATCGACTATGCCCAACACTTTGGGACTCAGCGAGCAAGAATTCACTCAAACCACTAATTAGCCTTCACAAAAGAGCTGTCAAAGTAACATTAGGTCATCCATCTTCACTGGTAGATTCAGACTATAAGCAATCAGGGCATTCTCCCATTTAAGCCAAACTTCTATACAAAAAAAGGACTCTTTATGCATAAGGTACTCCATGGAAATGCTCCACTTTCTCCAACAAATATTTTCACTTTTAACGACTATCGACATTCACATAAAATAAACCTCCCGTTTGCCATGTTTAAATCTATACAAGTCTAGTCTGGGGTTTTCCCGGGGGGTTGGCTATGAACCATATTTCCTAAAGAATTTAAAAAAATCAATCAAACTTTAAAAAGTTCAAGCCCTAATTTTCACAAATATCTTATGAATGTCTCAGATTTGACTGCACAATACCCGAAAATGTATTGATAATCTCAATTCATATTCTATACTCAGAGGCATAAAAAACGCGAAAACAAACTGTAATAGAAATTTTGATGTAATTTGGCTACCGATTCCTTTGAACTGGTAATAGAAAGTGAGAAAAAGCAATCGACACACCGCAAAAGTGTCCTTTCAAGTTCATTCTGGTAGAAAATAAGGTCACATGAACTTGACCTTGACCCTGTGTTAACACAGAATGTCAGTATCGGGTGTACCACCTCGAGCATTGATCACAGCTGTGCACCTGCGGTACATCGAGCGCACCAAGTGTTGGTCTGCCTCTGGGACTTGCCACCACACCTGGCCCACAGCAACAGCAAGCTGAGCTGGGGTCTGGGGTTGAGCTGGTTCAACTGCCTCTGAAGGGCATCCCAAAATGCTCTATGGGTTAAGGTCGGAGACGGGCTGGGTGAGGCAGCAAAATTGATGTTGTTCTGCCTCAGGAAGTTCTGCGTAGCACGGGCAGTGGCGCCTTGCTTTTGTCCTGCTGAAACAGTTTCTGTGGATGCCGCTGGAAATGCGGCAGGAAGGGGGGGCCTCAGGACTTGGTTCGATGTAATGAACAGCAGTGACCCCTTTAAACCCCACGTCCTGGCCCCCACATTCTGGAAGATGACGGGCCCCAAAATACACGATTTTGCTGATAGCCCCCCCAATCATGATGCTTTCACCACCCCATGGGTCCCTTTCGGTGATGTTGGCATCCGTGAAGCGTTCCCCCGCTCTTCTCCAGATCCGGATGCGGCCATCGCCTGGGCCCGACGCAGAACCGGCTTTCATCACTGAAGAGGACTCGGCCCCAGTCCCCGATGGCGCCAATGCACGTGGATCTGTGCCCACGCAGACGGTTCTGGCGATGCTGGAGTGTCAGGATGGGTCGCCGGCTGGACGCCTGCATTGGAGACCAACTGTTTTTCAGTCGGCGACGCACGGTCCGGTTGCTGTTTGGGCCTGCCATGGTTCCGACGGTGTTCCTGGCTGTGTTGGCAAGCGGTTTGTAAGGCTCCCGTCGATGCTGACGAAGAAGATGGCGGTCTTGGGCTGCTGTGGTGACCCTCGTCTGCCGCTCCTCGGTCTGTCATCAGTGGTGTTTCTTGCTTGAAAGCGGTCCAGAAGGCGATAGCCCGTGGAAATGTGGACTCCGAATGCGATAGCGACCGCCTCATTGGAACCCCGGCCTGCATTGCCCCCTTGCTATGCAACGATCTTGACGAGAAAGTCTCGGCTTTAAATGTTGGCGCCTCTGGAAGGGATGATTTGAACTTTTTGGGGTTTGGAAATTTATAGCCCCACAATGGGGCCACATTGAGTTGCAATTCACATTGATGCACTGGCGTAGGTAGTCCACAGGGCAAATGCACTCCTCGTGCCAAAAACGCTGACCCGGCAACATTCACCCCACTGTTACAAAGGTTACAACCGGCCAAGACACCACGTACTGCTAATGTTGAAACGTGCCAACGACTTTTGCTTACGTCCTTTTTCACAATTTGAACAATCGTGCACTGTCTCTATTTTTTTTCGCGTTTTTTTATGCCTCTGGTATATTTAACAAAAAAGTGATGTTCGAAGTTGACTTAATTCTACGCAAATTGCAGTGATCATCCGTGCCATTAATTGTGTTTTTTCAAAGTTTTTCGTAGTGATTATCTATATCTCCTTCAATTGTCTTTCTCTTCCTTTATCTCTGCTTTCTTTCGCCAGTCGTGGGTCGGTCGTCGTCAGTCGGTGGGTCTCTCCTCTCTCCTCTCCTCTCTCTCTCTCTCCCCTCTCTCTCTCTCTCTCCTCTCTCTCTCCTCTCTCTCTCTCACACTCCCCCCTATTGCCCTGATCATCTTTTCTCGTTGTTGTTGTTGTTTTGTTGTTGTTGTTGTTGTTGTTGTTGTTGTTGTTGTTGGTGGGGGTGGTGGTATTCACTGGTTTCTTTTCCTTCTATCTCTTTTTTGTCAAAGGTTCCCATGCAAGGAATTGTTGCATTTTTTTTTCTGATTTGCTTTTAACTATATATCGATTTTTTCCCCCCAGAGGGCTGGATGTAAAAAAAGTATTCATGCTTAATCCACTACCCTCTAAATAAAAATTCGTCGTTCGTTCGTTCGTTCGTTCGTTCTCTCTCTCTCGTTCTCTCTCTCTCCCCCCTTTCCTCTCCCTCTCTCTCTGTCTCTCTCTCTCTCTCTCTCTCCCCTCTCTCACCTTTTCTCTGTCTTTCTCTCCCCTTTGTCTCTCTACCTCTCTCTTGGTCTCTCCCCTCTCTCTCTCTCTCCCCTCTCTCTCTCTCTCTTTTTCTCTCTCTCCTCCCTCTCTTTCTCTCACCCTCTCCCTAGTTCACCCCTTTTTTCCAGCCTAGTAGCGTTTGAAATTCCCCAATGGAAAATTTTAAATTTTTAATGCAATAAAAGAGAGAGCAATAGATAATCGTTAGACAAAATAATCCGTTTTTTCTTCATTATGTTTTTTTTTAGGAACTCCTGTCCTCCAACTGAAACAGCACTATAAACATCACTGGTGATATTTCGTTTGATTTACTGTTTCCCTCTGTCTTTTCTCTCTGTCGGTCTTAATCTCCTCTCTTCCTCCCCCACCCCGTCTCTCTCTCACTGCCTCCATCTCTATCTCTCCCCTCTCCTCTCTCTCTCTCTCCTCTCCTCTCTCTCTCTCGCTCTTTCCTCTCTCTCTCTCTCCCTCTCTTCTCTCTTCTCCCTCTCCCTAGTTTTCACCCTTTTCCCAAACCTAGTAGCGTTTGAAATCTTTATGCCAAAAAACAGAGAGAGCAATAGATAATCGTTAAAAAAATAATCAGTTTTTTCTTCATTAAGTTTTTTTGGGGAAATCCTGTCACTCCAACTGATAACAGCACTATAAACATCACTGGTGATATTTTCGCTTGATCGACTGTCCTTCGTCTTTACTCTCTGTCACTCTTATCCTCTCCCCCTCCCCACCCCGCTCTCTCTCACTGCCTCCACCTCACACTCTCTCTCTCTCCCCTCTCCCCCTCTCTCTCTCTCCCCTCCCTCTTTTCCCCTCTCTCTCTCCCCTCTCCTCTTCTCTATCTCTTCCCTCTCTCCTCTCTCTCTCTCTCCCCTCCCCTTCTTCTCTCTCCTCTCTTTTTTTGATCTCCTGTCACCCAACTGATAACAGCACTATAAACATCACTGGGGATATTTTCGCTTGATCAACTGTCCGTCCCGTCTTTACTCTCTGTCACTCTTTCTCTCTCTCTCCCCACCCCGTCTCTCTCTCACTGCCTCCATCTCTCTCTCTCTCTCTCTCTCTCTCTCCTTCATCTTCCCCTCTCTCTCTCCCCCTCTCCTCTCTCCTTTTCTTTCTCTCTCTCTCTCTGTCTTTTTTTTCTCCCGATCTTCCTCCTTCCCTTCACCATGCTCTGTCCCGTCTGTCTGTCTGACTGTCGATCTGTCTGTCTCTGATTTGTCCCCACAGTCACCCTGTCCTGCCTCTGTTTTTTCTATCGCTCTCTTAGCATCTGTCTCTCGTCTCTGTCTCTGTCCTCTTCCTTTTTTTCTTCTCTTTTCCTCTCCTCTCTCTCTCCTCTCTCTCATCTCCTCTCTCTCTCTCTCTCTCTCTCTCTGTCTTTTCTCACTCTGTCTCTCTTCTCTGTCTGCAGTCTCTGGTGTGTGTGTGTGTGGTGTGTGTGTGTGCGTGTGTGTGTGTGTGTGTGGGGTGTGTGTGTGTGTGTGGGGTGTGTGGGGTGTGTGTGTGTGTGTGTGTGTGTCGTATTGTCTCTGAACCACCCCTTCTAGCTAGTAGTGCTTTGAGTCCAGGCTGGAAGATGACTTTTGGGAAAGGTTTTAAATTTTCCATCCGATCTCTTTTTTAGGCACACTGGTCACTCCAACTGCTAACAGCACTAAGAACATCACGGTAATGTCATCTCTTGATTGACTGTCCATCTATTTTACTCTCTCCCGCATTCTCTCTCTCACCCTCTACAACCGATAAACATGTGCATATGGCGTATATTCCCTCATGCATGTGTGTTGTTGTAAAATAAATTTTTAAAAGGTGAAATTTTAGCTCATTTATGATACAGCGTTAATCATATATGATTGTCCCCTTTGTCTAAAAAGGCTGTACAGTTAGCAAACATTATTTTAATGAATTCACCCATGTAATTTGTTTTGTGTTTTCAACAGTGGTTGTATTGGCATTCACTCCCTTTTTTCAGGCACTCCTGTCACCCCAACTGATAAACAGCACGACAAACATCACTGGTAATTGTCATCTCTTGATTGGTTGTCCATCATCATAAACCCCTCACCTTCCTTTCCTTCCCCTCCCCACCTCTCCTCTTCTCTCTCTCTCTCATCTCTCTCCCCTTTTCTCTCTTTCTCTCTGTCTGACTGTCTGTCTCTCTGTGTCTGTCTGTCTGTCTCTCTCTCTCTCTCCCCTCTCTCTCTCTCTCCTCTCTCTCTCTCTCTCTCTTCTTTTCTTTCTTTGAAAAGCACCTTTTTTTCCCGTCTAGTAACGTTTTGAAATCACAATTAACTGTTGATTCCCACCAAAACGGGACGCAGTCAATAAAAAGTTAGGAAAACAATTATTTTTCTGCTTGCCCTAATGGCGTCATCCATGACTCTCTTCATTACAGTAGTGGTCTTATTCACGTGCATTTCTTCTATCAACTGCTAACACCACCGTAAACAATCAGCTAGTCATCAACTAATTGCTTCTCACCTGTCTCTACTCTGCTATTCTCTGTCTCCCCAGTTACTTCTCTCCCCCGGACCCTCTCTTTCTCGGCTCTCCCCCACCCCGCCTTTTCCCCCTGCCCTTTTGTCTCTTGTCTCTTTCTTTTGGCTCTCTCTCCTCTCTTTCACTCTCTCTCTCCTCTCTGTTTTGTATCTGTCTCTCTCTGTCTCTGTCCTGTCATCTGTTTCTCTGTCTCTTTACCCACTATTTTTGCGTGTAGTGTGTAGTTAGGTGTTGTGTTTCCCGAAACCCTACTGACAAAAAACTTTAGTCCAGGTTGAAGATTCACCATTTTGTCAATGGTTTTATTTGCCATCCATCCTTTTTTCAGGAACTACTGTCACTCCAACCGTAACAGCACTATGAACATCACGGGTAATGTTATTTCTTGACTGACTGCCCATCTTTTTCTCTCTCTCCGCTTCTCTCCTCTCTCCCTCTCACCTACTTTGCATTGTCTTATATTCCCTTCTTCTGTCTTGTGTCTTTTTTTTAAGCCTCCATTTTGAGCTCATTCTTGATCAGTCTTAAATCATCTTGTTTCTCCCCTCTCTCTCTCTCTTCTAACATTCTTTTTCTGATTCCCCATTTTTGTTTTTCCTCCTTTTAAACCCAGTTGTTGTCTTCTGCATTCGACTGTCTTCCTGTTTTTCCAGGCACCCTGTCTCTGCCTCTGATTTTTTTCGCTCCTTGGGAATGTCATCTCGTCATTGGTTTGCCCATCTGTCTCTCTCATTTCTCTTCTCCTTCTCTCCCACCTCTCTCTCTCTCTCTCTCTCTCTCTTCTCTCTCTGTCTCTCTCTCTGTCTGCACTGTGTGTGTGTGTGTCTGTGTTGTTGGTTGTGTGTCTGTGTGTGTGTGTGTGTGTCGTCTCTGTCTCTCCCCCTTCTAGCTTAGTGCTTTGACCAGGCTTTTCCAGTCTTGGAACGTTTTTTTTGCAAACCCACTTTTTTAACCCCGGTGATCCCAAACCAAACGGACGCAGTCAATCATAATGTTAGGATAACTGATTATTTTTCTCTGCTTCCTCTAGTCTCACCCATCTACAACCGATTTACATTGCATATGGCTTATTTCATGTGCATTTTTCTATTATATGCTAAAACCCAGCTTTAAACATCTAGGCTATTGTCATCAACTTAAGTTAAAAACATTATTTACCTGTCCCTAACTCAGTGTTTGTTCATGTTGTTCATTCACCCCTCTTTCTCTCCACTCCCCTTCTCCTCTGTATCGCTCTCACTCTCTCTTTGTCTCTCTGCCCCCTTGGTGTCTCTCTCTATCTCTCTCATCCCTCTTTCTCCTCCCCACCCCTCTCTCTGTCTCTGTATCTCTCGCATCTCTCTTCTCTCTGTATAACTGTCTAGTCTCTCTGTTTTGTCTGTCTGTCTGTCTGTCTGTCTGTCCTCTCCTCCTCCTCCTCTCTCTCTCCTCCCTTTAAACCACCTTTTTCCAGTCTTTAAGTTTAAAATCAAATTTAAGTTTCCCAAAACGATAAAAAGTTTTAGAAAAAAAACATATTTTGTTTTGCTTGCCTAATCGTTCACCATGAACTGTCGCTGTTTTCATTTCCCATATTCTTTTTCAGGCATCCTTCATCCAACTGCTAACAGCCCCGTAAACATCCTGGTAATTATCAATAATTGACTGCTCCCTTCTCTCTCTTCTCTCTCGTCTCTCTCGATCTCCTTCTCTCGCTCCCCTCTCTCTCTCTCTCCCCCTCTTTCTTTCCTCCCCCCCTCTCTCTCTTCTGTCTTTCTCTCTCTTTGCCTCTCACCTCTCTCTGTCCTCTCTCTTCTCCTCTGCTCCTCTCTTATCTCACACGTCTCTCTCTCTCTGTTTTTAGTCTCCCTATCTCTCTGCTGTCTCTCTGCCTCCATCCTATTCGCCTCCCTTTAAACCACCTATATTTCGCAATTACTGATTTAATTTCATGGCATGCAAATTAGAGAGTCCAATAATAGTGTAGAAAAAAACATATTTTCTGTTTGTTGGAACCCCGACTCCACCATACTGCACTCAACATTGGTTTTTCGTTTGATGACCTTCCGTCTTCTTGACCCCTTACTCCAACTGATCACCACGCACCGTATCTTTTCTACTGACTGCCCTCCCTCCCTCCCTCATCTCTCTCTCTCTCTCTCTCTCTCCTCTTCTCTCTCTCTCCTCTCTCCCTCTCTCTCTCTCTCTCTGTCTCTCTCTCTCTTCCTCCACCTTTTTCTCAGCGATCTCTTTTGTGTTCCCAATCTTGTCTTTCTGTATGTCCTGAATCTCAATTATTTTCTCTCCTCTTTTAATCCTCGACCTCCCTATTCCCCTTTTTCCCCAGCCAGTTGCGTTTAGAAATACCTGGAATTTTTCTTTTAAAAACAGAGAACCCCTTATTCGTTAGAAAACGTCAACTTCAATGTTTAAATCATGTCACTCTAATGATGAACAATTACAACATCACTGGTGTTTAATTTCGTTGATGACTGTCCGTCTGTCCCTTTCTCTTATATCTCTCTGTCTCCACCCCGTCCCTCCACTAGCCTTCCCTCCCTCTGTGTCTCCTTCTCTCTGTCCTGTATTTTCTTTTCTATTCTGTATTCTTTATCGTCTGTCTGTCTGTCTGTCCTCCCTCCCTCTCTGTCTTCTCCCCCAATTTACCACTACTCTGTGTTTTGTCTTCCCAAAACATTTTTTTGCATAGAAATGGAAATGAGGAGAATTCATTTTTCCCGTTTTTAGCAGTAAACCTTTTTATTTGGCTTTCCATTACATTTTTCAGGAACCTTGTCATTCCAACTGTCAACAAAACTGTAAAACAGAATGTCAGCTTTTGATAAACTATTTCCTCATGTTTACTCTCTCTTCTGTCTCTCCTTTTCTCCTCTCTCTTCCTGTATCTCTCGTCTCCCCTCTCCCTCCCCTCCTTTCTACTCCCTCGGTCTCTTCTCTCTGTACTGTTTTCCAACTGTATTACCAGTAATTCGTTTTAGTTTCCCAATGACTTGTAACCTTTCCGCACACTATCTAGTCCCCTTTTGTTGCCATCTGCTCAACACATTTAAATTTGACTCCCAAGTCATTGATTGAGTGCATTTTTCCCGAATTGTTAGCAACACGTCATGAACATTTCAGACTATGTCACCCCAACTAACAGATGTACACCTGTCTTCATCTTGTACTTCTCTCTCTCTACTCTCTCTCTCTCTCCTCTCTCCCTCTCTCTCCTCTCTCTCTCTCCTCTCTCTCTCCTCCTCTCTCGCTCTCTCTCTCGTCTCCTGCTTCCTCCTCCCTCCAACCATATTCAGGCGTTCTTTTTTCTACTTGTAATTTGAACACTAAGTCCTTTTGTTCCCTCTACAACTCATTGTCGCTTTCAGACTCCGAATCACTGTATGGTCGCTTTTGTCCTCTGCACTCTTTTGCTATTGTCACACTCTTTCTCTCTCTCTTCCTTCTCTCTGTCTCCTCTCTCTCCCCTCTCTCTCTCTCTCTCTCTCTCTCTCTTGTCTCCCCTTACCTCCTCTCTTCACCTTCTCTGTCGTCGTCTGTCTATCCCTGTATTTCTTCCTTCAGTCTTCTCTGTCTGTCTCTGTCTTCTCTCTCGATCTCTCTTCTCGTCTCTCTTCTCCTCTCTCTCTCTTTTTCTGTCGCTCTTTTAGTATCTGTCTCTCTGTATCTCCTCTCTCTCGTGTCTCCGTCACTCTGTCTGTCTCTTTCTCTCTCTCTCTCTCTCTCTCTCTCTCTTCTCTCTCTCTCTCTCTCTTCTCTCACTTCTCTCTCTCTCTCTCTCTCTTTCTCTCTTGTCTCGCCCCACTGAACACTCCCTTTCTGCTTCAACATTCTCTGGAAGTCGTTTTGGTCAAAATCCCTGTATTGATTACATCATCTTTGTTCTCTTATTCCGGCATGCTTCTCTTTTCTCCGTTCTCTCTTTTCTCAGAACTTCTGTGCTCCATTTAACATCTATCAACTCCTTAATGTCTCTCTTATTGACTGTCCATCATCTGTCAATCTCTCCCCCCCCTCTCTCTCACTTCCTCTCTCTCTCTCTCCTCTCTCTCTCTCTCTCTCTCTCTCTCTCTCTCTTCTTCTCTTTTCCCTCTCCCAACACCCCTTCTAGCTAGTAGGTTTAAATTTCCCAACTGGAAATTGTTTTTATGCAATACATAATGGAAGGATAAATCAAAAAATTATAGTTTTTTTTTTCCATTGTTTTTTTTTTTTTAGGAACCCTGTGACTCCAACTGATACAGCACTAAAAACATCACTGGTAATTTTCTTGATTGACTGTCCGTTTTTATCTTTCATTATTCTTCTCTCCCCACCCCGTCTCTCTCTCACTTCCTCTCTCTCTCTCTCTCTCTCTTCTCTCTCGTCTCTCTCTCTCTCTTTCTCTCTCTCTCTTCTCTCTCCCTCTCCCAATTTTTCCACTACAGCCCTTTTGTTTCCAACTAACGTTTAAAAATTTTCATACAAATGGAAAATTTGAGCCAAAATAAAAATCAATATTAATCTTTTAAATATAATCACTTTTTTCTTCATATGTTTTTTTTTTGGAATCCTTTTTCCTCCAACTGATAACAGCACACAAACATCACATGGTAATGAGCTTTCGTTTATGACTGTGTCTGTCTTACTCTCTGCCCACTCTGTCTCTCTCTCTCTGTCTTCTGTCTGCCGTCCCTCTCTCTCATCTCTCTGTCTCCCCCCCCCCCACCCTTTCTTCCCCCTCTCGTCTTTTCTCTTTCCTGTATTTCTCTCTGTCTTCTGTAATTCTTTTCTTCTGTCGTCTTCCATTTTCCTCTTCTTCTTCTCACCAATTTTTACCACCGTCTGGCAGTCTTTTGTGTTCGCCAACAAACATTTTGATCTACAAATAACATTGAGATTAACAATCAATTTTTTCGATTTTATCCAGTAAACTTTTTTGCGGTTTTTCATCCCAATTTTTTCAGGAACCCTTTACTCCAACGTAACACAACTGTAAACATCACTGGTAATTATCATCTGTTTTATTGTCGCTGTCCTTTCAGTCTTTTCTCTCTCGTCTCTTCTTCGTCCCTCTCTCTCTCTCTCTCTCCACTCTCC
>CM031609.1:30670283-30677783 GCA_018398815.1 Conus ventricosus | reverse complement strand
TCATTACGTAGTGGTCTTATTCAACGTGCATGCCATTAAACAGAAACCCCTTTATTCCAAAGCTAGAAACCCATTAAACATCTCAGGCTATGGTCATCACTAATTTGACTTCTCACCTGTACGTCTACTCAGTTCTTGGCTCCCAGTCGTCATCTCTCTCTCTCTCTCCTCTATCTTGACTCTCATCGTGCTCTCTCTCCTCTCTCGCATCTCTCTCCTCTCTCTCTGTCTCTCTCTGTCATCTTGCTCTCTATATCCCTCCCACATCTGTCAGTCTCACTCTGATTAGTATCTACTCTCTGTCTGTCTCTCGCCTCTCTCTCTCTCTCTAACTTCACTTAGACCACCGCTCTTTGGGAATGGTTGAGTTCAGGTGCAGTTTAAGTTCCAGCGATAAATTAGAAAAAAAAAATATTTCTCCTGTAAAAGACGCGAAACCATAGATACCTATTACTAAATTCATAACTGTATCGATACTGTTGAATTAACTACAGATAATAGATTGCCTGGAAGCTTATATGATTTTACGACCGATCAAGAACAAAAGAAATTGGTCAAATTCGATTAAATTTCAATATGGATAGGTTATGTTTGGATAACAAGCGTGCAAATGATAAATTATTTGTATGTGAATTTAAGGACAGATTGATTGCGCTGGTAGGAATCATAAAAATAGCAATAGATTTACCGTGTATCGGACATTTTGTACGGTACACGATGTTAAACTTTATCTGCGAATGGATTTAGGCAAATACTTGAAGTTTGCTATGACCAAATTCAGACTGGGAATTTCAGACATTGCACAACACCGGTATCGTTACAGTAAATATACTGGAATGGATTTTACGTGGCCACTATGCAATAATGGTAAAGAAGACGAACTGCATTTTGTTTTATACTGCTCTATGTTATCTGGTCTAAGAGTGCAGTATATACCAGTTAAGTTTTCCAGGGATCCCTGTCATATTCGGTTAAGTTTGCTTATGGCATTTCAGAATGAAAGCATAGTAAGAAATTTCTCAGTTTATTTGTTTGAGGCATTTCAGTTTCGATCAGCTATGACTTCATGAGAGAGAAGTCCATTCAGTCTTTCTGGTGTTCTGTAAAATGCATACACTGTTGTTACGTTCTCCATACCCCCTTCATAAGGGGCAGTGGCCTTTCTTGAATACACCATCTGAGTTCTGAATTCTGAGTTCTCTGTTCACTGTCTCTCTCTCTCTCTCACTCTCTCTCTCTCTCCTCCCTCCCTCCCTCTCTCTCTCTCTCCTCTCTCTCTCTCTCTCCTCTCTCCTCTCTCTCTCTCTCTCTCTCCTCTCTCTCTCTGAACCACCCCTTCTGAGCTAGTAAGACTTTGAGTTCAGGCTGGAAGATTACGTTTTAAGCAGTAATAATTTGAATGGATTAAATCATGTCATTTGTTTTTCCTATTTTCGGCAGTGGTTTTATTTGGCATCCGTTCTCTTTTTCAGGAACTCCTGTCACTCCAACTGATAACAGCACTGTGAACATCACTGGTAATGTCATCTCTTGATTGACTGTCCATCTATCTTTACTCTCTCATTCTCTCACTCTCTCTCCCCTCTCTCTCTCCCTCTCTCTGTCACTGTCTGTCTGTCTGTCTGTCTGTCTCTCTCTCTCTCTCTCTCTCTCCTCTCTCTCTCTCTCTCTCTCTCTCTCTCTCTCTCTCTCTCTCTGCAACCGATAACAGCATGCGCATGTGCATGTGTGCGCATATGCCTTCGTGCATGTGTGTTGGTGTATACATTTTTTTTTTATAAAGGTGATTTGAGCTCATTTATGATATACCAGTAAATCATATGTGATTGTACGCCTTAGTCTAAGAAGGCTGTACAGTTAGCAGACAAGAAAAAAGTGTCAGTGTCAGTGTGTGTAAGTGTCTCTTTATCTCTCTCTGTTTCTGTTTGTCTGTCTGTCTCACTTTCCCTCTCTCTCCCTCCCTCTCTGTCTTTGAACTACCCATTATTGAGCTAGTAGTGCTTTGAGTTTTCAGCAATACCAGTTGGGAGAAACATTTGTTCTCTTTATTTTAATGGCTTCATCCATGTAATTTCTTTTTTGTGTTTTCAGCAGTGGTTGTATTGCATTCATTCCGTTTTTTCAGGCACCCCTGTCACTCCAACTGATAACAGCACTATAAACATCACTGGTAATTGGCATCTCTTGATTGGCTGTCCATCTATCATAACTCTCACTCTCTCTCCTTCTCTGCCCCTACCTCTCTCTCTCTTTCTCTGTCTCTGTCTCAGTGTCTGTCTGTCTGTCTGTCTGTCTGTCTCTGTCTCTGTCTCTCTCTCTCTCTCTGTCTCTCTCTCTCTGTCTCTCTCTCGCTCTCTCGTTCTCTTTGACAACACTTTTGTCCGGGCTAGTAACGTTTTGCATTCACAATTAAATTGTTATTTTCACCAAAACGGACACAGTCAATAATAGGAAAACATTTTTTTTTACTCGTTCTAATGGTTTCAGCCATGAACTTTCTCATTTCATTCACAGTAGTGGTCTTATTTCACGTGAATTTTGTTTAACAGGATCCCCTTTAATTCCAACTGCTAACACCACTGTAAACATCGCATGGTATGTCATCAACTAATTGACTTCTCACCTTTCTCTACTCAGTGTCTCTGTCTCCCCTCTCTCTCTGTCTCTCTCTCTCTCTCTCTCTCTCTCTCTCTCCCTCTCTCTCCCCCTCTCTCTCTCTATCTTGCTCTCTCTTTATCCATCACTACGTCTCTCAGTCTCTCTCTGTTTTCGTATCTATCTCTTTGTCTCCGTCTCTCTCTCTCTCTCTCTCTCTCTCTCTCTCTCTCTCTCTCTCTCTCTCTCTCTCTCTCTCTCTCTCTCTCCCTTTAAACCACCCTGTCTCTTGAGCTAGTAGTGTTTTCAGTTCAGGGTGCAATTTAGAGTTTCCAACGATAATAGTTTAGAATACAAACACATTTTTCTTTGTTGTTACCGATTCAAATTGTGTTGTCAGCAGTGGTTTTATTTGCCATCCATTCCTTTTACAGAAACTCCTGTCACTCCAACTGATAACAGCAGTATGAACATCACTGGTAATTTTATTTCTTGACAGACTGTCCATCTGTCTGTCTGTCTGTCTGTCTGTCTCTTTCTCCAACTCTCTCTGTCTGCCTTTCTCTCTCTTTGTCTCTTTCCCTCTCTCTCGGCGACACACACACACACACACACACACACACACACACACACACACACACACACACACACACACACACACACACACACACACACACACGCACTCTCTCTCTTTCTCTCTCTCTAGTCGACCCATTTTCAAGCCTAGTAGCATT
The DNA here is from genome assembly GCA_018398815.1 of Conus ventricosus. Taxonomy (NCBI): domain Eukaryota; kingdom Metazoa; phylum Mollusca; class Gastropoda; order Neogastropoda; family Conidae; genus Conus; species Conus ventricosus. The sequence continues at coordinate 30,674,454 of CM031609.1, read as the reverse complement.
TGGACTTCACAATGAAAATTTAATTTTCATGCAAAAAAAGAGAAAGCAATAGATAATCGTCAGCAATAACAATCACTTTTTTTCTTCATTGCGTTTTTGAGGAACTCTTTACTCTCTGTCGCTCCTCTCTCTGTCTCTCTCCGCCCCGGACCTCTCGCTGTCTCCCTCCCACCCTCCCTCCCTCCCCCCCCTCTCTCTCTCTCTCTCTCTCTCTCTCTCTCTCTCTCTCTCTCTCTCTCTCTCTCTCTCTCATGACCGCCTATTTTACCAGCGTATTAGCATTTCGATTTCACAATGAAATTTTCATTTTTACAGAAATGGATGGAATCAATAATAGTCAGGAATAACAATTATTTTTCTCCTCGTTTAATTGCTCCAGCCTCGAACTTCCTCTTTTCATTTACAGTAGTGGTCTTATTTGACATCCCTTAAATTTTCCTTTTACACGAACCCCTTTCACTCCAACCGTTAACATAACTGTAACCATTTCAGGCTGTTATCAACTAACTGACTCTTCATCTGTCTTAACTCTGTCTGTCTGTCAGTCTGTCTCTCTCTGTCTCTATCTATCTGTCTGTCTCACTCCCTCTCTGTGTGTATATCTCTCTGTCTCCACCTCTCCCACCCTCTCTTCTCCCTTCTCACTCTCTCAATCTGTATCTGTTACCATGTTTCCCTGTCTCACTGTCTCCATCTCAGTCTGTCTATCTGTCTCTCTTCTTTCTGTACCTGTATTTGTCTCTGTGATTCTGTCATTGTGTTTGTCTGTCTGTCTATCTATCCGTCTGTCTGTCTGTCTGTCTGTCTCACTCTCTTGCTCACTCATTCCTCTCCCTCTCTTTCTCTCTCTCTCTCTCTCTCTCTCTCTCTCTCTCTCTCTGTTTGTCTGTCTGTCTGTCTGTCTGTCTCAACAACCCTTTTTGACCTACAAGTGCTTTGAGTTGAGGATGCAATTTTTCGAAATTTTTAGCAATGACTTTATTTGGCGTCCATTACCTTTTTCAGGAACTCCTGTCACTCCAACTGATAACAGCACAGTGAACACCACTGGTAATGTCATCTTTTGATTGACTATCCATCTATCTTTAATCTCTCTCTCTCTCTCTCTCCTCTCTCTCTCTCTCTCTCTCTCTCTCTCTCTCTCTCTCTCTCTCCGCACCCTCCCAACCACCCATATTACCAGCCTAATGGCGTTTTGAGTTCCCAATGAACTTATTACTTTCACAAAGACAGACGGACCCACTTCTGTTCCAACTGCTAGCAACACCGTAAACATCTCAGACTATGTCATAAACTAACTGATTGTCCACCTGTCCTAACTCTGTCTGTCTCTCTCTCTCTCTCTCTCTCTCTCTCTTCTCTCCTCTCTCTCTCTCTCTCTCTCTCTCTCCTCTCCTCTCCTCTCTCTCTCTCTCTCTCTCTCTCTCCCGCTATCTCTCTCTTGTCTCCCGCTATTCCTCCTTTCCGTCACCATTCTCTGTCTGTCTGTCTGTCGGTCTGTCTGTCTCTGTATTTGTCACTCAGTCTCTCTGTCTCTGTTTCTCTTTTACTGTCGCTCTCTTACTATCTGTCTCTCTGTATCTCTCTCTCTCTGTCTCTATCTCTCTCCGTCTCTGTCTCTACTCACTCTGTCTCCCTCTCACTCTCTCTCTCTCTCTCTCTATCTCTCTCTCTCTCTCTCTCTCTCTCTCTCTGAACGACCCTTCTGAGCTAGTAGTGCTTTGAGTTTAGGCTGGAAGACTACGTTTTAAGCAATAATAATTTGAATGGATTAAATCATGTCATTTGTTTCTCCTATTTTCAGCAGTGGTTTTCTTTGGCATCCGTTCTCTTTTTCAGGAACTCCTGTCACTCCAACTGATAACAGCACTATGAACATCACTGGTAATGTCATCTCTTGATTGACTGTCCATCTGTCCTTACTCTCTCTCCCTCTTCTCTGTCTCTCTCTCTCTCCCTCTCTCTCTTTCTCTCTCTCTCTCTCTCCTCTCTCTCTCTCTCTCCTCTCTCTCTCTTCTCTCTCTCTCTCTCTCTCTCTCTCTCTCTCTCTCTCTCTCTCTCTCTCTCTGCAACCAATAACAGCATGCGCATGTGCATGTGTGCGCATTTTCCTTCATGCATGTGTGTTGGTGCGTACATTTTTGATGGAGGTGATTTGAACTCATTTATGATATACCGTTAAATCATATGTGATTATCCGCCTTAGTCTAAAAAGGCTGTACAGTTAGCAGACGACAGAAAGTGTCAGTGTCAGTAAATGTAAGTGTCTCTTTCTATCTCTCGCTGTTTCTGTCTGTCTGTCTGTCTTTCTCGGTTTTCCCGTCTCTCCCTCCCTCTCTTTGTCTTTGAACCACCCATTATTGAGCTAGTAGTGCTTTGAGGTCAAGCTGCAATTTGAAGATTTCAGCAATAATAGTTGGGAGAAACATTTGTTCTTTTTATTTTAACTGATTCACCCATGTAATTTGTTTCTGTATTTTCAGCAGTGATATATTTTACACCCATTGCCTTTTACAGGAACTCCTGTCACTCCAACTGATAACAGCACCATAAACATCACTGGTAATGTCACTTGTTTGACTGTCCATCTGTCTTTAGTCTCTCTCTCTCTATCTCTCTGACCTTCCCTGTTTGTCTCTGTCTCTCTGTCTGTATCTCTCTCTCTCTGTCTGTCTGCCTCTCTCTCTCTCTCTCTCTCTCTTCTCTCTCTCTCTCTCTCTCTCTCTCTCTCTCTCTTTCTCTCTCTCGACCACCTATGTCACCATCCTAGTAGCGTTTGGAGGTCATTATGAAATCTTTAAGTTCCACATGAAACGGATACATTCAATGATAGGAAAGCAGTTACGTTTCTCCTCGTTTTAATGGCGTTATTCATGAACTTTCTCTTTTTGTTTATAATAGTGGCCTTACTTGACATCCATTTCCTTTTACAGGGAACCCTTTTATTCCAATTGCTAAGAACACCATAAGCATTTCAGGTTATGTCACCAAGTAATTGACTTTCAACATGTCTTACCTGTGTGTATCTGTCTCCTCTCTCTCTCTCTCTCTCTCTCTCTCTCTCTCCTCTCTCTCTCTCTCTCCTCTCTTTCTCTCTCTGTCTCTCCCCTCTCTCTCTCACTCTCTCTCTCTCTCTCTCTCTCTCTCTCTCTCTCTCTCTCTCTCTCTCTCTCTCTCCTCTCTCCGTTCCTTTGACCCACTATTCCCCCTTTCTGTCTTCCTCTCTCCCTTCCTCTCCTTGCATCTGTCATTCTGTCTCTTGGTCTCGCTCTCTCTGTCTCAGTATCCGTCTGTCTGTGTGTCCATCTGTGTCTCGCTGTCTCTGTGTACGTCTCTGTGTGTCTGTCTGTCTGTCTCTCTGTATCCTGGATCCACTCTTTTGTTGAGCTAGAAATTTGAGTTCAGATTGCATTTTGAAGTTTCTAGCAATAATAATTGGGGAAAAAACATTGTTTCTCATTGCTATAACAGATTTACACACGTAATTGTTTTCTATTTTCAGGAGTGGTTTTATTTGGTATCAATTCACTTTTTTCAGGCACTCCTGTCACTCCAACAAATAACAGCACTATAAACATCACTGGTAATGTCATCTCTTGATTGACTGTCCATCTATCTTTACTCTCTCTCTCTGTGTCTCTCTCTTAATCTCTTTCTCTCTTTCTCTGTCTGTTCGTCTGTTTGTCTCTGTCACACTGTCTCTCTGTCTCTGTCCCTGTATCTCTCTCTCTCTCTCTCTCTCTCTCTCCTCTCTCTCTCTCTCTCTCTCTCTCTCTCTTCTCCACCCTTTTATCCAGGATAGTAGCGTTTTGAGTTTACAATAAAATTTTAATTGTCACAACAACGGACGCAATCAATAATAGTTAGGAATGACACATATTTTACTTCTCGGTATAATGGCTTCAGCCATGAACTTTCTCTTTTCATTTACAGTAGTGGTCTTATTTCACCTCCATTTCCTTTTACAGGATCCCCTTTTCTTCCAACTGCAAACACTAATGTACACATCTCAGGCTGTCATCAGCTGACTTCTCACCTGTCTCTGTCTCTGTGTGTCTGTCTCCCCTTCTCGCTCTCTCCCTGCCGTTCTCTTTCTCTCCCTCGCTGTCTCTGTATCCGTCACTATGTCTCCCAGTCTCTCTTTGTTTTAGTATCCGTCTGTCTGTCTGTT